>JANIWV010000003.1:0-600000 GCA_030705165.1 Kluyveromyces starmeri | reverse complement strand
TATCGATACCTAAGGCTTCGAAAATTTGAGCGCCCTTGTATGAAGCTAGAGTTGAGATACCCATCTTAGACATGACCTTCAGAATCCCGCCATCAACTGCCTCTTTATACTGTTTTATTAGAGTGTTATCATCGATAACGTTTTCTTCATTATCGACGTTACGGACGAGACCTTCTCTATTCATCTTGACCAGAGTCTCCATGACCAAATAAGGGAAAATACCATCACAGCCATACCCTAGTAGAACACAAAAATGATGGACTTCACGAGCCTCTCCAGTTTCCAAGATCAAGGCAACCTGAGAACGTTGTTTATTACGAACAAGATGATGATGAATAGCGCCAATTGCAATCAAGGACGAAATTGAGACCCGGTGTTCGGAAAGAAGTCTGTCACTTATGAACAAAATTTTTTTACCTTCGTCAATAGCTTCGCTAGCTTCCTGTGTAATTCTTTCAATCGTGCTAGTGTAACCCAGAAGTCCTTCTTGTTTAGGGAAAGTGATATCGATATTCGCAGTAGACCAGGAAGGATGAACTTTTTCTATGTTCTTCAAGGCTTCGAATTCATCCCATTTTAGAATAGGTGACTGCAACAATAGCCGGTCACATTGGGAAGGATGCATTTCCAAAAGATTTCCTTGCGGCCCAACGAAACATTCCAAAGACATAACATTAGCCTCACGGATAGGGTCAATTGGAGGATTAGTCACTTGTGCAAAAAGTTGCCTGAAATAATCGTACAATAGCACGGGGTCCTCGTTGAGACAAGCTAGAGGAGCATCATTTCCCATCGATCCAAGAGCTTCTTTTCCGGCAAGCGCCATCGGGATCAAAATCATGCTTACTTGCTCGTAAGTGTAACCAAGCGCCAATAATCTTGGGTCAGCTTGAGCAGACACAGCATCGTTGGAAATGAACGTTGCCGGTATGAATTTGGAGGTCTTTTCTAGGAGATCATCCACCTTAATTATCTTCGATAGCCAGGATTTGAAATCCTGCCTCTTGGCAAACGAACGCTTCAATTTCTTGGTATCAACCATCTGGCCCAGATCAGTATCCACCAAAAGCATGGAACCAGGTTTCAACTTACCCTTTTGTATGACCAAGGAGTTGTCTACAGGAATTACACCAACCTCAGAGCCACAAATCACACGATCATCCGAAGTGATATAGTATCTGCAAGGTCTGAGTCCATTTCTGTCCAGAGTTGCACCAGTGTAACGTCCGTCAGTGAATGTGAGTAAGGCAGGACCATCCCAGGGTTCCATGAGACATGCGGCCCAGTCGAACCATGCCTTCAAGTCAGAGTCCATGTCCTTGTGATAAGCTTCTGGTACCATCAGCATGATTGCTTCTGGTAAGGACAGGACTCCATTCATCATGAGCAACTCCAACACGTTATCTAAAGCTGCAGAGTCGGATCCACCTTCTTCCACAATCGGATAGAGCTTATCCAACTGTTCGCCAAAGACGTTGGATGCCATCACACCTTCTCTTGCTCGCATCCAGTTCTTGTTTCCTCTCAGCGTGTTGATCTCACCATTATGTGCTAGCCAACGTAACGGCTGGGCACGGTCCCACGATGGAAATGTGTTCGTTGAGAACCTGGAATGGACCAAGGCCATATGGGACTTGAAATGGGCGTTTGTTAAATCATGGTAGTAACTGTACACCTGCGATGGGGTCAACTGTCCCTTGTACACGATGGTTTTGTTATCCAAAGAGCATACGTAGAACCAGTTTTGCAGCCCAATCGATGTAGACGCTTGTTTTCTCAATATGTACAACTGAGTTCTGAATCGAGTCTCGAATTTTTCTGTAAACTCTTTTCTTGAGGGGGAATGCTGTAAATCGTACAACTCCTTCAACACGACAACAGGCTGCAGCGTTTCTGGTTCTCTGGAAAGAGCTACTGCGCCCAAGATGGACGAATCGTGAGGCACCGGTCTCCAGCCCAGCACTTTCAGCTCCAGAGACTCTGCCAAATGCTCAAATGTCTGTTTTGACGCCTCCAGCTCCTGCTCGGAGTCCTTCTTGAAAAAAACGTTCCCCACGGCGTACTGAAACTGGCTCGGGATATCAATTCCGACGTCCAGTTTGAACTCTCTCTGCATGAACTCGTGCGGAATGCCCGTCAGGATTCCTGCTCCGTCGCCGTTTCCGTCCGAGGACACTGCTCCTCTGTGCGTCATGTTGCACAGCAAGAACCGCGCGTCTGACACGATCTTGTGCGACGCCTGGCCCTTGATGCTGGCCACGAAACCCACACCGCACGCATCCTTCTCAAACTCAGGGTCATACAGTCCCTGTTTGTCGGGTATCACGTTGGCCCACGACTTGTACACCTGCGTCTTCGCCGAAAGCGGCCTTTCGCTAAAAGCACACCCGCCGTCATATGCCTCTTCTAACGGATCATACGCCTCAGATTTTACCTGCTTCATTCTTATACCACACAACTTGCAACCAGCAAGCTGTCCTATGCACTTATCCGCCCTAGTCTCTCTACTCTCTGTCTCCTCTCAACCTTAAGGGACTGGAAGAGTTCAGCGGTTATTTTGACTCCTTGTTTATATATCGTCTTATTTATATATGCTGTAAAAAAAAAAAGGGGATCATAAAAAAACACGCCTAAACGTCAAACAAAATTACAACCGCCATGGTGCGCCACTAGGCGACTACCTCGCCATATATAGGTGTCTGAGCCCAGCCACGTCATCTGTAATTTAGAAGCCATTAGATAGCGCAAATGTGGGGAATGCGGGCCCAATATGCGGCTTGCTTGCGACTACTGATAAGCGTTTAGTCCGATAGATAGCGAACTGTAGTGAGCTGTTGCGCAGAGTCAGGGTCACGTTAGCAACGAGAAGCGAAAATCAGTGGTAACCGGGGCTTGGCCAATCAGATCAGAGATCGGGGTCTGATTAGAGCGGCGGAGTCCGGGTAACTGCGAAGGGTGACTCGTGTGGGACGAGTGTCGAAGGTGCATCACGTGACTCGCTGGCGGCATGCTTCGAAAGGACGCCAAGCCGCGTGGTGAGATCGGCGGTAGGCACGTTTTAGGGTATTTCGTACGAGTTTCGAGCAAAGAAACGTGCATTTATGCGAGCGCTGTTGCGTCGTACAGGCAAGTGGGCTGCTGTCTGGCTACCGTCTGGCCCCGTCTGGCTGTGAGTAGTAAATAGCAGTTCGAAAAAGTGTGCATTGATCTAGAGTGAGACCTGGCAGATCAGACAAGAGCAGCTCATCGGCAGACAAAGCACGTAAATCTGTAGAGCAGCGGGTAAGTGCGGTGCGCATTCGGTGTAGATATGATAGCAGGAGCGTTTTCAGCATCTCTTGCCGGAGTTTCGGCGCCGCGGCGGCGCCATTCGAAGAAAGGCTGTCTTACATGCAAGGTGAGGAAGAAGCGGTGTTCTGAGGACAGGCCGGTATGTCGGGACTGCGCACGGCTGAACCTCCCGTGTGTGTACCCTGATAATCTGAGCAAAGAAGAGATCCGCAGGTGCAAGGTTTGGCTGCAGGAAGAGCTCAAGAAGCGGAAGAACAAGGCCAAATCGTTGATGGACCGGGAAGATGAAGATGGGGCGGGTGAGCTGCAGAGTGCAGAGTACCGTGAAGAAGAGGCCATGTGTGCGTCGCTGGAGGAAACCGTGCAGCACCATCTGTTCACTTTTGTAACGCCTGAGGTGGAGCCTAAACTGTCCTCTGCGTTCAGTTCGTCCATGCTGGACATGGTCCTGGCGAACATAGAAGAACCCGACAGGCATGGCATTCACGAAGTGCCGGATTTGGACTCGAAATCGGAATTCACGGACGAAAACTTGGACGATGACGCTGCCCTCATGAGATTTCAGCAACACAGCCAGCTTGCCGACCCACACATGTCCCAGCCTTTGTCTGAACCACTAATTGTAGAATTGGATCAGACAGGAGCTCAACTTTACAACTACTACCGTGACCATTTGGCACAGGTTATCTGTATCGCGCCGGCAAGACAGAATTTCTATTTGCAATGCTTTCTTCCGATGGCACACAAACACAGAGGTGTTCTTAATGGTATTCTTGCCTGGTCTGCGCACCATCTCTCGATATCACAAACTGTACCCACAAAGGACGAAGGAGCTGTTTCGAGACTTATCATGAATAAAGATTCACATTACTCGAAGTTAGCTAATAACTATACTCTAGAGTCTCTAAGGTGTCTTGACGAACCTCACGATTCTCATGAACTAGGAACAGCTTCATCGTTCTTGTACTCGTTGGCTCAGATTTTGGTTCTATGTGGTGCTGAGATTTGCCAGGGAGATGTCAGCAGATGGCAGATTCTGCTGAAGACTGGTGCCAAGCTGATCAAAGATCACATCGGAAGTTCAAACTTGATTTCATTGCTAACGGATAGCAACAGCTCTAGATTCGGTGCCTTGGATTTAATGACTAGAAATTGGTTACTGGCTAACTTTAGTTATCACGACATCATGGGTTCTCAGACCACCAAGTTCCCTATGGACCAATATGAAACTTTGTTATTGGCTAACAGAAACTTTACAGACCGGAATCTACAAGTGGATTCGTTACATGGGCTCAATCGACCCATTTTTAAGGTTCTTGGCGAAACAACGAATCTCATAAGGGGCATGAAGGAAGCAAAGCTGAACGCCACATCTCCAAAATTCGGACAAGTGATACTCCATGCACTTGAATTAAATCAACAGTTATTGAATGTTGTTCCTGACAGAGATGGCCTTGAGATTCTTTCACACTGCACTGATGACTCCGACGACTCTATAAATTATAGGGAACTATCGGAACATCTGTTTGAGATATTCAGGTTATCTGCACTCATTCACCTGAAGACAAATGTCTTGAAGGTTGAAAATACTTCCTTTGAAGTTTCATTCTATACTAAAACACTACTTTCCAAATTGGACATGGTTCTTGGCACCAAGTTGGAATCATCTCTCTGCTTCCCCATGTTTATATGTGGTATCAATTGTCTGGACAAGGACAGACAAGCCATTGAAACCAAGTTCTTGAAATACATTGAAACCTATAAATGTCGTAACGTTGTTAGGGCCCACGACATCATGCATAATGTTTGGAAGATGGATGATGAAGGCAGCTCTATAGGATCGTCCGGTGTTCGAGAACGGGACTGGATCGATGTTTGCGATGACATCGGCTGGGACATCAGTTTTGCCTGAGTGTACCAATTACTTAAAACGCTTTCAATTTGTACAAACAGGTAACATAAATAAACGAATAACTAAGATCTCATCAAACCAAGTCGATGAAACCAAATAAGATAGTGAGTGGTCTCGACGATAGGTCAGATACTTGCGAGGTAACAATTGTGACTATCGCAACAAAAGGAACCAACGATAAATATTCACAAGAAGAGAAAGGAATGACAAAAAATGTTGTAATGCAGGACCGAATTATAATAGACGTTTTGCGGTAAGCGCCTGTCGCTAGAACAAACGAGCTTCAGAGTCTTCAATGCTATGTGCTATCAGTTTGAGCTCAGCTTAGCTCAGATTGGATTGTGGAAGTTTTTTTCATCGATAGATCCAGCCTTTCCATCACAAACGACATCCCTAGCCTGCTCTTCTTGATGTTCTCATCAAATTTCTGATGGGACCAACTCTCAATTCTGTTTCTTATCCCAACTCTGAAACCACTGCTGAATTTAACCATGGATTTGACCTGCGTATCTTCGCCGTCCTTCTCAAATCTGGTATATTCTTCCACTTTGATGATCTTGGTATGGTCTAGGTTTCTTGTATAAGTCAGCATCACACCCTCTCTTGGATCCACGAGAGAATGCTCGATAATCCAGGACTCAGAGATCTTTCCCAAGAAAGGCTTAACCCACCTGGGGAGCTTACCCATCTTCTTAATCAGCCTGATCGATACCAGTTTTCCTTCGTCATTGACATGTCTGCTCAAAGTGTCGATACTCAACACATGAGAAGCATAAGGGTTGGGATACCTGTTGAAAAACGCAATTGTTACTGTATCAAATGGCCTGCCAAAAGTATGGGAATTATTATGCCAAAGAACCATCACTTGTTCTCCTTAAACCTAATGGTTAATCGTATCTAAAGGATGACAAAACCGTATTCCACTCAGTTGTTCGAAATTTCTGCTCCCAGATCTTGAGCAGCCCTTACTTTTTGAGAAACCCCTTCGGTATATCCCTGCACGATCTGTGGGCTAGCAGATCCGGTTCAACCCACAGTTCCAGGCCTCCTTCAAGTTCTTTTAGTGCTCTCGTTATCTGATGATGTTAGAGGAAATTCGGCCGAACGCTCCTATCACGCATATTTTTCGCACAACACTGATTGGAAATGCAGGATATGAAGTCACGTGATCACGTAAGTATGCCACATCCCTTTAGGATAGTCGGTGTAGACCAGAATAAGACGGTGAGGACGTCTATGATTTGTTGTAGAATCAGGTCTGTTTAATGATATGCTAAGTTTGTCTATATATGGACGTAGGAGTCAGATAATCAGAGCGAAAACCGCGCCGATATATGCGAGATTGTTCTGAGACACCAGCCCGGGCGCCATATTTGTGCTGTTAGAATGTAGATGAGTGCTTGATTGTGTGGAAGAGCTTTCAGAGCTCGTGCTTGAAGCAGATGCAGATGTTGAGCTGGTTACTAGCGCAGATGAGGGCAACCACCAGATCTTGGATGTGTAAGTGGACCCCGCAGAGTCTGTGGATGTCACAGTAGTTAGCGGTTCGTCGTAGTTCCTTGAGGTCGTAGTTGGGCTTCCAGTTGCGTCGACAGTCGGGCTTTCTGTTGTTGGCGTCTCTTTTTTCTGTTCTATAGATGCTTCTTGAGATGTAGTAAAGGCTGATGACGCGGCATTCGTTTTGTCTTTTGTGTTTGCAGCAGTGGATTCCACTTTCTGAGACGCTTCAGGGCTAGGTTGTGTAGATGGTTTATTCTCCTGCTTAGCTGCTTGTGGGTCTTCATCCAAGGATCCTAGCACAGCCGCTTGAACGATACTCTGGCTCAGTAAGAGCGACAATATTAATGTGAGAATGTTTTTGTTCATATTGTATAGTGTTTTGTTGCTTCATGTCATCCAAAGCATCTCTTCGATATGCTAATCATGTTGAGATGTGTACAGAACAGGGAAACATCTGCTTAGTTACCCCTTATTATATTCTGTCGCGGTATTGGCTTTGTTCTGATGCCAAGCCTTTAATTAAGTTAGCTCTTTATTAGAACCCAGCGTTTTTTGGAATTAAGATGAAGAGAGAGAGCACAAACGTTAAAGCAGCCATATTGGGTGCATGCAAACAGTCTCTACGTTTATTTCTGCTGTTATTTAGTCTGCTACTGCTGGCGTGATTATATTTGGGCACTAACCGGGGGCTCTGGTTTTTAAGATTCAATACTTAATTGTAAGATTCATTCTTAAAATATACACATTGCAGTACAGTGCAATTAGATACGTACTTCATGTTCATAATAGAACCACACCAATGTTGCTACGTTTCTCGATATCGAAGGATTCATCTTCAGTCAGTCCACCAGTAATCGGGAAACATCTATAATTGAACAAGTAGAAGTTCAAGAACCCATCACCAGGTCCGAATTTCAAGTCTTCCAAGAATAAAGCGTTGTCCTGGGAGCTCAATGCGTTAAACACGTCCATCTTGAGATTCCGAGCAAGAATACAGGCATCATTGATCAGAAGGTTGAGCCTTTTTCTAAGCTTGCTCGTGGCTTCAGGACTAAATCTTTCCAAACCGAAATCGGCATCTGAGGCGTAATAGAACATATATCCGATCCCCAAATCCTTATATAGAGGGTTGTTGATGATTGTGAACGGTAGAGAATAGAAAGAGACAAAATCGGTAACATTTCCAGCGTCATCTTCGATCACGTAAGAGTACACAACCCCATCTCTGGTCAAAATCCAGTGTTCAAACTCTTCCTTAGTGTAGTCAGGTTTCAGATCAAATCTCTCCTGGTACTTGTTGAACAGTTCAAAGGCCTGGTCAATGTGTTTGCGCTCCAATATTTTGATGTTGGAAATTGGGTTTTTTGGTAGAGTGTACTTGGCAATCATTTGCGTCTTCGTTGCGTTGGCGGGGAGGGCAGTGAACTCAACATCGTACAACTTGGACCAATTCAAAGGTCTGTGGGCATAACGACACACAGACACAGGAGATGGCAACACAACACCACCCGTATGCAATGCTTGCCAGATATCAAACTTATTTACTCTTCTCGTCACTTCCTTGATCAGAATTGGGGCCAATCTCTTCGATCTGAGCTTCTTGTGCACACACAAGAAGTTAATCTCAACGCTACGCACTGGATTTTTTCTCACGTACAGATTTGTAGGCACAGCACTGATAAAACCGACCAGTCTCTTAGTCTGCTTCACACGGACACCGACCTGCCATTCTTCTTTCCAACCTGGAGGTTTGAGAGCCCAGTTCAAAAACTCTCGCGAGTAATTAAATCTAAACGTTGAATCCTTGTCTTCCACGTAATTCTCATTAAGCAAGATGTATACGTCCTCCAGCTGCTCATCATTATTCACATCTACAGTGCACCACTCAAACTCGTCCAATAGTTGGAGCGGCGCATCCGGAATGTCTTCTGGTCTCTTACTGGCGTCAATGGGCCCTTCTTTCTTCACGACCTCATCAAATTTCTTCACTGGTTGCGTTTTCCAGAACTTGTACTCGTTAAAGTCCTTTTTCTGTTGCGTGGTAAGCTTTGACATGTCTCCATCGTTCACCTTTAATAGCTTCAAAAGCTCTCTCAACTTTTCTGCCTTATCTTGATCTTCTGACATTCTCAATTACTTTCTCTAAACTCCTTGGCAACACAATTGAATTCCAGAAATCAGTTTCGTTAATCGAAACACCAGCCACAGCTATGCTAAGGGCGCTAAGCCTTGAGCTGAAGTTGTATAGTATAGTTGAAAATGTGTTTTATATCTCCATTTAATTGATTTCCATGTCAAACATTATATCCATAATGTTGAAAAATTCCATCTACAAAACAAAAATTTATCTTCAAGAGCCCATTAAAGGATAACTCTCTAGTATTTCTCAAAGCTAAAAATATGATAAAATACTCCTGGAAACAGTCTATTTAATGATATATAAAACTGCTATACAACTCACCCAGAAGGCTATAAATTTCATCTCTAAATTATCTAGTACTGTATCACATTATATCCTTTCTTTTTCTTAAGGCTATAGTAGAAAATTTTCGAGCTATGCGATGCGATGAGATGCGATGAGATGGCACAGAGTGAAGACACATTTTGAGCACAAGATCTGAGTATTGAATCAAAGGGTTTGTCAAGGCATAGAAACAAATTTAGTGTTATACAACCCCAGCCATGATTTCTGCAACGTCGTGGGTACCAAGAGGGTTCGCCAGCGAATTCCCGGAGAAATATGAGTTGAACGATGAAGAGATGGAAAGAATTAACGGTATGGCCAAGTTGAGCTTAGACAACGCTAAGCAAGACCTGGAGGCTGCACAGGAAGAAGAAGAAGACCTAGAACAGGACGGCAAGACGAAAACTGTTTCTGTAAGTGAGGGATTGAAGGAACAGTTGGAGGTAGACGATGACTTGAAAGAATTCGATCTAGAGCATTACGATGACCCAGAGGACGAGGCCAACGCTCAGAATGCTATGTTTATGGGTCTCTCCGAAGAGGTTAAGTTCTATGAGGGCGAAGAGGGCGAGGATCCATACATTTCCTTGCCAAAACCAGAAGAAGAAGTGGAGCAGAAGGAGGAGCTACAAGTGTACCCAACGGACAACATGGTTCTTGCGACCAGAACAGAGGACGACGTGTCATACCTGGATGTTTACGTCTATGACGATGGTGCTGGGTTCCACGACTCTGACGTTCCTGTAGAACAAGGTGACAATTTGGACCCAGATGTTGCTCAAGGGCTAGTCCGCGACTCATCCTTGTACGTTCATCACGACTTGATGTTGCCAGCGTTCCCATTATGCGTGGAATGGCTGAACTACAAACCGGGATCCAATGATGACCAGGCTGTGGCAAATTTCGCTGCTGTTGGTACCTTCGACCCTTCCATCGAGATCTGGAACTTGGATTGTGTCGACAAAGCATTCCCAGACATGATTCTTGGCGAACCTTCTGACCACTCTGTCGCTATGCTGGGCAAATCCAAGAAGTCAAAAAAGAAAGGGAAAGCACAACATATCACTACACATCATACTGATGCAGTACTGTCGTTAGCGCACAACAAACAATTTAGAGCTGTGCTTGCTTCTACATCTGCCGATCACACTGTAAAACTATGGGATCTAAACTCTGGCGTTGCTGCACGCTCATTAATCAATATTCATGCTAACACCAACGTATCTGCATCCCAATGGCATCCAACGAATGGTTCCGTCTTGCTAACTGGTGGTTACGACTCCCGTGTTGCTCTGACGGATGTTAGAATTGAAGATGACAAGGACATGTCCAAATATTGGAAGGTATCTGCTGGTGAAGAAATCGAATGTGTGCGTTTCGCCAATGAGAACGTTGTGGTATGCGGTACTGACAACGGTAATGTGTACTCCTTTGACATCAGAAATGGTGCGGAGTCTCAGCCAGTCTGGACGTTAAAGGCTCACGATGCGGGCGTTTCTTCTGTTGAAATCAACAGGCACATCCCAAATATGCTGCTAACCAGCGCAATGGGCGAGAAAGTGGTGAAGTTGTGGAAATTTCCTTTGGACCAACAACCAGGCAAAGGTCCAGGAATGGTGCTCAGCCGTGATTTCGGTGTAGGCAACGTCTTGTCTACGTCTTTCGCTCCAGACACTGAAATCGCAGGTACTATCGTGGTCGGTGGTGTAAACCCAGGTCTAAAGCTGTGGGACGTCTTCAGCAACAGAACTGTGAGAAAGAGCTTCCAGTCAGAGCTGAAAGCGCTTCAACAGACTGCTAGAAAGGAAGCGGAATTACTTGGAAAGAGTTCTAGAATTGCCAGAAAGTACACCAAGAACGACAACCCAGAAACAGTTCTAACCGTCGAAGATCAGAACGATGAAGACGACGATGAGGAGGACGAAGACGAAGAGTAGGAAACCTGCATAACTAGAAATTCATTATCATCACACCTGTACCATATATAAAGGCTATATATACAGTAATAATTCAGGCAATATCGCTCGAACTTGCTCTGCGACTGGCTTGTTTCAGCTGTCTTGGCCTACAAGCCGCTTGAGAACTCTGTTCTCTGGCGTGTCCGAGTCCACGTCGATCACAGTGACCTGCGTCTTCTTGAAGTTGCCTTGTTCTCTGTCAGCGGAGAAGGAGATGCTCCTGTCTGATCTTCTGCGGGGTCTAACGAATGCATCGCTCAGGCGCCGGTAGACATAGCGTGCCCGAACGTCAAACTGCGGCTCTTCAGCATCTTCTACATCTTCAGCATCGTCAGCATCTTCTACGTCGTGATCCTCGTCTCTGCGGCGCCAGTCCTGGATCACGGCCTCCACACTGTCTACATGTCCGTCGTACACCACTTGGCACATCTGCTCGTACCTCGTTGCAAAAACGTCCTGGTTCCAATCAAAACCCTGAGAATGTGCCATAGAAACCACGTACTGGACCCTTGCTGCGTCACCAGCCTCTGCAGCTTCCGACCCGGTTCCCACCGCACTATGCCGTCTGTATCTGTAACCGTCGCTCACCTCATATGCGATCCCAGTTTCACTGGCAAGCATGCCTGCCGATAGATAAAATTCTCTCATTACCCTTGGTTGCCCTTCTCACCACCGATGAGACAGCAGAGTACATAGATCGCTTGTCTTGGAACCGTCTGGTGTTCTAGTTCAGGATCTGCATCCCTAATGTCCAGGCCCTTTCATGTTGCAGAAAAGTCACGTGACACTCTTATCGAAAAAAGAAATCAACGCACAGTTACCCGGATCCGAATTCACCATCTTCAATTTGCGTCACGTGACGCATTTCAGGTATCATAGGGCATCGCATCGCATCGCAGAATTGGAAAATTTTCAGCGGGCCCATAGTGAAGAAAATGAAAAGGTTCATCTCTGTACAGTATATGAAATGATTGAGGCGATGAGCAGAACAGTAAAATTTGGATAGCGCGGTACTGAGTCTAGTTTTTGAGTTGTAAAAGCGCCAGAGAGTCAAGAGTTGAGTTTCTGATACCGTGGTAGATTTTTGAGTCGGTTGGAGCTGAAACAAAATTTGCGATGGCTATTGAGTATCTATTGTTCGAAGAGCCCACTGGGTACGGAATCTTCAAAGTGAAGTTGCAGCAAGATGACATTGGGTCTCGTTTGAAGGAGGTGCAACAGCAGATCAACGATTTTGGATCATTCACTAAGCTGGTAGAGCTAGTGTCTTTTGCGCCTTTCAAAGGAGCTGCGCAGGCGTTGGAAAATGCGAACGACATCTCTGAAGGGTTGGTGTCGGACCACTTGAAGGCTGTGTTGGATTTGAACCTGCCAAAGGGCTCCGCGAAGAAAACCGTGTCGCTAGCCATCTCTGACAAGAACCTTGGTCCTTCCATCAAGGAGGTGTTCCCATACGTGGACTGTATCTCGAACGAACTAGCCCAGGACTTGATCCGTGGTGTCAGATTGCACGGCGACAAGCTCTTGAAGGACTTGCAGCCGGGAGACTTGGAAAGAGCGCAGCTTGGTTTGGGTCACGCCTATTCCCGTGCCAAGGTGAAGTTCTCTGTGCAGAAAAACGACAACCACATCATCCAGGCGATCGCGCTACTGGACCAGTTGGACAAGGACATTAACACCTTCGCGATGAGAGTGAAGGAATGGTACGGCTGGCACTTCCCGGAGCTAGCCAAGCTGGTTCCAGACAACTACAAGTTCGCTAAGCTGGTCTTGTTTATCAAGGACAAGGCTTCTTTGAACGAGGACTCCCTACATGACTTGACAGAGATTTTGGACAACGACGCCAGTATCAGTGAAAGAGTCATCGACAATGCCCGTATTTCCATGGGTCAAGATCTCTCGGAAACCGACATGGAAAACGTCACCATTTTCGCCCAAAGAGTCGTTTCTCTTGTTGAATACAGAAGACAGTTGTACGACTACTTGTGTGAGAAGATGCACGTTGTAGCTCCAAACTTGTCCGAGTTGATTGGCGAAGTCATTGGTGCTAGATTGATCTCTCATTCCGGTTCTTTGACCAACCTTTCGAAACAAGCTGCTTCCACAGTGCAGATCTTGGGTGCCGAAAAGGCTCTGTTCAGAGCCTTGAAGACCAAGGGTAATACTCCTAAATACGGTTTGATCTATCACAGTGGATTCATCGCCAAAGCGAGTGCCAAAAACAAGGGTAGAATCTCCAGATACTTGGCTAACAAGTGTTCTATGGCTTCTAGAATTGATAACTACTCCGATGAACCATCTAACGTATTCGGTCAAGTGCTAAAGAAGCAAGTTGAACAAAGACTAGAATTTTATGCTACCGGTTCTCCAACTCTAAAGAATGAATCTGCCATCCAGGAAGCTATCGAATTGTACAACAAGGACAAGCCTGCGGACAAGGTAGATACAACGTCCTCTGAAAGCTCCAAGAAGAGGAAGCTAGAAGAATCTGACGAAGAATCTGAAGAAGAAAAGAAGCCAAAGAAGGAGAAGAAGGACAAGAAGGACAAGAAGGAGAAGAAGGACAAGAAGGAGAAGAAGGACAAGAAGGAAAAGAAGGACAAGAAGGAGAAGAAGGATAAGAAAGAAAAGAAGGAGAAGAAGGACAAGAAAGACAAGAAGAAGAACTGATTTTTGAAGACTCATTGATAGAGCATCAAATTCATTTCCATTATTTTTCAAACCCTTTCATTTCCCATTACATTATTGTAAAACTATACTTTGACTGGTCCTACTCTTCTGGACCTAACCCAAACCAACTTTCACTCCGGCTGTACATTAATCTAGAGGGATTGCAACGCTGCATTTGCTTATCAAGTGTAGTATGAACATGAGACAGCAATCCTTCTTCTTGGTTGTCTGCACCTCTCCTTGAGGTCAGCAAGATGTTGAAGACTCCGTTACAACAACTTCACTGAGTGTTCGAGCCATTTATTTGATCAGTGAACATCTCGATCCTCGTACATATATGTCTCTGTTACATAAGCACATCTGTATATCAAATCACATTGTTAATTAGAATTCGAACTACACTATAGCTAAATTCAGAATTCAGACGTACAAGCCGCCTTGCGTATTGTTGTTGAGATTCAGCTTCCATAACTTCATGCATTCCGACACGTAGTACTGGGTCTGAGAGGGATATGAGCAGAGCAGTTTTGACATCTCATCTACTAGTGCGTCCACCGTGCTGGAATTGTACTTTTCAAAGCCATTAGGGCCTTCGGAGGGAATCACGATTATGTCTAGGTCAGGATGAGGTGAGAGAGCCAGAATTAAACTCGTGACAGAACCACTGATAAATTCCGGAGGCACCAATTCATGAACTCTCTTCAACTCTGTCAACCTATCTGAGTTTACCAGAAGGATTATTTTGCCAATTCCAGACAATAGGCGGGCCAGCTGTTTTGTCATGAAGTTCGAGATAATCGCTGGGTACTTCACTTCGTTTTCATCGATTAGCACGATCAACGTATCCTGCAGTTTCCACAAGTTGTAATGAATGACGAACTGTTCTGCCGAACGCATAATGTTATCTTCCGTATCATACATCCCTGGAACAGGCTTGCTAGCTTCCCAGTCATGCATGCTGTCTGATGTCCCGGAGATCACTCCTATATGGACCAAATTGATAATGCTCTTTGGAAGTAGCCATTTCAGGGAAAGTGGCAGAACGATACATTGGTTGAAAGGTGAGGTATCCAGTGATTCGGGAGTTAGAGTGATTTTGGGTAAAGATTTATCAGCCAACGAATAAGGGTCTGATTGAACGATGGGGTCTATCTGATGTCTTGGAGAGTGATCATTTTGCCATTGTTTAAACTGGAGGAAGTAAGTGAGATTCTGTTAGTAAAGAAGGTCTAATAGTCATATTGCACATCATCACCCATCAAAGTACATACTGTAAGCATTTTCCACAGTTTACACGCACTTGAGTTGTCAGCTTTTGGTAGACCTGTGACTTTCTTTCAATTTTAACTCTTGCTTCCCTACAGTTGTACAAGAAGCCTATATTAAAGCTTATCATATAATTGATTTCTGTGAATTTCATGCTTGTAACAAGAGGAAGAGATGAGTGAGGCAGAAGTAGCTTAAAGGTTCGCAACAGCAGACCTACTAGCCGTGTAACGTTTGAGAAGCAAAGGAGAATTGTTTCCTGTAGTTTTGTTGTTGAGAAATGTCTGCTGAACAAGTGACCCAGAAATATACACAATTGCAGGGCGAGCTAGAAGAGCTAATAGTGGCCAGACAGAAGCTTGAGACGCAATTACAGGAGAATAAGATTGTTAATGACGAGTTCAACGGCCTAGATGATGATAGTACCATTTACAAGCTGACTGGCGGTGTTCTGGTACCTGTAGAGCATTTTGAAGCGAAGGGAAACGTTGAGAAAAGACTGGAGTTCATCGAGACAGAGATCAAGCGTTGTGAAACGAACATCAAGAACAAGCAGCAGGAGTTGGAAGGCGCCAGAAACGAGCTGATGAAGCTGCGTGGACAGCCTGCTGCACAGGCGTGAGCCTTTTGATAGAGCATCGTACGTAATCTCATTTATTATGTATGTTAGGTATTTGGAAACGCGCGAAACAGCATTTCAACCTCTGGTCATCTGGGACTTCGCCAGATTGATAGAGCTGAGAAGGGTGAACCACAGGTACTCCTCCACGTTGTTGTAGGCGTTTCCCAGCTCGTTAACCTTGTCCAGTTTCGCCTTGGCGAACGCGACGGTCTCTGAAAAGTTGGACGACTTGTCTTGCGCCATGAACAGCTCCGACGAGACGTACGCCGTTGAGATAGCGAGCCTCTTGGAGTACCACGCGAAGTCATTGTGGTCCTTTTCCGTGGAATAGAAGATCATATCGTCGGTCAGCTGGTGCAGTTCGGGCAGGGCAACCGACGTCAGAAATTCACCTGGGACTGACATGATGGACAAGAGCTGCGATAGATGCGGCGCGAGGGGCTCGTTCAGCTTCAGCCGCTGCAGAAACAGAGTTTCCAGCTCGGGCAGCGGCTCGTCCGTTCCCAGAGGCAGTTGCGCCACCAGCTCGTGTCTTTTCGAGACCAAATGGAATTTCACCAGTTCCAGCACTGACGGAGAAACGTTGAAGAAAGAAGGGCTGTTGGCGCTGCCCAGCACCGAAAGATACGACGCGCCCATCCCCAGCTCGTTCAGAGACGACACCAGCGCTCTTTCGTTGAATCCGTGCCTTGGGACGTGCTTCTTCAGCGCATGCGACAGCACTTTGTACTGCACTGAGTCCACCCCATACGTCAACGGCTTCAAAACCTTGGGAAGCGCGTGCTCTAGCGAGTTTGCATGATACAGGCGGGAGAACCGAAGCATAGTGGCTGCTGCTTGTATTTCTGCAGTGCCAGCCCTGCCTTGTGCAGCCTGTCTGTTCTGTTCTCTGCCAGATGGACGTAACACCATCTCAGACGATGCTCTTGTGCAGACGAGAGAGGGAAACACCTGGTCACGTGCAAGTCACGTGTATGAGCTGTGTTTTACACGTGACTTGCACGTGACCTCCTGTCGTTCCGGCCGTTGTCCGATTGGGAAGCCCCCGGCTCGACTCTTCAAACCGACTCCAAGCTTAACAATTATGTGAAGAAACACGACAAGACAGCACAGAGAGCGGGCATTGGACGCTAGAAGCATCGACCGCCATTAGTAATTTCTGAGCACTATTTCAGCAAGCTCCGGAGAAGCCAGTAACCGCTGCTGCGCCGTTGTAGCACTGACGTTGGTAGGTTTGAATAGTGTTTTAGATATATAATGGTTGGTGATTTAGGGTTTGCAAGTGAAAAATTTAAATAAAGGCTCTGATATAAGAAGAGGAGCAAGAATCAAGAAGTGAGAATCAGCTGCATAAAGCGAGGGTCAGGGCTTTTTATGAGCTTACAAGAGACAAGAGCAGGCGAAATTAGTAGGAGGTCCGACATGAGTACCGCTGGAAAGCCCATTGAGTGTACAGCAGCTGTTGCTTACGAGGCAGGCAAGCCTTTGAGTGTGGAGAAAGTGATTGTGGGAGCGCCTAAAGCGCATGAAGTGCGTGTGAAGGTGACGCACACGGCCGTGTGCCACACAGACGCGTACACGCTGTCTGGGGTGGACCCAGAAGGCGCGTTCCCGTGCATTTTGGGCCACGAGGGAGCCGGGATCGTGGAGTCTGTAGGCGAAGGGGTGACGAACGTCAAAGAGGGCGATCACGTGATTTTATTGTACACTGCAGAGTGCGGCAAGTGCAAGTTCTGCACCAGCAACAAGACCAACCTGTGCGGGGCCGTGAGAGAGACGCAGGGCAAGGGTGTGATGCCGGACGGGACGTCCCGTTTCACAAACTTGAAGGGCGAGAAGTTGCTGCATTTCATGGGCACGTCGACGTTCTCACAGTACACAGTCGTTGCAGACGTCTCTTTGGTCGCAATTGACAAGACGGCTCCGTTGTCGTCTGTGTGCTTGTTGGGTTGCGGTGTGACCACCGGGTTTGGTGCTGCCGTCAAGACCGCCAACGTGCAAGAAGGCGACACCGTGGCGGTGTTCGGTGCCGGTACCGTGGGTCTTTCCGTGGTCCAGGGTGCCAAGGCCAGAAAGGCGTCCAAGATCATCGTTATCGACATCAACGACGACAAGAAACAATGGGCCCACGACTTTGGGGCCACCGACTTCGTGAACCCGCTCAAGCTGAAGGAAGGTGAGACCATCGTCTCAAAGCTCATCGAGATGACTGACGGCGGTTTGGACTTCACTTTTGACTGTACCGGTAACGTCAAGGTCATGAGAGATGCACTAGAAGCTTGCCACAAGGGCTGGGGTCAATCCATCATCATCGGTGTCGCGCCTGCCGGCCACGAAATCTCCACAAGACCATTCCAGTTGGTCACCGGAAGAGTGTGGAAGGGTTCTGCGTTTGGTGGAATCAAGGGTAGATCAGAAATGGGCAAGCTTGTCACAGACTACCAGAAGGGCGAGCTAAAGGTCGACGACTTCATCACTCACAGAAGACCCTTCACCCAGATCAACGAGGCCTTCGAGGACTTGCATCACGGTGACTGTTTGAGAACTGTTTTGGACCTAGAAAACTAATGCGGCGAGTTCTCATCTCAACTCACTTTGCCATTTTTGTCTCCCAACAAAGGTATCTTTAGCTTTGAATAGTAGAAGTCATCATATCGCTGTAAGCATCATTAACTGGATTATCATGAACCTGGTAACTCTTTGGTCGGCCAAAATCGTTAAAGATGTTTGCCACCAATTGAAATACTCTCAAACTGCTTCTTACATACCCTAATAGACTCAAAGGTTTATTATCTGATGTCTGTTCTCTGTATTTATATATGATTAAAGGTTATAGTCATAACCTTCACAGTTCAGACATATTGAGAGTTTATCTGTATAGTCTCAGGAAAAGCGACTTACAGGGACAATACAGCGTGATTTGGGGTCCCCAGGAACTTGAAATGCTTCCAACTGTAAATAGCGTCTTTAAGTGTGTTAATGTTCAGGCCTACACAAACTAGTCTATATAGTAAACCTGGTTTATCAATTGTATAGCTAATTACACGATTTTGGTTGGGACAGGCCTCCAGGTATGCTCTGACCTAGAATCTGGAGGCATGGATATAGTATTGAATGCTTGCGTGAGCACATTGGTGTGGCTGTGGGTTGGCGGTTGGACCTGCGCTTGTAGGAACGTATCGCCATGGCGCTGTCGTAGGTACGTAGATGAGTTTGCGATGTGCTCGTTGTACGAATCCGCGGAGGACATAGAAGGGGGTAGAGCAGCAATATCTTCATAATTTGTAGCCTTCGAGACCGGTGTTGTGGTTTTGGGGCCACCACATCTCAAACAAACGGCGTTCTTGGCGAAGTTATGGTACATGCAGCCGACGCACTTCCAATCACCGGCCCTGAAGGGCACGTTACTACCGCTGGATACAGAGTTGACGGTCTGTGACTGGCTTCTTGGGCCGCTATTGTAATTCATACGGTGATGCAATTGAAGTTTCTGTGATAAGTCCTGTACCGAAGCAGCTGAGATATGGTTCGACAGAGAATTGAGCAGCAGCAATTGCTGGCGCTGGCTCTGTACGTTGTCATTGTAGTCAGATGTATGAGGCGTCGAAGTAGCCCTAGAGTTCGAGTTCGAATTACCTACAGCGTTTGCAAACGTCTGGTTGCTTGATGTGGTTTTGTAACTTTTAATCTGCGTGTTGTTGGGCATAGCAAACGAACAGCGGAAACATGCGGTACGTCTTTGGAAGTTTGAGAATCCGCATGAGGGACAAGTCCAGTCTCCTGGCCGTGGTTTGTTCTTGGACTGTGGGAAGGGCGATAGAATCTCTTGTGTCTTTTCTAGAAGCTGATTGCTTGACGGTTGGATCTCTACAACATGTTCCACAACTCTGGGCTGTTTTGTGTTCGACATGTTTGACAAAATGCTTCTTCCATTGAGGACCAATGAGTCCAAAGCCTCTTCATGTGTCTGATATACGACAAATCCTGAGATAGAGTCCTGCTCATCGACGTATAGGTTATTATTACTGGCCCAAGAGCTACTGTTGTTTGAGGTCTCTTCAATGACGTTTTTAACTGTCCAGAACGCCATTGGGCGGCTACCAAACTGCGTGAACCACGATTCCAATTCCGATTGAGTCGTGTCTGGAGGCAGATTATTGATGTATAAGACCTTGGACTTTTCCTGTATGAATCTTGTGATATCCATGTATGAATCGTAAGGATGTGTTAAGACTAAGGCTTCATCTTCTTCAGTAGTGCATTTCTCATGAAGTGCGACAATTAGCTTACGACATTGTTCTATTGGTTCTTCCACCTGGAAACTCTCTTGTGACACATAAGCCGTGGACTGCTGTGATGAGGTCCCTGAGACGTTCCAGTTCATAAACTGAACCAAACTGTCTATGCTTCTTATAATGGTACGGTCTGCGTTTTCCTTACCCTTCAATTCGTCCCTCGCGTCCGTATGAATGCATATCCATCTGTCCACCTCTCTCCACATATCAAATACCTTGGGATGCTGCAAGAACGTAGGAAGCAGCCAGCTTTCGTCTCTGGCTTGGCGTGGAAGCGTCACTCGAAGATGCCAAGTGGAATTCAACGAACAAAAAACGTACTGGTCCTGCGAGATATTAATGCTGCTTGTTACATCTGACTCAATAGTCTGGATAAGCTTATGCAACGGCAGACCAACAGAAACTGTCAAGTTTCGTGGTGCCGGCCATACGGGTTTCAAGGTATCCACTGAAAGAATCTGGTATGAGATCGAAGAGACCGCCATGTGATCCTTCGGAGCTTCCTCAGAATACACGGTCGAACATTCAAACAAAATATAATACATCACCACCTGGGAAGTCTTTTATCGATAGTGTGGGCCACTTTACGGTTTTGATTCAGAGGGCCAGTGTATATGTGCCTTGTATGCAGCTTCAAACCGATAAATCCTAAAGTTAAGTCACCTCACAAAGATACAAAAACCGCTCGAATCTGCTTTCACTCAACACAAAGCAGCCGAATACCTGTTAACCTGAGTTTCTGATACCCCAGCAGCAAACCACAAAGACCCAAACCAACGCCTAATATGCTCTTTTGGTAGTGTGTCCATCATGTCATTGCAAGAGTGAAAAATTTCAATATAACGAAGTAAGCGATGCCAGGTGACACTAAGGGACAACATCGGGTACTTTTGTAATCTAAATAAACGTCAAAACAGCTATAATTGTACTCAGAAGATTCCTGGAGGCATATGCAACGTTCTATATAACTATTTGCTACATAAACTGACTGCCAAAGACTTCAGAATTTTTATCTACTCTTCCTCAGAGTCCGAGTCATCGTCTGCTCCACTGTCCTTGTTGTTGAGCTCGTTAGTGACACCATTCTTGTGCTGCTCCAGCCAGCTCTGCTGCCATGCGACGATCCGGTCTATGTTTTTTGACATGTCTTCCGTGGTGTCGCTCTTCAGCTCCACGACGATTTCCTCTGCATATCCATCAAGTGCGTCCTGCAGCACCACACCCATGATCTCCGCATCCATATTTTCGTCAATCTTCGCGCTGTGGTACCCTCTCTTCTGCAGCCGATCGTACAGAATCCCGTTGTCGCATCTCAGCACCACGACCAGGTCAATCAACCGCTCGGGAAACACGTCATTGACGTGCCAGTCAACTATACACCCACCTTTCCTCAGCAAAGGCTCCAGTTCGTCCAGTAGCTTGTCCTCATCCACAATATTAGATTTCCGTGCCTTGTCGTAGCCGTCATAGCAGTTGTGTTGCTTGGCAAACTCGCTGATGTTGTAGTATTGGTAGTCAGGAAGACTTCTCGACAAAAGTTCACATGTTGTTGACTTCCCGCATCCAGGAGTCCCACTTACTATAATATTAGGCGTATATCTAACGGACTGCATCGTTGTAGCTTGCATATCACCCTTCTAACAGCTATCAACCTCACTTTATTTATAGCTCATCGCTTCTTAATAGTGTCAAGCTTTAATATAGCCTTAATACGGTTTTTCAACTATCAGCTTGATATCAAACTGAAATATGCAAGAAAGCTGTGGATTGTTGAACGATGAAATCGAGCATTTGGGCTTCAGACAGGGGGTTTTAAGTATAGATACTGCCGAAGACCAAAGTATATCAGAGGATAAGTGGTTAGAAAGTAGTTTAAGTGTGACCTTTGAAGCGTAGAAGGTATAAATCGAGTATTCAAGGAATGGAGAAATACGGCTTGAAGGACTTGGTTCCTGTGTTGAGGCAGGAGCCGCTGTACGATTCGACTATGACTTTAGGAATGGATTTGAACTCACTTTTGTATTCACTGGATATCACGCCGGATACAAAATCGCACCATTGTCTGGATGCGTTTGAGTCGCCGTGGGTAGAAACGTCGAGAAGCGAAGTACAGCCGACATTCTTCATACCGGAGTCTTTCAAGAACATAAAGGGCATGCTGGGAACGGACCAGATAGAGTTCACAAGCGTGAACCGGGACCAACCGCGGATCTCGCTTCTGCAGGATGAGACGCTTTTCTACCTGTTCTACAAGCATCCTGGCTCCGTGATTCAGGAGCTGACGTATCTGGAGCTCAGGAAGCGCAACTGGAGATACCATAAGACGCTACGGGTATGGCTCACGAAGGATCCCATGATGGAGCCTGTCGTTGCGCAGGATTCGATGAGTGAACGCGGTTCTTACGTGTTCTTTGACCCTCAAAGGTGGGAAAAGTGCCAGCGTGACTTTGTTCTTCATTACAATGCTATCATGTGAGACGCAGCGGAACGCCCCAAATTCTTTCAAATAGATATATAATACTTGTATGTACTAATCATTGACTCGGAATGACGTGTGAAGGACCTCCTTGATGGATGATGATATAATTGGCTGAATTGAACCTATTTACAGGATTACATCTATACCGTAAGATTGAGGTAGGAAACAGGTGCGATATGGGTAATGAAACATTATTAAATGTGTAACAGTTTGAAGGAGAGCAGGATCTTTGTGTATATACATGGAAATTTTGTAATATTGGCGTCCTGATGTCAAAATGTAGTAAGAAACTCACAACTCAATGGCATGATATCTCTTACCTCTGAACCCACCGATGTACATGTTGAATTGGTACACTTCATGTGGATTGTTGTCGTTGAGTTCCCACTTGGTACTACCAAACACGTTTGGCACAGGGTCCATCAACATGTCTAGTTCGTCTCCGTATTTCTTTTGTACTACCTCCAAGTCTCTTTGCAAGTCCTCCTTTGAGAAACCGGTCGTAAAGATGGCACACTTTGTCTGTAGTAACGCTTTCATAGTGTCGCCCATCCAGAACTCTTCAGTCTCTGGAGCTGCGAAACCTGGATGGAAACAGAAGAACACATCGTTGTAAGGATCATATGGGAAAAAGTCCTGAGCTTCGTGGAATACATGGAAGAAATCCGTGTGGTAGAACAGTTGCATCGATTCGTCAATTCTCTTGACTATTGTCTCAGTGGATGATTGTACGTAAGACCTTTTTTCTCTGTCGTAGAAGGATTCCGGTCCGATGAAATGCAATTCTATGTTAGTCTCTGGGAACAGATACTGCAACTGTTTCCACACATGTCCTGGTAGTTGAGCCTCAGCACGCGTACCCAAAATGAAAATTCTGATTGGCGTGTCTTGTCCCACTTTGTATCTTCCGGACTGTTCTGGGTACAAAGTGTAGCGCAAAGCAGCCAATGACTTCAACCCTTCCAATGTGATTGGGCCCTTAGGATTTAAGGAGTAAGGAGAGTACTGGTGGAGCACAGAGCCGATAGTGATGGGATAACTCAACATTTTCGTTACAGCAGCGAGCTGAAACTCAGTGTCCATCGAGTAGAACGATCTTGTGTAGAAGAACAGGTCCCAGTTGGTCAAGTTCACCATTCTGTCATAATCCTGCGATTGTGGGAAGTCAAACTCAGGGAAGGGCCTTCCGGAACGCAAATCATGCTCGTATATGTTCACCTTTTTCAACAACTCGTATTTCTTGCTCTTATGGTACTCGGTGTCCTGCTCCCAGGCCTCTTTCGAGTGGTGCGTGGGAATTCCCGACAGAGGGCACGTATAGTTGATGTCTTTGTGCGTCACGGGACACTTGGCAATAGCCTTGATCCGCGCTGCACGCTCTCTCAAATCAGGAGAGGGCGATTGGTCCCAGGGATGGAACCGGTTCTCTGGCGTAGGATCGTCTGGCGACGTTGGAGGATCTAGTCCTAGCGCATTACGCACAAATCCCATGATTGGCCGGGTCATGGGCCGCGCCCTGTACATCACTGCTGTTCTTGAACACAGCACTGTCATTCTTCTCGCACTTTACTCTTGAGAGAGGTTTACGTATATGCACTCTAAAGAAACAGAACTCCTCTTATTATTGATACTGGCGTGCTGAAATTATTTACAAAGCCGAATTTAATAAAACGCTTACCAGTAAGCACTCATAAGGCCCCTTATACCATTCTTTTCACCTATTTCAATCGTTAAACTACACTTATCGAATGCTCTTTCCTCCTACTGTACCCTGTGAGAATAGGATTCAGCCTGCAAATTTTCGAAAATTCGGGCAGGGTACGAGAAAACGTGATTATCACGTGACCACGAAAATACGACCACCGGGTAACTTTGTTGATCTGTTCTTAGTACAAAATTTTTGGCAAGGCCAGTATGCAAGCTAGAGGTAGTGCAATGAGGACGGATCAAGCAGCGGTGGTGCAGTGTTTACCGGTGTGCAGCGGATTCTGATTGCCAATACAAGCGAGGATTAGTCTCTGTGAACAATTTGAGGCGTGGCGTGTGGATAATTGTGCACTGAGCAGAGATGTTTGTTGCTAAAGCCAGTATGGCTAGACTGTGGAGCTGCCAGGCGGCGCGGAGTCTGAGCATGGCGAGCAGGACGGGATTCAGTGGAGGAAGTGTGATGCCTGCGTGTGTGGCGGTTTCTGGGAGGATTTGTGGGGCCAAAGAGACGGTGATACCGTTTGCAGGGCTGTTTTCGCACGCATCAACGAACGGGACACCGGCAGCCAGCGCCAGCGGCGCTGGCATGCCAGTCGGCTCGCCTATGGTGGACATACAAAGCCAGCAAGAGTACAGTTTGGATAGTGTGATGAGAAAAAGACGGACCAAGATGAAGAAACATAAGCTCAGAAAGAGAAGAAAGAGACAAAAGGCAGAGAAGAGAAAGCAGAGCCAGGGTTGATCTGGGTCTCAGTCTGTGAGGCAGACCTTGTACATAGAATGCAGAGTTAAATTGAGGTATGAAGATATGAAGATATTGGTTTAATGAAGCCAGCTTACGTATTATTACTATCTACTTTTGCAGTAAAGTGTGAGTTTTAAAAGAAAATTTGGAGCTTCCCTGCCGGTGCGTTACAGAGCTGCCAGAGATCTAGTAGCACGCGACAGTTCAGAGGCAGTTTTTGGTATCTTTTCTGTTCAGATGAAACGGCGAAGGATCGTGTACATCAACAACAGGTTGACGATGATGAAACTGAATATTATTAGTTTCTTCATCTCCGGCGTCAGCTTGTCGGAGTACTTCCATTCTTCAGAGAAGAAGTGAATCAACTTGTAAGAGAATTTGCCCATTAACTCCTTTCTGTTGATTTCTCCGATCTCAGCAACGACCTCCATGTTTCTTTGGAAAATGAACTGTGACACCTCAATGACGCGAAGCTTCTCAGCCTCGGACAGTTCTTGTCTTGTGGCTAGCTCGTATCCTCTCTTATATTGCCAGCGTAGTCTGTTCTCATCGTCCACACCGTCATCACTAAAGGTGAAGAAATTGGTAGCTCTTCTCACCAATTCCTTGGGTGACAGGTGTCCGAATTTAGGGAACAAACCAATGTGACGGTACAAGTTTGACTTCATCACCCTTCCACCAGCAAATAATGCTAGATATAAGACGTGGCAATACGCCAAGATCGTGTGGGGATCCTTTTGCACGTTGGAGTGGATCTCGTCGACAAATGCTTGCAATTTTGGAGGAACCTCAAAAGTGTTCAAAAACTCCTGCAACTCATTAGCAGAGGAATATTCATCGTTGTACAGTACCTGCAAATCCAGCACTAGTTTGTCTGACCGGCGGAACTCTTCGCACCAGAACTGCTGCAAAATGCCCTTCATTTTTTCGTCCTGCGCCGTGACTGGGTGCTCCAGCAAGCGGTCAATCTCCTGCTCAATGGCATGGAATACGTAGTAATACGCCAAAATTCCTTGTCTGTAGATAAATCCATGCTTCATGGCAAACGCCATCTTCATGCTCATGTACGCGTTGATCTTGTTATGTTCGTCACGTGTGTGGAAATTGATCCGGTTGGCCAACGCCCCGATATCGGTAGGCGAAGGAATAGTGCTGGCGTGTTCGGCTGCTGACATTCTAGCTTTCTTGATCTATTGCAGACTTTCGTATCCAAATCCTTTTGGTATTCTTGGGGTATCTAGTCTCTGCAATGTATCAGAAGTACAACTACCAGTTAAAGCTTACTCAAATTACTGTGAGAGCACTCTATTTATAATACGAGACACGAACAACTAATTCTATGTTTAGTTACGTTCACAGCCATCAATGTCAATACTAAACGACTTTATACTACTGAGAGAGGGTGTCAAGGGTGTTGCGGATTTATCGGTTCTGACAAACGTCTCGAGACTTGTGTAACACCTGGTTTCTTAGGGCAGGGCTTTGACAGAAAAAGACCGATAAGTCCCAATACGTCACATGACCTAAGTCACATGACTCAGGTCATGTGATGGATAGAATATGTGAAGAGTGTATTGGTCAGTTGGGGCGCATATGAGCCTGGGACTCGTAGAATTCGACTACTTGGTCTGAGGAGGTTGCATCTGTGACGGCTTTGTCATCTCTTATTCTGAGGAATCTGGGGAAGCGCAGCGAGACACCCTTTCCGTAGGCCTCGAAACCTGCCTTGTAAACTGGGGACAGCGAAAGATCCGCAGTGAGCACCTCGAACAGCATGCTGGGCTCAAACCACACATCAGCAGGTGCAGAGGGGTCAAATATGACGTTGGTGCTGGGGTGTTCGACCGTGGTGTCTTTCAGTCTGTCGTACAAAGTCTGCAGCATCTCGTCGCTAAAACCTGTACCGATCTTACAGCAGGTCTCGAACTCCTCGGTGTCAATGTTGTAGCACCCAAGCAAAAAACCTCCGTACGTTCCTGTACGTTTTCCTCTACCGTAATACGCTCCCAGGACAACCAGATCAAGAGAGTCGCCTACACCTTCCAGGTAATCCTTCTTCAGCTTCAACCAGTTCCGTGATCTCTTGCTAGGTTCGTAGTGGGACTCGGGTCCATCTAACATCTTTACCATTAAGCCCTCGCAGGAATCCTTTACAGACTTATCAAGGTAGTCCTGTAACTCATTGAGGTTTGTCGTAGTTAGTTCATTGGCAAACTCAAACTGGCCCAGGTGTCTGTCAAACGTTCGAAGCAGGATTTCGCGTCGTTCACTGAAAGGTTTGTTGATCAAGGGTTCATTATTCAAACATAAGATATCAAAGGCGTATAAACATACTCTGACTTTAATATCTTTTAGCTCCACTCCTTTACGCTTTCTGGTGCTCAACACCTGAAACGGTAAGATCTTTTTCTGTTCTTGGTCCCATGCAACAGCTTCACTATCAACGATGAAAGAAACAGTTGCGTTAGGATCACTGACATAATTCTTCAGTTGAATCTCAGGATATCTTTCGGTCATATCTTCTCCATTTCTAGAGTATATCTTCATAGTACCATCACTCAGCAGATGCAATTGAGCTCTTTCCCCATCATATTTGTATTCACAGGTAAACCGTGTACCTTGGAATCTATCCAAAACTTCACTGATTGACTTTGTTGGTTTAGCAAGCATCGGCTGCAGTGGGATCCCGGGTCTTAGTTTCATGAATTGGTTAATATTCATGATACCGTGCTCTAACGCTGTATTGATGATCATCTCGTAGTTGGGAACTTGGCAAAATGCTTCTCTGATTAAGGACTCTGCTTTTTCAACCATTTCAGAACTTGGTTCCTCACCGTCATGTTCATGTGTCAGAATAGCTTTGCTAACAGAGATTAACACTGTTTTCTCTGCTAGACCAATTCTTAGTTTAGATTCCAAAGACCTGATCAAAAACTTGGCCTCGTATCCTTTACACGCCGTGAGCATTTTCTTGATAAGTGAAACCTTACGCGTTTGAGAGTCCTTACCACTCGATTTGGCTATGGATACTAGGTTATTGAAAACTTCCCCAACAGTCAATGGTTTTGGTTTGAACATAGTAGGCTGAACGTTTCTAGCTTGCATGGCAATCTGACCCAAGTCACCTATCTCATGGTACTTACTCTTAATCTGTTGAAGAGACTCACCACATGCCTGGCTGATGGTTTTGATGAGCAGGGACTCGCCTAACCCAAGCTCAAGTCCTGGCTCGTAGTCGGGCCCTAACCTGTGGATGAATAGATAAGTAATCGGAACCAGGGACTTGGGGTCTCTCTCTAGCACCGAATACATAAATTTGGAGCAGATTGCAGTAATGGCCAATCTTGAAGATGTTTCCTCAATGGCTTGGAACACATCACATACTTCTGCAAATGGAATGGCGGAATCAAACTTTAGAGTAGGACCGTTAATTGAATCAGTGGCAGACCCGGAACTGGAAGCTGGGCCTACACTGGAATTTTTCGTGGAGGAGGGCGTAAATGGCTCCTGTTTTACTGGAGACGCAATGCTAGCAGCAGTCTCTCGGTCTTCATCAGTTTTTGGTTTCTTGTTTGAACGAAGAAACCCGTCCAACGTTAGCTGCTTGCTCCGTTTAACTGACATAGCTTGCGTTTTGAGCACAACAGCAGTCCGTAGCGGCAGCAATCTGAGAGCAAGCTGCCGAAACATAAATCTGGCACCAATTCCGGACTAAGAACTCCCAAACCTGGCCTGAAACTCCCTGCCTTTATCAATATCTGTGTGTTGATGCAAACACGAAGTTTCTCATGTATCTAATACTCGCGTACATACCTGCAGGTTTGAATGAACGAAAAAACACCATCCGAGCTTCTGGCGCCACACTGCGTACGCGTAGCGGCTAAACTATCAGATGGATATACTTACGCAAGAACTCTACAAAAGAGACCATGTCTGACGCTTCAGAGCATCAGATTGTAATGCTACAGATGTACATTTCAAACCGCATAGCTGATTCACAGAGACAATAGATCCAGCACGACATTAAAGGCCGAAACGAAAGGCGGACCCCATACAGCCCATCTTCTGGCTCTAAGAGACAGAAAATACTTCTTCTACGACTACCGCGAGCACGTTAGTAGGAAAACTTGGCAGATTGACCTACTTGTCACAACCATAGAGGAAAAGGTCGTGCCGTGACTCTGGGTGTCGTTAAATTAAAAACATTGTTGGTCTTTTAAGACAAACGTATTACAATGAATCGCATACCATACAAAATTCAAAGTTAATCTTATGATGCTAAAAGAGAATATGCTTGCTGATGTTCTTATTTATATTCAGATATGAAGAAAACATCATGACCGGGTAACGTTTATATTATTTTTCATTTCATTTAGTTAGGGCAGCTATAAATCACGTGACATTTGATATTTAGGGTTTGCCTTCATCAGTCAATGCTGGAACAGATCTACTAAACCCTTGGCTAGCATTTCTGTCACTGTCTTGTCTCATCTACCGTAAAGTCGTATTCCTTGGCATGGGGAAGGTACTTCTTGTATTCAGAGTCGTCAGTTATCCACAGGGCAGTTCCACTGACGTTGCTGATGCTGTTTTCCATCTTGATAGACTTGGCGAACTCTTGCTGGGTCGCATCCATGGACACCGGTTCTTGACCCAGGTCCTCAATCTGTTTCCGTAACATTGCGATGTGCAGAGCCATTTTCATCTGTCTCTGCAGCACGGTTTTTCTCTCGTTAAGAATCTGGAGCTCACGCTTTTTCCGTTGAGCGTTGATCTGTTTCAGTAGAACTTCCTGCATCTGTTGAGATTTGATGATCTGATTGTTCAACTTGGACTCCAACTTTATCCGCTCATTGTAGTTGTCAATGGCTAGGTACGACAGTGTAGCAACGCCAAGCACCAGAGCGATCTCCAAAATAGGTTTCCTGCTCAGCGAGTTCTGGACAGATTGTGTATAAGAATATGGGGCCGGTGCTACAGAGCGATTGAACAACGGCTGAGGCACGAATCTGGGTCCGTTCTCCGTGGTGTACTTTCTGACAACACGATACATATGTCCTGTTTTCTGAAAGCGTAGCCGCAGTCTCCATTGTGCCTTCATCCCTATTCTCACTTGTTCATCTGATATATGTAGTAACCTTTCATATCTACAGGTTTTATACGTGGGGAACACACAGATACGATAAAAAAATCGGACATGAGCCAAGGCAAGTAATGGATTCAGAATGATACTAAAAGGATGAGTTTAGATTTTACATAAAAACCTGCTATATAATTCAGTGCTTATCTGACCATATCGCACAGAGTCGAGGACTAGGTGGAAAACTGAGACAAACCGCGTTGAAACTCCACGCATCTTTAATTTAGAACATGGGACAGCACAGCACGGCTCGACGAAGGTAACACGGAATTATATTAGAAATGGGCTTACTAGTTGTTTATTCTTACGTGCGAAAGGATGAATCTTTCAAGCCTTTCGCAGTTGAAACAAACGAAATTGCTTTCATTTGATTCTAATATACTTAATGACGACGGGATTGGTTGATGATTTCGTTCATTTCTTCAACCTTAGCCTTAGCTCTACCGAAAGTTCCCAATCTCTTCTTAGCGACCTTTCTGGCTCTCTTTTCACCAGCGTTTCTGATCAATTCAATCAATCTTCTCTCGTATGGAGCCAAAGAAGCGACCTCCTTGACGATGGATCTGACGAAAGTGGTTCTAGCAGAGGCAGCACCCTTTCTGTAAGAGATCTTTGGGGCTGGGGTCAATTGGTTGACCTTCTTACCCTTGTTCAAACCAACAGCGATACCTGTAGAAAATGAATAGAACCATAGTTCCCAAATGTTAGTAAAACTCATTCAAACTGCATTGCAAAAAGAAGAATCCTAGAGTCTTATGTCATGAGTGAAGTTTCGATTGACTTTTTTCTGTTTCAATTTGAAAGTACTCTCCCGTATTCTATCAACCATCATCTGAAACTGTTAACTGATGTTCATGTTCAAGTATGGCATCTTGGTACCAATAAGAATGGTTTTGATGTTCCCATAATCCTGTACGGTCGTTTTCAGTCAACATTTTGGCTTTTAATCACTCTGTATTTCACGATACAAAATCCTCCTTCATCTTATCTTTAATTTCTCAGTCTAAACATACCAGACTTGACGGCCATTTCGTTATTCTTTGTCGTTCGTAGATTCTTAAGTGGAATGAAATAACCGTAAGAACAGCAATAGTAAAAGCGCTTCTACAACCAGATATACTAAGCTTTTACTGTTCACAGTGTCTACAAATTTTATCACAGTGCGATAGTTATTCTTCCGTCGTTGAAAAATTGGTAAAATGGTATCAACACTGTTACCCGGCTGTGAAGAATACTAAGACTATACAGAGGGTTCTACGAGAGATGGGGTGGAAGTCTGCCTGTAGATCTCTGCCTAGGAACTCTGCCTAGAGGTAATACTCTAGGCTCGGCGCGGGGTTACAATCCGACGAGGTATGGGATGACGGGGGTTCCGGGCAGGAGGAGCTAGTGAGAGACACGAAGGCTCCTAGGCAGGAAGCTCCTCTCTGGATACCGTAACGCTTCTAGATTCTGAGACAGTTCCTTTTTAGGTATTTTCATCAAAAGAGGAAGTTTTGTTTTGAAATAACATTTGAAATGTCTGGGTTGTGAATAAGTTCGAAAATATGTACAGATGTAACAGTCCCAGAAAAGAACACTGGTCGCTAACCGAATAGTACGCGATGAGTTATCAAGTAGTTTCGTGCAGTTAGTTATTTACAGAGTACGTACTAGACGTGGGGTTATAGATACCATGCGTAGACCATCAATTTAAACCGATACGCCCCGCTATAAAACGATCAGTTTTATACGGTTATAGTTGATAAATCGAACTTCAGAGCCTTCAATCTGGATACAATGTCCGCTACGTCAGCAGTTGCGTATTGATCAAGGAACTTCTTGTAGCTCAGGTGCAGACCATCAGCATTCTTCTCCAATCTTTCCAGCGCAAACAATGAGTGCAGCAGCTTTCTTTTCCCGGTGGTGATTCTAAGAGATTCACCGGCAACATCGACCTTGTAATACACGGTGACTTCATTACCGTTCGCGTCAGTGACCGTTTCTAAATCTTTATGCACTGGATTTGCTTGTTTCTCTCTCGTTGACAAGATTCTATAACGTAGTTTCCATCCGGTAGGTCCTAGTTCCTTGATTCTTGCTGCCTTTTCCTTCGTGAGGTAATTGTCGATACCACCTTCTTTCGTTATCGTTCTTAAAACCTTGGCAGTCATCTTGATACTGATTTTTCTGTCCAAAGTTTCACTCCAAAGACCCTTTCTGATGACATTGGGCGTCCAGGACCGTCTGGTCTTCTTTTTAGACTCTGAAATGTTGTTCCCGAACTGAATGAATGAGGCCCCATATAAACCTTTGTTACTCTGTTTGAAAATCGGAGACTCGCCATATGGGTAGTCTGGGAACTCCTTCTTCTCCTTGGGGATATACAAAGGTTTTTTATCACCAACTTTGTACTCGGTAGCCGCTGGAATCTGTCTGCTCTCCACCAGTCTCCATTCTCGGAAGACACGATTGATAGTGGAAAAGCCTCTGGTACCAGGTAAAAACTTCATATTCACACTATTCACCCACAGGACAGCTCGCAAACTACTTGCACAGTTTGTCTGATATTACTCAGCCGACAAGACCAGACAAATAGGCTAAACAACCTTCTTTACCCACTTTTGAAGTGTTGATATTTTCAATCTTTTGGATATCCTCAGGTTGTATCTAAATTTTTGTAAAAGGTATCTAACCGTATACAGCGAGAGTGATGTTGAGGCAGACAGAATTAATGTGTACGACAAGACCATGCTTGCTATTGGTTCTGAAGATCAAACACAGAAAAGGTGTATCAAATTCTTCACTATTATATGGGTATACATCATGACAAGTAGTTACAAGATTAAGAGCGAGAGTCATTTCCATGGTGACTTGAAACCCCAGGTCCCAATTCTGCTAGCACGCGGACTAGCCACGTCCTTATTCCAGGTTTTACCAGTCCTTAGCTCATAAGTTTCCTTTTCAAGTTCATCTAATCTTTCTCTAAGCTCTTGATTTTCATTCATAACTTCGAGGTTTCTTTCCATTGTTCTAGTCAAATCTTCTTTGAGGTCGGTAGGTAACTCCGAATCTGGGTTCGGCAGAGTTTGTTTATGGATTTCTCGCTCAAGCTGTTTCTTGAGATCCTCTATCTCCAGCTTCAGATCATTGTTCTCGTCTTGCAAGGTTTCCATACGTAGCCTGTTTTCGATCAATTCATTGGCGATTGTGATGTGTTCCCGATTCAACAAGGAGTAGTCATGTTCAAGTTTCTTCAACTCCTTCTGCAACTGTCTGTTCTTGATTCTCTGCTCTTCAAATTGGTGCTGTCTTTCAGTTTCCAATTTGTGAATCTCTTCAAACTCCTTAACGTACCGCTCCAGCTGCAAAGGAGTGATCTTGATTTCCAAGGAATCAGAAATAAATGAATCAATATCGTATCCTTCAGAACCATCGTTTTTGGCATAGTATTGGAACAGATCCTCCTTTAAGAAGTCAAGTAAAGAGTCAAAACTCAATACTATGAGGTTTCTGCTATTCTTTAACAATAAATTGAGCCCGAATTTTAGAATAGACTCGATACCTTCTAGAATCACAATGTCCATGATTCGCAGTACGAAATCAAGAGGGAACTTATATGCAAACATAGTCAAGAACCATTGAGTTGCAAACATAGTGGATCTGATCTCTTGTCTGATCAAATGGTTGTATAATTGGGGGTTATGTTCCTCTAGAAGAGTGTCAAACTGGTACAGTTTCAACATCAACCCCGGCATCCCGGGTAAAAATAGGTCTCTAAGCCCATAAACCTTCATAATCTTGACAAGTAACGAGAAAGCCTCCCATTCTTCTTCACAATTTATGATGAATGTCGTTGCAATAAATCCCATTCCTTGAGTATATCCTACAGGCGGATCATACAAAGAATAGGCCTTGAGCACGTTGAACAAAGAGTCTCTCTTATCTTCAGGGATAAATTTCGTACGCATAAGATCCCTTCTGATAGCCTTTTCATGAGGAGATTCGAGTTCTAGTAATGATGGGTATAACTCTTCCATTTCTTTATAGTTTGAATTGGTCAACAATTGCCAAACGATACCCCGAATTTGAGGCGGAATACCTTTCCCTACTTCATCTTCCAATTTTTTTGAATTATCTTTAACTACTTGGCTGTAGTTATGAACCAATTGACTCCAAAATGGCCAGTCATATTGAACCAACTCTTTTTCAGTATTGTCTACCAAAGAATCGTATGTTTCTCTTAGAGTTTGAATACCTTTTTGAGTATTTTCGCGCTCCTTTTCATCTCTTAACTCTAGGTCAGCATCGTTCTGTATGAACCTATTCAATATCAGATCAAAATCACTGCTATCAGACCTCTTGTGTTTCTTAATGTGTTCACGGAACTTCTTCGATTTCATCTCGTCTGTCAATGGTGGAGGAACGAAATGAACTGGCCCAGTGAACCCGGTAGCCAGATGAGACCTAGGAGGAAGCGCTGGCTTTGATTTCCCAGCAATATGGTCCCTAGGGGGTAACTTAGGAGGCTCTGATGTTTCATTAAGGGATTCAATCTTCTGCACAAGATTTTGTTCGTTATTCTTTAAAATGCTAGATCCCGATAGACTATCTCTTTCTTCTCTAGTAGCCTCCAACTTGTCCTCTGCATCGTCCGACTGAGTGTTTTCTGGCGTGATATCCGTGGATGTTTCGCTTGCAATGTCTTTTAGATCTTGTTGAACCTCCTCTTCTTCCGCTTCATCCTTCAATTCGCCCTTAGAAGTAGCCGATTGTGTTGTATGCTCATCTTCCTCGGCTTCATGGAAACTACCGTCAGAATTATCATCAGTGAGTTCTACCACAGATTTCTGCTCGCTGGTTACATCCTGATCATCTACAGTCCCAGATTCAGAAGTCTTCGACTCATCTTTCACACTTTCTGTCTCGACCTTTTCAGCCATATCCTTATTTAAATCTACAGCTTCTTGTTCTTCAGTGGTCGTTTCAGGACCAAGTTTATCCTCAATTTGTTCACTCATCTCGAAATAATATGCTCTCGTCAATTGGTATATCCTGCAAGGAAGAACCAGAGCCAATATGTCTCACTCTTGTACCGTTATGACCTTGTTACAGATTGTCCTCTCCTTGGCAGTCTTGAAGGTCTCCTACAAGGAACATCGGGTAACAATCAGAGGTCATGTGACCTATGACGTTTATGAAGATGAAGGTTGATGTGTGCAAACAGCAGAAGTACCCAACGCCAACTGACAAGTTGAAAAGATGAGCACTATAAGATTACATCACAAAAACAATCAAACAGGTTCTCAAATCGAATACTTAAAAGAATATAGAGTAAGGAAATTACAAGGCATGTTAATGCATACCCAGCTGTCTGTATCTTTGCACAAGCCCCCAATAGTACTTTCTGGTGTTCTTTCTCATACCAGGTCCCCATATAACCATGATTAGGAATGTTAGGTTGCAACCGAGAAGAATGAATGCAGCTGAAATAAAAGCATTTTTGAGTCCTAGATTTTCGATCCATTTGGTGATACCGAAGGACACAGCAAAAGACATGACGTTTCTAATGATGATCACGACTACCATAGCTTCTGTATCGAGCTCTTTGTAGCAGTCAATTACATAGGTGGTGGAAACTGCAATACCAAACATTGAACATCCACCAAGCAGTCCGAGGCCAAAGACGAGACCAAACCAGTGAATTTCGTAATGGGCTCCAACGCCCCAAAGAATACAAGCTCCAACGCCAATAATACAGTAGAAAAAAACTGTGTACAGTCTATCCTCTGGAAGACTCAGTCCGCCACGGTACTTTGCAATTCTAACCTTTAGCCAGTCAGACATTGTGCCAACAAGGAAGAAGATAATAAAGGAAAAGATTAATGGGGAAAAGTACGCCAGACCACAGGAAGAATTGGAGAAATTGTAAGGAGGGGCAGCAAGAATTAAGACTTCAGTAGCATTCAAAACGTTGAACCAAATCAAAGACTGGCCGTAAAAGAAACCCGCCCAAACGATACCTGGTAATGCAAATAATTGGAAAGGCGCCAAGAAATAATGGTGAAGAAGAAATTTGTCCTTTACACCACTTGTAAAGGAAAGCTTGCTTCTGAAGGTTTTCCTGGATTTGTTATTTGATGATACTGTAGTGGCATCCACGATTTCAATATGACTCAGTTGATTCATGATGTTTGTGTTTTCAGCATTTGATAGCGAAAGAGCCATCTCAGTTCTTCCAGCGCCAGCTGACGCATTCTCTGAGTCAACATCGTCCGTGTTAATAATATTATCGTGCTTTTCCATAACGTCATCGATAGCCGCATTGACACGGGAAAACGCATTGGAAATAACTGAACCATCAGTTCGTGCCATACTGATTGGCTGCCCAGTCTTGGAGTCAATCTTCAATTTACGTTCATAATTGGTCTCTTCCTGAAACAGGAACAAAAACACACCACATACAGCGGCAAAGATAGCACACCACCACATTACCCACTCCCATGACTGACCCTCTGCGATGAAACCAGCAATGCAGGGGGCAATGTAACTAGCAAATAGTAGTGTGACACCATATGTGGCTAATCCAGAAGCTCTCTGATGCTCAAAATACAGGTCACTCACTGTGATTTCCGGAAGTGATTCAATGGCAGCACCAAAAAAGCCTTGGACAACCTTTGAGCCTATCCATTCACTTTTAGTCTTTGTATATGGAGGCCATACACAGATAAGAGCTGTAGCGAACATCGTCAAAACGTAAATGGGACGTTTTCCATATTGCAAGGCCAAAGGCTGGAATACGAAGCATCCAATCCCAAAAAACAAGAACAAATATCCAGTAGCATTGTTCAATTGGCTTAAAGATATACCTGTCTGGATAGAGACGTCATTCAGTACTGAATAGATTGCTGCACTGGGGACACCCACGCCCAACGTATACACCAGAGCACAGGACAGAGCAAGAAGTTTTCTTGATCTGGACCAGTTAAGAGGATCATCTGGGTCGTCAGACGGTGTTGGAACCAAAACAATTTTCGCCTGCTTTTTGACGCTGTCATCGATGTCAACCAAACAAACATTGCCCGGGATTGCTTCAAAGTCAATGGCAGCATGAATACTCTTGGTTTCAGTCATGGTTGAACTTAGCTCCCTGTTGAACTACAACCCACCCTTATCTTCTCTCAAACTTTGAATTTACGTTTTTCCACCAAGGACTGGCAGTTGAAATTATGATACCCAGCACATATATACGCCAAAAACACAATAAACAAACATTAGCGTTCTCGGTGTTTGATTGCTCTCTGATAGCGGATCCAATGCTCGCTTAGATAATGTCACGACTCATACTTGTCGTCTTGACTGCAATGCGAAGAATGTTAATTCCACGGCAACCGAATAAAGATGTATAAGAAGACTGTGTTTGCCGGATAACCAAATATGGGAAATTGCTGATAACTCTCACACGTACTAAGATATTCCGCTTATAATGATAACACGGCCCCTTTAAAATCTTATCTAAAATGTCTGAATTTAGGTTAGCCGTACCTTTTTTCACATCGTGCAAGACTCTCTACATTCCTGGAGTTTTCCCTTGAGTGAATGCTAGATAACAAGGAATATAAGGCAAGGTTGGTCGAGAGAGAAGCAGAAGAACATACAGTAGGAAAGCAAACTCGGTGATGGTAATCAAAGTATTGCATGTGAAGTTACCCCGGAACGAAAAACATTACACTTCTTACTAGTCTTATTCTGGATGAAGATTATTCTTACCGGAGACCGGGATATGCTCTTAAATTAAGCTTCGTGAAAACGGGTAATTCCGTAATTCCGACAAATTTGGGGATTGATAATAACGTATCAAACAAAATAGATACTCTGGATACAGTAACTATTCAACGAAGTTTTAGAATTGTTGCTACAAACATCAGGGCTTTGTAAATCATTGTTTCCGAAAACGAAGTGCAGGTACAGGTGAAGCTTTTTCATTTGATAATCCATATATGTGCTGGTCAATATTGCATTCCTGGAAACTGTATATGAAAAAGCGATATGCTCGGCTCAATTAAAATCAAACCTCTGGTTGATCGATTCATCGTCGACGTAATAGGTCACAACGATCACAACTTCAAACTTCAAGTGTTCTCTAATACATTACTTGCCTGGTCAAAAAAATGCTGATAAGATAAGAATCCCAAAAAAAACCAAATGCCCGCCTGATCATGTGACTGTCTTGTACTAATAATTGAAGAGGTTCTCTACAATGAAGCGTTCATTGAAAAGTGTTTACTACGCAACACCAAGCGTCAACAGCAGAGACTTAATATCTATTTTTTAAGTGTTTCCCATCATTCTTCATTGTCAAAAATGTAATTGTAAACGTCATCCATTGTAGTAGTATTGAAAAGATGCTGAGTTGAAGGGTTCAAAATTGTGTTCATATCGTGCCATCCAGAAACCATATTTGGACGCATTTGAGTTGTTGAAGATTGTAATAATGAATCCGTGATTGTTGTAGACTGAGGCATTGAGACAGAATTTTTTGAAGTATCCTCTGTATTGGAACTCCACAACGACAAAAGGTCTGAAAAACTTGTCGACTGCAACGACGGTGTAGGCGTAATCTGGGATTGCATAGGAACCACATCTTGTAAAATAGTTGGTGCCTGTCCTGGTACTTGTGAAGGCGCTAACATTTGTGTCTTTTGACCGTTTAAATTGGGATCCGATCTCTCTTTTTCTGCAATATCTGAACAAGCTTTGATAAGAATAGTATCAAACTGGGCTGCAAGGTGGGAACTCTGCGAGAGAAGCTGCATTATTTCATGAGCAGCCATAATCTGGGACTTGACTTTCCCCCAGAAGGGCTTTTCAGACCTCATTTGCGACACAAGGCTTAAGGGTATCAATGAAGATCTAACAAGATAGTGCGTTGCATACCAAGACGATAGCGGATCCAGCGTATAATTTCGCATGAAAGTAGTGATACTCAATATCGTTCTATCTGAAAGTTCAAGACAAAGCTCTGTGCACCGTGCTCTACTGGAATCTAAAGATTCGGAGTTCTCACTGTTCTCTTCATCTTGATCTTCGCATAAGAAACGCACTAAGAGAGAGATTAGAGAAGCATGAAACATCCAATAGGGCCGGAATTTAACTAAAGGAAGCCAATCTAGTTGGGTCTCCTTTACAGCCTTCAGTTCGGCATCGTTATGCGGCGGAGTTGGCCAATGATTAACAAATCCTTGTATCTCTTCATACCATATCAAAAAGTCGTTCACACTTTGATGATATGGATTACTGGGTAAAACATGATTTAATATCTGTGCCCATTGCGATTCCTGGATTATTGAGGAGTAGACACTTGGCTCATTTAAACCTGCAGAGGATAAGGGCAAGGGTACATCAAAACAGCACAGGTTGGGGAGCCAGCATGGACGCCCAGTCTCAATGGAAAGTTCTGTTACAGTACAATAAATGGACCACCAAACTGTCCTTCGTACTTGCTGCTCTGACAGTGGTAAATGACTAAGGTTACGGTGGAGACCTAAAGACGAGGCCATATGGGAGCACAGACCTAATAAACTCCAAGCAGTGTTTAATTTGTGGATCTTATAGACATACTGCGAAAGCAACAACAGAGCTACAGTTAAGTCTAACGAGCCCGTTTCGAAAACCACTGCAGAAAGATATGATAATGCATTCTCAAAATAAAAAACATCATGAGAAATGTTAGAGTCGCTGCACCATGCACCTAAAACCAGTACCGTATTGAGTAAAATTTGCCAAACTTCCATACTTTCTGGCTGGATTTGATCATTGTATTGACCGTAAAATCGATCTTTATCTATGACTGGGAACAGTGCGTAATAGTTTCTGAAAAATGAGTCAATGTATCTTGAAGTTATCTCCCTTTTGGTCAAAAATAGAGGGTCATTAACTGTTAGAGGAGGAATTGATCGTTTGCTCGATTGCATAGAAGATAGATTCTGGTTGATATCATTGTTGATCAACACAGAAGATTTTTTGTTTCCCTCCGTATTCGGCTTCGCCACCAATTCTTGACACAGACATTGATTTAGGAGATAACGTATAGAACCCTTAGTCATGTAACTATTATCGATATTAGCGTTCATTTCATACCATTGAAAAAAGTTCTGTGTTACTGGCGGCCCTGAAGGACGGACTTCAATATGTTTGACATTATCTTGGGTATTGGGAACAGACTGTTGTGATTTTATTTCATTAAACAGTTGTCGCAGAGCCATAAGAGACATAGGAGATGAAATAGTAGAGCCGGACTTCTTAGGACGAAAGGATTCCGGTGACATAGATTGTCCTTTCCGAAGAGACTGAAGGTTCCACCCCGGTTCGTTCGTCTTTAAAGTAGACTCTGCAGCAGCGACGTCGCGATTTGACTGAAGTTGTTGTCTGGAATAATCATTGACCTTTTGTAACAGTAAATTGTCAACATCCTGTCCTGGGAACAGACTCTTCAACAGGTTCTCGAGCTGATCTACTCGATTTTCCATCTCAGTTAAACGAGCTCTAGTTAGTGGGGTGCGAACAGCTCTAGGAGAATAAATACACCCCCAGCCATATCTTTCACAGTTATCACACTTAGGCGAAGTCATGGAACATTTCAGCTTGCGTTTTCTACATTCATCGCACGCTTGACGCATTTGCGAGGCTGACTTTGATTCCCCAGCACCCCTCATGGTCGAACCAACACTACTGATTGCATCAAGTTTCTCATCAGACAAATGTTCAGAGCCAGCTGATCTTCGACGCTTCTTACGTTGAGCTCTCTCTTTCACTGCGGAATGGATAGGTCTCATCTTAGTGGTAAGAGTCCTGGGGATTTTAAAACCAATATATTAATTATTAGTCCACAAAACACGGTTGATCTTTCTTTTGCGAGTCGTGAAAAAAGTTTCCCGCCAGGGGAATAGTTTTACTGAGACTCGTTCAAAGGAAATTGGATTCAGTAGAGCTTGCACAAATCTTCTTTTCTGAATAGTCGTCCAGATGAGTGTGGAGATGTTGTCTTTTGCTTCTTGTATTAAATAAAACAAATCGGTAATGGCTCTGCAATAAAACACTCCAAAACAGCAGTTTATTGGCCAGACACCTCTGGTAAAGTAAATATCCTACTGGAAACCCTTTTGCCGGTGTTAATAGCCTCGTATTATGCACGGCCACAACAAATCAATTGTACCTTTTTGCTTATGCCTTAACTCAGAAAGCTTATTCTTCAACCTTTTTTCTTTTTCTTCCTGATTCCTGTTGCACGCTAGGCCGAAATCGAGCTGATTATTTAAACAAGAAACAGCCACTCATGATTAGAAGATAGCGTGAATGTTTTGACCAAAATCGCAGGGCCAGTTTGAGTGACATTTGAATCTGCCCAAACTTCCATGTCATATCAATGACTGCGTGATTTGTATTATTCTCCGAAAATTCATGACTGTGTACCGACATCGGCGGTTTCTACCTGCATCTATTGAACATGCGGCTAGCCCTGAGGACCCCAGGTAGGAAATGCGCTCTGCACTGAGAACGCCGTTCAGGACCACCTTACTGCCATGGTCACCATTCTTGCATTCGGAATTCTTTTCCTATAACGGCATCTTTCGAAATCCTTCCTTACGTCGAAAATTCATAATAAACATGTAATAGAAAGAGAATAGATCACGTGACCTTCCTTTTTCTGTTCTTGTCTTCTACCCTGGGAATAAAGCTAACTTTGGTGAATTCTTTTGTACTTCCACCCAAAATGGCTGCTCTTGAATAGTTGTTTAGTTTGTTTGGTTTCTCTGGATTTACTTTAGACGGTACTTACCCAGGACACTTTTCCTGTTTTCATTTCACTACTACTCTTTTATAGTTTTTACGGGCGTACCCTTGAAAGTCTGTCTAAGGTTATATAGCCGCTAATCGAACATTGTTTTGTGTTACCCGAATGCGTTCTTGGATTTTCAATCACGTGATCGAGAATTGCTGTGAATTATTGTTTGTAGATTATGTAAGCATTCGCCTAAGTGTTTATGGTTTCTCGAAATGCTAATGATGGATCGCAGAGATCGTTCAGATTTGCAGTAAGGGCATCGTTCTTTAGCGGGTACCGGTACCCATTAGGTGTTGTTCTGCGTGCTGCCAGTACGTTATCCGTGTATAGGGTCAGTTGTGGACCAGATATTTGAAGGAGTGTAGATTGGAGGGTATTATGGTAAAGCCGTCTCACAATCTGAGAAGAGAGCACAAATGGTTGAAGGAGACAGAGTCGTTCTTGCCAGACCGAAACGTATTACAGCTTTTGCAGAAAACTGTACAGGCTAAACGCCCTGCGAATTCTGTGGCTCCTTCTGGCGTGCCCAGAAGTATGACCACTTCTGTCGAACTTCCGACTGCAAGAGAAACGGAGCAAATGTGGCAAGCTGCAACCGAGCCTGGAATCAATCGGATGCCAGCAAGACCTTCGGAAGAGTCCAGGAGAACGTACACTAGTGCTACGGATGTTGTAGCTACAATTTTAGACTCGGAAGACGACTCGGATTTAGAGGTCATCGCGGATCGATCTAATACACCAGCAGCAGCAGCCCCTGTAAAACAGCCAGCCGTCATATCTGAAACCAGAAGCTCACTGGTTGGTGCTTCTGTGGCTAAGGCTAAGCCTGCAGTTATGAAAGAGAAGAGATCAGATACGGAAGAGCTAATCTCGCTGCTGCGGCAACAATCTGCTCTCTTAATGGAAAAATGCCAGATATTAGAGTCGACCTCGTTATCACAGGATAACAAGCGTTCCAAAATTCAGTCAGTAATTGATCCCACGCTGCAGAAAATAAAACACCGTCTGATTTCTTTAGACAGCGGTAACACAGCAGGTTTCCACCAGATATCAGCCCAAAACTCGCCAGATATGAGGCATCCTCCAACTTTCGGCGCTTCAGATGTTCCTGTATTTTCTTCACCTGTACCTGCTCAAAGAATGGAGTCTCCTTTGCCTGAAACAAGGCCTGCCTCTCCACATGACACAGTGGTGGCAGGAAGGTCTAGATCATTGCGTCAAAGAGATCCTAGCAAGAATTACTACATCCCAACAATGTCTCAGCTGGATGAAAACCCACAGCTTCTTTATGCACCAATAACAAGGCCAACCCCTACTAGAAGAGAAAATCATTCTCCTGTAGCATCAAATGCAAACTACGACAGTGATGTTTCCATGGAAGCAGAATCAGAAGATTCGCACTTCCTAACCACAATGGAAGAAGACCAGATGTATGACGATGAGGTACATGAATCAGACAAAGACTTTGTCGTTGATGGAAATTATCTGGATCAGTCAGAAGATGATGCAGATTACCATGACGATGATAGCTATACCGTTGAGGCAAAAGATACCACCACCAGCGACCTCACTCGCCCAACGATACTGCATCGAGACTCTGTATCCAATCAAATCGTTATCGATTCCTCTCCCAACGCGTCGCCAAATAGAGATCAGCATTTATCACAACCTGTTTCTGTTTCTGGTCATCGTCATCTGTCGACTTTTCAAGGCACTCCTCAGCTGCGCTTATTGGATGATGATGATGATGAGGACGATGATGATAAAGAAGGTATCTCCTCACAACTCAGAAGGGATGAAGCTCAGCTCGCTGAATTTGTTCAGGATCCAATTTCAGACTCTTTACCTAATGAAAACAATCGTAATTCCCCCTCTGAAGAGTTTGAACCTTTATCTGACACTGATTTGGAAGAATTTGATGCCGAAAGAGAAGACCAAACTCAATTTGATCAGATTAAAGAATTAGATGATGACCTTAAGATTATTTCCGAGTCGAGATTGGACGTGCCTGCTTATTCCCCACCACAGACTGTAAAGCAAGAATCTACTGATTTAGGTTCACATAATCGAGATGCCAAGAATTTTGTACCTGTACCTGAGCTCATTGAAGATGATGATTTCTCCATCGCAGATCTTGAACCGCTCTTGGCACAAGAAACCATGTCACCTTCGAAAACGGTTGATATGTCACCCGAATATTCTTGGTCCTCTGAGATGAAAAATCGGTTGCACAATGTTTTCGGACTTGATTCCTTCAGACAAAATCAGCTTGAGGCTATCAATGCAACCTTGAGTGGAAAGGATGTTTTCGTTTTGATGCCTACTGGAGGAGGAAAATCGCTTTGTTACCAGCTGCCAGCAATTGTCCAATCAGGCAAAACTCGCGGGACGACAATTGTTGTATCTCCATTAATATCACTAATGCAAGATCAAGTTGAGCATCTTCTTGAAAGAAATATAAAGGCAAGCATGTTTAGCTCCAAGGGAACTGCGGAACAAAGAAGAATGACATTCAATCTATTTATTAATGGTATGCTGGAACTCGTCTACATCTCCCCTGAGATGATAAAGGCTTCAGTTCAATGCAAGCGAGCAATTTCAAAATTATATCAAGACAAGAAGCTGGCGAGAATTGTTATTGATGAAGCTCATTGTGTTTCTAACTGGGGCCATGACTTTAGACCAGACTACAAACAACTTAACTTTTTCAAACAGGAATACCCGGATGTTCCCATGATGGCTCTCACTGCTACTGCGAGTGAACAAGTTCGTATGGATATCATTCACAATCTCCAATTAAACCATCCTGTTTTCCTGAAACAGAGCTTCAACAGAACAAATTTATTCTACCAGGTATACAAGAAGGACAAGAATTCAATGTCTCATATGTGTAACCTGATCAAGACACAGTTCAGAAATCAGACTGGTATCATCTATTGTCATTCTAAGAATTCGTGCGAACAAACAAGTGCCATGATGCAAAAAAATGGAGTCAAGTGTGACTTCTACCATGCAGGTATGGATCCAAATGAGAGACTTCAAGTTCAACGCGATTGGCAGGCCAATCGTGTGCAGGTTATTTGTGCAACTGTGGCATTCGGTATGGGTATAGATAAACCAGATGTCAGATTTGTTTTTCATTTTACGGTACCTAGAACGTTAGAAGGTTATTATCAAGAAACAGGACGTGCCGGAAGAGACGGTAAGTATTCTTTTTGCATAATGTATTATTCTTTCCGTGATGTCAGAACCATTCAAACGATGATCCAAAAGGACAAAAATCTGGATATGGCAAACAAACAAAAGCATTTAGATAAACTTCAACAGGTAATGCAATACTGTGAGAACCGAACTGACTGTAGAAGACAGTTAGTATTATCCTACTTTAATGAGCAGTTTGATCCAAAAGACTGTAATAAAAACTGTGACAATTGTAAGGATGCTTCAAACGTTGTGTATGAAACCAGAGATGTTACTGAGGATTCAAAAGACATTGTAAATCTTGTCAAATCGGTACAAGATTCCAAAGTAACGCTGATACATTGTCAAGATGTTTACAAAGGGTCCAAATATCAGAAGATTGTACAGCTAGGTCATCATCAATCAGCTTACCACGGAAAAGGTAAAGATTGGAAGAAGGCAGATATTGAGCGTATATTTTTCAAGCTAGTCACGGAAAGAATACTTACTGAATATTCAGTAAGTACTGGACGAGGGTTCTTCTCTACATATGTGAAACTGGGCCCAAAAGCTAAAAGTCTGCTCAAAGGTAGTTTAAAGGTGGAAATTAAATTTGTGTCTAGCAGAGAGACCACTCCAAGCTCTTCTTGTCCAGAAAATCGCTACGGCTCTCATTCTGAGAAACACCATAACCGCTCTCATGACCATTCAACAATCAACCGTACCTCGTCTATGTCTTTGCCAGAACATGGCAATTCACTTGCATCCTCCACGCCAACCTTGGCAAGATCCTATACTAGTAACAGCGTTAATATGCAAATGGGAGAAGATAGAGAGCCACTGACAAGATTTAGATACAGGGAAGGGGTGGACAACAGTGCTAGTTCTAACTTACAGCTTTCGAGAAGTCATGTCTTTGTATCATCTCAGGAACAGGCTCATATTAATAAGTCTTATGAAATATTGAAGGATGTTGCTATGAACGTAGGAAGAAAATTCAATTCCTCAGATCAGTCAGGTCTTGTGTCAGACGAAATTTTACGAAAAGCTGCAAACGAGCTTCCTATTGATGAGAAAGCTTTCTCGAAACTATCTGGTACCATGAATACAGTCCTCGCGAAACACTTCAAATATTTCTCGACAGTACTGAAAAAACTGAAAAAAGAGAGGCAGAGAATAATCGTTGTATCCTCCGACAAATCTCTTTCTACAGCCACTGAAACGCAAAAACGATCTGAGTATTTCCACTCTACTGATCCGATTGATGACAGTGCGCTAATAACTCAAATTCGTGAAAGCATGTTCGCATCCCCTTCATCCGTCACTTCGTCTTCACAACATATCTCTACCTCGCAGAGGCGAGCAAAGACCAAAGGTTCTTCATCGAGAGGAAAATGGAAGCGGTCTTGGAAATATTCAAAGCGTAAATAACTTGTTCTTTAGCGCATAATAACGAAATGGTCCAAAAGATAGTAATATCTATTGCTACATGATAAGTATTAGTCTAAAAGATCAAATGTGCGGGAGCTACAACTTTTAAGCAGCAAGCTCCTTTGGTGGGTAATTTTCACCAGTCTTAGAGTTGTAAATTATGATACCATTCAGTTTAGCGTTTCTTCTCTCATCACGCTTGTAAAAGTACAGAACGACAAACGTCCATACAGACAAACAAAAAGCTGACGTAGCAGTCCAGGTAAAACCTTTTAGGTATCTTGGTGCTTCGACAGTTTTCCAGACAAGAACAGAAATCCAAGCTGTAGATGTCTGAGCAAGCATGTTCATAACAACAAGTACAATGGCTCTTGTCTGGACGTCACGACGACAAATATCATTTTGCCACGAGTATAGAACAGGAGCCATGGCCCAACCAAAGTACTGAAGCATGAAAGCAAACCATTTCGCTCCCTCTGGTACGTTCCACACTGCAAGAATTACATTACCGGTAAAATTGAAGACTTGGGTCGCAACGATAGCACCCCATCTGGAATGTCCTTTATCAGCCAACAATGAGGATAGAGTCAAATAGATCATACCTAAACCAGGTGTAATCATAGAATATTCATTCTTCTTCTGAATACTGAATCGTTTCTCAGTACCGCCCTTAACGGTCAGAGAATTTAACCACAGAAGGTATGCGCCTGAAGAACCGTTGTTGTTATTCCAACAGAACACATTCCACAGAGTCAGGACGTAGATCTTCCAGTCGAAAATAATTTTCTTCCAGACAGCGGGATCAAAGAACTTGGAGTTGAAATCTGACTTTTGAGTATTATTCTCCTTCAGTCTTCTTCTGGCCAATCTGATCTCGTCATCAGTAAGGAAGATGGAATAACAATTGTATGGGTCACCTGGCAACATGTAGAAACCTAACAAACCGATAGCGACAGTAATGACGGCATCAATAATAAAATTCCATTGCCATCCCGACATACCATGGAGCCCGTGCATGGAACGGTGAACCGCAGACATGATACCACCAGAAGATAAAACACCAAGGTATTGGCCAAAGTAATAAAACGCAGAACGTCTAACCATCTCATCATGCTTGTAGAAACAGCCAAACAAATATTGGTAGGCCAAGTAAGTGGGCGCTTCAAAAACACCGATGAAGAAGCGGATAGCCTTCATCTTTGGTACGCTGTCGACGTATGCCGCAGCCAGGGTTAGTAAAGACCAGCAAATATCTAAAGCAGGTAACACATAGTTTAGAGGAACTTTGTTCAAAATGAATATGAACGGAAGCTGAAACACGATGTTACCTACAGTGAACATAACCTGAGTCTTAACTAGATCGTTGCCATGGAAGTGCAGTTCTTCCTTCATACCAGACACGTAGGCATTGTTCAAATTGACTTTGTCCAAATCTTTGATCCAGTAAGCGATACATGCATAAAATGCCAATAGTACATCAAGTTTGAGTAACAGTTTTTTCTCCTGTCTAGACATTCCGGGCGCGAACCAGTAGTACCACTTCCAGTGTTCCTTCTGTTTCTTGTTGATACGGTACTCCTGTTCGTCAAAGAATTTCCACCATTTCCTGTCGGCTTCATCTCTGTATTCATACTCCGGCTCCTCTTCCCTCAAAAGCTCCACTGTCTGGGATTCATTAGATTTTTTGGTTAGCTCAGCCATCTCAGATCCAGAGGTCGAACAGTTGCCCGTTTCTTGTTCTAGTGGTTGTTTCTCATCACTGGAAATCTGCACTTTTGGGACGTCTTCTTCAACATCCTCCACTATTCTTCGCACAGGTATGAACCCCCACTTCAGCCTCCTGTAAGGGTCGACGATGAGCTCTTTCACTAATGACATGTGTGTCTTACGGTGCTCTGACGATGTGATGTGATGTGCTGTGACAGGTTTCAACTTTGCTCATCTCTCATTGAAACTCCAAACGCTCCCCATGTTGAAACTACCGATCTGCGTTTAAATATCTTACCGTCCCACTGTTCAAGTGCCCAACAGCTCTCGCTCCAGTGTCTCGCACACATCTTCTCGACCACTGGCCCGCTGCTTGTCAAACACAGTCTTCGACTACTCTTGCCCGCACAGACTGGTAAGACTCATACATATTACGAACAAAAACGCTGCACATCGCATACACACCTTTGACGTCTTGAAGCCGCACAAATATTCACCGAACGCCACAATTTCAATCACTTAATCACTACTGTCCGTCATGACTGTCTGATCCCTCAATGGTCTATATTTCTCATCTAGCCATACACATCCGCTGCATCCGCTGTCATTAGTGACTATAAACCTTTAAACCCTCTTTCACAACTGTTCGCCCAAAAACAGACGCAGCGAGCCTATGAATCCAAATACTACACGAACTGTTACTGTTTACAGTGTTCCGATTTCCTGCTCATTGCATCTCATCAATAATATTTCACTTGGCTTTAGCTGTTAGAAACAATAGTACCAAGAAACAGAAGAACCACAGAAATTTTGAAAAGGTTGCCACAGCATGCGCAACCAGGCGAAATAACATTCAATACTGTGCCATTGCAAGCTCGGAAGTTAGTCGGAAGTTTAACATTCAGTCTTCGGAATTTTCCGCTGTAGGTGTTTATAGATGCGGCTTTAGCAAACTGTGTGTGCGGTCGAGAGAATCCGGGTTTTGGTCAGGCACAATGTGTAGAGAATCGTGGAGACCTTGGCATGCAGACGCAGACGAGGGTCGATGCGGGCCGGAGTTGGCTGCTGTGGGGACACAACACAAGAGAAGTGGTCAGAACACGCGGTCTATGAATTGTGGGTTGTTCAATGGAGAACTTGCTCACTGGTCCTAGTGTATCCGATATAGTGTAACGGCTATCACACCACGCTTTCACCGTGGAGACCCGGGTTCGACTCCCGGTATCGGAGTAGATTTTTCTTTTTTTCGTCTTGATATTTATTGTCCTACCTGGTTCTATGCTATCACTAGTGAGTTCAAGGTGCGTATCTCAGTGCCCATGGGCTGTTCAGAGCCATCGAAGATCCAGACTTGGCTCAACACATGTGCTAAATCGGTTGAAGGCTGCGACGTGGCTGTGTTCCTCGGGGACATTTTGAACCCTTTGAAATGGATCATGGTCGTTATGTGCTCGTAGGTGCTGTGCGTGATATAGTGGTACCAGTGTTTAGGGTCGTTTCTGGGTAACTTTACGGACACAGTCGTGAACACGAACGACTGCGTTACGGCATCTTGTTCGTCTGTGACAGCAAACTGGAACCGTTGTACAAAGGGATTGTACTCGAGGCTCCACATCGTGGTGACACTCTGTCGCTGATCCTGGAGGCTGCTCGCCTGTAAATCGAGCAAAGAGATTGCACCGGCCAAATTGGAGCTCGTGCCGAGTTCCCCGGTATTGTTATATTTCTTGGCAGACTTTGTGCTGCTCTGTGAGTAGTTTGAATAATGTCCGTTCTTGTTCTTGTTCTCATTCTCGTTCTCGTTCTCGTTGTAAAACCGGCTCCCAACGCCCTGGCACCCGTTCTCTTCCAGGCCTACAAGGCATAGAGACACGGTTGATACGTATGAATTCACCGTGTCGTAGCAATACTCAACATCGCATTCTTCGTCTTCTGCGTCGGAGCACTGGACCAGCTCAGGCAACTTGTATCTCATGCTGCGTGCTGGCCAGATAAATTTTATAATAGCAATAAATAACTGGCTGTTGGACTGGATCAACTGAACCCTGCTCACACTCCAAATACCACGGTTATTCTATTCGTGACAGGTTCGAGCGTAAATTTGACGTCGCTTCTTTTGTCTGCCTTATAGCTCGCTCTGTGAAAAGCACAAAACCAGTTAGAAACGGAGATTTTTCCAGCAAATAATCAGACTCATTGGCAGGTGCCGAGGTGCCGAGGCCTGGTGTTCGCCAGCCGCATGTACCAAGTCAAGCTGTCCTTGCAGCAAATGCCAAGGCTGGGTTGGCGCATATCCGGGTAACTTTTATATATCTTCCATGGAAAGGCAAAACGGAAAAACTGAAAAATTGGAACTCAGTATTAAATGATAAAGCGATAACGGGTCTGATGCCCTGATGAATGTTCAGGCATATAGTAGTGTTTAGAGTGTGTGAGTTGTATCTGAAGACGGATTCAGGGGTAGCGAGGCTATAGAAGAGGATGGGCGTTTGGTTGTTTATCTTTGCCGTGGTGGCTAACTGTATAAATCTGTTTGCGCAGATCCATTTCACGATTTTGTATGCGGACCTGGAAGCAGACTACATCAATCCTATTGAGCTCTGCTCCAAGGTAAACAAGCTGATTCTTCCTGAGGCGGCGCTTCACGGGTTTATCTCTGTGCTGTTCTTGCTGAACGGCTACTGGTTTGTGTTCCTGTTGAATTTGGGAGTCCTGGCGTACAACGGGAACAAGTTCTACAAGAAGCAGCATCTGTTGGACGCCACGGAGATTTTCAGGACGCTGGGCAAGCACAAGCGCGAGTCGTTCATCAAGCTTGCGTTCTACTTGTTCTTGTTCTTCTTCTACTTGTACAGGATGATCATGTCTTTGATCGCCCTTGGCGGAGAATAAAGCGGAAACATGTGTAAAGTACTATCGAGTGTTTATGTTACGTACCAAAAAGACTATAGTGACGGGCTGTCCGCGCTCGAGACTATGTGTTGCAACGAATCGTTCAACGATTGCAGCTGTGGCAACAGGCTGAACTGCGCCGGGTCGAGCAACGACGTCGAGTGCGAGTTCTGCGACGCAATCAGCTCGTTGATGCGTTTCACGTTGTGCAGGCTTGTCATTTCGCGCTGCAAGTCACGCTGCGGGTCCTGCAACTCGTGGGTCACGTTGCGCACCTCGAGCAAGGACTGTGACAGCGAGTTCTTTAGCAAAGAGATCTGTTTCAGTCGGTACAGCAGGTCGTTGTTGGACAGATTGAGTTCTGAAAGCGTGGCAAGATCCTGCTTGCACTGCTCCACGAACCTGCTGAGCATTCTGATCTCTAGTTTCAGTTTCAGCTTCTGTGTGCGGTTTCTGCTGGAGGTCGCGTCGAATTTGGCGGTCAGGGTTTTGATCTGGGCCGAGACGACGCCCTCCAGCAGCCGTCGCAGCACGTCGATAGTCGCCATGGATGTCAGCGGTGTGGACAGCTGCGACAGGGACAGCGCTTGGAAGCGCGCGGTGTCCAGCGGAGGTCCCTCCGCTGGCTCCGGTTGGGTTTCGCGAGGCGAGCCTTTCGGCGACGGCGTTTCTGTCACAAACAGCGGCTGTGCGTCTGCTAGCTCTGCAGGCTCCATGGGCTCTGCAAGCTCTGGGAGCTCCGTGGGCTCTGCAGGCTCTGCAGGCTCCTGGCCGGGCGTCTCGTCCTGGATCACTACGTCATAGTCTATGATCCGCGATGCGCTTCCGCGCTGCCTGTACAGCAGCCTCAGATGTCGCTGCTTCAGCGGGTCCATGGTCTCTTGGCTGTCCTGTTGTACTACTTCCCTGTTGCCGTGTTGCCCTGATGCCCTGTTGTACTGATGCCCTGTTGGACTGCTCTTCTCGCCTGTAAAGCCATGTATAAAATACCATCACGTGACCCCTTGTATTCACGTGACCTCTTTATCCTCACGTGACCTCATGGCCTGTAACATCGCACATTCAGGCCGCCCCGTTGCTCCAGAAACACCGTCGCCCGCAAAGAACGCGTCGTACAACATGCTCTTTTCCGCAACTAGCTCGAGCATGCACGGCGATCACCGCCACGCACAGACCGGGCCCAGCCGGGCCCAGCCGGGCCAAGGCCTAGCCAAGGCCTGGCCAAGCACCCTAGGCAGACCCTAGGCAGACCCTAGGCAGAGCGCCCTGCCTGGCTCTCTGCCTGGCTCTCTGCCCGGCTCCTGCACAATTTTTAGGTTTATACGGTCCACAGCTGAATGCTCATTGTTTTCATGTGACCTGCAGGGCTTGGCTGGCCATTACGTATTTGTTCAGTATTAGAGGAATAAGCAGTATATAAGCAAAAGCGATGAGTGCAGATGAGTGCACAGATGAATGTAGGTTTTAAGAGCACAGATTGGGAGATACAGAGGATGAAGGGCAGTGAGAGGCAAGCCAGTGTGGGTAGGAAATTGGGACAATGCCTAGTATTCCTGCGCCTCCTAGTACAACGCTACAGTCATCGCATGAACTTCCCCGGACGCTATGGATGGGCGATTTGGATCCACATTTCGAAGAAGGGATCATCCAGACGATATGGCAGAGCTGCGGCAAGGCTGTGCGGGTGAAGCTGATCAAGAGCAAGACGAACGTTCTGATTCCCATCAACAGCGGGGCGGGCGCAGCGGGCGCAGGTCCGGAAAAGGCGGGCGCGGGCAGCTCTGGCGAGCAGCCCGCGGGCGGCGTGGCGTTCATAGACCCGAACAAGACCAGTCTGCACCACGCGGGATACTGTTTCGTGGAGTTTGAGTCGTTTGAGGACGCGCAGCAGGGCCTGGCGCTGAATGCCACGCCGATCCCCAACATTCCGTGCGAGACCACGGCGTCGAAACACACGAATGAGGACGGCAAGCGGCGGTTCAGACTCAACTGGGCCAACGGGGCCACTTTGCACTCGACCATTGTGCCCACGCCGGAGTTCTCGCTGTTCGTGGGCGATCTGTCGCCGTTTGCGACCGAGGCAGACCTGCTCACGCTGTTCCAGACCAAGTACACCAGCGTGAAAACCGTGCGCGTGATGACTGATCCCATCACAGGCGCGTCCCGCTGCTTTGGGTTTGTGCGGTTCGCGGACGAGGCCGAGAGAAGAAACGCGCTCACCGAAATGAACGGCATCCAGTTTCAGGGCCGCCAGCTGAGGGTCGCGTACGCGACCCCGCGAAACAACGTCCCGCAGCAGCACCAGCAACGACAGCAGCTTCACCTGCAGTACCAGCACGCTCAGCAGCAGGCCCAGCTGCAGGCTCAGCAACAGGCCCAACAGCACGCTCAGCAGCAGGCCCAGCAGCACGCTCAGCAGCACGCTCAGTACCTCAACCAGCATCCCCTACTGAACCAAAAACCCCCAATGCTTTTGGACACGGCTAACGTGCTCGTGCAAATGCAGCAAATGCCCCAGACTTCCGTCTCTCAGCTGGTACCAGAGACTCTTCCCAATGCATCCAATCGCGGCGACTTTTCACTATCCTCAGCTTCCATGATGAGCATGAGCTACTCGAACGCAAGCTCTGGGCTGGGCTCCACCCCTACAAACAACTCCGTCAGCTCTGTTCAGTACGCGTCAAGAGACCCGGCCTCAGACCCGTTCTCATCCTCTGCCTACTCCAACTACACGTACCAGAACCAGTACGAAAATCCAGCAGCCTCAACCACCGTTTTCGTAGGCGGTTTGAACCCCAACATCACAGAGATGCAGCTTTTTGAAGTGTTCAAGCCCTTCGGCCCCATTGTTGACGTGACGGTTCCTCCAGGCAAGCAGTGCGGATTCGTCAAGTTCAAGGATAGAATGAAAGCAGAGGCGTCTATAAACGGCTTACAAGGATTCTCGATAATGGGCTCTCCAATGAGACTATCTTGGGGCAGATCGAGCCCCTCCGCAGCATCTCAACCACCCTCAATTCTGTTCGCATGATCTTTCCTTGCTCTTTCCTACCAAATGACAAAATTACCTAAAAACGGCCAATTTTCCTCTCAAAAACGAAAACAATCACACGCTTATTCATACATTGATTCTAATCATGTTTATTCTCCTTTGATGTTTCCTGTCGTTTGAAATTGTACATGTTCAGTTAAACGATTACTGACAACCCATTGACAAGGGTTTTCTGATGACCTTCTGCATACATTGTGATTTTCCTCACATGCTAATAATTACATATATAAATGTTGCCTTTTATCTGCTAATACTCGATCTACCGGGAACATCTATCGATGCTAGTGATATGATTCCGTTATGGCATGTCTCTTCTCCAGGTTTACATCTGCAAAGGAGTGTTGACAATAGTCAAAAGTCACGTGACATTGAAAAAAGCGATGCCTGTGGTTGTGGCTTCCATTAGTATAACTACCGAAAGAGTCAAGAACCTTAGAAGCACGTAAAGTTCGTCTCAATTGTTGTAAGCAATGTTCACTTGAAACTTTACTCCAAATTGTATCTGGATTTGCAGCCATTGCATTCGGTTGTTGGACACAGAAGAGAAAGCTTGCTAGTTGGAAAGACACAGATGTTGCAACTTAGTCACAAGCTGGAAAACAAGCATATCCTGCTAGTAGGATGTGGAGATGTGGGATATACCAGAGTTCTGAAATTGCTGCCAACAGGATGTAAACTTACAGTGGTGTCGCCTGAAATACATCCAAAGCTTTCTGAATTGGTGGACAATGAGAATTACAAAGCGGGCCAGATTTACCGGTACCTGGCAAGGACCTTCCAGGAGGAGGATCTGGTGATGTACGGTAACAATCGTGCTGAAACCGTAGCGGACTTGGACAAACCCTTGGGGTTCCACATGGTTTTCACTTGTTTGCCAGATATAGAGCTGAGTACGCGGATTTACCAGTTGACCAAGATCAAGCTTGGCACAGGAACGCTGTGTAACGTCGCAGACCAGCCGCCTTTATGCGATTTCTATTTTGGTGCCAATCTTCGGCTTGGTAGTGCAGATTTTGGCCTCTCGATCATGATCAGTAGTGAAGGAATGTCTCCCCGGTTTACCGCATTGTTCAAGAGAGAGCTCTTAGAACAGTACGGAAACTGGCCAATCAAAGAGTGTGTCGAAAAGCTGAATGAAGTACGAGAATCGGTTAGAACTATATCAGAGGAATATCTCGACAAATTCGAAAATGACAAGGCCCAGTTGATCAAATTCAGAATGGAATGGTTGAAAGCTCTTACAGACAAGTTCAGTATCGAATGCTATAAACTTAATCCACAAAAAGTAACTGTCACCTTTCAAAAGATGATCCAGGATAAAGACCTGAATTTGAAACAAATACCAGACAGTGAGCTGGTGGATCTTTGATACTAGCTCTATGTAAATCTTTATTGGTACTTGATGGTTCATGATCAGTCAAGAATTATTTAACGAATCATTAATTATCCGAATCCAAACATAAAGTTGATGTGTTATGTAAAGAACAAGTATAAAGAATGGCATACTAAGAAATGAAGGTTCCAGTTTTGAAATCACAGAAGATACGTATTGGTGCATCGTAACGACGTGTAGGGACAAAAAATTGTTGTCTATGGGCTATGGTTATTCACTGTGCGTTAACAGCAATAAAGCTCACATGACGAAGCCAAAAATGGAACCATCACAACAAAAGCAACTTCTGTATGAAGTCCTTCACGCAACATCAGCGGGAAATGAAGGGGTGGTAATGAATTGGAAACGAGTATCAATGCGTTTATTTATGGAGACAAAAGAGAGTTGTCGGTCTTAGCAGAGAGATGATGTCTCTTATTTCTTGTCGTAAACTTCACCTCTTCTGGCAGCAAATTTGGCTGCTTGGTCGACATTGTCCTTGACAACAGCAACTCTCATGGTGGCCAAGATATTGTGAGCTGCGTTAGAATGCAGGTAGACACCACCGTTGAATGCCTTGGTGGCGTCCTTACCCAAAGAAGCCTGAATCAAAGTCTCACCACCCGGGTGTTCTGTGATGTAACCACTAACGTCATGAACAATACCAGAGATGACGACCAATCCGGGGTTGGTTTTTAGTTTATCCATGAACTCGTCCTTTTCCCACACAGGAAGCTTTGATAAAGGAGATCCCCAGTTCAACTTGGATCTGGTACGGTCTAATTTCTTTTGTTGCTGTTGTACTAGACCCTGCTGAATGGCGTTTTGAGAAAACTTCTTCAAATCGTAGGATAATCCGAACAACGAAGTGAAGTAGATGACGCATTTGGTAGGGTCGTATTGGTACCATTTGATGGCGTTTCTGTAGTCAGTTGGGAACTCGTGATGGAAATTATGGTAGCCTTCACCAAAAGTGACCAACGCTGTGATCCAGTTGTCTCTAGGAGTTCTTCTGTCGTCGAATGGCTGGTCACCCAAGTAGTGCGCCAAGGAGTTGATACAGAAAGTTGCTTGTTGAATTGCGCTGACTCTTAGAATACCACCGTAAATCAAGCCACCCCAGAAGTCGTTCCACATGTAGTAGCAGAACAATGCCGGCAGGAGGAAAGCCGAAAAGAACATCAATGGGATGTAGTTTCTGTGTTGCCAGCGGACGATCCAGTCATCCAGCAAGTCCGCAATGTCAGCTCTGGCTCTGTGTTTAGGGTTTGGCTGCGTGAGCATCCATCCCATGTGCGAGTACCACAGGCCGCGTCTGGCATCATAAGGGTCTCTTACGGTATCGGTGTAACGGTGGTGGATTCTGTGCGAGTGGCCCCACCACTTGATGGAGCCCTCGACGCTGGCTGCGCCGAAAACTGCAAAGAACAAGCGCATTGGCCAGTGGGCCGAGTACGCTCTGTGGGACCACAATCTGTGGTACCCTGCCGTGATAGAAAGGCCTCCGAAGCAGTAGTAGATCATGGAGAAGATCAGCACCTCGTGTTTCAAGGGAACGCGGCCCGAGACGGCCGTCACCAGGCCGCAGAGCGGAATAAACACCACCAAAATCATGTTCAGCCAGTTCAAATGCAGGTGCCAGTTGTGCACCGTCCAGGGCATCTCGCTGATGTGTCTCTTGTGCTTGTACTTTTCCTTTTCCTTCTGGTCCTGCTCCAAGAGATAGTCCATGTTAGAGTCCGTCTTGAAGTCCACTGCAGCCATCTCCTTCGACCCCATGAGCGACCCCAGCCCGTTCACCACACGCACGGACTTCTTGTTGGCCCCTGCCGCCAGCACATTGGCGTTCACCAAGTCAACCTGCTCCATACCTGATCAGCGAATAAATCCTCCGGTCACGTGATATAAAACTAAAAGAATACGGATTCCGCGTACTCTAACACCCTGTGTCTCAAAGTCTCCCTGTCTTGTCCTGCCCTGTCCTGACCTCTGACACCATACATGCTGCTGCAAGAACTGACATACATCCTACAACTGGTCGGCAACCATCCTCTTGTGACTCTCTGTACTTATCCCTATATATATGTCATCGCTTTTTCAACTGTCTGATCCAACTGAATTTTCCAGCGTAATGTCCGAACTGAAAAAAGCCAACAATTCGTATACACACACAATACAGAGATCCGAATGGTAGGAGCTTTGGCCTTTCAGAGCTGTGGTGGCGCGGTGTATCGCGCCACTTGTGACAGGGTCTGTTTGGCAGCCTTTTGGAGCGACCACGCGGTTTTGCAAGCGTGTTGGCGTGTGCATTAGGTCCGCTAACCGACAATCCAACAGATTTCTTTTCTTTTCGTAGCGTAGTCCGTGCGGCGGTGCAGATGAGCTGAGTGCGGGTAACTCGTTCTGTCACGTGATGCGGTCACGTGACAACGTCACGTGACCGCATGTGCGGGTAACACTGTGCTTCCGAGGAAAACCTTACGCAAGAGCAGAATATAGTGGACGTTGAGGGATAGCAGTTGGTTTGACAAGAAGCCGTGTGGAATCGTTGGTCCGGGTTCAATTGATCGGAGCAGCAACCCAGGGTGAGTATCTGGTTTTGGATCAGTGGTCTCTGTGGCTTTTCCAGGTTTCTAGGGTTCGGTGTTGAGTCACGGCTCGTTTTCATTACAACAGAGAGCAAGCACATCAGAGTTTGGCGAGAACAGAGATGCAGTCATCAGGGTCTAGCGCTTCGAGCAGCAGACACGTTTCAATAGTTGAGCTTTTGTCCACGCCGCCAAATGCGGGCGGTTCTGGGCAGCAGCCGCAGAGCCTGCTGTCGCAGGGCGCTGCACAAGCACAAGCACAAGGTCAGGTTTCCGGCGCAGGCCACAGCCCCGTGCCTACGGCTTCCGGGGCTGTTTTGCAGGCCGCGGGCGGGGACCTAGAGATGGACAGTGTGAGCAGCGTGAGCAGCGTGAGCACAGGAACCAGTTTCACCTCGCCATTGTACCAGGAAACAGGACACGAGCCGCCTAGTATGAGCCCGCAATCTGTGGACCCGCTGCAGACCCACGCTGTGTCCAGAACAGCGTCAGAGTCCTCTTTCGACACGCAGCTGTCGAGAATCCACACCACGAAGTGGCAGTTGATCCCGTTGTCTCAGCTAGTGGAACAAAACAAGTTGATTTTCATCAATGGGTCCATCTCTGTGGAGGAAGCGTTCAACACTTTGGTCAAGTACAACTTAACGTCATTGCCGGTGGAGCGGTTCCCCGATGATATGGACTGTTTAACGTTCGACTACAACGATTTGAATTCGTATCTCCTCTTGGTGCTCAATAAGATCACCGTGAATAACGCCGAAGTGACAAAACAGTGCCAACTGGGCCATCCGGTCCCTGTCGGTGAGATCATCAAGCTGACCCCCAAGAACCCGTTCTACAAGCTACCGGAGCAAGAAAATCTATCTACCGCAATGATGATCTTGGGGTCCGGTGTACACAGAGTGGCCATCACAAATCAGGAGAACACCAAGATCACCGGTATCCTATCGCAAAGAAGATTGATCAAGTATTTATGGGAGAACGCAAGATCCTTCCAAAACCTGGAAACTTTGTTCCAGAAATCTTTGAAGGACTTGAAGATCGGAGTCTTGGACACTCATGCCAAGCCCACGTCCAGACAGTCAAGAATCATTTCCATCCAGGGGGACGAGCTATTGATTATGGCTTTATTCAAGATGCATACAGAGAGGATCTCGTCCATAGCAGTAATAGACCATCAGGGAAATCTAATGGGCAATATCTCCGTCACAGACGTAAAACACATCACAAGAACATCACAGTATCCTTTGTTGCAGAACACATGTCTCCATTTCATCAGCGTGATCTTAGATAAGAGAGGTATTGAGATGGGTAAGGACTCATTCCCTATCTTCCACGTTTACCCAACTTCATCTTTGGCAAGAACAATTGCCAAATTAGTCGCAACCAAGGCGCACAGATTATGGATTGTTCAACCGTCAGGAGAAACTCCTGTCGATAGTGAGAAGGACAAGCGTTCTGGAAAATTAATCGGTGTTGTGTCGTTGACTGATATTTTGGGTCTGTTGGTAAGACACCAGACAGAATATAAGAAAATCGATCCCCTTACTGCAAGAAGACAAAGAGGAAGTATCGTATAGCATTCGCAACGACAGACTTCCCAAAACAAAATCCAAACAACAATCACAGATCAAAACAAATGACTTTCGCACATTACAGCTGCACAACAACACCTGCTAGAGGTTGTTCATTTATTTAGTTCGCAGAATGCACCTATGTATGTGTTTTTTTTATCTCTTCGTGTACTACCATTACTTCTAAACCGATGAGCTAGGCCTCGTTCTTAAATGATATGGTGCCCTAAACGCAAAAGCTGAATCTGCTTCATGTTCTGTTTTGATGTGTTTTCTTATCTTGTCTTAAAGAGAAACCTATTCTAAAAGAGATCAACACTTTGTTGAAGTTCGACCAGCGAAGTACCTGAACCACCTTTAGCAGCAACCAGTGTTTCCATATCAACCAGATGTCTAGACAGGTACCGAAATCTCTGCTTTTAAGACAAGCCAGGCGTTTATCTCCAGCGACTCATGCAGCTCCTCCTACTCTCTCTGCCTTGGTATCACAGTTCAGCTTGAATGATAACTTTGATGAGACTACGATGGAGGACAAATACACAGAACTGGAACCTGTATTGAAGGATATAACATTGACTAATGTACCCTTCGGTAATTGGACCTCTACTGATATCAATGTTTTGCAGCATCATCTGGACACAAAGGCTTCATTGCCTTGGAAGCTGTTAAGTGATGAGGAAAAAAGAGTATGGTATTTGCTAGGTTATGGCGCCTGGGGCCCCCGTGCTGACTTCAGTAAATCGAAACCCAACGATATTCAGTGGAGTGCCAGTGCTACAGTGGCCCGCGATCCTAAACAACGGCCTAGGATTGTTTCAAGTAATGTTCTCTGTTCTCCAGAAAGACTTGAATGGCAAAAGAAATACAATCGTATTGATCCCTTGACGATAACGGTTGGAACGTTTGCAACAATGATCACTTTGACAGCTCTTCTCGTGTAAAAAAGGTCGTGCTTGTATATATGTCTATTCCTTAAGCTTTTACGTAGGGATGGTACTTAAATCTAAATGCAATAATAAAGGAAGATAAGAGGTACTTCTGTGTCAGCGATGATTGTTTTTGTCATGCGGCTGGCAAAAAAGTATTCGTCTATTCCTCATCCTCATCGTCTTCGTCTGCCATATCTTCCATGTCGTCTTCCCATGACTTCTCCACTGTTTCTTTCACGCGCTTCACATATTGAGACTTGTGATCCGAGAACAAGGTCGCAGCCTCTACATTAGCAGGGGAGGCAGGGTTTGGGTCATTAAACAACGATTGGATGGACGTTAAAATCGATGCAACGTCGTAAGTAGGCGTCCATCGGTTCTGTAGAATATCCAGACAAATCTCACCGTTGGCATATACATTTGGGTGAAACATCTCGCTGAGAAACTTCACATGGGGTGGTTTGTTCGGGTATTCTTCGTCAAATTCCAAAAGCAGCCTAAAGGTACCATCTTCGTAGGGAGTGTCCGCAGGCCCAATGATCATGGCATTCCAGATCATAACGTTGTCCGGCAACGGCGATGCAGATACTCCCGGAGGAGAGTCCTCCTTCATTCTCTTGAAGTCTCTCATGAGTCTCCTTCTGGCGGGTGTGGACATCTTGTATTGTTAGATGCGGTTCTGTTTAGGTGCGGCTTGTCAACTCAATTCAAAACTCCTGATATGCTGTCTATTCTGCCACTACAAAGCCGGTAACCTTTGGTAAACGTTCTTTGTACTGCAATATACCTCAACAGATACTGAATTCGCACTGTATTGTTTCTTGAACCACAGGAATGAAATCCAACACCAAATAAGTTATGTGTGTCCTCTGTGCTATGTCACCTGTATCCGGTTTTTAATCAAGTCTTCAGTTGTAGTAGAATAATGATTACACCACTACTTTCCTTCGAGTTAACTGTTTGATGTTTCTTGGCTCAAATAAATATCAATAAAAAGATATATATATGCTTCTGAAATATATGGAAAGCTTAGTGAACAAATCTCAAGGGCGGTTTGAAGATTCTTACCTAAGGCCCCAGTTCCATGTCCTTGGTTTTGGTTTGATGGAAATCTGATATCACCAAATCCGGGTAATTGATAGTGATGTTCAGCATAGAGACCATCCATCATAGTACCAGCTGTGAGTTGAGTGGTCACACCCTATCTAGTTGCAACTGATTAGTGTGTTTCATTAAGTTGCCTAGTTTCAGCACTGTATCCGTTCCATATCCCTGGATCGAATGTACAGTCAAGTCACCGTTCCAATACTCTGCGTACACTTTGCACAGGGCGAGACCGATGCCGAGCTTGTAGCGAGGTGAACGAGCCAAGATGCCCATTAATGGCTGTCCAAACTTGAACTTGCCCTTCTTGAGGTTATTCTCAGCCATTTGATCGAGTGATGTCTGCCGATATCTGTTGTTTTTGAGATGGCTAGACGTTGATGAGGAGTCATGAATGTAGTCATAAATCGATAGATTCTGGTGGCCTGGCATATGGTGAAAGTTTTCCAAAGACTTCTTGGCGAGTTCCTTTGATTTTCCAAACGACCAAATCTGTTTGTCTGAGTATGGCAGCCCGCCGCCACGGTCACTGATCCTGAAAAGATAGCTCTCGTCGTTTGAGATAACTGTCACTACAATTGGCGGGGCCTTTTTGAGCCCCAGCCGTATGGTTCGCTTCACTGTAATTTCGTAGCTATTTCTGAGAATCTCTCCTAGCAGAAACTTGAGATGCGAAGGTAAGAATGTGAATTCTAAATCAGTCTCTCCGTTTATGATGAGTTCAGGTATTTCGATGCCATCAAAATACATGTTCTTGATGAACTCCTCGCACATGTTGCGCGCTTCTTCCAAGTAATCTTTGGCGCTGCAGTTCTGGAATATGTCGCCCAGAACCAGCGTGTTCTCCTTCTTGCCACCCAAATAATTAGAGGTTATGCTTAGATGCTCTTCCACTATCAGCCGTCTGCTTATTCTAGCTCTCAGTAAGTCCGAAATAAGGGCATCCATCTTTTCCTGAGGATACAAGTCCAGGATGCGACACTCCAAAGCGCCCATGATAAGATGCGGCAAGTTCAAGGTGTTGAAATCCGAAAGAATTGCATGTAGAAACTGGGAGAACTGCATGTTATCTTCCTCGGTCTTAATCTCGGGAAACTTCCTGAACCGTTCAAATATGTTGTAGTACGACTCGTATACCTGATTGAAATGAAAGTTGTTCACTACACTAAAGGGCAAATTCTGCAACAAATCCAGCTTGTGTGCCATGCGCACGCACAGCTCCTCCTTCACGAATCGCCCGGAGGATATAATCTTCTGTCTAGTGAGCTTGCTTGAGTCATCGTAATACAACGCCAGCTGCTTCAAAGAAACCGCATGCTGCTTCTTTTGCAGATACTTCTTAACCAATACGTTCTCATTGTGATAGTAATGCTGCTGGTTGATATACTTGGACGCAACAGGGTACGCGCTCAGCGTGCTCGAAATGTATGGGCTCAGTTCATTTATCGACCGGGTTGGAGAATACCGTGAAAAATCCGGCACTTGTGATATATCCAGTACTCTTCTGATGCTAGTCTTGGACATTTTATATTGACGCCAGATTCAACGGTCTACTCTGCTATAGATCCAGGGTTGATTCTTTTTCACAGGGTCACTGTGTGACTTGTTCATGGAATCCTTTATCTCTATCAAATATCCAGTACGCAACGAAACTTTAACAGTTAACTTCCGATTAACAGAAAGAAAGGCCACAGCAAGAACACTGTTGGGGGTTTTAACGATTCTCGGGGACAATTTTTGGATATTGTGTGTTGAAAGCGGCACTGGAAGGATCCTTGACTTAGCAACTTATTTAGGGCAATTATAGTTGAGCTAAGAACCAAGAAGTTTTACCTGATACATTTGATCCCACAAGCTGAAGAATACTCTCGACAGAGCTGTCGTGCAGGGAATAAGAGTATGTTACGTTTTAATCTATGAGAGCTTCTGGTTATGAGTTGGATATAAAATGCTGAACAGGAAGAGACAGTCCCTTTTTAGAACGAATACTAACTACTTCTTCGTTGCATTAACGAGGTATATTCACAGTGTGCGCTGCAAAAGTGAAAACGGAGCAAAAGGAGATAACTCCAGACAATGCTGGTTCGGATAGTGGTGACTCAAGGTCTGTGAATACAGATGATCAGCCTCCAGTGAAGAAACTGAAAATGATGCCTAATATCGCAGAAGAATTGGCCAAGAACAGATCTCCTCCGTTGAGTCAGTCTCATAACAGCATAAAGAAGCAAATCTCAATTTCTTCTTTATTATCAGATCCACAACCAACCAATCCTGGAATACGTTCACCGGTTGTGATTTTGCCATCTCAGCGACCGGGTTTCGCTAATCATGTAGATGGAGAGAACAACGACTCTTTAATGGCAAGGATAAACTCACCCGTTGGATCTCTAGAAAGATCTCAAAGTAGCTTACCAAAACTTATAGACCCTCAAGAAATGAGCGCAAGTCTTGTCAAATCAAGATCCAACATAGAGTCCCTGCTTGCAGGAAAAGTGGATGCAAACCTCCCATTACTGCCAGATTTGTCGGTCACAAGTAATATTGGGATTGTAAAACCAAATTCAGCTGTTGCTGCTGCAGATACTACTGCCAATTCCACAAAGGATACTAAAGCAAAGCCTAGGGGGAAGCAGGAGGGAGGAGCGAAGACCCAAAAAGGAGCAGCGAAAGGTACCAAAGCGTCATCTAGAACTGTTAAGACTAAAGCTGCTACAAGCCGAACAAAGAAGGAACCTGTCAAGAAAGAAAATAAAAGTAAAAGTGACAGCAAAACTAAGCAGGAGTCTAAACCCAAATCAGAAAGCCCGAATCCAGAAACTTCAGCTACTGGATCTTCTGTTGAAGCAGTCGTACCGAACACGCCAGCTGATACTAGAGTTAAAGAAGAGATTACTGAAGGGGAACTCACAGATGGAAAGAGTGAGGCAAAGAAGGATAAGCCTAAGAAGAAGAAGGTTGAAACTCCAAGAAAATTAGTACCAGCTTCAACAATCAAATCTCCCAAAGTGTCATCTATCGAAACCAATGGCAAACCGATCGTGATTTTGGATGTCCCCCTATATGACGTCTCGACTAATGACTACATGGATGAGAATGGACAGGTGGTCTTTAACGTCTACAATATGATACAAGAAAAGTACGGAAGCCAATTGAACAAAACCAAAAGAAATTTGATGGTTGATCTTAACGATGATGTCGAAGCTGCTGAGGATAATGAAGGAGAAGATGGTGTGGATATTGATAACGAAGGTGGTGACGATGATGATGACGATGAAGATGACGATGATGAAGATGATGAAGATGAGGCATCTAATAATGATTCGGCCAAAAATAAGGATATTTCTGCTTCTCCTAAGAAGAAGCGTCCTAATCCTTTGAAGGGTAAGAGTAGAATCGGTAAATACGATATCGAAGATCCATTCATCGACGATTCTGAGCTTCTATGGGAAGAACAGAGAGCAGCGACCAGAGATGGATTTTTTGTGTACTTTGGGCCATTAATTGAAAAGGGTCAGTATGCAAGCTTCCAAAGGGTTGATGGTACAATGAAAAAGGGTGGTATCAAAAATCCTAAATAGTTTTCTCAGTAGTAATGCAGCTCCTCTAAATTAAACTTATACAGCATTTAAAGACATCAGAACGTAAGAAACGCCTTTCAAAACATTCATTTTTTTTCCAACCCGGCAACAATAGCATCTACAACATCAGTTATGTCAGATAATTCTGCCTTGGTATTATCGTCTCCTACTATGGGTGAAGTAATATCAGCAGTAACCCTATCACATATCTCCTTCAATAGAACAGAATCCCATTTGTCCATGAAGTTTCTAAAAAACTTGACATACATCAACAACGATTTCAAGTTTATGACATTAGGTGTTGTTTTACATTCATCTATTGTCAAAAGTGCGCAGCTATGGAGAGCCGCAATTCTATCTTCATTGATTAAAATGAAAGGTCTTGTTGGGAGTGGAGGAGATTTCTTCAAATTGAGAGCAGCCATGTCTTCAGCAAGAGTTTCATCGGTTGTAGGTCTCATGTTTTTCCTTTCGCGAGTCATCATGTCTTTCAGTATTGAAAGAATGCAACATTTAGCATGTCTGTACGGACAAGTTATTAGTGTGTCTTTGATGAAATTAAAGGCGAAATCCTCCGGCATCAGACATAGGATTCGAGTAAAAGTGGAGAACACCAACTTTCTACGGTTCAGACCAACTATGTTGCAACCTAGAGATAACTCCACCTGGAGGTATATAGTTACCAGGTAACTTGGAATTCTTTTTAGAGCATCTATCGATTCTTGTACCGTAGAATTTGTTAATGCAAACAATAACCATGTCCTAATTGATTCCTGAACGGACACACTTTCAAACACGGAGGAGAACATAGAAGGGGTGATAAACCGCAAATACATATATATTGCATCATCCACTTCAATCTTCACATCTGATGGCATTTGATATTTTTCATCCGAAGCGAATAATTGTAAAGTAAGAATACCGCTAGCATCATAGAGAATTTCTTTCACATTCGCAATTTTTTCCAACTCATAGGTGTACGCCAGTTGGTAGACAAAGTTTGTAAGTTCCTTGAGTTCCTCATCTGACTTTATCTCATCATCCTTTGGAAGAGAATGATATATTTGCTTAGATTCACTGATGCATAGCTTTTTGAACTCTTCCGAGACGTTAATGTCAAACGACATTGCCAATTGGTAATACCTTATTAGAATGTCATATAAATTGGAAAGAAAGGTTGGAATTGCTAGATCTTCTTCGTCTTCTTCTTTTACGAGAAGACGCTGTGTATAGGAAAGTAACGTGGAAGTTTGTTTAGCCTTAGTGAGGTCCTTCACAGAAGTCGTAACTAAGAAACAAAGAAGTCTTCTTTGTAATTCTGCTTCATAAGACACAGTTTCTCTCAACTCTTCTTCTGAATTGTTTTCCAACGCAGCTGAAGGTAGAGACGGTGGAATGTATCCTCTTACGAAAGAATACACTCTGCGTAATATGAAAACGGGATCATCTAACTCTCCAGCGTTTTTTAGATTGAACTTGATGATAGTTTGCACGGCCTCTCCTAAGAACTTCGAAGGATACAAAGTTGAGATACGTTTCAAAGAATTTCCAATCAATTCAATGATACAATGGAATCTCAGGTCCATAATCACTTCCTGTGGCTGTCTACCATAAAACTCTAGTCCTTTCTGCAAATCTGGCAGCTGCGGTTCATCCTCGTCAGTTTCATCTTCTGCGGGTGCTTTTGAAAGAGTCTCCTGTCTTCTATCCTCATCTTCGTCTTCGGTGAACGTATCCTCGCCAGAATCATCTTCAGAGTCCATGACTGGTTCCTCTTTGACCGCAAACCTCAACAATCCGTCATCGTCGATCTTTAAATCCGATAACAGCTGACAGCCAGCAAAGAAACACTCCTTTGGGTTCCCGAATAATGAAATCTCGGCTAAACAGTTCATAATCAAAGAAAGAGTATCCTTGGACTTTTCTGCCAATTCGAAGTTGTAGTTGCTCCAATGAACATACTTTATTAGAATCTTTGGGACGTCCCATCCGATTTCATAGACGAGGTCCTTGTTTTGCTGCAATAAAGATAAGAATTGCGTCAAAATGTCTATCTTCTGCTCATTAGATCCCCTAATATTTATTTCTTCAAGGTAAAGGTCGATGATAGTCATCAGAGTGACCACATCCTCTTTTTCCTCGACAAACGCAGAGAGCAACCGCTCCTTAATCTCTTCGACCCTTTCCGCCTTAAGAACCATGGCTGTAACCCCAGATTTTTCGTGGACACGCTTGTGACTTGTTTATATCGTTGTGAGATGCAGGTAAAGCTTTTGAAAAGTCGCTATCTTGGTTCCCAAAGCACAAATTCTGAATCACTTAAATGGCACAAATCTGATTGAAATTGCTCCTTTAGAGACAAACTCTGAAGTATAAACTAATTTAATCGTTGGTATTTCGCACTTTCACCAAGCAAACAGTCTTTGAGCGACTGAAACCGGGTCTTTATCCATAGTTTTGTAAACTCAAGGTTCCTAAGTTGTGGACGGTTAATGACTTGAAGTTTTCTTAATTTGAAAAGTCTGGACAAAAGAGGAAGAACCGGAGTGAACAGAAAGAGAACGCTTTCGTTTTAAGCGGTGTGGGTAGGGTCCCTGGATGATACTGTGATTCAATATGAGTAGTGGCGTGCCTTTGAGCGAGTCTGAAACGGATACTAGTGAAACTAGTGGCAGACAGAGCGATATACTGTTTGCAGATGCGGACTCATCAATTAAGGGTAAATTGGAAGAGTTCAGTGCTCGGCTGAATGAGCTGCAATTTACGGATAATAATTCAGAGGATGAGCTACGCCCGCCTACATTACAGGTGCAGGCTGGCTCTGCTGAAGACAGTTTGAACAGCTCAGCTTCTGGAAGCCCTGTAAGAGCTGAGACCGGAACGAAACGCATCAAAATACGATTGCAGCCAATAGGAGCCGTACCTCAGGTACGGCCTAGGGTATGTCAGATAGAAGCAAATCAGCAGTTTGCGACGCTTACCAGACTGCTGTGCAAACGGTTGAAAAGAACAAGCGTCCACTGTTATATCAACAATGCTTTCGCCCCATCGCTTGACCAGATCCTGGGAGACCTCTATAACCAGTTCAAAGTGAACGATGAATTGATTGTAAGCTATTGTGAGACTGTCGCGTTCGGATAGGCATTGAATTGGAATGATGTTCGCTGCCGGACTGGACCAGTTTGTATCACGTGACATCACTTTTTTCTGTAAAGTGGGCATCGGACTGAAATCACGTAAACAGACAGGTAACACTCATCAAACACATTGGATAAATGAGGATCAGTTCTGCTGTACCGCGATATGGGCATTCTTGCTTACTCGTACTGGATTTACAAAGCTTGTGTGGCTAAAGCATGGTCTAAGGCTTCTCAAGGCTTCTCAAACCAGGATATTTTCAGTATATAGTTCCAGCATTATGGCGGAGCATAAGCTGGATGCCAGCACGATATCGAAGATGATACCTCAGATCTTTGATCAGATGAGGACTCATACTGGTGCCACAAACTTTAGGAGCACACCAGCGTCAGTGTCGACACAATCGCTGCTTAAGGAGCAAGAACAGCTGGAAAAGATTATTCCCGTTATCCAAAACCTCAATGAGAAGATCAAACAGTGTAAAGAAGGTGACATGGAACGCATCAAGGAGACATGCAGCACGATGAACACAATTCTAGACAAGTTTATTAACATACAATCGCAGGCGTCGTATGTGAACTCCCTAATGAACAGCGAAGAATACCTGGAGTACGTCGCAAGCGGGAAATCCGAAGAAGAGTACCTACGGCTGAAAGAGAGAGAGGTCGAGGAACTACGGGAAAGAGTAAGACAGAGCACTGCAATGCCTGCTCCAACGATATCTAATGTTTCCGTGAAATCTAATGCTAATAGTGATACCGTGAGAGTAGGAAAGCCGGGGCAGCGTCGTATTCCCAGGCCGAGAAACAGGCAGTTTGAAAGGAGAACGTGATAAAATTTAACCGTAAGAAGCTTATTAGAAGTCAACTGTGTTTCTTGTACTATGTGGCTTGTACAGAGCTCCTGATCTTTGTGTTTACGTAACTAACTGTATAAGTTCAAGAGATTAATGGATTTGATAAAAGCAGAGCAAGGTTAAACACCTCAATGCACACAACACACACGCTACAGATCCGATTTTATGACCCTGTGGAATGATACGATAAAGTTTGATAGTATGGAAGTTATAATGTACAAAATGTCGATGTGAATGTCTATACGAATACGCCTATCTATGACCATGAGGCATGGTGAGTAGGATCAGACCTGCTCATTCCTTGGCAGGAGGCTCTTCCAAAACAACCAGTAGGTCAGATGCATCAACGGTGTCACCGTCCTTGACTAAAACGTCCTTAACTTGGGCGTCCATTGGAGAAGAAATAACCATCTCCATCTTCATGGCACTCAAGACAGCAACTGGTTGACCCTTAGAAATCAAGGAACCCTTGTGGACCTTCACTTCAACGATGACACCGGCCATTGGAGCACCAACTTGTAGTGGATCGTGGGCATCAGCCTTTGGCTTCGAGATGGTCTCAACCTTTTGAGATCTGTCAACAACAGAAACCTTTCTCAGTTCACCGTTCAATTCGAAGTAAACCTCTCTGATACCAGTTTCCTTGTTCAAGTCACCAACAGCTTGAGGCTTAATGATCAAAGTCTTACCTTGCTCGATGGTAACAATGATCTCTTCGCCAATGACTGGTGGGGACAAGAAGTTCTTTGTTGGTAGAACGGATAAGTCACCGTACTGTTCCTTCATTTTACGGAAGTCTTCGTAAACCTTTGGATACATGTTGTAAGAAGCAACATCGCAGTCATCAATGTTACCAAATCTGTCGGACAATTCCTCCTTGATTCTCTCCAAGTTGAAAGGAGCTAGTTCCAAACCTGGTCTGACAGTTAGCTTTCTTCTCTTGTTCTTCAAAACGTCAGATCTCAATGGTTCTGGGAATCCACCATATGGTTGACCGATTAAACCTTCAAAGAAGTCCATGACAGAGTCTGGGAAATCCAAAGAAGAAGCCAATCTTCTCACATCGTCAGAACTCAACTTGTTCGTGACCATGAACTGAGCCAAGTCACCGACAACCTTCGAAGTAGGAGTAACCTTGACCAAGTCTCCCAATAGAAGATTAGCTTCACGGTAAGCTCTCTTGGTTTCGGCCCACTTCTCACCAAGACCCAACTGTTGAGCTTGGAACAACAAGTTAGTCAATTGACCACCTGGGATTTCGTGAACGTACACGTCTGGATCAGGACCCTTCAAATCGGCTTCGAAACAAGAGTACAACAATCTCATCTCAGCCCAGTAGGCATCCAATTCACTGACGTGGTTGACGTCGACGTTACAGTTGATTTCACCGTCCAAAGCAGCCAACAAGGCGTTGATGGATGGTTGAGAGGTCATACCAGACATAGAGTTGGTAGCCACATCGACGACATCAGCACCAGAGAAGGCACATGCAGCCATGGAGGCAACACCAGTACCAGCAGAGTCGTGAGTGTGGACGTGAATTGGCACATCTGGGTATTTAGCTCTTAGAGAGCCAATCAACAACTTAGCGGCAGCTGGTTTCAAAGTACCAGCCATATCCTTGATACCAAGAATATGAGTGCCAGCCTTGATGACTTTGTCGGCAATTTCCAAGTAGTAGTCCAAGTTGTACTTCTTGCCTGGAGCCAACATGTCACCAGAGTAACAGATTGTGGCTTCAACAACACCACCGGCCTTCTTGACAGCGTCCACACCGACCTTCAATTGTTCCAAGTCGTTTAGAGCATCAAAGACTCTGAAAATGTCGACACCGTTGTCCTTAGCTTGCTTAACGAAGTGGTCGATAGCATTGTCAGGTAGAGAAGAGTAAGCGACACCGTTGGCACCACGCAACAACATTTGGAAAGGAATGTTTGGAACCAACTTTCTCAAAATTCTTAGACGTTCCCATGGATCCTCATGCAAGAATCTCATAGAAACATCGAAAGTAGCACCACCCCAACATTCAAGGGCAAATGCACCACTCAAAGCATGAGCAGTAGAAGGAGCAATAGCGGCCAAGTCGTAAGTACGAACTCTGGTTGCCAACAAAGACTGGTGGGCATCTCTCCAGGTTGTGTCCATCAACAAAGTACCATTGAACTTTCTTACTTGCTTGGCGAACTCAACAGGACCATGTTTCAACAGGACATCTCTCCAGCCAGATGGTGGGGGAGTAGAAACATCCAAGATGGAGCCATCTTGGTTGTGCAAATGTGGAACGGTTGGTTGAGTGGTTAACTTTGGCAAACCAATTTGACCCTTGATTGAAGAGCCATTAACAGCCATGTCAGCCAAGTAGTGCAACAGCTTTTGAGCTCTGTTCTGAGAAGAGACCATTTCGAACAATTGAGGGGTATCGTCGATGAAAGTGGTCCAGTAATCACCAGATTGGAACACTGGGTGAGTCAACAAAGTCAACAAGAATGGGATGTTGGTCTTGACACCTCTGATTCTGAATTCGATCAAAGCACGCAACATCTTACGACGAACGATTTCGTAAGTCGAACCGGAACAAGAGCACTTCACCAACATGGAGTCGTAATGTGGAGAGATCACGGATCCAGCGTAAGCGTTACCACCATCTAATCTCACACCGTTACCACCAGCGGAACGGTAGACATCGATACGGCCAGTATCTGGCTGGAAGTTCTTTGAAGGGTCTTCAGTTGTGATACGACATTGGATAGCGAAACCACGGGTAGTGATCTTGTCCTGCAGTAGACCCAATTGTTCCAAAGTGGCGCCTGCAGCAATTTGGATTTGAGCGGCAACGATATCAATACCGGTGATCTCTTCCGTGATAGTATGTTCGACTTGAATTCTTGGGTTAATTTCGATAAAGTAGTGTCTGTTTTGGTTGTCGACCAAGAATTCTGCAGTACCAGCGTTTGCGTAGCCAGCCACCTTGGCCAACTTCACTGCATCAGTCAAGATAGCGTCGCGCACGTCTTGTGGAAGGGTCTTTGCTGGGGCCACTTCTACGACCTTTTGGTGTCTTCTTTGCACGGAGCAGTCTCTTTCGAACAAATGGATGACGTTACCCTGGTTGTCTGCCAAGAGTTGGACTTCAATGTGCTTAGGCTTGTCCAAGAATCTCTCGATGAAACAAGTGCCGTCACCAAACGAGGAAAGAGCCTCGGACTTGGCACGCTGGAACGCATCGGCGATGTCGTCTCCTTCACGGACCACTCTCATACCACGGCCACCACCACCAAAGGCAGCCTTGATGATAACTGGGAACCCGTACTTGTCCACAAACGCCTGGGCTTCTTCTACAGACTCAATTGGGCCTGGAGTACCAGGCACGACAGGCACATTGGCCTTTTCGGCCAAGTTTCTGGCAGAGACCTTGTCACCAACAGACTCGATGACAGACGCTGGGGGGCCGACCCACGTGATTCCGGCTTCCACCACTTTCTTGGCAAACTCCGCGTTCTCAGACAAGAACCCGTAACCTGGATGGATGAAGTTAACGCCGTGCGTCTTGGCAATGTTGATGATCTCATCGATAGCCAAGTACGCGCCAACAGGAGTGTATTTCCCGGGCTCCCCGATCACATACGCCTCATCGGCCTTCAGTCTGTGCATGGACAATCTCTCTTCATGCGAGTAGATCGCCACGGTCTTCATAGACAGCTCATGCGCGGTTCTGAAGATTCTGATGGGAATCTCACCACGGTTGGCAACAAGCAGCTTGTTCTTGTCGCCCATAAGATTGGAGTTGTCACGCAACCCTGCTAGAGGAGACGAAGACATCTTGAATGTATCCTAGTCCTAGATCTCTCTGTCTTTTGCCGCTTCCAAAGAAGTTTACCCCTTACAATACTATTAAGGAAAAAAGGACTTGGGCGCTTATTTTCTTGAAAAAAGGAGTTCCTTATATACTAACTCAAAAAAAAAATATGTCAATTTAAACCCCGAGATAAAACCCCCGAAACCAGTATAACATCCACAATAACGTATTACCCCACACTTTACAGCTGAATTGAGTTATTGCATGGCTAAAAATGGGTCAATTTCTTTGCTGTTATATACAAGGGAAAGTGGGCCAATCTGGCATGAAGGCGTAACACTTGATCTACCGGGCCGCAGCGTAGTTTTTCCGGCTGGCTTCAATGTGAACAAGGCCCAGTTTCAGCTTCTTGAGTCACCGGGGGATGACCATCGAGGAGGCGATCCTGACATCTGATTGGTCAGATTGTAGAGCTGGAGCGTTTCTCGTTACCCGGATTTGTAGTTCGGATAAACACAACTAGCCGAGCCGGTGCGGTGCGGTGGGGGACAAGAGCCGAAGCGTGGGGTGCTGCGTGGTCTAGCCGGGGCGGAGTTCGATGTGCGCAGATAAGCTCCGTGGCGCTGCCGCCGGGGCGCCGGCGGCACCCCGGAGCTGTTATCGAGGCGGAGATCGATGTCCTTGGCATGGGCCACACGGCGGACAGGACGGTCTGATTTGTTTGTCACGTGACTGATCTGTTAGGGTAGTTACGTATATGATACATGCGATGACGTTGTGTGTCACGTGATAGCTCAGCTTCTCCATCTGTCGACCATTTCGTTCATCCACTGGGTGCCCTGCGTCTGCAGGATGCGAGGGATATGCTCGCATCCCTCCAGCAGTCCGTTCTCATTGACTACAGAGCCCTCGAACAGTGTGTTCAGCAACCGCAGCATGAACAGCGCGTTGGGGTACACCACGCATTGAGCATACTCGGGGCTGTGCCAGTACTCCAGGTATTTCAGGTATCGTTTGAACTTTGGATCCTGCCAAAGCTGCAACTGCGTCAGCAGATACGTCACGTAGGGTATATTTGCGAGCGACTGCACAAATTCCAATTCTATCTCGAATCTTGTCGGAAGCTCATCGTCTGGGGCCGTGTCTTGTGGCTGTTCAGCTGTGCTCATGCTGGTCTGTTGGATTCCGGTCGTGGTGCAGCAGTGAAAGCAGCGCTACAGGCAGTGGTGCACCCTCTGCCTGCCAGCGCTCTTGAATCACTTCTTCAGTGAGGCTCTTCGCTTCACGATGTAGACAGGAAAGCTACATTCAGATAATAAGAATAGTCGTTACCCGGATCCAGATATTCCAAAAAGTTGCAAAAAATAAATTCGGGGCGAGCTGGGAATTGAACCCAGGGCCTCTCGCATGCTTTTGTAGTAAAACCCCGTTTATCGGAGCTTCGCCAGGCTGTTAACCCAAAGCGAGAATCATACCACTAGACCACACGCCCTAATTGTGGAACATTTGAAGGACAAGAGAAAATATATTGTATACAACACATCATGTGACTACCTAAACCATGATGTTAGCACATTGATGGTTCAGATGTATCTAGCGCTAAAAGTGTGTGCGGGGTAGTACCCAGAGTCTAATGTTTAAGCGAGGCATTGCTTGGTACCTGTTTCACTCTGTAGATTAGACTACGTTCCTTTCTTTTTTAGCGATGCCCTTACATCAGAAAAACACTAGTTTTACCTCATCGCATCGCACTAACATGCAAATCAAAGCTTGATCTAATATATCGGTAATACAACGCGTGGACTCTCCAATATATCTTGCATTTCATCCAAGGATATCATGAATTGGAGCTGTGAGACTTGTTATCAGATATAAATATTAGTGGAGCTTATTGCAAATGTTTCAGCTGCCGGTTATCGACCACAGTTCGAAGAACAGAAGACGAAGGAAAATACGATATCAATACATAAACGCCCTACAGAGAAGGTATGATCAGATCAACAGCGTTAAGAACGGCGGCTCTGTTTCAGATCGAGAAGATTCAAATGGCTCAGTTGGGCTGTTAACACCAGAAAACAGCGAGAATAGTGAAGGAGAAGCAGCGGACTCGGAAAAAGTCAAGAGAAGAAGGAGAAGACTACAGAGTATATTAGGTAACGCATTAGACACTTCTGATGAGGAGGATTTTCAGGAGATGGATGAAATCGCGGAAGAACATGATCCAGAGTCTCAGTTCTTTGAGAACTACGTGAAACCTGAAAAAACATTCGAGGTTTGGAATTTCGATGCTACACAGAGAACCCCGATCAACAGGAATAGGGTCACGTATAATACTGTCAAGAAATTGGAGAGATCTGCCAACAGGATTGTTTCTAAGAGCTTGAACTATCAAACAAAGCGGTCTAATATGTTTTTCCAGGCATTAAAATGTGGTTACGATGTCTGCAATAAGCCCTCGCTCGTTCGACAGAAGAACATGCATTTATCACATTTGAATCAGCTGCTTTACATAAACATAATGAATTGCAACTGGGCCGTAGCATTTCGATGCTTTTCGATACTCGTACGATTAGAGGATGTCGATATAAAGAGTTTGTGGATGGCAGGATCAGAGGTGTTGTGTTCTATGAACAACAACGCGGGGAATGAGGCGTTCTTGGAATGGCTCTCAAAGGTGTACTCTACTAGAGCTCAATTTCATCAGAGGATTAATTTTTCGCTTGATCCAGTCTTTAGATCAGGATCTAAAACTCACTCTCCAGCCTTCGTCCTAACTTGGCTTTGGACACGTCTAATGCAATCAACTTCCACCAAAAATGACCAGGAAAAGGAAATGATAATGCAGTCTTTGCTAAATAAGCTGGAAGAGATGGTTTTAATACCTCCTTATATGGATGATTCGGAAATTTGGTTCGTTTATGGAATCGTACATTTAGTCATGGCTAATGAGTTATCTGAAAGATTTAGAAGTAATCGGGATAGTTGGATTGGTTCCCGTGCAGATATTGCAAGAAATCAAGTAATTGAACACATTCACCGTACCAAGCACTGTCTTCAAAAATGTAAGTCAGCTGGTTCGTATAAATACCCAGAAGTTGTCATTGACCAACAGCTTATCCAGCTTGAAAGGGATCTTTATTCCAACGATCCAGATAATAATTTAGATGGTGATGATGACTCCAATGGCTCGACTGCTTCGCAAAATAGCATTTTTTATGATCAAGAAGACAATCAAATTGCACCATCTTTACTAGACACTCAAAATTACGATTTCAACAACTTGGAGCCAGAACTGAGTACTGGTGGTTTTGACGACGCCAGGGCAATCTCATTTGGTTACGAAAGTGACTGAAAGTTGTACTTAAATGTTGTCAGTTTGCACCTATTGGGGCAAAGAACTTTATACAAAAGCATGTAATCGTCAATTATAGATAATCATAACATATCATATCATATCTCAAGTTTCTAATTTGTGACATGAAGCGGTCTATTGAGATGGCTATCGTTTTACTTTTTTGGTTAAGTCTTCCGTATGTGCTTCCATGTCGTTGTTTTTGCGCTTAAGGTCCGATACTTCACACTTCATCAATACATCTGGTGAAAGAATGATAGCCCCGTTGTCTTTGTCGACGTTGCTACGCAAACAAACAGTACCCTCGATTTCCTTTCCTGATTCCGTTACCAGCTTAAATGAATGTCGCCGTGGCTCGTTTTTGGTGATGGGTAGTGTCAGTGAAACATTGCGCAAAGAATGTTCTGAGACATTCCGCATGATGGTTGACGTTCTTCCTTCGGTATCGAATCCAGAATTTCGACTATTCTGAGAGTCATTTCTGCTAGTAGGGTTAATAGTGTTTCCCTGTGTACGTTCATTGTCAACATTGGCCGTGTCAGAGTTGGATTCTGTGTTTTGTGTTTGATTGCGAGAGGTTATAACGTTACCATTATCGTCGAATATAGGTAGTCTGCAGATTGGGCACGTTGGTGATCTTGTAACCCAATTCTTCAGACACGAAAGATGGAATCCATGACCACATGGTAATATTTTGACTTTCTTGGCATCGGTTTTCCGTTCGTAGCTTGGAACAAAGTCTTCCATGCAAACGATGCATACATCAAACTCCCCACTCTCAATTTGATTGTCAGAGGCATCTGTCAAGCACGCATCCAAATTGTTTCTACTACGCCAGCTCTTCCACATACTCTTAACTGACTGAAAAGTATTTAGAGCATCAAACACAATACCAACAATTGATAACAGATTGCCTAATTTCCAAGAGGCAATAGATTTTATTACAACACCAATGAAAACAGTAGTTGTATCTATTAGTTTCTCATAAATGTACTTGCTCTCCAAACCAAGTATTTCGTCGTCATCGTCTTCTCCGTGATCTACACCTTCGAAGCCTGTATGAACTGTAGGTGCACCAGTATCTGTGTCTACGTTGATATCAACCACAACAGAACGACCCCTTGATCTCCTTTTGATTAGAATAATTTCAAAGACGTTGAGAGCAGTTAACAAAAACGTCCTACTGAAGTCAACAAGCACGATGGAATGCTCAAACAGCAAAAATAAGTTCTTATACCTGGACAAGTGGGAGTTTGTCACAGCATGTAGATAATGCAAGAGGCACACGACGTCAATAACAAATATAATGCATAAGCTCAGCATGAACTTTGATTGTAAAACGTCTCTTAAATTCCGCGTTGAGTTTTCTCCCTGGAAAGTAAAGTCCATTCTGTCCTTTAACACCCAGTGCAACGCCTTGATGTAGGTAAGCATTCCAAAATGCAGTACGTTCAAAAAAAAAGCGTCTGTGTTGGTAAAAACGACCAGCAGCTGCACTACTGAGTATGAGACACGCTCCAAAATGTGCTCATATTCAATGAGTCTCAGTTCTCCGAACAGCAACCAGACGAAATATCTCAGTACGAAACCCAGATTTAACAGTAGAAAATTCGACCACACGATCATATGAACGCCCTTCGTGAGCTTTATCAGTATATCCACCGCAGAATACGATGTTTCAATGCAGTTTTTCAGCGAAAACATCACTGCGGCAAACGACACAATGTAAAAGGCGATCAGCTTTTGCTGGACGAACGATCCCCTGCCCTCCGCACGGGCCTGCTCGTGGTTCGGGTTAAAAAGAGCGAACATGGTTATGCGAAATACTCTTAATCTTTTCAGCAGTATATCGGCACTTGTAGACCACTGCAACGGCTATACAGACCTTACAAGGCTATATCATTGTTATAACACTTTGTTCTTATAGCCCTTTTCGTTTTGAGAGCTTTGATATGGAAAATCAAGGCAACTTTAAAGATATCAACCCTCTAAAATTGAGGTTTAAGGAAGTAAAACTGGCTTATATGTGCTGTAGCAAGTTTTCTTACAGTATGCAAGGCATTAAACGGAATTTGAGGGGCCATAGCTATAGAATTAAATTAAAATGAGTGCGATAGCATTCAAATTAGGGACGCTTCTGGTGCGGCAAGTCACGAGGCCAATGGCGAACGTCATAAAGCGCCAAGCGAAGGAGCATGCGAGATTCAAGGAATTCTGTATATCGCTAGCTCAGAGAGTGCATGTTTACGATGTTGTGCTAAGAAGCAAGATCACGCCTTCGAATTATTCGAAACCGATTCGACCCTTAAATGACGCTAAGGCAGTTGAAAATGGCGCAACTCTGCTAAGCGAAATATTCGTATTTGGCGTCACAGGCTCTGTTGTGGTGTGGGAGACGTTACGGCAGCGTCAGAAAGAGCTGGATAGAAGAGAACAGGTTTCTCAGGATATAGATTTTTTACAGTCTGAGATAGAAGAGTTGACGCAAAAGCTAAGACGGCATGATGAAGAGCTCCAAGCACTGAGAGAAGCTCATGAGAAATCAGAGCCCCAACAGCGGAAACATATTTTTGGTAATGGCTGGAAATTCAGCAGGCAGTAGGGCTGTGGATAACAGTGTCTCTTGTATATAGAGGGTGGGAATATAAAGGAAAGTTGAATTATACGTGTTACATATATAGAGACCCACGGGTCTCGGGGACGCTTGTGTTCCAAAAGAACGGCATGCTTTCGCTGAAGCATATGGCAAATTTAGTACAATATAAAGGGCACAATAGCTGGCCTAAAAGTATCATACAGTGAATAGTACATTTTTGATGATAGAAGAAATAGAATGAAGAGACTGAGAAAGGTGCTTTCGGTATCCGCCTGCTGGTCAGAAAAAGACACTCATTTGTGCTTCTTTTCGACCTTCAACAACAAAGCCTTGTTGATGTGAGGAAGCACACCACCGGACGCGATAGTGGCTCTGACCAGAGAGTCCAGCTCGTCATCTCCCCTGATGGCCAGCTGTAGATGTCTGGGCGTGATTCTCTTGACCTTTAAGTCTTTGGCCGCGTTTCCGGCCAATTCAAGTACTTCTGCGGTCAGGTACTCTAGCACCGCAGTCAAGTAAATCGCAGACTTCGACCCAACACGCGTCTTTCCCGCAGCGTTCCTCTTCAAATAACGTTTCACTCTTCCGACAGGAAACTGCAGACCTGCTCTGGCTGAGTGTGACTGAGATCTCAGCGACCCACCGTCCTTTGCGCCGGACTTTCCCTTACCTCCGTGCACTTTGCCTGACATATCTGTTTTAATCCGCTACTTCACAAATAAACAACCGATACCTGATCTTATACCGCTGTTTGGATGACCTTGAGTAACCTTAAGATCTACTTACAACGCTACAACATTAGCTATGTGAATCTATCTTCCACTGTTTATACACTGTTGTTTGTTTTATTTGTTTTGTTTATTGATCTCGTTTGTTTTTTATCGTTTTTCATATTTCAGCGCTATATGAAAATAAGAACAACCAAAGCTGATTTCGTGTTTCCTGCATAATACTTTGAAGGTGGAATAAGAGAGGGAAAAGGGTGCAAACGGTGTTGGGTTGTGAGCTGGTTAAAGATGTTATAACTTCCTTTATGCGGTGTTTAGAGAAAGCGGTTTTTCCGCTAAGATTTTGGTGAGCTGTGCAGGAAAAGCAGGATTGGCGGATTTGCCGCCCATAGTCAGGAAAACATTAGAAGCCGGGTAATGCATTTTTCTGGCGAAATAATGTTTGGGTGTTCTGTGGACTCTGATGAAATAAACGGCAGCGAGCAAAAAGCCTCTAGAAACGGCCCACTGCGGCCTACTGCGGCCTACTGCGGCCGAATTGGAGCTTCCAATGTTGTTGCTGCCAGAACAAAGGGCCCGGTTGCGGCAGCTTCTTGTTACGGCGAAACAGGTGGTATTCACTGGTGCATCTTCGTTGCATGACAACAGAAAAGCATGCAAACCATCGAACACAACGGTTGCGCAACGTGACTGGCTTGTATAGAGTGATTTTTAGCATGAAGGGGACCATTGCGTTTTCTTTTTTTCGCTTGGTGGAGCGTTTACGAATTTCGACTTATTATTATTGGTTGATTAAAAGGAAGACATCTCTTGATTGAGAAAAGAATGTTGGCAGAAAGAACATTGCTGAGCTTCGGAAAGGTCTTAGCGTGTTGTTGTTTCTTGGCGTAGCTCGGCAGTAGGTACTAATGCACGGTGTGGTTTCTGTTCAGGTGCTGTTTTTGGCATGCCTGTTCTCCTTGGTGAAGGCATGGTCGCCAACAAATGGGTACGCGCCTGGTATCGTGGATTGTGCTAAGGACATCGAATTGGTAAGAAAGGCCGATGCGATCTCCCAACATGAGAAGGAGTGGTTGGATAAGAGACATGAGGTTACCGTCCCTGCTTTGAAGGAGTTGTTGAAGCGTGGTTTTGAGAATTTTGCTCAAAATTCCTCCATCATTGACACTCTCTTGGACAGCAAGGATACTGCGCCCAAAGTTGCCATTGCATGTTCCGGAGGAGGCTACAGGGCAATGTTTAGTGGAGCCGGTATGCTGTCGGCCATGGACAATAGAACCGATGGTGCGAATGACCACGGCTTGGGAGGTTTGCTCCAAAGTGCAACCTACCTTGCAGGCTTATCCGGTGGTAACTGGCTGGTGGGTACATTGGCCTACAACAATTGGACTTCCGTGCAAGCAATTGTAAACAACATGACCGCAGACGATGGGATTTGGGACATTAGTCACTCAATTGTCAACCCAGGTGGAATTAACATTTTCTCAAGTATCTCACGTTGGGACGACATTTCAGATGCTGTCGAGGCTAAGAAAGACGCTGGTTTCAATACCTCGATTACAGATGTTTGGGGGCGTGCTCTTTCTTACAATTTCTTCCCATCTTTGCATCATGGTGGTGTGGGACTGACTTGGGATACCTTGAGAGATGTGGATGTTTTTAAAAATGGTGAAATGCCCTTCCCAATTTCTCTGGCAGTCGGTAGATATCCCGGGTCCAGTGTCATTAATTTGAATGCTACCAACTTTGAGTTTAACCCATTTGAAATGGGTTCGTGGGATTACACTCTACTTTCTTTTACTGACGTCAAGTATGTTGGTACTAACGTAACTAATGGTAAACCAAACGAAGAGGGCAAGTGTACTGGCGGCTTTGATAATACTGGCTTTGTTATGGGAACCTCATCATCTTTGTTCAATCAATTTTTGTTGCAATTGAACACAACCGATCTGCCTTCCTTTTTGCACAACCTTTTGCACAGGTTTTTAACTGACGTTTCTGAAGACTTTGACGACATTTCTGTGTGGGCTCCAAACCCTTTCTACCAAATCGAAAACATTCCAGACAATTACTCACAGTCTATTAGTAAAGATGATACGTTATATCTAGTTGATGGTGGAGAGGACGGTCAGAACATTCCATTATCCCCATTGCTTCAAACTGAACGTGAAATAGATGTCGTTTTTGCTTTAGATAACAGTGCCGACACTAATCAATCATGGCCTGATGGTTTTTCCTTGACTCAGACTTACGAACGTCAATTTGGTCTTCAAGGTAAGGGTATCTCTTTTCCCTATGTCCCTGACACCAACACGTTTATCAACTTGGGTTTAAATAAAAGACCAACCTTCTTTGGTTGTGATGCTAGAAACTTGACTGATTTGGAGAGTATCCCTCCTTTGATTGTTTACATGCCTAACAACAGAGTTTCCTTTAACAGTAACACGTCTACGTTCAAGATGGCATACTCTACGTCAGAAAGATTGGATATGATCAAGAACGGGTTTGAAGCAGTTACTAGAAACAACCTCACAGATGATAGCCAATTCATGGGATGTATTTCTTGTGCTATCATTAGACGTAAGCAACAATCTTTGAACTACACTCTACCTTCGGAATGTGAGAAGTGCTTTGAACAGTACTGCTGGAACGGGACAATTGACTCTTCTGTTCCTGCTGAGAACACTGAATCTTCCTCTTCTTCCTCTTCTTCCTCTTCTGCAAGTGCTGCATCGACTTCTGGATCTGCAGACAAGAAGAACGCCGCTATATCAGTTTCTCCAAGAGGCGCTCTATCTTTGTTAGTGAGTGGTTTGTTCAGTGCCTTTTTGTACATTTGAGAACTGATCTTTCATGAACTTTCCCTTTTTACGAAGACAAACGATCAACTTTACCATCTTCAATTTCGGTGCATCTTCTTTGATTTAATATACCAATTTCTTTACATGTTTCCATCAGTACGCGCTTTGATGCTGGGGATTTTTGGTGTTTTGATTCATTTTCAGATTCGTTTTATATAATTAGTTAAAAATTGTGTTCAGTTTGATACTTATTCTTCAATAATCGCACATCACTAACCGCTAGTCCTTGTCGTACGATCCTAGTGCCAGTATGTTCATTACATCAGCTTTCTGTTAATCAGTTCTTAATTTCCACTTTGATAGTTACTTTATAGATTGAAAAAAATAATTCCTGTGGCAATAAACTTTTTACAATAGTTGACATTTATGGAACTAGTAGAAACTTCATACGTTTGTTATCACGCTATATGCTATTAATTATCTATTGAACATATCAAAACGTCCTCTCAAGACATTCTTGATTTTCCACGACGAGGATGATTAGTCTCTAATTCTGGCATAACCTTTGGCGATTACATTACCGACACCAACCCTTCTGTTCTCCAGCGCAAGCAGAAGATCCCTCATAACGATACCAGGCTCTTCCCTGGCTTCTCTATACTTGATACCCATTTCTCCCCTAGCAGCTACAGCTGAGGAGACATTTCCTTGATTTTTCAGATCTGTGGAACTTGTTTTCGATCCAGCAGATAACCAACTATATTTCTTCTTACTGCCTCCTGCAATCATAAGATTCGCTGTTGCATTCGATGCTCTATGCTGTGTCTCCTCGCTATCCAATCGAGCTTCCGTAGTCTGCTTCTCTAGGCCCAAAGCGATTCTCCTTTGTACTCTCCTCTCTTCTTGGGCCTTTTGTCTTAACGCCAGATCTCTTAGAGACCGACTCACCTCGCTTCTCCTTCCAGTATTTAGTTTCACTCCTTTCCGCCGGTGAATAGACAAGACCAGCGAGTTTGTGATTATATCCCTCATGTATAGCTCGCATGCGGTTGACATTAACCCTAAAATATCTCCGCTTTTGCTGAAATCTTGATGGAAACTCTGTTCCGCAGCCACCCTCTTGATAAACGTCGCAACGTTTTTTGGATGCAAAAAAGGCGGATGATCGGGAATCTGATTGTTTGTTATTGTGCCGGCAGCCTTTGTTCTGGCCACCGTATTACTCAATAGTGCCTCTTCTTCCCTGATATCAACACCTGCAGAGAGTAGCGCGTCACTGAGCTTATCCGGGTCGCTCTGCTGTTGTTTTCCAGAGCCAGATCCATTCTTTGCTTGCTGGGTTCCCTTCTGCGACTGTTTCCCTGTTTTTCCCGAACTTTTACCGCTCGCGCCGGGCGTCGCAGAGTGTCTCGGCGACGCAAGATCTGTTGTTGGCGACGAAACTTTGGGAAGCGCTAGTGGCTGCTCCGTAACCATATTATCAAACGGAGTGGGCAGTTCACTGTCAAAATCCGAGCCGTTGGGTTCCAGCCCACTCTGTAACTTCCCAAACTCAAAAGACTTGGGCCGTTTGCTCGCGGGTGCCTCATCGGATTCTGTAGACTTCCTCTTAGGAGACCTCGCCATATCTCTTCTAGATCCTGCTCTGCTCGTAAAAAGCCTCTATACTTTGAATGGCAGTCAAAAAGAATCACAACTATAGATGATAAATCTACCAAATCACGAAGCCAGCCCTTTGTACTCTAAGTTCCTTGCCTGTTCTGTTGCGTCTTCAAAAGTCGGTTTTTCTCAATTTCGAAAAAAAAAGGATCCTACCACCTCCAAACCTTCAGCAATTCCTATTAATACAACTTCCCTGATGAAGTATTATCAGCCCCCAGTCAAATACACGTCACTAGTTCAGTAAGTCGTGCTATTATGGCTCAAATCATTTCCTTCAGGGCAAGGTTTGCTTGTATACGCTTTGTTATCCAAACGAGCCTTGAGAATAAATATCACCAAAGCCGGGTAACTTGAAAAATTTCAGGTCAGGACAAAAAATTCTGTGTAGAGCCATCTCATCGCCAGCCCATCGGATGCTTCAAGAGTGGAAAGAAAAGTGTTAGAATCATTGTTTGAGCAGATTCATACGCTGAATAGTTTAGAGATCTTCATCATTGTATTGTGTTGGTGCTTTTACTGTGAGAATTCGCTAAATATTGAGGTAGAAAGTGAGATTTAGACGAACCAGAGGAACCAAGTACTAAGGATGTCGTCTGGATCGAGATACGTTACTTTTGAAGGGTCGCGGAACTTCCGTTTGAGGATAGTGATGGCAACTTTGTCCGGAAAAGCTGTGAAGATCGAAAAGATACGGTCTGAGGACCTGAACCCCGGTCTAAAAGACCACGAAGTGTCATTTTTGAGACTGATAGAGGCCGTGACGAACGGGAGCTCTATTGAGATCTCATACACGGGTACCACAGTGATATACCGACCAGGCATCATCACAGGCGGCTCTCACACGCACCAGTGTCCTAGCAGCAAGCCTGTGGGGTATTTCGTGGAACCTATGCTGTTCTTGGCGCCCTTCTCAAAGAAGAAATTCTCAATCTTGTTCCGTGGCATAACAGCATCGCATAACGATGCTGGCATAGATGGTATCAAATGGGGGCTGATGCCAATCATGGAAAAGTTCGGTGTCCGTGAATGTGCTTTGCACACTTTGAAAAGAGGATCTCCGCCGCTAGGCGGAGGTGAAGTGCATCTGGTGGTGGACTCTTTGATAGCTCAACCTATTACGATGCATGCACTAGACAGAACGCTGATAACTAGTATAAGAGGTGTCTCATATTCTACAAGAGTTAGTCCCTCTATGGTTAACAGAATGATCGATGGTGCCAAACAAGTTCTCAAATCCGTTGGATGCGAGGTTAATATCACTGCAGATGTGTGGAGAGGTGAAAACTCCGGAAAGAGTCCTGGATGGGGCATCACACTGGTGGGCGAGAACAAACAAGGATGGAGAATTTTCAGTGAAGCGATAGGAGATGCTGGTGCTGTGCCTGAAGAGGTTGGAACGATGGTAGCTTGTCAACTGCTGGAAGAAATAAGCAAGAGTGGTGTAGTTGGAAGAAATCAACTACCGCTGGCCCTGGTGTACATGGTGATCGGCAAAGAAGATATCGGGAGATTAAGAATTAATAAGGAACAGATAGATGATAGATTTGTATGGCTTTTGCGGGATATCAATGCCATCTTCGGTACAGAAGTTTACTTGAAGCCTGTCGACGACGACTCAAATGACTTCATTGCTGCTGTCAAGGGTATTGGATTTACTAATACTAGTAAAAAAATTGCATGAGGTACTCACTATTATCATTAATGTGTATATAATGCTGATACGACTGTAAATTTCATACTATTTGCATATTTTAGTTTGATAGAATGAATACCGGTATAATAGTTGACAGTATCCTCAAAAGATCCGCAAGGAATTTTTTGAGCGAATGTGATTCTATCTTCGTTGCAGAGGCATATCCTTGAGTTGATTGTGTATTCTATCCCAGTTGTCCACATTTTTGTTTGTGTATCGCAAGTTCAGTTCGATCCACCTTTGGAGGCAGTCTGTAATCATGAACTGAGTCTCTTGGAAAATAGTGAACTCTTCTAAAATACATTCTCTAATGAGCCAGCTCCTATTCATTTGTTCAATGATACTTCTTTTATCCTTACTAATATTTTGTTTGACTCGTTCATACTCAGCTCCCTTGACGTCAGGATTGGCACCCAGGGCAGCTAACCTCTCCTGGCTTATTTCGACTCTTCTCTGCAATTGAGGAATGTTGTTTCCAGCCATAATTTTATATCGTTCAAACAGTCCTTTCAATGCCACTATGAGATCAATGAATATTTTGAATTTAACAGACAGACTGGTTTCTACTTCTTCCGCTTCTTCTTCGATTACACTGGCACAGTTGTCCAAATGATTAATGATCAAAGAGACGCCCTCATTTATCTGAGAGACAGTGGATAGGGACTGAGGATACAACGAGGAAGTTGTATCCGAAATGTTGTTCAGGATACTACCGAGAAGCTTTCTTTCATGCGCAACTTGTTTCATTCTCTTTTCATATCTTTCAATCAAAACGGTGACTTTCACCCAAGTCTCCAGGGCGCTATCAATCTTTTGGTCGGCCAAATTCCACTGCTCGGAAAATTCTTTCCTCCAGAGTTTCATAAACGATGACGAGATGCGCTTGTCCGTAAATTCTTCCGTGGTATCATACTGCGCTTGTTTTCTCCACCCAGAAAGATCAGTTGGAACAGTTAAGAATGTCAGTACAAGATCATCGTTCTTCAACACTGGATGCTTCATTATCAAATTAATGAACCTACTGAGTCCCATCTTCCTCTTTGCAAGAAACAGAGGGTCTGCATTTTGTGATCCGATTTTCTTTGGAGGTAGCTCGGGGATGATCCTAAAGGGATATCTTCTTAACAACACTTCTTGAAGCCAATCGAAATCAGAGTATCTGCGAACAACACTTCGATCCTCGGAAGGATCAGTGTTGGGCAAAGGTATCAGGTGTCGCACCATGTAATTCGTGTGCTTGAACACCAAACCCTCTCTTTCAGGGATCTCTTCCACAGTGACAATATCATCTGCCAAAGGGAAATACGTGTTTCTGATGCCATCCAACCATGCCTTGTACTCATCATTCGCTGTGTACTGAGGTGTATCTGTAGCCTCAAAATGCCTCAAACCTTGAATCTCGGAGTCTTGAGCCGAGCGCTCAGAATCTGGGACATCCCAAAGAGGCTCTCCAGGATCCGCATCACGAATCGGACTCTTTCCACCAGCAAAAAAATTGACACCTGTATAATCGTCACTGAAACGCTTGTCAACCTCATTTTGAAGACTGTTCGTAGTATAAGCCCTCAGACCGTCTGTTGAACCACTACCAGCCCCCCACACTGAACCATTAACATCATTCCCTAACGAATCATCTCTCCAGGGATCCGTGTGCAAATCCATTCTGATTAACGAAGCCACAGTTGCAATAAGCCTGATTATTGTCTGCTACACTGCTTGCTGTTTCCCATCATAAGAAGAATACGATAGTTCACCCTTTGGTTTATGTCAATGTATATGTAACGGTTTAGTATGTGATTCCTTTTTATTCAGTATTCGTTAAAACAAGACAGGCAACATTCGTTACTATTTAAGACGGAGAGGACTTTACGACTAAAGAGCTCTACATAACCCCAGAATCATGGAAATAATACTTAGGAGTTAGTACTGGACTGATCAAAAGCAGGAGACGTACTTGCAGTGCGAATATTTAGTGGTTTGTCGGGAGATATAGATTTTTCTGAGGGTATTATATCTTCGGTGCTGTTTTCTGCCTCAGAGTCAGTCTCTTCTGGCGTGAAGTCCAAATTGATCCAGCTAGGCCAGGCGACCTCCTTTCGAATGATATTTCTAAGCATATCGACCAAAAAATCCTGTAATTTACCTACGCTTCGTAGTACTGAACCCTCGCCTTGTTCTTGAGCGCCGAGCTCAGTGTGGATTTCTATGTTCCTGATCAGAGAGATACGTTCTATCGCACGCTTACCCATAAAATTGGGACCATTGGGATCGACTTGCAGCTTGTTTGACTCCAGCAGCGGATCGCTCACGTCGCACAGAAAGCTCAAGAACATCTGCTGTTTCAAATAGGCTATTAAACACAAGCAGTGCATTCCTATCCCGCTGATTCGCAGCTTTACAGGCAGTGTCATGAACTGCGGGCTGGGATAGTTCAGAACAAGCTCTGCTGTCAGCTCAATGCTCATATCCCCTTTATAATCCATCTCTACTAGCAGCTGCAAATCTGTCTCTCTTTCCTTGGCACTTTCCTCAGTGATATCGCCCTGTTCAATCAGAAAATTGTAGAACTCATCCAGCGGGTCGTCCATCTGCTTGATTACTATCCTGGGGGGTATGCTTCCTAGATTGAAATTCGCTACTTTCAGCATCTTCACATAGCTCGGAAGCTCAAAGTCTTGAAGTCTGGAGTTCAAGAAGTCCGTGACACCTTCATTCACGCTGGTATCACCACATATCTTGTCCCAATCAATTTCTACAGACATTGTGATTATCCTGATTGTGTATGATTACTCAAGCCCAGGTTTAACAGGTTCACAGTCCGACCCTAGCTTTGCTGTATTGTGTTGATATCAGCGCATCCTTTTGCATTTTGTTCATGCTTATACTGTACGAAACTGGAACTTGAATGAATACTAGGAACTTCCAGCCTAACATCTTGCCAAACGTCCAGCGTGGCGATACACCATTGAGATCAGGCGACTAGCTTCCGGTGAGTTAGGTTTAGCTACGATGCTAGCAATGCGTGCTGCTGTGGGGAGGAGAACATGTTATTTGCCGAGGCAAAGAAGACACTTCTTTAACTTAACGACTGATAAATCCTCCAATGGCAGACAACACTATGTGTTGACGCGAAAAATGCGTGGGACACCGGAAGAAGTATACGAAGTGGTTTCTGAGGTATCAAAGTACCATGAATTCATTCCGTACTGTACAGAATCGTTCGTCAATTTACGTGATAGTAACGAGAAACCGATGGAGGCCGGTCTGAGAGTTGGGTTTCGGGAGTACGATGAGAAATTTGTTTGCAAAGTGGTATGCAAGGAGTTATCAGAGTCCGTGAAGAGCGTCACGGCCGAGTCTCTGAGCCATAACTTGTTCCATGTACTGACTTCGGAATGGGTCATTGTTGCATTGCCTGGAAGATCGGAATTCACTGAGGTAAAGCTGATCTTGAACTACCAGTTCAAGTCCCTGCTATACTCTAGTGTTGCCTCACTGTTCGCCAAAAGTGTCACAGAGCTTATACTGAAGGCGTTTGACAGACGAGTGTATCAGCTAAAGAAGAACGGCAAGCTATGACAATGGTATGGACTTCATAGATTAGGTAATAGAATAGTCAAAAGGCTAAATGATTATAGAAATGTTGATAGTTCCTGTTTGTAAATAAAACGGTAAAAGATGAGAAGACCTTAATGCACGGTCTTCTATCATTGGTTTTTCGAAAGAAGTGAAAGAAAAGGCATCGAGAAGAGTGACACGATGTTTTGAGTCATAGTCATAATTTTTTGGTAGATTTCCGGCGTTTATAGCCGATGGCCCACCATGCGGCCACGGAAGCAGCGAACCCCCATAAAAACTTTTTATCCCTGGAAGACAACTCTTCGTCGTATTGTTCTTGGTATCTTTCTCTTCCCTCTTGTTCACGAGTAGCCAGAAGTTTTTCCTCTTCTGGGTTCACCAGATTAATCTTATCTGTTGCCGACGCAGTCTTAATAACGTTCTCAGTGTCGGGGGTTGACACAGTCCCCACATGCTCTGCTAGAGGCTTCTGCTCGTCGGCTTGCAGCTTCGATTCGTACGCCTTTTCGGTCCTCGTTTTCAGTTCGTGGGATGCATTGTTCGATATCGAAGGTACTTTGACGATGTAGTCTTTCTTCTGCAAGTGTGCCTCAGCCTCTATCTTTGCGATATCCGGTATCTGCATTGAGTCGATGTGGGACGCATCATTCTTGGCCATTTCCACAGACGAAGTGTGCAATTTTTTCACGTTTTTGCCCTCAAACACCAGAATCCGGTCCACTAGCTCTGACTTTTTGCCGCTGACTTTCAATCCGCGGCTCCGGCACTCGTTTTTCAACGTTTTCAAGCTCATTCTCGTGAATGCAATGTTCGAGTCCTTCGAGAGCAATGGGCTGTGCTCGTTCTTCTTTGTGTTGTGAACCTGTCTGATCTGGTACGGAACTGGCGGCATTTTCGCCTTCACCACAGGATGGTACGCTTCCGAAACTGCCCTCAAAGAGGGTAAAGATCTCGCCTTTCTAAGAGACATCTGTGCTCTTCACTGTCTCCTGTGTATTATGATCTGATCCCTGAATTTCAACGATTTAGTCGAGAAAATTTCCTTATTTCGTTATGATTTCAAACCCTCAACCTTCTCTGGCTCGATAGCTATTATGTGACCCTAGTATCACTGCCAAAATCCCACAAATAACCACCTATCCGCTCCCAGATTTACTCCGGAAAACTCTTTTGTTCTTATAGTATACAAAACCAAAAATCATTTCATGTTGAGATTCCAAATTTCACAGCTTTAAAGAAAACCATAACAATGATCTTTATTTACAGTTTAGAGTTTTAGGAAACGTCATCGAAGGGATCGCAAGCAGCAAGCGGTGTAGAAATCTGGGAGCGACTGTGCGAGGCTACCATTGTAGTCATGCTGTGCTTCTGTAGGGGTTACCTCTGGGGGACTCAGGGCTCACCTCACGTCTGAATATCAATATCAATAACTTAACAAATGTTTATATACATAGTATGAGGGACGTTAAATATACATGGCAGGGCCTGCTGGGCCTGCCGCGCCTGCTGGGCCTGCGATGCGGCTAGTACTGGCGGGCGGCTTCCTGACAGGCCTTGAGCTGCTGCAAGTAGTAGTCGCAGGTCTGCATGTTTCCGTTGTTGTCTTCCAGACAACGGGTGAAGTTTCTGGCGTCCACGTCACAGCGGGCGGCCTGCTGGTTCTGGTCGGCGTTGGCCTGCACTGGGGCCATCTGCTGCTGCTGCTGCTGCTCAGCCGGAGCTGCGGATGAGCCGCCAAACATGCCTGTCAAGCCGGCGCCGATCGTGTGTCCGACGGCAGAGCCAACCGCCACACCGGCAGCGGTAGAGGCCATCTGCGCAAACAGGCCTGGTTGCTGGGGCTGCGCAACTTGTGGTTGCGAGTACGCGTTCTGCTGTGGGTGCGCTGGAGCAGCAGCAGTGTGTGCAGAACGCGCCTGAGGCCTGGAAACTGGTCTAGCGGAACCTCTTGAACGAGCCATTTTCTGATCTATGGTTATATGTGAAAGCTAATGTCCTTGGAACTTTGCCTGGTCTATTAACGCTCCTAAAACGCTGTATAGCCTCACTGAAACATTCGCCTCTCGAATCCTTTACAACTGAAACTCTGCGCCCAGCGCTTCAGATATATATATAGTTGCACCAAATCATTTTGTACGAAAACGCCCCCCTTCCCAAACCTCGTAACTCCTTTAACTCCGGAGTCGGGCTTTCCAGTGACTTCTATATAAAGGCTTAGCACTGAGAAACAAGGAACGTGGGAAACCTTGAGCTGTGACTTGATGACTAGCACTCAATGACACATTGACACAATGACGCAAGAGCGCAGCTAGGTGGCACAGCACTTTGGGCTTTCTGTGTATTCTGTGTCTATTTTGTAGCGATATAGTACATGTGACAGAAAATGTGACATTAAACGTGACAGTAAGTGTGACGGTAAATGTGACAGGTTCTGGATGCAGTGAGAAGGGTTTAGAACCTCCAGTTTTCGTCAGCAGAGTCTATGGCCCATCTGAACTTGTCTCTGAGGGTCTTGGTGAAGATTTTCTCTATTGGGACGTTGTATTTCTTGCAGAAGACCACGGATAGTCTTGGGTCGATGTAGTTGATCTTTGAGGTTCCAAGAGCGACAGTTGAGTTATCCTCTTTGTCCTTCAGCTGGAGCGAGGCATTGGTGATTCTCTTCTCTAGCTTCTCGACCTGTTCTCTGAGCTTGTCGACGTTTTTCAGCGAATCTCTGAGCTGCACGACGCCCGTCTCAGCCTCTTGCGCGTACTGGGCCTCCAAGGTGTCGATTTTCGCAAGCCACTCGAGAAGCTGCGACTCGGGAAGCAGGTCCTTCTTCTCGAACTTCAGCTTGTCGTTCTCACGGTCGTACTTCCGCTTGTACTTCTCGCGCTCTCTCTCGATGATCCGCTTGTGGATCGCAAGCTCTTCCTCCTTGGTCAGGTCGTCCACCTCTTCGAAATACTTGGGGTCCCGTTTCCGTTCGGACTTGTCCAGTTGCAGTATTGCGCGCTTGTATCTGACCTTCTGCCATTCCAGCTCTTCTATTCTCTCCGACGCCTTCTGCACAGCATTCGAGTGGCCCTTGGTCACTGTCCTTTGATGGTTACACAGAATGGCAACAGTACGGTTGGCTGCGTTATACCTCAGCAGTTTTTCCGCAACGCTGCCCTCATTGGGAATCAGGTCCAACTGATCCTGCATTGTTTTCGAGGCATTGTATGTACGGAAAACCTTGGCCGTGAGCCCCGGCATATAGTTCTGCAAATGCTTGTTCAGAATCGAGGGGTCCAATCTGTCGAACAGCTGGTGTCCTGGTCCGCTGGGCGGACGCTTGAATATCTTAAGGTTCTTGAACACTTGGGGGTCCACTTGCACCTCCTGGTGGAAACGGATCGAGTCCTTACCCAGGAAGTCGAAGATCACAGTGTTGGGTGGCTGCAAAGTCAGATGTTCATACCGTAGTGAGCAACAACCAACGGTATCTGCTTCGTCCTCGGATTTTTCTCCTCCAGCTCTGAGCGCGAAAACGTCAATCAAATACGTGGCAACTGCCATCTGACGATCAAGCGTCTTGGGACTCTTCATCATCTTCTTATAGTCCTCTCTCACTATCTCGATGTGGTCTTTGAGCTTCCGAGCCTTCTCGAATTTCTTGAAGTCACTAATACCTTTCAAAGTCGAGTTCGCCGCAAACCTAACATATTTGAAAGAATTGAAAATATTCTCTCTCCACATTGCCAGCCACTGCACAGTATGATCGTTTCTGATTTCCCCCCATTTATGTCCCTTTGGAGGTGCTGGAATAGGCGCATCCTTGTCCAGGTTCAGAACAACGTTTTCTGGGTAGATTCGTCTTTTCAACATACCATTCTTCGGATGTTCTCCTCGGCCTCTGAATAGGCCTGGAGGTTCAATTCTGAAATTCCCCACTTGTTCAAGTCTACCGTCGATCTCACAAAATTTATACGCCTTTTCGAATTCCTCTTTCTCTAGTCTTTGCTGCTTCCGCTCCTGTGGACTCAACTGTTTCTTCTGTTCTTTTTGGACCTGGAAGTATTCAAAGATCTTGGTGAAATCCATCTTGCTGAACTCCTTGATTTCAACTCCGTTACGAGTGCCTCCAAGCTCTCTGAGAAGTTTGCTGAAATCGTGGAAAAAATTCTTCTGGAATGTAGGCATCTTTGCATGATCCGTCTCTAACATAGCTGCAAAGAAGCCAGCACATTCTTCAGCTGCTGGAGGCAAGTCTACAGGCTTGCCGTCGTAGTACAGCTTTACATGAGATGGCAATGGCTCATACTCTGGGGGGAAAAGAACACCGTTGTGCCTTAAAGTCGTCCATTTCACGGTGTCGTCCTCATGTTCTCCGTTCTGCTGCTCCCACCATTTGAAATCCTTTGACGACTCTACTTGGCTCAAATCAAACGATGATGGTGTTGGGGAGGGCGATGCCCGCGTTTCGGACGCCAGATCCGCCAGCTTCCGCTCCTCATCGTCCTCGTCCTCGACCTTGACCTTTTTCGAGACCTTCTTCCGCTTCTTCTTTGCTGCATGCATCAAGTCATCGCTCTCATCGCTTTCATCATCGCTGATTTTCCGCGTTTTCTGCTTCTTTTCCGTCTTTGGTTTCACCGCACCCTCGCCTTTAGATCCCTTCTTCCGCCCCGCCTTACCTGTTACAGACCGCTCCAGTTTTTCGTCCTCTGAAGACGAATCATCCTTCAATGTGATGCTCATTGCCCAGATCCTATCTGTTCTCGATGAATTACACTCTACTGTAACCGCTTCTGCTCAATCCCCGAACCGAAACTTTCAAATACCATTCCAAAACAGCACACCACTGTGCTGCCGCCGCCAATCTCGCACTTGGAACCCTTACCGGCGCTCAAATCGGCATTCTTTGGTCGTTTGACATCTGTCTATACCTCTCTTAGCCGGTAATGCCAGCTTTTCGCAGTTTTTCAAATCTAGACAAAAAAGACGATCACGTGACGGAGATATCAATTTCTGCTCCAAATCAGGAAATATACCGGATCGGGAAGTCGACTCGGCCCAATTACCGCATCCGTCCTTTTGTTTATGTTTACCTTTTGAACGCTTCCCATGTCGAAATGGAAAAAAAGCGAAGAGCACACCGATGAACCACTACAGCGACCACTGGCATGATGGCTGCTCAGTGTTTGTGCTGTTGCTGAAACCAGTAATGAAAGCCGGTTCTGCAAGGAAAGTGTCTAGCAAGTTATAAGGTTGCAATTTGTAGCACTCGCAGTTTCTAGTGTACCAAGGGTATCAAGGAATACCTGATCTTGGCATCTCACAGTTTCTACTAAAGGTTGACCGGCAAGTTAACTGATCTGAGCGCAGCCCATCGTAACAGGATATCTCGTTCTCTGATACCGCACAGGTCAGAAACTCACATCTCAGGCCGACTTCCTCTGAACTTTCGCTGTGGTCTTGTGCTGAAAACCACAAAACTGCGTCAGACGTCCAGCGAACACTTCCGGGCAGAATTGAAAAAGCCGCCCACAGAGACTCCTTTATAAGGGCTCATAAGTTCTGAGAAGCAGTCAAACGGCGGAATACCACCTTTGGGGTTTTATTCTGAGGTCAGGCGCTGAAACCAATTGCTTTTGGAACAGGACTAGGGTCTTTCGAAACTTGTGGACGATGTCTGCTCCTCCGCTTCAAATCATCAACGACAAGCAGTTGAACGCACGTTCTAACAATGTGCGGACTCCTATCAAGAGCAAGCGAATTGTGACGGAGATACACCATGATAGAGCAGCTGTGATACATGCCAAGGGCGGAACAAAAGCTAGCGACCCGCATCATAATAATGGGCAGCAGCCGCCTCAGAAAAAGAAGAAAGAGAAGCTTTCGTCGTTATGTAAGACGCCTCCTTCTTTGATCAAGACGCGAGGCCGGGATTACCACAGAGGCCATTTTCTCGGAGAAGGCGGGTTTGCCCGTTGTTTCCAGATGAAGGACGATAAGGGTAAGATATTTGCGGCCAAGACAGTTGCTAAGCTGTCCATCAAATCGGAAAAGACTAGAAGAAAGCTTCTCTCCGAGATCCAGATCCACAAGTCGATGAAACACCCGAACATTGTTCAATTCACGGATTGTTTTGAAGATGATACCAACGTTTACATTTTACTAGAGATATGCCCCAACGGATCGGTAATGGAGCTCTTACGACAAAGAAAACATTTGACCGAACCAGAGGTCAGGTTTAGCATGATTCAAATTATTGGCGCTATTAGATACATGCACAGCAGGAGAGTTATCCACAGAGACTTGAAGCTTGGTAACATTTTCTTTGATAAGGACTACAACTTGAAGATCGGTGATTTTGGTTTAGCTGCCGTTCTTGCAAACGATAAAGAGCGTAAGTACACCATTTGCGGGACTCCAAATTACATTGCACCTGAAGTATTAACCGGCAAACATACTGGTCATTCGTATGAGGTCGATATATGGTCCATTGGCGTGATGCTTTATGCCTTGTTATTTGGGAAACCACCATTCCAAGCGAAGGAAGTGGAAACTATTTACGAAAGGATTAAGTGCAGAGACTTCCATTTTCCTGCTGACAAGCCTGTATCAGCCGATGCTAAGAATTTGATCTCTCATCTTTTACAGCTGAATCCGGCAGCAAGACCCTCACTTTACGAGATTACTGATAATGTGTGGTTCAGAAATACGTTCCCTGACCGGCTACCATCTACGATAGCTAAGGAGATACCGAATTTTGATCATTTGAGCTTCAACGATTCCTTGGTTAACTTAAAGCAATGTATGTTGAACTCGGGTCTACTGAAGAGCACCCAACGTGATCCATATGAGACGAGCAAGAACCCAATCGAGTTCGTTCGAACTGAGCTAGAAGAAGAAAGGAACAGAGCAGTGCTGCCTCAGTCTCTGTCACCTGGTGGCACGAAGTATAAGTACAAAGAAGTTGTTGATCTAGACGGACACCGGAAACTGAACGAGATGGCTCATCAGAATCGTCTGAAGAGAGCTGGTGAGAACTTATTCTTCAAACCGGAATTGATTGCCACGTCAACTAATTCAATCAAATCGGAGATGTCTTTGAAGATACTTGCAAGCGAGTGTCACATGACGTTGAGAGGCATCAAGAGTGCTGAGCTTGATAAGAGGCAATCCACTTATCCATCTCCGGATTCAACGGTACAGCATCCAATTGTCGTTACGAAATGGGTGGACTATTCTAATAAGCACGGATTCGCATACCAATTATCCACTGATGACATCGGAGTTCTTTTCAACAATGGAACAACTGTGTTGAAACTTGCAGACGCGGAAGAGTTCTGGTACATTAATTATGACATGAAGGAGGGATGGGTTGCCAGCCATTATAAGCTAGAATCCAAACCTGCTGAGCTATCAAGGCATTTAGAAGTGGTAGATTTTTTCGCAAACTACATGAACTCCAATTTGAGTAGAATTTCAACGCTGGTTCGTGAAACTTATCATAAGGACGATGTATTCTTGAGAAGATACACCAGGTACAAGCAGTTTGTCATGTTCGAGCTAAGTGACGGAACATTCCAGTTCAACTTCAAAGATCACAACAAGTTTGCATTGTCTCATGGGGGCAAATACTTGACGTTTATTTCTTCAGACCGCAAGACTGTCATATCACCTCTCTCGCGTATTTTAATCGATGGCTGTGTACCTGGGTTCCCTAGCATCGATATCTTTGAGAAGTTAGAGTTAATGAAGGAAGGCTTGAGAGACAAAGCCAGTGTACTCACCGTTCACTAGCGATGGTTGTAACTATATACCACCTTCTTCATCGCTTCCACACCAAGAAATATACGTACATACTATTTTCCGGATACCACTAATATACGCATTTGTACGTAACAGAACTAAAGATATATTCTTTGTGCAAGACTGTATGCCGTGACGCGATATACGCTTTGAAATAATACATAGTAAACATTTGCACTAGGCAGCAGGGTGTCCAATGCACCCATTCTGCAGTTAATAATATACAATACAGGCCCTGCAGCTGCAACGAAACCTCGCACACTCACATGCCGTAGTCATCCGAAGCCAAGGTCTGCAAGCTCCATTCCGTCTGGAAATTCGACTGCAACTGCGCAAGCTTGTTGATGATCCCGTTGCACGCATTTTTCAGCGCATCCTTTGGGTCGTAGCCCTCAGCCGTCTGGATTCTCATTTTGAACCGCGCAAACAGCGGGTGCTCCACTTTGTACGCAGCAAACAGAACACCCTCATCCTCCAGAAGTTCCGCCCGGATCAGGTTGCCCAGCGTGTGGTCCTCTTTTTCAAATGTAACGATAATAGCACTAGCAGCCTTAGTGTCTTGTTCCACTTTTAGCTTTGACTCGCCTTCCGGCAGCAAGAAAAGCTCAAATCTATCTGGAGCGTTCATCCGTTATACAATTTGGATTCTTTGAAAATCCTCTGCCACTCTTTTACCACCCAATATCAACACCAACACTCTGGTTTCAGCCTTTGAAATCCATCACTACATCATTCGTTGAAAGCCTTTAAGCCTGTAAATGCTTCAACTATTTTAATTTTTCAGAGGTCTCGTGAACAAAATACGGTTACCCTGACAAGCCGATTTCATCTCTCTAAGAATTCCAAGGGTTCCCCTTACATTTGAATGTTGTTTATAACCGTTACTTGAAAGAACAATGGAATAAGAGCCATTATGACGGGGATTCTGATCTTTAAATTGGGCACAGAGCTTTCCTTTTAGTGGGTTAACTCGTAAAAAGACAGAGCAAGTGCCCTGATTCAGGGAACATACGAAAAATCGATATTTGTGTTAAGCGCTTAGTGTTTTAAGGGACGGAGTTTCTGGTGGCGCTGCAGACAGAATAGAGGCATCAGCAGGAAGCAGAGGACATATAGGCGGTTTGGACAGAGGTAAGAAGTCCAGGTGCAAGTTGCAGGACAGCAGACAACGGTTTGAGCAATTTGAAGAGTCTGCAAGGACGGAGAATAGAGATTGTGCGCAGACAGAAGGCGGGAATTGAGATTCTGGGATTGGGTGGTCTATCGTTTGAGAGTTGGAGACTAGGTGAGACGTTCGCAGCAGGCAAGGAACTGCTGAAGCAACGTTTGTAGTTATTTATTTGGTTAACAAGTTCTGTTCGTAAATCGGCCAATTCTGAAAAACGGACCGATTTTGAACTTTTTACAAAGAGTGGCATACGGAAGAATTGAAAAAAAAAAGAGGGACCCAAGGGTTTTCTGGAGTGGATTTGACGGCGGCTGAGCGGTGTTAAGAGCAATTTTGAGACTTGCTGCAAGCCAGTATCGCCATACCTTAAGTTGAATCCTGTTTAGTACGCGGTGTTGGTTTCTCAGATTACTTATTTGTGTTCTTTTACCACCGTACCTGTACTCGACGTTCCAATTCTCTTGCAACGTTGAGAACCTGCTGCGATACCATTGATTTGTCGGAACAAGTTTTCAGACAGGAGCTGTTGGCTATAGAGATCATAGCGGAAGGTGCCAACGTTCTGTGAGCTTGAGAACATCAGATTCACAGAGCCTTGCATCAGCTCAAGCCATGACGCAGCACGGGTTTGACTTCAAGTTCAGTCAATGTTTTGGTGACAAGGCTGATATCGTTGTTACGGAGGCAGATATAATAACAGCAACCGAGTTTGATCATTCAGGAGACTACCTTGCCACCGGTGATAGAGGTGGACGTGTAGTGCTTTTCGAAAGAAATAACACTAAACACTGTGAATACAAATTCTTGACTGAGTTCCAATCACATGACGCAGAGTTCGACTATTTGAAGTCTCTGGAGATTGAAGAAAAGATCAATCAGATTAAATGGTGCCGACCAACAAACCAATCGCATTTCTTGTTGAGTACAAACGACAAGACAATAAAGTTGTGGAAAATTTACGAAAAGAATATCAAGTTAGTAAGTGAGAATAACCTTTCTGAGGGAAGTAAGAGCTATAATAGACGCTCTACCGGTAATGGAAGCGCCAGGGCTGTTATGTCTTTACAGACATTAAAGCTTCCCAAGCTCTCGTTGCACGATCGCATCATAGCAGCTGCCCCAAAAAAGATATACAGTAACGCGCACACCTACCATATCAACTCGATATCGTTGAATTCTGATCAGGAAACATTCTTGAGTTCTGATGACCTGAGAATCAATTTGTGGAATCTTGACATACCAGAGGAATCATTCAACATCGTCGATATCAAACCTGCTAACATGGAAGAGTTAACGGAAGTTATTACTAGTGCAGAGTTTCACCCCAAAGAGTGCAATCTGTTTATGTATTCTTCTTCTAAGGGTACCATAAAGCTTTGTGATATGAGGCAAAACGCTCTTTGCGATTACCAAGCCAAGGTATTCGAGGAGTACACAGATCCAATAAGTCATAATTTCTTCACCGAGATCACATCCTCAATTTCCGATGTGAAATTCAGTCCAGATGGCCGTTACATTGCATCTCGTGACTATTTAACCGTTAAAATATGGGACGTCAACATGGATAACAAACCTTTAAAAACGATCAACATACATGAACAGCTTGAGGAACGTCTCAACGATACGTATGAAAATGACGCCATTTTTGATAAGTTTGAAGTGGCTTTCAGTGGTGATAGCTCCAGTGTTATGACGGGTTCATACAACAACAACTTCATGATTTATCCAAACGTGGTTAAAACGGGTGATTACCAAGCACCTGCTGGAATGGATGAAATCGTATTACAAGCAGACAAAACGGCATTTAGAACAAAGAGGTTAAGCAGCCTGCAACAACAGAGTGCTAGAAGCAAAGAATGGGGCGATGACATTGATTTCAAAAAATCGATCTTGCATTTCTCTTGGCACCCAAGAGAGAATAGTGTTGCAATTGCTGCCACTAATAATTTGTTCATTTTCTCTGCATTGTAATATTACGCTTCATCAAAGATGTAATTCTAATAGAGGTCCTTCTGTTATTGTTCATATCTGTCAGACTTTCATCGCAATGCAACTGCATTGATTCTAATTTCTGGTTTCAAGTAGTTCGAGGATAAATAGATTTTGTTCTAACTAGTATCTCTCATCAAATCGTAACTTACCCTAAAGTGGCCCATCTTGCCATCAACCGCCAATGATACTTGATGTAATATTAACACACGCGAGTGGAAGGGATCGTTTAATATAAGCTTCCTTCATGCGGCATTGCATGATTAGAGTATAAACTAGCAATCTTGAACAAAATAAAAGTGCAAAAATATATATGTTAGGCGATGGTCCAATGACCTTAAATTATATTTGAGTTGGTATAAAGAGAAACTGTAATACCTCAAAGTCTTCCATAGTATAATTCAATTTAATAGTATTTTGATAAAACATGGTTTTATTGTGTTAAGATTCTTTTCGAAGTATAATGCCAGATTAAACGCGTGGTTCAGCTATGGGATCGAGGCAAGACGAATTGCTTTTATACGGGAAACGAGGTAGTCTCATCAGAGAAAAAAGTAACCGGTAACTTTCATAGAAGGACGTTAGATTTAATCGTGAGAGACGTGTCTGTTGACAACTGGGTTCCAGAACAAAGTCTTGTCACCGTCACCCCAGAAGAAAGGCTTCTGTCTCAAGTTTTGGAACTCGTAGTCCTTTGGCCAGTCTTCGTCCTTGACGTGCTTTAGGTGTTCACGGTGTCTGGCATGCTCGGCTTCCACAAAGTAGGTGTTGATAGCGGCCAAAGCAATGGCTGGGGCAGCAACGAAAACTGAAACCTTCACCCAGAAACTAGAGGTCTTGTTGGCATGCTCGGTGCTGTGCTTGATGAACTCCTTGTATGCCTGCGCAGCAGCAACGTCTGGCTTGCCGTAAGCTGGCTCCAAAGCATACTTTGGCAAAGTAGAGGCTTTTCTCGCAATTTGTCTGAATCTGAACATGTCGGTCTTCTGGGAACTGTGTATCTTACAATACGTTGATCCTATCAATCCAAAACTCCAAATTCCCTTCTTCTCCCTCGAAATATACCTTCTTTTACCTAACAATCACTGTTAAAAGTTCCTATAAGCTTCAAATTTTTCTATTAATCCTCCCAAAGTCAACACCACTATCACATCACTCACACGATATTCCCGTTCAACCCCCGGACATCCATTCTGCTCAGCATCACTGGCTCGAGAGAGAAAAAACATGGACGGGTAACCTTTATTTTCCTTTCGTTTCTGTGTAACTGGATAATGTGTCCGGGTAACAAAAGTATCATTCTGCGACAGGCTCATCATGTACGTAAGCAAAATGATTGGCTTCTGGTCACATGATAATCCAAGCCCGGGTAACAACGAAACACATCAAATATCACCATTCTGCAACTGTTTGTAGGGCGTCTGCGTTGGCAATGACAGAGGCTACGCAGTCAAGGTACTGGCAAAGGTGGCATACTTTTGCTGAACGTCCATCTCGTGGATGGAGGCACCTGTGACCTGGTTACCGATGGTGAACCATCCGGGCCTGATATTGTGGTCCCTGCCAAATATCTCGAGTTTCCGCGCATGAACCCCGACAAGTCTTTCTATTATACCATATAGCTCATCGGGTTTGCGGCTAGTTTCTCTAGTGGAGCTAACCATGAGATCAATGTCGATTTTTCTATTCAGCCATGCGGGTGATCCCTTCAGGCCAACCAGCAAATGTTCTTTGCTGTGGTTGAGCCAGTGGCCTGTGCGGCCCGTGACGATAGTGCGGCCCAATTGGTTGGTCTTAATCCACGAAACTTCATTCATGACTTCGTAACCCCAGTTTTTCAATGATTCTTTGCCCAATTCTATGGCTCTTCCCGTGACCCACAGGAACAACAGGCCCTCATCTTGCAGAATGTCGAATGGAAGCTGTAGCAGCTCGTTATCGTTGCATGTGCCGTAGGGCAGGTTCATGTGGATGTTCCACGCAGGGTCTGCAATCACCGCAGAAAATTTGCCGAGAATGTTGAAATCAAACTTACGTACGTCACATTTGATCCATTGTGGTGGAAGCAAAGTCTTGAAAGAAGACGAGCAACATTCACCATGGGTCCAATATGTCTGGCTTCTGAACCGATTTTTCTGTTGCTCCGTCTGTTGTTTTAACAGGGCATCAGGACAATATTGTAGATAATGGACGTACCGACAAGTGCCAAGCTTGTGACATGTATCCAAGTAAGAACAGTCACCTAGAGAAAGGTCAGTTTGTGGCTTAATGTTTGGAATAAAATGAATATGGGTCTCTGAACACTTGATGATCCCTGGACACTCTGACTCAAGTTTTAGAACCTTGTCACTTTGAACAGAGACTATACGATTGTTCACAATATTGACTGCAGTGGAAAGCATAGAAGTGTGCTTAGAATCAGAACACACTGGAAGAAAAGGTGCCCTTTCCGTGACAAGTCTGGCTCTCTCCTTTGCCAGCCAATTAGAACCGAGTTCCGCGGACAAAAGCTGATTCAAATGACTGAGGTACTGTGAATTTGGAGAAACTGTAACACTGTCCTGAAGTATACCCATCAGCCGGTTAAACTGGATCACCGGATTTTTTTCTACCTTCTTCTCTTCTTTTTTATCCAGGACCCTAGCCAATTCAATCTGCACAGGCATCAGCTTTTCCGGCTTTTCAGTATGGGCCAGAGAAAGCTGCACGATTTGATCCTGGTGCACTTTCCTCAAAATCTTCAACGAATCGACGTCCAAATACACCATTTTCTGGCCATTGCCGGTACCGTTTTCCACATCCTGAACACTCATACAGCCTCCACATATCTCAGAAATGGTTCCCAAATCGGCGCAGAAATCGGCGTATGTCTCATTAAACTGTTCGTTTTCCCAGACGAATTGTTGCATGTACATGGAATACAACACATACACATCCTTCAGCACTCCCCCAATCACACAACCCATGATACAGCCGCTGTTCTCAATTATAAAATCTACCAGGATCCAGTTTGGACCCTGCTTCTTGAAGTTATGCGTTTCATTCTGATGCCCTTCCATTTTTGTTAAAACAACCGCCGAGCTCTCTATCTTCGTAACTTTACTTCTTATTTCAAACCTAAAGAAACTAGGTCACGCCTAAATGCTGTACTAAACCTCTCAAAAAAATCTCAGCCCAATAGAACTGCTTATAGACTCTCTAATCCTTTTTCTTCCTTTTTACCTATTTAAACGTCGTTTTGTTAAAGGGAGAGTTTTAAGATGAAGCACTATTTTAATTATTTACTTATACTGAGAGAGAACGCAAGAAAGTCTGCGAATACAGAGCTTTTGAACTACTTCCAGCCCCCAGCAGCACCTAGCAACAGCAGTTGAGATCAGCCTTGGACTACATGCCCAGTAAATCCCTTACCTGACCATCATGTAGGGGATTTAAACATTAATCACGTGACTTAAATATGTGGTGTACGGGGTTCATCAACTGCTCATCTCTACTGAAATAGTGAAAAATAAAATAAAGGTCTCTCATTATAGAACATTATGTTAATAATATATTTGAAAAGAAAACAGATGCAGCTTCTGTTCCAAACAGTTTTACTTAGAGGCACGAGTTGAGAGTAGACCGTTCTTATAAGAGGTACTTTTGATATTTTTTTTGGCTGTTCAAATTTGCTGGCAAATACAACAGACGAATGACAAGATGGCAGAGGAGACTTTGAAATACGATGAGAAGACAGACGCAGAAAAACCGTTGTTTGAGAATGACTTTGGGAGCGGTTACAACCCGCGGGTATCGTACCATTTTAATCCTAAGGTATCGCAATACCATTACGGAGTGCGACACCCGATGAAACCATTCAGACTGATGCTAACAGACCATTTGGTGTCGTCTTACGGGTTGCACAAAGTGATGGATCTTTACGAGACAAGGTCTGCTACGAAGGAGGAACTGCTGAATTTTCACTCGGAAGACTATGTGAATTTTTTGTCCAAAGTTTCGCCGGAAACGCTGAACAAGATGCCGCGCGGGTCTCTGGAGAAGTTTAACATTGGAGATGACTGCCCGATATTTCAAGGAATCTTTGAGTATGCCTCGATCTACGCTGGCGCTTCTCTTGATGCGTCTAGAAAGCTTTTGGCCAACCAAAGTGATATAGCGATTAACTGGTCTGGTGGTCTGCACCATGCAAAGAAGGGAAACCCCTCTGGGTTTTGTTACATCAACGATATTGTACTTGCAATAGTCAACCTGCTTCGATACCATCCAAGGGTACTATACATTGATATTGACTTGCATCATGGAGATGGTGTCCAGGAAGCGTTCTACACCACGGATAGAGTATTCACCGTATCATTCCACAAATACAACGGAGAGTTTTTCCCAGGGACCGGAGATCTGGATGAAATCGGCTGTTCCAGAGGTAAGCATTTCGCTTTGAACGTACCGTTACAAGATGGGATTGAAGACGACTCGTATATCAATTTGTTCAAGAGTATTATGGACCCAGTAATAACCTCTTTTCAGCCCAGTATCATTATTCAGCAATGCGGTGCTGATTCCCTTGGCCATGACAGACTCGGGTGCTTCAATCTGAACATCAAAGCACATGGCGAGTGCGTGCGGTTTATCAAATCATTTGGCATTCCGATGCTGGTAGTAGGCGGAGGAGGGTACACTCCGAGAAATGTGTCAAGACTGTGGACGTACGAAACAGGCCTATTGAACGGCGTGCTGTTACAGCAGAAGCTTCCTGAGGGCATTCCGTATAGGGATTGGTTTGGCCCCGACTATTCGTTGCATCCGACGTTGGACGATCTCTACGAGAACAAAAACTCGAAGAAATTTTTGGAGAACATCAGAATCAGGTGCTTAGAGAACCTGAAGTATCTACAAGGGGCGCCTAGCGTGCGAATGGACGCAGAACTGATCCCAACACAGGACATAACTGGTCTTACAGAAGAGGAGGAGGAATTGATAAAGGAGTTGAACGAGGAACAGGACATGGCCCGGCTTGAATTGATGGAGAAAGATGATTTCAAACTCGGGCAATTGTATTGAAAGCTGGTTTTCTGTTCTGCCGCAAACGTAGCTAGAGTTGTAACATTATCTAGATCATACCAACGAACAAGGACACCGCGAAGTAGGTCGTGAGAATCTTCATTATGCTTACATGATTGATAATATTTACTTTTACCTTGTCTATAGATATACTTTCAAGAGTTGATGCGTAAAAGTACTTTCGGAGGAAAAGCAACAGGTCGGTATGTCTTTCAAATTTCCTTGTGAATATTAAATAATGGCCAGGCGCTGCTCAGATGCCGGCCTGGAAATCCTGCTGGGCCATGAACACCGCCAAGTCCACCACTCTGGACGAGTAGCCGTATTCGTTGTCATACCACGAGAGCACCTTGAAGAAGTGGTCGTTCAACTGGATACCCGCCTGGTAGTCCACAATGGACGACCGCGAGTCAGAAGTGAAGTCCGACGACACCACGGCGTCCTTGGTGACACCCAAAACGCCCTTCATGTCTCCGCGCGCCCTCTCTTGCAGCGCTTCCATGATCTCTTCGTACGAAGTTGCCTTTTTGGTGCGGAACGTGAGGTCCACCAGCGAGATGTTGATCGTTGGCACCCTGATGGACATTCCGGTGATTTTGCCGCTGAGCTCGGGCAAGATCTTTCCGACGGCCTTGGCGGCTCCCGTGGACGATGGGATGATGTTACCCTGACACGACCTCCCGCCTCTCCAGTCCTTGCCGCCAGAACTCGTGCTGTCCACGGTCTTTTGGGACGCCGTGGTGGCGTGGATCGTGGTCATCAACGCTTCTTCGATCCCGAAATCGTCGTCTAGGGCCTTCACTAGCGGCGCCAGACAGTTGGTGGTGCACGAGGCGTTGGAGACGATCTTGTCCGTGAAGGGGTCGTATTTGGTGTGGTTAACGCCGAAGACGTACATGGGCGCGGTCTTAGAAGGCGCCGTGATGATGACCTTCTTGATGCCCTTGTGTCTGGACGCCGTGTCCACCTCTTTGAAGACGCCGGTGGAGTCGATGACGTAATCCACCTTGTAGGAGGCCCAGGGGATGCGTTCGGGCTCCCTAAAGTGGGAAAGCGGGATGTGCGCGGACACGTGATCGTTCTGGATGATTATGCGCTCGTCGTCGAATTCCACTTCTCCGCGGTACTTGCCGTGGGTGGAGTCGTATTTGAAGAGGTACGCCGCGTACTCCGGGGTGGTGGATGGGTTGTTGATCAGACGGACGTTGATCTCCGGGTGCTGCAGCGCGGCGCGCAGCACCAGTCTTCCGATTCTTCCGAAACCGTTGATACCGATGTTCACTTGGGCTGGTTTGGAGGCAGATTCGTTGGTCATCTCGGGCATTTAATTCTGTGGCACGTGACAGTGTCTTTGCTGGGGCAGCAGGATCGGCGTTCCTGTTTTTGCGGGGGGTACGTAGGCTGTATATGCTGTGTAGGTTCTGCACATGTAGAGCGCAGCGTCGTTTACAGGGAAACTAAGGGCCTTTTTATACATGGACAAGGCTTGCAGAGCAACAGCAGCGATCAGTGATACGGACTACCGACAGAGGTTGGCGACATTGGCCGCAGAATACGTAACCACAACGGTGGGCAGCGGTTGAAAAACGAGCGCAGTGGATGGTGCCGGCTGGTTGGCGTTTTGGACTGTGGGCCCGGAGCGAGACGCCGGGGTGGGTGTGTGGGTGTACGTGGGGCACCAGGCGCGCGCGAGGTTCCCGGAGTCGGAGTCGGGGCGTGTGCGGCGTGTGTAGCGCAGGGGCTCCGGGGCCCGGGGGAGCCCGGGGGCGTGTGCGTGTGCGTGTGCGTGTGCGTGTGGTGGCCCCGGAGGAACCGCCCCGGCGACGGCGAGACCCCGGGGGCGTCCCCCGTACACGGAGCGCACGCGCGCAGCGCAGCGCAGCAGCGGTCACACGACACGGGGCAGGCCCGCGGTATCCGGACAGGCCCGGGCCGGGTCGCACACGTGACCTAGCACCTGCAGCGCGAGTCTGTTGCTGGCGTCCCACACGGCGCGGGTGCTGCTAGCGACGTGCGGCGTGAGCGTGGCAAAGTCGCCGTCCGCGGCCAGGAACCGGTCCACGGCGGGCTCGTCGTGGAACACGTCCAGCGCCAGGTGGCGGATCTTGTGCGGGTCACGTGACATCGTCTCCTGCACGGCGTGCATGTCCAGCGTGGACCCTCGTCCCACGTTGCAGATCACCACGCCCGGCGCGAGCCGCTGCAGGAAACTGCCATCCACAAGGTGGTGCGTGGCGGCGTTACCCGGCAGACACACCACGACGCAGTCGAACGGCAACTCCTGCGCGGCAAGCGCGTGTATGGGCAGGAACGGCCATTGCGCGGCCGCCGCGGCCGCGCTGCGGCTGCGCTGCGCGTAGCTGATCTGCATTCCGAGCGCGCTCTCCAGCTTGACCCCGCACTGCAGCCCGATCCGGCCCAGTCCCAAAATGAGACATTTCTTGCCGCGGCACGTCTCGGCGTGAAGCCCGCGCTTCCACCGATGTCCGAACTCGAACCGCCCACAAACACCGCCTGACTCGACCTGGTCCGCCAAAATGTCCGACCGCGCCTGGATCGTGTTGCCGGCAGCACGCAGCGCCTGCATCTGCGACGAAAACTTGCGGAACCCGTCAAGGACATGCCACAGGACACAGTCCGCAACGTCGTTCGCAACGATCCCGTCGTCGTTTATGCTATCGTCGTAGTTGAACAGCATGATGCGTTTCTGCTGCAGCAAGTCCACGTCGATGCCGTTGTAGCCAACAGAACACAGACATATGCATTTGACCGAATCCGGCCACCGCGGGTCCTGCAGCAGCTCGGCGCCCAGACCGCCGATCGGCGCAAACTGCGGGTAGCCGCCGAAAATGCCGACGATCGGGCCTTTGTTCCTTGCATGCTGTTCCAGAAACTGCAGGAACAGCTCTTTTGCGGACCCCTCGGTGTCTGCTTTCAAGAGGTACTGCACGGTGTTGAAGCGGTGCTGGAGACTGGCGTACTCGGGCAGGCTGTACTCGGGCTCTGCGATGAACAGGATCCAGGGTTTGGCGGATTGCATGAGGAGAGGAAAGGTCACGTGACTTAAATTGCAAAGTGTCGGAAGAAAATACACTCGGGCTCTGAACTCTGGGGTGCGGGCACGCTCGTTTGCAGTGTTTGCGTGCAGTTTTGGTGCAGTAGTGTTGTTGTGTTTAGTGTTGTAGTTTGATAACGAAAATCTGAATATAACATGAAATAAGGATCGAAATTCGAGCCGTGGATTTGAGACTGCAGGCCCGCAGAATTGGCGAAGCTAGCAGCCAGAGACTCGATTGTTGGACCGCGGGACTACAGAACAGGCGCTCCACAGCAAAATGGACGAAGAATACGATGTTATAATCCTGGGGACAGGACTCACAGAGTGCATTCTCTCAGGAATACTGTCGGTAGACGGCAAAAAGGTGCTGCATGTGGACAAACAAGACCATTACGGCGGCGAGTCCTCGAGCGTTACGTTGACAGAGCTGTACTCTAAATTCAAGCAGCACCCGCTGAGCAAAGAAGACATCGAGGCACGGTTCGGCAGGGACAGAGACTGGAACGTGGACTTGATCCCCAAGTTTTTGATGGCCAACGGCGAGCTGACAAACATTTTGGTGCATACAGACGTCACCAGGTACATTGAGTTCAAACAGGTGGCTGGTTCCTACGTTTACAACAGAGGCAAGGTGTACAAAGTCCCCGCCAATGAGATGGAGGCCATCTCTTCGTCCTTGCTGGGCATCTTTGAGAAACGAAGAATGAAGAAGTTCTTGGAGTGGATCAGCGCGTACGACGAAGCTGAGATCGCTACTCACCAGGGTTTGAATTTGGACCAGAACACCATGGACGAGGTTTTTTACAAGTTCGGCTTGGGTAACTCCACCAGAGAGTTCATAGGCCATGCAATGGCCCTATGGACGAACGACGATTACCTCCAGCAGCCAGCAAGAGCCACCGTCGAGAGAATCATTCTCTATGTCCAGTCCATCTCCAGATTCGGCAAATCCCCTTACCTATACCCAATGTACGGTCTTGGCGAGCTGCCACAAGGTTTTGCCAGATTGTCTGCCATCTACGGTGGTACCTACATGCTGAACACTCCAATTGAGAAAGTGCTGTACTCAGATGACGGGAAGTTCGAAGGTATCGTCACAAAGGAGGGCACCGCAAGAGCAAAAGTTGTCATTGCAGACCCTACTTATTTCCCAGAAAAATGCAAGTCCACTGGAGAAAAAGTTATCAGAGCCATCTGTGTTCTAAAGCAGCCTATCCCAAACACAGGCAACGCTGACTCGTGCCAAATCATTATTCCACAATCTCAGGTTGGAAGAAAAAACGATATTTACATCGCCTCGGTATCGGAAGCTCACAAGGTCACTTCCAAGGGCCACCACCTTGCCATCGTCTCCACTATCATCGAAACGGACAAGCCGCACATTGAGTTAGAGCCTGCGTTCAAATTGTTGGGGTCTATAGAGGAGAGATTCATGGGTATTTCGGAGATTTTTGAGCCCATTGAAGACGGTTCTAGGGACAACATCTACATCTCCAAGTCCTACGACTCTTCCTCTCACTTCGAATCTATGACAGACGATGTCAAGGACTTATATTTTAGAATCACAGGCAACCCTGTCGTCCTAAAGAAGAGAGAAGATTCCGAAGAATAAACTTCTTGCCGTTTTCCTTGTTGCTAAGAAAGTACATACGTATGTTAGTCTGTAAGTGCTTACTGTTTGCTCCAAAGCTCTCTGCACAAGCGCGTACACTACTCATAGGAGGCTGTCAAAACCTTATTTTGTATCGCTCTTGTCTCTGTGTGAACATCACCAATTTAGAAAAACAGTATGGAAAGACTATCTAGAACATTGGAAGTACGGACTACAAATAAAGAATCCAGTTCACAGACCCAAAGACAGGACCGAAGCTGCCGACAGACCCACGCCACGCCATGCTATTATTTTCTTTTTTCAAAACACTTGTTGATCAAGAAGTCACCGTTGAGCTGAAGAACGATATCGCTTTGACAGGTACGTTGAAGTCAGTGGACCAGTTTTTGAACCTGAAGCTGGACAACATCTCGTGCAGCAACAACGACAAATACCCACATTTGACCAGCGTGCGGAACATGTTCATCAGAGGCTCTACGGTAAGGTACGTATACTTGAAGAAGTCGATGGTGGACACGAATCTGCTCCAGGATGCGACCAGAAGAGAAATGATGAGTGAAAGAAAATGAACGAATTCCCCCAGTTGGCACCACTACACAGTTCTACTTATTCGCATATGTAATAATAGACCCCTCAGTATTTACGGAGGAAGTCCCAGCAGCTTCTTCTCACACTTGGATCGCAGATGACCCGGTTCGTTGCAGTACGAGCATCGGATGCTGTTCTTTTTATGTTTCGGCTTGGCTCCCGGCTTTTGCGGCCGCCGCACCGGTATCAGCGCATACTCCTGGCCGTCCCTCTCTATCACTTCTATCTGCCTGGAGACCAGCTCGCCGAATTTCTCCTTATCCAGCTCTACAGACGTGATCAGAGACACCAGCTCGTCCAGATGTTTCAGCTTTGTCTCGTATTCTTGCTTTACACTAGCAGCATCGCTCTTTTTTTTGCCCGACTGGGCCAAGATAATCTGCGCAAGCTGCTCCAGCGCCTCAGAACGCCTCACCACTTCCTCGGCCATTTTTGCGCCCGCAAAATGCCCTTTTCCGCTATCACACGGTTCCAATCCATCAAACCTTCCATCCCACTTGTCTATTTTTTGGTTCCCAAGCCTTTCACGATTTTAAATCATTGTTCATACAAAATGCTATAAACCTTAAGTATTGTACTGCACCGCCTGAGACTCGAGCTTGGCATTCACGGGATCCGGCACTGCTTCGTAAACCGTAGCCACGGGCACCGACATGTCTCTGAGCGCGCCAGTCGCTTCTCCCCGGATCTCGCAGAAATAAACCCTGTTTAAGTCGTCTTCATCGCCAGACCAGTTGTCCTTGAGGAAAACGGTCAACGTCTCGCAGTTTTGAAACACGTTTCTAGGCAGATCGAACTTCACAAAGGTGTCTTCGCCCACTAACTCATCGCCGTTGTATCCAACCTCGACTCCTACGTCGTTGGGGAACTCCAGCTTGAAGTCTGGCTTTACATCGCTGATAGTGTCGAAATCCAAATTCTTGTTATAGTTCTTGAACAGCTCGATGCACCGCGGGGTACTGTACCCCGCGGCGCTCTTGTTTAGCCGCCATATCAGCGCAAACAGTTTCACGGACGCCGTGAACGGGATCTGCAGCAGAAGCTGACAGTCTGCGTCAGATTCGAGATATCTAGACGTATCGAACTGCAGCGCCTGCGGCTTAAGAAAGCTCTTGTACAGCGCTGCAGAGCGATCGTTACTGACTCCATTGAGGACCTGCACTTTGGTCGTGTCGATGTACTGGAACAGCGATTGCTGCGTGTACGTTTCTGCGGGCGGGTCATGCGCATGTCCGTGGTTGCTGCCGTTGTCCTGGTCGTGCTCTGCGTGGCTGTGCGAATGGTACTCGTTCTCGCATGCGTATCCGGACATGTCACGTAAGGGGGGAGGGAAGGGGGACAAATCTATGTACTGGACTAGCCGCTGAGGGCCAAGTCCAAGTCCCGACATGTCCTTTGGCGTGTGTCTCTGAAACCCCTTCGGTTTGTCCGGTCTGAAAAATTCGTTCCGTGGTACAAGGTACAATGTCCGTGAAAAAGAAACGGCTCAGCGGCTGCGGTTTGGCTTTGGGCCACGCCGCGACGACGCACGGTGTCCAGCCACTTACCCGAACCGGAAGTCTCCGGCGCGCGCGCAGCAGACCGCTCGTTGAAGAGATAAGATTAGAACGAGGAGACGAGGTCACGTGACTTCCCTGTTTTCGCTCATGTAAGCATCAGCCGTGGATCCGGAAAAAAGAAATCTTCGGCAGGCTACTGGTATCCAGAACGAAACGGTATATATCAGCCAGGGTTTGGCAGCTCATCTCAAGATCAACTCAAGCACCTTTGACAAGCAGTAGGGATAGCTGGTTGTGTGGCATCCTACAAGCGTGAAGCGTCAGGCTCAAAGTGTCTAGCGTCAAGCGGTGAGCGGTGAGCGAGTGTCAGGAAAAGGTTTAGAGCATTTTCCTCCAATAAGAAAGTACAGTCATCTGGTTCTTAAGAGCGACTGTTAATATACATAGTACAGAATACAGCAGAGATGGTTCATGTGGCTACGTTTTTGGATGAGCGCACGACAGATATTCCCTCGATTCTAGCCGGCGGGTACAACCATCCCTTGCTCAGAGAATGGCAGAATGAGAGGCAGCTGACAAAAAACATGCTCATCTACCCATTGTTCGTCAGCGACCAAGACGACGAGGAGACGGTGATTCCCTCTCTACCCGGAATCAAGAGATACGGTGTCAGCACTTTACAGAAGTACGTGGCGACTTTGGTCGCCAAGGGCTTGCGGTCGGTGATTTTGTTCGGTGTCCCGCTCACACCAGGTGTCAAAGATGACGTTGCAACCGCAGCGGACGACCCTCACGGACCTGTGATCCGCGCCATCAAAATGCTACGCAGAGAGTTCCCAGACTTGTACATCATCTGTGACGTGTGTTTGTGCGAATACACCTCCCACGGCCATTGCGGTGTGCTGTACGGTGACGGAAGCATCAACAGAGAAAAATCCGTTCAGAGACTAGCAGCAGTCGCTGTTAACTACGCTTTGGCCGGTGCTCACTGTGTCGCGCCTAGTGACATGGTGGATGGTAGAGTCAGAGAGATTAAGATGGGCTTGATCGAACACGGGTTGGCCCACAAAACTTTCGTCATGAGTTACTCTGCCAAATTCAGTGGTAACTTGTACGGTCCATTCAGAGACGCAGCCTGTTCTCAACCGGGTAAGGGTGACCGTAAGTGCTACCAACTGCCCCCTGGCGGCCGTGGCTTAGCTAGACGTGCCTTGAAGAGAGACCTGAGCGAGGGTACCGATGGTGTTATCATCAAACCATCTACCTTTTACTTGGACGTTATGGCTGACGCCTCTGACATCTGCCGTGACATTCCAGTGTGCGCCTACCATGTCAGTGGTGAATACGCCATGCTACATGCCGCTGCTGAAAAGGGCATTGTAGACCTAAAGAGCATTGCCTTCGAGTCACATTACGGTTTCTTGAGAGCCGGCGCTCGTTTGATCATAAGTTACTTTACTCCAGACTTTTTAGATTGGTTGGATGAGTAGCCAGTAAGGTTGAATGTTTGATACTGAAATCGTCGCCAAGACGAACGACTTCAATTTTATTTATTTTCCGATCGCGGGACTTCTTATCTTCTCTTCGGGATACGAATTGATTAACGCTTAAACGGAGATCAAACAACAAAGAACCAGACACATTTTTATGGTTTCTTTATTTTTTTTGGGTTACGGGTTGCTTATACACTGTTACATTGTACTTGTTAATGATATTTATTCATATCTGGGTGTCCAATTCCTTTATTCCGTTCTATTCTAATATTCACCACGCTACCGGTCCACTTTTTATCTTTCAAATCGCCGAAACCTTTTGTCCTCATCCAAAAGTGTTATGTTTCTCTCTGAAGTGATGTCAAGTTGTTAACACTGGTTGCAAGACTTGCAAATAGAATGGACTCTAATTTTATTTCTCTTTATGCCCTCATTCCGCTCTTCTGTTCAAGTGTAAGTAGTATTAAATCTAACCTGTACATATCAAGTATTTATTTTAAACGGAAACTAATGACTGAAGTTTCAAGGAGTACAGTTTACAAATGTAACTCAAGCGTACAGTTTTAGTGCCATAACCCATAAATTGGATTATACTGTCGTTTATCTTTTATCCCATTAGGGGATCCACTTTTGCCCGTTGGGGGTCTTCTATATCTTCTTCATGCTGTGCTTCCGGTTTAGCAAGATGTGCAGTGGATGGTAGCTTTTCCAGTTTGTCCTGGACCTGCGGAACAGTATCTGGTACCCCATTCACTTCTCTGTCGAGCTGCTCTAGCTCTTTGTCAATCTCGTCATTAAGCGTCGACCCCAGTACTGCTGATGACAATACCTCGTCTATTTCTTGCTGTATAGCGATTTGCTCGGACGCGGTATCCATCACATTCTCGACTCTTTCCAAACTTAACTCGCTGTTCAGTTTCTTCAAGAGCTGATTCCCCCTCTGCAGTCCGTCTATAAACTTCTTCTCTATCAGTTTAAATTCAATCGACTGTACCATGGTCTCTAGATTGATTATCTGATCTGTGCATTGCTCTAGCAGCCGTTCCTGGTAGTGCACCCTTTTCAGCAGCAACCGCGCTCTGGGTTCCTGTTTCAGCTGCTGGCCCTTCAGCCTTTGGCAAAGCTGTTTTAGCTCTGCTCTTTCCTTCACTATCAGCGTTTCCGTGCGCCGCGAGTACTTATGAAGCTCGTCCTTAGCCATCTTCAGCTGAAGCATCGCCTTATCGGCCTCAGTGACCTGAATGCGACTCCCTTGTTGGCCCATGCCTCAAACTGTGAACGCTGAACTTTCAGAACTGAGTATTTATGGCACCTACTCAGTCTGTGGTATACTATGTCAACTTAAAGGACCCTTAAGGCCCATGCTAGACTGCTATGTACCCTATTCAAAGTTAACTCATCTTCGCTCATCATTCGTCAGATCAAAGTCCATATCAATTATCAGGTCGCTGACATAAGCTTGAATCACGTGATAAGGCATTGTAATTTACACGTGACCAGGTTTCGAGTCACTCATGTAACCACCTGGACGTGAGCCACCGTCAGTGGAACTGCGACCTAAAGCTGCCACGGACGCCTGGTAGGATGTATACAACCGTGTATTTGGCAAGATACACAGATAAAAGTCTCTGGAAGACAGAACAGCAATTCTTTTCACGGCTGATTCGTCACAGAAGCTACATTATCCTGTCTATCTAATTACACAGCCTAAATGCCAAGTTCAAGAGGTAGCTAAGGCCTTCCTCAGGTCCCCGCAACATTCCTTTCCTGTATGTTCTACCATTAGTAAAGGCTTGACGAGAGCCCACTCATCGAATTTAGTGAAAAATTGATGAAAAGAGTTGAAGATGATAAGAAAAGTAGACTCTTATAATGCAGCCATACCGTTGAATCGCCAGGTTATTGCGTATATTAGGACTTTATATTGTTCAGAATCATTTGCTCGAAGGTATCTAGCTTCCTTTGTGAGATTAGTACTAGCTTTAAGGTTTCAGAAGGGATTTCTTGGAACAGCATAAGTTAGAGACCTGAGATATCCAACGAGATGAGTTACGACACACGCCACGATGTTCTAGACCTAGTGGGCAATACGCCTTTGATCCACCTGCAGAAGCTGCCTAAGGCTATCGGGATCAAACCTAAGATCTACGCGAAGTTGGAGTTGTACAACCCAGGCGGGTCAATCAAAGACCGGATTGCAAAGTCAATGGTGGAAGCGGCTGAAGAAGAGGGTTTGATCCACCCTTCGCGCTCTACGTTGATCGAGCCTACCTCTGGTAACACGGGTATTGGTTTGGCACTTATCGGCGCCATCAAGGGTTACAGAACAATCATTACGCTACCAGAAAAGATGTCTAACGAAAAGGTGTCTGTATTGAAAGCATTGGGCGCAGAGATCATTAGAACCCCTACTACTGCGGCCTGGGACTCCCCAGAGTCTCACATTGGTGTGGCCAAGAGATTGGAGAAGGAAATTCCAGGTGCCATCATCTTGGACCAGTACAACAACATGAAGAACCCTGAGGCGCACTACTTTGGTACTGGTAAGGAAATTCACCACCAGTTGCAGGACTTGTCCCTCTTCTCTAACTTGAACGCTGTTGTTGCAGGTGCTGGTACTGGTGGTACCATTTCAGGTATTGCCAAGTACTTGAAAGAGCAAAACAAGGACATCAAGATCATCGGTGCTGACCCAGTGGGCTCCATCTTGGCTGTTCCAGAGTCTTTGAACGAAACTGATTTGACTGAATATAAGGTTGAGGGTATTGGCTACGATTTTGTGCCAAAGGTTTTGAACCGTGACCTTGTGGACCACTGGATCAAGACTGAAGATAAGTCTTCTTTCAAGTTTGCTCGTCAATTGATTTCGAACGAAGGTGTGCTGGTTGGTGGAAGCAGTGGTAGTTCTTTTGCCGCTCTAGTTAAATACTGTGAGGAACACCCTGAGTTGACCGAGGACGATGTTATTGTGGTCATCTTCCCAGACTCTATCAGATCATACTTAACCAAGTTTGTGGATGACGAATGGTTGAAGACAAACGGCCTATGGGATGACGCTATCGCTACTCCAATTGTGCAGAAGGAGACTGACGTATTTGAGGATGCCACCGTTAAAAGCTTGAACCTAAAGCCAGTTGTGTCTGTTGAAGAAGACGCTTCTGTCGCTACCGTCGTCAAGATTTTGACCGACAACTCCTTTGACCAGCTACCAGTCTTAACTAAAGACGGCAAGTTGTGCGGCCTTGTGACTTTGTCCCAGCTTCTCAAGAAATTGTCTGTCTCCAAGGATGTCTCTAGCATCAAGGGCTTGTTCTTCGACTTCCGTAAGTTGAACAACTTCGACGAGATCTCTTCATACAACGCTAACAAGTCTCGTAAGAAGAGATTCGTCCGTTTCGACGTCAACACCAGATTGAGCGAGTTGAACTCATTCTTTGAAAGAAACTCAGCAGCCATCATTACTGATGGACTCACCCCAGTGCACATCGTGACAAAGATGGATTTGTTGTCTTACTTGGCAAAATAGCTGAACTCTAAATTTAATCGTAATAGCGTTTAAAGTCATTCTAGTAATCAAGCCAGCATTGAATAAATATCATATATATCATTCTGAAACACGCACAGCACTCTCATACAACGTTAGTTGCCCTACTTCTTTTCCATCCCGAGTACTTTCATCAAAGGTCCGAGCTGATCAGGACCCATATTTATCCCGCATTTGTCCATTTCCGCCTTGAAGTTCTGCATTGCCTGCCTAACGTCTTTATCCATCATCAGCTTAACCATTTGCATCACTCCAGGGGGCTCAGATGAATCAGGGTTGATTAGCTTCTTGTCTTGAAGTAAACGGGTAATTTCATCTAGTGAAGCCACGATTGTGGGATGTGCATATATTTCCTTCAGAAACTTTTCTACCTTAACATGCGCTTCTAGATCATCTGGCGACTTATCCCATGACGAAGCGTGTCTGACACGGCTACCAGGTCTAATAGCAGATACAGCTGATTTGGAAAGAACAACTGTTGTAGACTTTGATGAAACAGCCAAAGAACGGAAAACTGAACGGGAGAACATCTTTAATTCCAGAGTAAACAGGTTGCTTTCACTTTCAATATCTCAATCCGACCACTGGTATGCAACTGCAGCCTGTGTTTCAGCAAGCACACTCTTGCTCCTTATATGTGGCGATGAGCATAAAGAACTGTTAAACTGTTGTACATAAAAACGTAAGCTACACAAACCATATCTTTTCAGTACAACACGATATAGGAAGCGGTACCGAGTGGCTGAATCGGTTGTATAGTACAGACTTTGAGTGGATTTATAAATCAACTGCTAAATAATCGAGAAGTATGCTCACGAGAACTTTGGACAATGTATGGGAAGCAACATTCCAGTCTCAGTAAAAGAAGTTTTGCGACATTGAAAGAAGCTTGATCGTTAAGAGAACTTCCACCTGTTGCCACATACTTCACAGGTGCAGAACGTGGTGAGAGGTTCATCTGCAGATCTAGTTTGCAGCTGATAGTACGAGACCTTTCTCTGTTTGCACTTCCCGCACTGGAATCTGTCGGTCACAGATCTTTCGACAGTAGCACCTTGAGCATTGTACAAATTCTGTTTCTCTATCTCTTCCAGCTTTTTCTTCAAATGCTCGGGTGCCAACTCCTTGGGGTCCGCATTCACCAGGTCCTTGGGTAGCAGTTCGCCGTTAGTTATCTTGTGTTTCAGCATAGGATTGTTCTTTGAGATGATGTTGGAGTATATCATCCTGTATTTGTCCCGATAACTCTTCTCGTCTGTTTCTGGGTTGAAAAGGGCGGCCATTTCGGTCTCTATCCCCAATACAGAATCCAGAATCGCTGCAGGAGGATGCTCACTGTCTTTGGCCAACGCATCGTATAGTGCTCGAATCGCCATGTCTCTTATTTTGACTCCATACAAGTCTGTCTTGACCCCGTCGTTCTTAGCGTTTCTGGGCGCTTTACTTACATATTTCTCCCTTTTCACAGCCTCTGAACCATTCGTCCCATTACTCTTGTTGTTGGACGCTGCACTGCTACCCAACTTACTCTTTTTCTCTCGCGCAACGGCATCTTTCCACGCAAGGATCATCTTTTTGACCAGCTTCACAATCTCCGGATTGCCCGACTTCTTGAACTGATTCACGACAACACCAACTTTCGTGTCTCGCAATAACTTCTCGTTCACATCTTTTAATTCAGAGTCTAGCCGTTGCAGTAGTTTTAGCACTGCTGTGTCATTGCTCTTGCTCTTGTCAAGGTCTTTGACCACCTCAAGCACTTCCTTTGTCTCCATCGTCAAAGAATCTCGTATAATCCTTTCCTATAGCTACTAGAAACAGATTGAGTCCACTCAGTGCATGTAATAGTTTCACACCACAAGTCTTGAGAGCTTACCGTCCTTAATAGGGCAATCACAGGCATCCAACTCCCATGAACAAGTGGTGATGGTTTTAAGTTATCCAAGTATCAATAAGTTTTCATAAAACAGTTTTGAAAAAGCTTGATACTCTGAACAAGAACCCTGAGCGTGAACTAAAATGTAGAGAAGCGGGTTTTCTTTGTATTCTGAACCTTTACAAACAGTAGATAAGAGTGCTGCAATAGCGTATTGTGTGGTGTATGGTCTTTGACCGGTTATAATCTCGGAAATATCGATCTCAATAGGGCAATGAACAGAGGACAACCATCACGAACAGTGTACTTGGGTTCCATCCCTTATGACCAGACGGAACAGCAGATTCTGGATCTCTGCCAAACGATAGGGCCTGTAACGAATATGAAGATGATGTTCGATCCAGCCACGGGAAAATCCAAGGGTTATGCATTCATTGAATTCAGGGATTTGGCGACGTCAGCCAGCGCAGTCCGCAATCTAAACGGGTATTCTTTGGGAAACCGGACATTGAAATGTGGCTATACAACAGGTAGTGGGATCAATGGAGTTGGGTCTGGTATGGGAGGACCGGCAGATGACGAAGATGGATTTAGCATGGGCGAAGATCTCAAGTTTCCGTGGCTTCCGGTAGGCGTGGATGTGAATATTAACATGACGACACCTGCGATGTGCATCACGAGCGAGCTAGGCAAGCTACAAAAGGAACAACAGCTGGAGCTGATACAGGTAATACAGAGCTTTTGTAGAGACGACAAGCAAACGTTTGTAAATCTACTGGAGGAAGCTCCTCAGCTCAGCTACGCCATTGCAGAGCTTCTTCTCAGCAACGGAGTGTGTAGCGTAGACGAGCTGACACAGCTAGCGATGGCCAACAAACACAAACCGGAAGATTTTGTGGAGAACACAGTAGAAGACGGATTGGATGAGGAAAAAGTTGAGCTATTAAGACAAGTATTGCAGTTACAGGACTCGGATATCATGATGCTGCCGCAGGAAGAGAAGATGGCCGTATGGGAACTCAAACAAAGAGCAATGAAAGGTGAGTTTGGACACTTGTGAGTAATTACTGCGATTATATAGAACATAATTATGTCTAGATAGTCAACAAGCTATCTGTGATTTAGAATTCAAATCTGCAATTGACTACCGTAATATAATACTATTCACTTTCAGACTGCTACAACAGTCACTGTTAGACAACAGGCGTCGTTTCAAACTATCCTGAATAACACCGAAGCACTAGCAACACACACACCACCAGCGCCAGGTACGGTTGCCGGTATTTGCGGTCACGTGATATCTTCATATTAAGAGACTCTCAGATGTAAGGTCACCAAGGCCTAAACAAGATACAATTATACGTCAGTGCAAAGGCCGCAGCTGGCAAGGCTTCGAAGGCTGCACGATGCACTGAACCAGAGTATCTCTTAAAACTGAACTGCAAAATATCAGCCACTGGTGTCGCTGAATAGCCTTAGTTTCTCTAAAAGATGGGAGCGTAAAGGTGTCAAACGATGAAGTAAGAAGATGAACTAAGCGAAGATCGGCACAGCCAGCTAGCATCGTCAGCCGGCACAGTCAACCAGAGGGTGCATGAACATTTACTAGACGATACAGGATAACTACTAGAATAGAAAGAAATTTCCTAGAAACATGGCAGTATTTTGGCAAAACAGACATGTCTTTTCGGGGGACAAAAGCCTTTCCATTTGATACGCTGTAGGACAGCACGACTTACACAGCCAAGAGTGAACTAGTTTCCAATGTATACGTTTCAGTTCTGACTGCTGGTCAAAAATACCATGGCGATCAGGCATCTACAAGCCGCTAGATAGCCGTTTTCCATTATTCGAGTGTCTTTGACAAGGTCTTTCCTCTTCAAATTATTTTGACGTATGGGACCGTACACTTTTTTTGCCGTAAAAGTACAATACTCTGCGGGTTGAATTCCAGCACATCAGGCATGGTAATTTTTGATGCTTTACTTAGAATAGATCGGGATTTTGTTCCGTATCTTCTATTGTCTCCAGCCTTTATCTGAGCAAAACAGCCTCAGTGAAACAAGTTTTGGGCTTACTAAGCCTTTGCAGAGGATTGAACGGTTACTTTTTCAAACTAGTGAATTGCCAGTCTTCAAGTGTCTTCCACAACTTCATTGAGGAATTTGGGACCATTGTAGTCAGTAGGGCGGAAGGGTCCATACTTTCTAACATGGCATACCTACCTGATGAAGTATGAAGTCAGTCTGAACTCAAGAATCTATATAAAAGCCCAGAGTTTGGATTCAAAGTAGTTCCCACAGATGATAATGTGACTGTTTGTCGTAGTTTCTTAGATTAGCTTCATACTGGGCGAAGAAGAGCACAGCTACCTGCGAACACCAGCAATCATTATGGCAGAATCAATTAAGAAGTCGGAGTCCATGAAGGAACAGAGGATCTCCGTATCCTCATATGATATCGAACTTGAACTTCAGAACTCTGAAAAGACAGACAATCCCTTTAGTGATCCCAAAATCGCTGAATATTACAGGTTGTTATACGAAGAGAGCAAGTATGAAAGTCGCTCTGCGTACGATCCTGAGTTTAATTGGACCCCAGAAGAGGAGAAGAAGCTCGTTAGAAAACTAAATTTTAGAGTCGCACTTGTAGCGTGCTACCTTTTCATTGCATTGCAATTAGATCGTGGTAACCTGGCGCAAGCGGTTGCTGACGATTTACTAAAAGATTTGAATATGAACACCAATGACTATAATTTGGGTAATCAATTGTTTTACGTCTCTTTCTTGGTCGCAGAACTGCCCTCTCAGCTAATATCCAAGCGGCTTGGTCCAGACATTTTCATTCCTCTTCAAATGTGCGGGTGGTCCATTGTTGCCATGTGTCAATCTGCAATGCATAATAAAGCTGGTTTCTTAATATGCAGATGCTTGATTGGTATGTTGGAAGGAGGATTCATTGCCGACCTTGTGTTGTGGCTAAGTTACTTTTTCACTAGCAGCGAGTTGTCCATCAGATTATCATGGTTTTGGACTAGTTTGTCACTAGTTCAAATCGTCAGTGCTTTGATGGCTTATGGTGTTCTTAGAATGAGGAACATCTGTGGTATGACTGGTTGGCAATGGCTGTTCCTCCTGGAAGGTCTTTTGACTTTATTGATTGGGATTTCAGGATTTTATTTAATGGTGCCGAGTGCTGTTCAGACCAAGAATTGGATGCATCCTAAAGGATGGTTCACCGAACGAGAGGAGAAAATAGTCGTGAATAGAATTCTCAGGGATGACCCATCTAAAGGTGATATGCATAACAGACAGGCTCTGTCTTTTAGAGTGATCTGGACCGCTTTAACTGAGTATCACTTGTGGCCTATTTACTTTATTGGAATGGTTGCTTATGTCCCTTACAACACCATTGCCGCGTATCTAACATTGACTTTGAAGTCTGTTGGATTCAGTACCTTTAACGTTCAACTGCTTTCGATTCCTTACCAGGTGATACACATCCTTTTTCTACTATTGATTACCTGGTTCTCAGAGCAAACGAATGAAAGATCATTAATGGGTATAATTCCTGCTGTATGGAATGGTGTCTTACTCGGCGTGTTGAGGTGGTGGAAAGGCTCCCTAATTGATGCATGGCCAACTTTCGCCTTGTGTTCGCTAGTCCTTGGTTGTCCATATATTCATGCTATTTGCGTCAGCTGGGTTTCTCGTAACTCTAATTCTATCAAGACTAGGGCCATTAGCTCGGCATTGTACAATATGTCTGTGCAAATTGGTTCGATATACTCTTCTCAAATCTACAGAAACGATGACAAGCCATTATACCATAGGGGCAACACCGTTTTATTCATCTTCGCTATTGCACCTATACCATTTTTCCTCTTCACAAAGTGGTTTTACCACAGCGTGAATAAGAAGAGAGCTGCTATTTGGGATGCAATGACTGAAGAAGAGAAACTACACTACAAATATCACTCTACTGACGTTGGTAACAGAAGATTAGACTTCAGATTTGCAGAATAATTTTTTTTACTATTGATGAACTTCGCTCCACGTTCCGCTGCAAATGTCTGCCAACGATTCTGTTCTCATTACATTATTGTACATATTTATCCTTTTAAGAGTAGTAAAACACAAGTATGCGTAATTAATGATTAAAAACTTTCTACACATCGTAACCTTAGTCCCATTTTGACACCTTTCTCATTCCTTTCTCAATGTCAACTGTGCAGAATAACGCCAAAGAAACGATATACAGTACAGTATTTGGAATAAAGGGAACTCTGGAGTTGCCTGTTCTGTCCTGGATCACAGCAACGATCAATGACTCGGACCAACCAGTACATAGACCGAGCATAATCTCGAACCCAAAATACTGGTTTTCTTTACCGATAGGTAACATTGCACTGTAGGCGACTCTATTGATGGTTCGAATACCGCTACTGGTGCTGACAAAAATCACTTGAAATAACCAGAACTCCCAACGGTTCTTGAACCCAATCTTGACGTTTGAATTGGAACCAAGACTACCCCAAAAATTGGTGAATGTTCCAACGGCTAACATACTGTAAAGTGACCTTTTCAGTAAGTTTGTGCTATAAGACTGGGCTTGGTCTTTGCAGAAGTGATTGTAAACCTTCATCCAAGTCAAGGGACCCACGCAGGCAACAACAAGATTCGAAAATTGCCAGACGGTGAACTCTGCATCCGAGGAACCGATTCCGAGTGTTGATCTGAATATTAGACCGAATATAGAGAGATAGTTCGAGTAAGCAATGTTCCACAAAACCCAAGCGACACAGTACTTAAGTGCTTCCTTGTATTCAAGAAGATCTTTGAAGATGGTCTTGAAACGGTTGATGGGCACAACCAGCAGGTTCTTGAAATCCTTGACATTCAACCGATCTCCCTTAAGACTGGGCAACAGAAACGCACATGACATCGAGATCACAACAGTGAAAAACCCAGCCACAGTCACTGCAAGAAGAAAATCCTTGTTGGTAGGTTTTGCCGTAGAATGCGTAATTATCACACCCACTAGCGCTGCGACAATACCTCCTAAGTTGCCCATGACAAGTCCCCAGGTGCTGACGTTGACTCCTCGAGACATGACCTTCCTCTGTTTGGGCCCGACGGTGCCCTGCAACGCTTTCCGTCTTGCGTCCATGAACACGGGGATATACGAGCTCTCGGTGATTTGGTACACGGTGGACAAACAGAGCATCAGGCTGTACAAGACTGCCTGCTTCACCAGCGTCGAGTACTGTTTTTGGTCCGCCAACCAGTAGAAAGGCACCGCAAACACGCCGAACATCGTGGTAGACCCGACCATAAACCATTTCCGGTAGTCTGAGTAGTCTGCAAAAGTCATCAGCAGGATCGCAATGACACCTTCCAGCGAGGTGTAAATCGCTTTCAAGTATAGCGCAAACGACGTGTACTGCACGGTCCCGGACCCAAACCGCACGTAGCAGTCGTCCCCACGCGGCAAACACCGCCCGGTAGAGCCCTTGGGATGACCCAAACTATGTGCCGTGGTCTGGATCGCGGCTGGCACGTACGACCTCATCATCGAAGATGTCGGGCCGGTGGAAAAGCAGATCAGCAACCAAACAACGTAACTTTTTCTCGAATCCCAGTCTGAAACCTCCAAACTCTGGTCCACAGAATCCTCATTCTCATTCTCCGTCAGCAGTTCCTCAACAGTCGTGTCCACTGTCAGTTTGGACCCTTGCGTCCCACATTCTTCAGAATTCACGTTCAAAGGCGTATTTTCCGAAACCCTACTCATCGCTTGCTGGGCTCCCACTTTGCACAGCACGCTCGCCATGCTGATAATGTCCACGCCACAATCATGCCTGCCCAATGGTGATCTGCCTTGTATGGTGATGAACCAAAGTACTAAATACTAAATGCTACGAAACCTTGAGCCAAAATTGCTCATGTGAGGGAATATGCGAAGAAACCCTGGTGACACTGGTGACACGTGAACACAATGCTGCGCCAATCGGCTGCGCAGCTGCCGATCAGCCAAGAAACGCACCGTTCTGCTGTGATATGCACTCTGTGATCTGCAGCTGCATATCAAGGCATCCACAAAACTGACGCCGATCACGTGATCCATTCGCACCACAACCTCACATAGTCACGTGACACAGCCACGTGACCACTCCTTGGCCCCCGGTTTTTTGTTTCTCGTTCCTCTTTCCCGAGACCCACGTAGCGAAAGAAGGTTCTGGAAAGTGCGCTTGCGGCTGTGGTCCATCTCGGCTTTCGGTGCTTTAGGTGCTGGCGGGTTGAGGGGAGACACGTCACGTGATCCGAGAGCACGTGACATACGTTTTTCACGACCTTCGGCAGAGAAGATCTGGGCGGCAAAGGCACAATGCCTGCTACAAGGGTATGATCTTGGCGAGCTGGCGGTGGAACTAGGCAGGGGAGCTGGCAAACCCTCCAGGCGGGGCTCCTGAGCGGTTTGCAGATGGGACCCGCTCAGCGGGTCCCCTCTGTTGTAGATTTCTCAAGAAACGAACCGAATTTTTCATCGAAATGACCGAAAAATCGAGATTTTGATGATTCTTGCAGTATATAAAGGGGAAGGATTATCGCCACTTGACATTTCGAGAACGGAAATCGAAGGGTAATCACAGAGAAACCAAAGGAGAGGGGTTTCAACTTTATTTTCAGGCTACAGTTGGAAACGGCCAATCTATATTTGGTGTTTGAAGATTCTTTAGGACAAGAGTTGTGAGATACGGGTATCTCATCTGGCAGAAGAAGGGTCGATATTGTTGATATAAGCGCTAAGAACGTGGATCAGTCAAAATGTTGAGAAGCACCGTTAGACCATCGAATTTGGCGGCCAGAAGGGTTTCGCAGACCATGTGCCGTGCGTACAGCTCGCACAAGGAGCTGAAGTTCGGCGTCGAGGGCCGTGCTGCGCTTTTGAAGGGTGTTGAGACGCTTGCAGAGGCAGTTTCTGCGACGCTGGGCCCCAAGGGCAGAAACGTGTTGATTGAGCAGCCATTCGGGGCGCCAAAAATCACCAAGGACGGTGTCACTGTCGCCAAGGCGATCACTTTGGAGGACAAGTTCGAAAACATGGGCGCCAAGCTCTTGCAGGAGGTCGCTGCGAAGACTAACGAGGCTGCAGGTGACGGTACTACCTCGGCCACCGTCTTGGGTAAGGCAATCTTCACGGAGTCCGTCAAGAACGTTGCAGCTGGTTGCAACCCAATGGACTTGAGAAGAGGTACCCAGGCCGCCGTCGAGAAGGTGATCAGCTACTTGTCCCAGAACAAGAAGGAAATCACCACCTCTGCAGAGATTGCCCAAGTTGCTACAATCTCTGCCAACGGTGATGCTCACGTGGGTAAGCTTTTGGCGTCTGCGATGGAAAAAGTGGGCAAGGAAGGTGTCATCACCATCAGAGAAGGAAGAACCTTGGAAGACGAACTGGAGGTCACTGAAGGTATGAGATTCGACCGTGGTTTCATCTCTCCATACTTCATCACGGACACCAAGTCTGGTAAAGTCGAATTCGAGAAGCCATTGCTATTGTTGAGCGAAAAGAAGATCTCTTCGATCCAAGACATCTTGCCATCTTTGGAGCTATCCAACCAAACCAGAAGACCTTTGTTGATCATTGCTGAGGATATTGACGGCGAAGCCTTGGCTGCTTGTATCTTGAACAAATTGAGAGGTCAAGTCCAAGTCTGTGCCGTGAAGGCCCCAGGCTTTGGTGACAACAGAAAGAACACCTTGGGAGACATCGCTATCTTGTCCGGTGGTACTGTCTTCACCGAGGAGTTGGACCTAAAGCCAGAAAACGCTACCATCCAACACTTGGGTTCTTGCGACTCTGTCACCATCACCAAGGAAGACACAGTTATCTTGAACGGTAACGGCTCCAAGGAAAACATTGAGGCTAGAATCGAGCAGATCAAGAACTCCATCGACTTGACCACCACAAACTCTTACGAAAAGGAAAAATTGCAAGAACGTTTGGCTAAGTTGTCTGGCGGTGTTGCTGTTATCAGAGTCGGTGGCTCATCCGAAGTTGAAGTCGGTGAGAAGAAGGACCGTTACGATGATGCCTTGAACGCTACCAGAGCTGCTGTCGAGGAAGGTATCTTGCCAGGTGGTGGTACCGCTTTGCTAAAGGCTTCCAGAGTCTTGGACGAAGTAGAGACCGAAAACTTTGACCAAAAATTGGGTGTCGATATTATTAGAAAGGCCATCACCAGACCAGCCAAGAAGATCATTGAGAACGCTGGAGAAGAAGGTTCTGTCATTGTTGGCAAGATCATTGACGACTTTGGCGAAGACTTCACCAAGGGTTACAACGCCGCTAAGGGCGAATACACCGACATGTTGGCCGCTGGTATCATTGATCCATTCAAGGTGGTCAGAAGTGGTCTAGTAGACGCCGCCGGTGTGGCGTCTCTATTGGCCACCACCGAAGTTGCCATTGTTGACGCTCCAAAGCCTGCTGCTGCTCCTGCTATGCCAGGTGGTATGCCAGGCATGCCAGGTATGATGTAAAGAAAAGAGACATTGCATTACTGACTGATACAATCCGCACAACTCGTGCTGGGAATCCACGGGAAACGTGAATGTGTGACCCGTAGTTTGTTCTTGAATGACAGACGAGTCTCAGTTCTGTCTTTTCTTCACCTGAATGATTATAACGTACGTAATATTGACGATCCCATGTAAATACGAACAACTCTAAGTGTTATTTGTTCTTATACCTTTTCACTCATCACTAATCAATTCACCAATCTATTACTATTCTACTTGCAGACTACAAAGATTCAATAAAGTTACAAAAAAAAAATAAATGGGGCGAGCTGGGAATTGAACCCAGGGCCTCTCGCATGCTTTCGTAGTAAAACCCCGTTTATCGGAGCTTCGCCAGGCTGTTAACCCAAAGCGAGAATCATACCACTAGACCACACGCCCTAATTTTTCTAAGTTACGCTTTACTCAACTATATAACAGCAAAATGGATCCACAACCATAAGATCAACATGATATAAAGCCAATCTGTTATGGGACTTCAATGCTTACCGAGTAAATCACCAGCATTTGCGACATAATGAGTGTGCATGGAGCAACGGGATGTTAATATAGCGAAAAACAACACCCTGACTGTACTAATCCATCATCACGGTGATGAGGAATCTAATCTTTTTGCTGATATGTCCTCTTCTTCTGGTGTTACCTTATTTGCTTCCAATTACTGCAGCAGCAGCAGCAGATAAAGACGGGATACTGAATGTGTACTTTGTGAAGCTTGGGTGGTTTTGGACCTCGCTAATATCAGGGCTATGCATTGTACGATACTCCAGTTTTTTTAACCATTGGAAGCGGTATATATTTCTGACTTTATGGTGGATCTTGTTTACGCAAGAAGTATTTGGGTTCACGCCTTTGATGGATGTGATCTTTCTCAACAGTGGAGGCCTTTGCTCTTTTGACATTTTTGACGACGATGGTAGCGAACAGCGTTTGAATTTGAATTTCCACGATAATGAGTTCAGAAGATTAAGAGGAATTCGGCGAATGGCGAAATGGCTTGAGTCTGTGAACGGCAGCGATGCCCTGAAATCGGCACTTCAATCAGTTTTAACAGAAGGAAGGCCTACGTATGACCCGGAAGTCATTGCAGAGCTCACAGATTTATCTAGGAAAGTGAGAACTAGTTCAGGTTGCGCAGCTGCAGGTGGTCACTGGATCGGGGGACATGACCCGAGTGGACACATATTTCTGATCACTTTGATGCTTATGCTGATGCTGGGCGAACTTTCGTATTATCAGGATGCGGCATTCGGTCATCTGCGAAAAACCTATCGGAGATTTTTCAAACGACTGGGCCAACATGTGCTGCAGTTATTCGATAACAGTGGCTTAGTGAACGTTTGGACACAACAACGCAGATCACAGTCATTCTACAATTTCTTCATAAAGCCACCGTTGCATTTCTATTACAACCTCCTCATTATTGTTTATCTGGTTTTACGATATGTTATATGGGACAATCCTATACTGCTTCTACTACTACTCATCGCACTATGGTCGTATTCTTTCATTGTGACTGTAATTCTGTTCCATACGTTTTGGGAGCAGCTATCTGGGTTCTCTGCTGCATATCTAGTGGGCATACTTATATACAAACTGTTTTGAATGTTCGTATTGATGAACTAATTGACTAAACGCTTATAAACTGGTCTTTTCTAAAGAATTGAGCATCGTTAGGTCAAACATCTCCTCAAATAGCATGCCTGAGTCCTTCCAGAAATCATTACAGATAGATTCAATGTCCGCTTCATTGAACTGAGGTATACTTGAGATCGTAGAGTTTAGATTCACACCTCCGACAGTATTGAGAGGTTCTGAGCCAATCATATGTCTACTGGTCTGAACGACAGCGGCGTTCTGTTTGAGACGGTGGATGATTTGCTGCATTACTACGTTACCGGCAGACTCATACACGAACATTATTGCAAACGGGCCCCATAATGAAAGATAATCATATGCTTCCTTCCAGCAAGGGGTTTTTAGTTGGTGATAATACTGCTCATATCCCTTAAACATTGACTCAAAGGGTATCAGAGTCGAAGAAGAGACTGTTTCTGCTATACGATAAGGTTCCATCTCCACAAAAGTAGATTTATTGATGACAAGTGAGAAAAACTGCATGTACACCTCAGACAGGTTCCTACACCAATGCGTAGACAGCATTCCTAATGTGAATCGAATGTTCGATGTAAGTGTGTGAGCCGCAGTCATTTGTTCTTCGGAGGTTTGTTTATCCCAGGAATAACTTTGAACCAAGGCACCCATGATTAAGTCAATCAGCATAAAAGAATAATTTGCTAGCGAGTTTTGGCAAAATACAGAGTTGTCATTGAAAAATAATCTTTTCAAACTGTGTATGATGCAGATCAAACTTAACATCGGCGCACAAATTGTTATTATTTTGTATGATATGGGCCTTACTGTGGTTCTATCAGCTAAGAAGAACTGAAACCTATCTGGCCAAGCATCCTCTAACAAGGCGCAGAAAGCAGCAAGATATTTGTCCAGATTCGGTACTTCATCTCTCCGATGCAAAGCGTCGTTAAGATTACGTGCATGATAGATGAATTTTTTCAACAATCTCATGTAGGGCAGCCCAAATTCGTCATCAGGATCCATAGAATACGACAAATCATCTTGGAGCAGAAGTTCAGAGTCAAACATCTGTGATGATATCATATGTGGACGACCAATGTCAATTGCAACCAGAACATCAAAATAAAGAATCCAAATCCACATTGATTTGACTGTCTTTCTTTCCTGTTGTAAATCATCTACACAATCGTTCAATCCAATATCCATTGCAGCTGATGCCATCAACTCAACCAACGGGGATAAATGTGAATTATCACCACCATGCTGACCTCTGGAAGCTTTCCACATGAAAGTCAGCATCAAAAACTGAACGCGTTCCACGTAGCACACTTTAGCTGTTGTTTGACCCAACAACATCACAAAAAACGACGTGAAGCTTGAAGGTGCTGTATTCATGTAAGTAATGTGAAGATGCAGCACAATAGCTACAGGGAAATAGTTCAGTTTCCCATAAGGAATTATCTCCGTGATGACATCGTCTTCTACCTTGAAACATTCGGCTAGATACTGCTTAATCTTTCCCTCAGTGAAGAATTGGAGCACCTGATACCCTTTATACTGTAACGCTTTGAGAATACTGGAACATAACTCTGAATATTTTGGAAGGTCAGCTATAAGCATATCGAGGGACCATGGACACCCAATTCGTTGTAGCTCATACATAGAAGATGTACCTGTAACTGAAGAATTCGGTCTATTTCTGTTTTCCTTATGAGCGACACCAATATCCTTAAAGTACTTGGACAGTCTAGGATCTACTAGACCTATTTGAGTCCTTAAAGACGTACACCCGTAGCGCAAAACCCTTTCCTTTTTCCTCCATACGAACTTGTATCTTGTCAGGTAATTAATTGCTGGAGGCTCCGTACAATTGCGTCCAAAGCTTTTTTCAGCAGTTTGCTTCGCTTCTTGGAAGTTTTTGCGCTGTAACTCTTCCTTTAGCTTATTTATTTCTTGTAACAGCTTGATATTTGGAGTGCTTGCATACACCTCGTCGTGGGAAATATCGAAGCTGTACCCATCAGTGTAAATACACTCTGTTAGTCCTCTTTCTTTGCACCCGGTGCACATGGGCCTCTTACGGTCACATTTCAACTTCCGTTTACGACAGAATGTGCATGATTTAATTAGTTTCCTGCGCTTCTTGGGCTTAGCTCTTTCGCACAGCGCATTTTGGCAGTTCTTATGCGAATCCGTGGTGTCTTCATCGTTACTAGATGTCTTATTTTCTTGATAAGTGTCACGAACCGTGCCTGTGTGAAATGTAGATGCATTTACCTGGCTTTCTTTCGAAGAGTCTGCCAGTATGTACTTCAAGGGTACCGCTGCAGAATATAACATCTTGGTCTTTCCTGCCTATTTCAAATCCTCTTCAGAACAACTTGCTCCAGATGCAACCACAAACGTATCAAATCAGTTTCTAATAATGCCCGAGTCGCTTCTCACTACTGGATTTCAAGCTCACGTACCCACTTGGTAAATCCAACAGTGATGTCCAAAGATCAACAGCTTTCTTGTTATACAACTCCACCTAATGCATTCAGATCTTAGCCAAATAAAGTACGTCGAATAAGGATAATAAGACGTACGCAGGTACTGCTTAATCACGCAGCAAATCACTTCAATGGCTTGCTGTACGTTCTTGTGTTTCTTCTGGGTGTTGTTGGGATATACCATATCTTAAAATGCGCATCGTCATTTTTCAATGCATAGAGGACGATGCATCGCCATACCTAAGACTCATCAAACGACTCATACAGAAAATGGAGGATTACATATCGTTTGGTCAGCCATCGGTATTGTTATCATGCTAATATTTCAGTGTGTGCCTTGTTTTAGGTGTTTTGGCCTAATAATGATCCCAAACTGATGATTCTTTATACAATACTTGAGATGACGTAGAGTACATACGCTATCGGAGTAGCAGTGTCTATAAGTAGAAGGTATACAAATTCGAGTTTGGAACGTGAAATCATTTGTTGGCCACTTTCCAATCCCGGAGCGGAACCCTGCAGAGTTTAGCAGCTGTGGGTCTTAGGAATGTAACGAACAGTATGATTCCGATAACTATGCAAAATCCGTTTGTGACATTGTAGCCGTCGCTGAGGATGGTCATGCGGCCACCACGGGCTAGACATTGCTCCTCGGTTAGAGAAACACCTGGGTCCGTCAGCACTCCAGTGCAGCCACAGGTGGTGAAAAAGTCGATCATAGACATGATCAAAAGCCGGGGCCAAGTGCCTCCAAGATTGCTCAATGTGTTGAGCAGTGTCATATACGTGCCTCCGATGACTGGGTCTGCGACCTGGTTGTGGAATGCAGTTATACTGACAAACTGGAAGGTACTCATGAAGCTTCCCAGCAGGTGCTGAAACAAGATCAGCAGGAAGAAAGACGTGCTGATCTCTGACTCGTTTTCAGGGAAAAGATTCACAACAACTGTTCCCAAGAAAGCCGCAACGAGCCTACCAATATACCCCAGGATCCAGGGGGTAAGGACACCAGCGTTCCCAGCCACAGCCTTCACGAATTTGTTGTCAAACTTGTATCCAGATCTAGATAGTTTGGCTGCATAGAAACTGAACAACAACTCGAATGGAAAGTTGATCAGCACAGTGATTGCTAGATCTTCTCTTTTTAGACCCTTCTCCAGTAATTTTAAGTTTGTTGCAGCGTCATTGCATTGGAACCCAAATTTCGATATCAAATGAATGATGGCTAGTAATTGAACGCTAGGTAATTTCAAAAGTTTCCCAAATAGTCTGTAAACGTTAAATATGTCATGACTTTCATTAGTGTTTTGCGTGTCTGTTTGATATTCTATCATCTTCTCATCATCGTCCTTCTTTGTGATGGTACTTAAGTCTTCAGATACGCTCTCTGTGGTGAACAAGCATACGTAAATGGTCACAGCGATGTACAATAACCCAGCCAATTGCAAATACGAGGATAAGTGGAACAGGGCATCCCTGTGGAAGTACTTTTGCATGAACTGATCACTGCTCAAGCTCAAGAACACCGTAAAACTCATGAAGTAGCCAGTATTCAGTCCCACAGTTTGGGCGGTAGACGCATAGTTCAGACTTTCTTTGCTTAAGATATTCAAAGCCCATCCATCGACTGCAATATCCTGGGTAGAACACAGAATCACCAAAAACAGGAACACACTTGTCAAAACTGGCATATCAACTTTAGAGATATCAGAAGGTAGTAGCAAATCCTTAGAGATTGCAAATCCCAGTATCAGGAGAGACACTCCAGTGATAAACTGGACCGGAATGATCCACGAACGCCGACGACCGACGGAATTCCAATACACAGAATCAACGATAGGTGACCACAGGATCTTGAAAGAGTATGGGTAAGTGGCCATTGAGAACAGTCCTAATGTGATGAAAGAGGTTTCTCGCTGGCTGGACTTTAGTATGTATGGGATAGTACCAAAAGTCAAGCCAACTGGAATACCCTGTAGCAAATATAAGACCACTAACAGGTAGAACTGTCTTCTATCATGAGAAGGTAAGGCCATTCTTGGGTACCTGAAAGCACTGACAGTCCGGTTAGTTTGCTTCGGCTGTTGATCGAACCTGTGCTGAAGGATGTACCTTAAAGTCAATCGAAATCTAGATCTATTTGTTAACTATCTGCCATTATTTACTGTTTAAACTTTGTTCCTGAAGGCGGAACAACATAGAAAGGGAAAGTAGATACAAAACATTCCATTCATTACAGGTGGTTACACATCAAGAATTGCCTGTATTCTATATAGTCATATTGCAAAATACAAGTAAATTCATATGGAAGTCAGCCTAACGGCACTGAGAACAAAGTTTTTGACATCATCATTAGGTTTTCTGATGAAACTGGCAGGTCTCTCTCCTTACCTGCACAGCTTGTAACTTTGTTCTAGGACAGTACCGTGGGATCATAACTTGGCGTGTTCACGCTTTTCTCCGAGTAGCGAATTGTACTCATCCGTTTTGCTGCACGCAGGAGCCTCTTCGATAGCGATGAAAGTGTTCTCGGAAGGATCTCTCTCATTGTCCTTGGGTCACAACTAGTCATCATACGTAGCAACTCTGCTGGCGGCAGCTCAATAATATACACAGCACAGTGCTGACGCATTGAGCTCTCTCTTTTTCTTAAGGTTTATCTCTCTCATAATAGTGACTTGATTAATTCACAAGCGATGGGGGACCAAGACCTATACTGATACAATCTCAGATCTTATACGAATGTTGTGTAGGTCATTGTTTTCAATTTTATTTGTATTCAGTGACCGAGTCAAGCCAAGAAGGTGTCGGTTACGGTCATGTAGAGTGAGAAATAGAAACGGGGTTGGTGTTGAAAAACATCTATTCGATGGACAACACGTTCTTGGCAGCTCTGACAATGGTGTCAGGGTCAGGGAACGCGAAATCTTCCAATTCCTTGGCATAAGGAGTTGGGGTTTCAGCACCGGTGACTCTGCTCACTGGAGCGTCCAAGTAATCAAAGGCCTCAGATTCCATGATCTGAGCAATGATCTCAGAACCAACACCGAAAGCTGGGAAAGTGGATTCCACAGTGATCAAGTGGTTGGTCTTCTTGACGGTATTGATGATGGCCTCAATGTCCAAAGGTCTGATGGATCTCAAGTTGATCACCTCAGCAGAGACACCGTACTGCTTGGACAAGATTTCGGCAGCCTCCAAGGAGAACTGAACGTTTCTGGTGTAAGTGATGATAGAGATGTCGGAACCCTCTCTTTCGATCTTAGCCTTGAATGGCAACGTGAAGTCTGGGGACAACGCTTCTTCAGAAACCTCGAACGACTCACCGTACAACAATTCGTTTTCCAAAAACACGACAGGGTTTGGATCACGGATAGCGGCCTTCAAAAGACCTCTAGCGTCTTCGGCAGAGTAAGGCGCCAAGACTTTCAAACCTGGCACGGAACCGTACCAGGCGGAGAAGTCCTGGGAGTGCTGAGCAGCGACACCAACCGCAGACCCGTTAGGACCTCTGAACACGATCTGACACTTCTGGGTACCACCGGACATGTAGTACGTCTTGGCGGCCGAGTTGATGACCTGGTCCATGGCCTGCATTGAGAAGTTGAACGACATGAACTCCACGATGGGCTTGAGGCCCTTTAGCGCGGCTCCAACGGCCAAACCGGTGAACCCCATCTCCGTGATCGGAGTGTCCACCACTCTTCTCTCGCCAAAACGGTCCAAAAGGCCCTTGGTCACCTTGTACGCACCGTTGTACTGCGCAACCTCTTCTCCGATGATGAACACGTCCTCATCCCGGTCCATTTCCTCCGCCATAGCAGAGTTCAAAGCGTCTCTGACCGTCATCGTCTTGGAAGACGCAAATCTCACGCTCTGCGCAACCGAGGGAATCGCCCTCTTGAACGCCTGAGTCAACATCATCTTGTCGCAACTTCAATTCTCTGAAACCTGATTTCTGATCCTGGTCTCCACAGCCTGTTCTTGTCTGGTTCGCTTCTAAGCCCAACTGAACTATCAGAACACCTTAATTCTTCAATTAACGAATTCTCGCTAACAAACTCCAAAGAAACTGAAAAGAAACTCAAACGAAACTCTCCAAAGCAACTGCAATTAGTTTCCTAGACCTTCCAGTACGCTGCACCACCTGCACCATCCAATTCCTCTCTTTCTTTCATCAGCATTCCTATTCTACATCTTTAAATGAACTTTCTAATGTAAGCTTTCTTTTATATACGGCACGTTACAGAAAAATAGCGTGTTTAACAGAACAACGAGCGGGTCGAGACGTTGCAGGTTTGATGCTAATGAAGTGCGCTTGTGCCGTCGCTATCGCACTGTTGCCCGGGACAGCGTGGGGGCCCAGTGGAAGCAAACTGGTGTGTGGGTGGGAGGTCACGTGACTTGAAAAATGTAATCCGGGTAACGTCTTGACGGCCGTCAGCAGTCGGCAGAGGTGTATGGGACATCGGACCCTGGCACGTACCGCTTAACGTTGAGCTGGTAGGGCGTGAGCAGGCGGACCGTGGGCTCGGGGACCGGTTGTTCTGTGGACAGCTTTTGGACGAGCGCCGGCTGCAGCAGGACGCGGATGCGGTTCGAGCCCAGCGTGCGGGAGTACAGGATGCCACACTCGTAGTTCATGGGCTTGCGCAGCGGGGAGGGCCCCCAGGCAGCCTGCGAGAGGTTGTGGCTCGTGAGCAGCAGCCAGTCGGGCTCCTGTATAGAGTTTGCGTCCGAGTACTGGATGTAGTATTTCGTGTGGCTCGGAACCCAGTGTCTGTTTCTTTGACGCTGCGACGCCGAGTGCTGCAGCGGGCCCTGTTTGTGCAGGCACGGCAGCACTTTGGGCTGGGTGACGGCGTTGTTTCTGTAGAAGAACCATCCTCTGCTGAGACCCTGGGTCATGCAGTGGTCCATCTCGTGCGTCGTGGGCCACAGAATGTTGGTGTGCGCCAAAAATGGCGTCTTGTAGTCCTTGGACTTGAGCGTGCGGTCAAAGTGCTCATTCTCGAACCAGTCTGTGTACAAATACGGGACCATGACGTCTTGCAGCAGATCGAGCCTCTTGCGGAACGGGTTGCCCATGGAGCTGACCTGGATGAACAGGTTAGGGAACTCGCCGGAGTCCGGGCTGCGGAGCTCGCGGGTAGCGGCCAGCGCCTGTTTCAGCTGCACGAGCCCGCCGTTGAAGGGAGTCGAATAGACGAACTGGCAGTTTTGCTGGTCCAGCGCGCGCCATTTGTGCCGTTTTACAAGTTCGACCAGCGAGTGTAACTGGCAGTAGGCCGGGTACGTTTCCAGATACTCGACCAGCTGTCCCTGGAATCGAGACTGGTGGTCCGAGAAGGCCTCGTACAGAACCGGACTGCTCCATACCATCTGCTGCGTGAGATTCATTTCTTCGCGAGACAGATTGAACGATGGTACGTGCAGTCGCAGCGTCTTGTTCTTGTAAAGACAAAAGATCAGCTTCGAGTGGTGGCACCCCCAGCGGGTCGCAATGTCCACGCGGTGCACCTGCAGGTTGCGGTAGTACGACACAGGTGTCTCTGAAACAATTGTGTTCAGCTGGCCCACGATATGCACTTGGACGTGCTCTGGCACCAGCGGCATGATCATGTCCAGTTGGAACCCAAAGGAAAACAACCACAGCTGCTGCAGTGCAGGGTCTGAAATCACAGATTCCAGCTGAAAAAGGTCCCGCTGCTTTGTATCGCCGTCAAATATCACGCTTTGAGCCAGCTTGAACGGTGAGTACACTCTGCCCGATTCAACAGACTTCTGTTCCAGTTTCTGTTCCAGTTTCTGTTCCAGTTTCTGTTCCAGCTTCTGTTCAGGCCTCTTGACGGATTTCCCGCCAGACTTTCCAGCCCAATGCGCACGCACCCGGTCTCTTGCGCTCATTCAGAATCGTTTGCTGCATGCAAGACGCTTGAACAGAAGCCAATACGACCAACAACTCGCTCGAGATCTCAGCTCATCGCTTGTCACTATTAAAGGGTAGCGACGTATACGACTCTTGATAAAAGGTTAAAGTCACGTGACATCAAATTTTTTCCATAATTTTGATCTCTCCGGGTAACCATTTGGCGTATCTCAGCGTCAGAATAAATAGACGCTCAAGAATATAGAAAGATACGCTGCTACACACTACAAACAATGCTGAAACTGCAGACAGCATAAACAGCCACTTATGAGCCGCTTTGCAACGCGACATACAATGGGGTTTTCTATTGTGGTGCAGGACAAAGACAGGTGTGTTCTGGTATGAAACCATTTCACGTCACGTGCCGTGACACGTCACGTGACTTCACACCCACCATCGGTGTCGGTGTTATAGTGACGTGCCCATAAGTATGGCGTTTGGATGATTCACATGAGCACTGCACGCATCACAGGTTGTTCGAGACAGCGAAGAGGCCGACAGTGGCAGTTCAAGCACAAGGCGTACCAGAACCGCGTGGACTATATATACGGCACGTTAAGCGATTGTGGGTTGGACGAATTGTGTACTGCAAGCGTCCTAACGGTTACACGGCGAGCCAAAGCTAAATAGGGATCGCCTGACGGTTTTCTTGGAGTCTGGATAACAAGTAGGATGAGAATATCGCAGAAGCTGGAGCGTGCGCACGATGAGCGGGATGGAGCGACCTTTTCGTTCGAGTTCTTCGTGCCCAAGACTGCACAGGGTGTGCAGAATCTGTACGAGCGGATGGACAGGATGTACCAGACGCAGCCCGAATTTATTGACATCACGTGGAATGCCGGAGGCCGCACAGGAACCGTGTCTACAGACATCGTAGCGACGTCTCAGGGCGTTCTGGGGCTGGAGACGTGCATGCATTTGACGTGTACCAATATGCCGGTGTCCCAGATCGATGAGGCGCTGAAAAAAGCGTTTGATGCTGGGTGCGAGAACATTTTGGCGCTGCGCGGTGACCCTCCAATCAACTCTTTGGGCGAAGAAGAAGAGTGGGAGCCCTGTGAGAACGGGTTTCGCTACGCCAAGGATTTGGTAGCGTACATCAGAGAGCAGTATGGCGACCATTTTGATATCGGTATTGCGGCGTACCCAGAAGGCCATCCAGAGTGTGATTGCAACGATAAACTTTTGGAGCATCTAAAGGAAAAGGTCGACTGTGGCGCGGACTTTATGGTTACACAAATGTTCTACGATGTGGACAAGTTTCTGGACTGGTGCAGTAAAGTGCGTCAGGCTGGCATAACTATTCCAATTATTCCAGGAATCATGCCGATCACCTCGTACCCTGCGTTTCTACGTAGAGCCAAATGGTGTCAGATTAATATTCCCGAGAAATTCACTAAGCTCCTAGAGCCGGTAAAGGATGACGATCAACTAGTCAGAGATGTGGGTACCAAGCTTTTAATCGAGATGTGTGATATTTTGCTCAAGTCAGGATACGTGAACCACTTGCATTTGTACACTATGAACCTTGAGAAGGCTTCCCTAATGATTCTAGAAGGATTGGGTTTGTTAAAACTACAAAAGTCAGACGCAGAGCGGAGAGACTCAACCGAACCTTCAGAGCCATTGCCTTGGAGGAAATCCTTGCACCCAAAGAGAAGAAACGAATTGGTCAGACCTATCTTTTGGCAAAAGAGACCGTACTCTTATGTTGCTAGGACTTCTTTGTGGAACGAAGATGAATTCCCCAATGGTCGTTTCGGTGACTCTTCCTCACCAGCCTATGGTGATCTCGATCTTTGTGGCCATTCGTTGATCAGACAATCACCAAAGAAGTCGATTGAGCTGTGGAACACTCCTAAAAATTTACAAGATATCTCACAATTAATCACATCATATCTCAGAGGATCACTGAAATGTCTGCCCTGGTGTGATGTGCCATTGAATCACGAAGTCGATGATATGTTGCTGCATCTTATTGACTTGAACGAACATTTCATCTTTACTATCAATTCTCAGCCCAAGATTAACGGAAAGCCATCGACAGATCCCGTCGTTGGGTGGGGCCCCTCCAAGGGTTACGTGTACCAGAAACAGTATTTGGAATTCTTATTGCCCAGGGACAAACTGTCACAGTTTCAAGAGATATGCAAGAAACACGATGACCATTTGACGTATTTCGCAACAGACTATAACGATAACTTGTGGACAAACCACCCAGAAGATAACAGAGCTAATGCAGTCACCTGGGGTGTGTTCCCAGGCAGTGAGATTCTACAGCCCACCATTGTGGAGAAGGCCTCTTTCCTGGCCTGGAAACAAGAGTTCTACACTATATTGGAGGAATGGAAACTGACGTTCATCGAACGGAAGGCTACCGAGTCTACCGAACTGGTAGACCATCTAATCAACAACTACATGCTGATCAATGTGGTTGACAATGACTTTATTTCCTCTAATGATGCCATCTTTGATCTTCTCCGGACCCTTTACGATAATTAGACCCCTTTTACACCTGCATTTCAACATGATTGATACGAGAACCTTGCAGCATAAAGCCTGCAAACGATCTCTTTAAAGCTAGCATTTCAACAAAACAGCATTTACTCAAGTTACAGTAGCCTCATTTCTGTACCTCCGAGTTCAACATTTCTGTGGTACAAGTGTTGCGCTTTCAACAAGACAATACTATCTGGCGCTACTGTCTCCATCGGATGTATAATTACATTTCACTTTGGGTTCGAAATTGCCCTTCTTCTGTACATATCACGTTGTGGCCTTACATATTATACAGAATACCCAAGCAAGAGTTCCCACTGACAACATCTATAAACTTGTCGATAGCTGCCGAGTGAATATCAGTAATGGCGCCACAATCATCAAACCAGACCTGCGCAAGGAACCTGCGGTTCCAAGCTGCCGTCACCGTGCTTTGTTTGCACGGAATAACCGTTGTACGGCTGATGATGCATCGATCGAAAAAATTAATCGTCCACTTGGCTTCTATACGTTTATAGAAGACTTGAAGTTTGAAAAATTTGAGCGCAAAAGGGTTTCTTGAGGGCTACCTGAATGCTAGCTCCAATTAGCTGCGAAGAAGTATCTAATTGATCATCAGAAACTTCTAAGGTGAATTTTTAGTTGGGGGTTCAGCGTTCTGATTGACAGAAACGACATTTAGAATTTATTGAATTCTGTTAAAATTAGGGTCTAGTACTTTGAGATACCTTCTAGGGCTGTACGCAGGGCTTAGTAAGTGGACAAAAAACCTGGGCTGCTATAGGAGATAAGTCCGTTGTTATTTCGGCTCTTAGCAGGTCCTGAGAGCGAAAACAACCGGTACTTCCAGTGCACCAAGAGCTGAATCAAAAAGAACTCCGGGGTGGAAAATAACGTCAAGGCCAGTTGTAGAAAATGTCAGACGTGCCGTCATACTTTCAGATGGTTTCTGCGATATCTGGGCCGCCAGTTGCAGTGCGGGACCGCGAAAAGCTAGCTGAGAGCAGCCACCAACGAGCCGAAAAAAAAAAGGGTTCGCAAGCGAAACCGAAATCTAAACCCGTGCCCTTAACCAGCATCAACGATTCAAAGGTGTCTAGTCTAAAATGGAATACACTGCCTGGAATAGGCGAAACCCTGCATGACAGGAAACATTCTATGAACGTGACTGTCACAGATTCCAAATTCGTGGTGTACGACCCGAGATACAACCCAAAGTTAAACAAATTTGATACATTCATACAGTTCAACGAACAATGTCCGATGATGGATGTGCTTACATTGGCTCCTAAAAGACTCGAGTCGTTCACTAGGTTCTTGAACTATTACCACGAGTGCAAGAAATTCATGACGGATACTAAGAAGTACAGTGATATCACACGTTTCTCCGGTGAAATCGATGGGTTGAACTTTCTTGAAATTGGTAATCTCTGTCAGCTTTGGTACTTACAATCGGTAAGATTTCTGTTCAACAACAAATCTTTGATATTTTCTTCAAATGTGGTGAATTCCCTGTTGCAGAGGAGACAAAAGTTTATGCATGACGGATCAGCTGAAAACAAGTTGGATGCAGATCTACTTATCATACGAACAAATGAGAGCGATACTTTGTGGGCATGGCAGGTTGCGTATGACGAACCAAGTTTAAACGTGATCGACTACGTACTTGATGTGTCCGTCCTTTCAAAGAATAGTAGAGTGCCTTCTTTTAATGAGGTGTCTCTGAATAAAATGGTTTTGAAGGATGTTATGGGAAGACCAGCAGCAATGACACATTCTTTATATGAAGATATTAAAGCAACACCCCTTCCAGAGGAACCAGAACATAGTGACTCTGATTCTGCACTCTCAGCTGATGGTTCAGGAAAAGATGTATCGATAGCGAAAAGCCAGGCTGTTCCAGCCAACAAACTTATGAAGGCAGCTCATGTAGGAACATCAGGAATAGCTCATCTTTTCAAGAAAAAGCCATCTGCTTCACCAACTCAAGCTGCGCGATCTTTGGACTCAGGTGGAAGTGATGGTTCTCATTTACCCCCTGTAGGTGTTGATAAGAATACTCTCACTTTGAAAAACAAATGGCTGGAGGATCATTACTCTAAAAGACTTTCAAACTTTACGAGTGTTTACGCACCACCATTTTCAGAGCAATTTTCTTCCACTCCGAGCGAGACAGGTGTTGATAAGGAAAAGATGCAAGATTACAAACTACTGTATCTTAAAATCAAACTGCCTTTTGAAGATTCTACAATACCTTCCATATTCTGTCCTAATTTGTGGTTTCACCTTCGTTTCGACAAGTGGAGAAATATACTTGAAGAGTTCTATCGTTCTTTGGTCCCTGGTGGATCATTGTTGACAGAGAATCTTGACTTCAAAGGATCGAGTATTGATCCGGATAATCAATGTTCTCAATCAACAACATCCGAACTACGTAAAATTCTTGATTCTGCAGCGCTGGAAGCTATGAAAGAGAATATACAAATCTATCCTATGAGACATTTGGTATACATGTTGAGTGAAGTCGGGTTTGTCAATGTCAAGTGTTGTGTATTGAGTTTGAAGAGAGGAGACCTGTACAATGAGCTGGGATGCCTTTACGAGTTCATGGCAATGTTCCAATTTGATTTTATTGTGAACAAATTCCTTGCAGACCCGTCCCTTTACCCTGAAGGAACTCATCCACCGACGTTCCCTCTACGATATTTCAAGGATCGTTTCAATACTGTAGATGACCATTTAGGGTCACTGAGAATGGTTTGCATCACCGCTGAAAAGCCCTTGAAATGATTCAAGAACTATTTTATAATAGTCTATTGTGTTATTGAAGCATTATTTAATCATTAATCAATTATCATTTCGTTATTGATGTGGATACTTCCTGACGTAACAACACGAAGTAGGTATTTACAATGACTTCTTCTCTTCCATTTTGTAGGATTTGTTTTGTCGTTCTAACGTACCGACCCTACCGTAACGTTTGTCAAGCTCTTTCCCGAGTTTATCATCCTCTTTATATACATCATTGATGAAATCATCCCTTTCGCCTCGAGAGTAGTATTTGGCGTTGACCTTCGTACTCAAGGAATGTTCCGAGTTTTTCAAGGAGTTGACAGTGTCCTCATTAATGAGAACATAAGATACACCGGAGTTTGGACACTCGTAGTTTACATTAAGAAGGATTCTTTCCATGATACCTCTTAGACCTCTAGCTCCTGTACCCTCTTTCAAAGCAAATTGCGCAACTTTCTTCAAAGCTTTCTCTGTCACTCCAAGAGTAACTCCGAACTGTTTAAAGATATATTCGTACTGGTGCAGCAAAGCGTTCCGAGGTTCCTTCAATATATGGAATAGGTCCTTTTGTTGTAATGGCTCTAGGGCTGTAACGATGGGCACTCTCCCAACAAGTTCGGGAATCAAACCATAGCTGACCAAATCACTCGGAGTGACAAAGTTCAAGGCTGAAACAGATTTACCGTCACCGACATCAACGTGTTCGATTGTATTCGAGAATCTGAGCCTTTTAGAGTCAGTTTCATTCTCTGTACCGGCCTCATCTGGGTTCTTGACTTTGTTTATACGTTTCACAATATGCTTGTCCAGACCAACGAAGGCACCCATTAGCATAAACAAGATATTTGAAGTATCAACAACCATTGTTTCTTCCTTTTTCGCAACGGTTTGATTGTTTTTGTCGTCTGTCTTCTTGCTTACTGGACGCTTCACTGTCAATTCCACGCGATGACCCTCCAAAATCTTTAGTAACGATTGTTGTACACCTTCTCCAGACACGTCTTTGGTCCCAATACTAGCTGCAGGTTTGGCCAATTTGTCCACCTCATCGAGAACAATTATGCCCCGCTCTGCTTTGGCCACGTCGTAGTCGGCGCTGACAAGTAGCCTCTCAATGCATACCTCGACGTCTTCCCCTATGTAACCTGCCTGCGTCAGTTGCGTGCAATCTGTGATAGCAATAGGAACCTCCAACATCCTGGCCAAAGTCGTGGCAAGCAGCGTTTTTCCGGACCCACTGGGCCCAACCACCATCAAATTACTCTTCGAGAGCTCCAAATCCTCGTCTTCCTTGCCAAACTCAAATTCCAGCTGACGCTGAAGGTTCAGAAGTCCTTGTTGTGCCTCCGAAGAAATAAAACCACTAGACTTGTCAGAATCCGCTCCGGCTGCTTGCTTCTCTTGTTGCTGTTTCAGTTTCAGCTTGTGCTCTTCCTCCACAATCTTCTTCTGCAGCTGGATCTCGGCCTTTCTCTGCTTGTCGTTCACCCGCAAATAGTGGTTATACACTGCAACGCTGCACACTTTCTTCCCATCCGTTTGTCCCACAATATACTGGTCCAGAAACTCTTTTAGTTCGCGAGGTGAAGGGATCTTGGCCCTGCTGCCCTGAAATAACTTCGATGACGCATTGCTCAACGCAGAAGTTTGGCAAAATCTTCTTACAGACACCTTTAACATCCCAAATTTGAAAGTTGACCCAAACAATTGCTTAACTATGATACACTAGAGACTTGATTTGGATCCTTATAGCTCCAGTACTGCAACAACGCACACTATGTTCTTTGTTCTTTTCTTTAATCGATGAGTCTCTTGATTAACATGAGTCTTGATGCCTTAATTCATTGAAAACCTAAAAGAGAAGGTCTTCGATGAGATGTTGATATATAAAAGAGAGGATCAGTCACCAAAGGAGCGTATAATTCGGTTACGTGTCATGAATCTAAGGTGAACGGTAAAATAGGTTGTTGTAGGTTTGCTTTTGGTGGAACTTCAGCGGTGGAACAAAGTTAGTTTGCGAGATTAAAGAGAAGAAGCTTGATTTGGCATTGGCAGCTACAGCACCAAGTTAGGGTTAGGAGAGAGAAACAGCGTTGTTAAATGAAATATGACGACAAAACAGCACAAGGTTCCGGATTTCTACTGCTGCTATTTGTTACGGTCGATTCCCAAGCCTAATTCGTTTTACATTGGGTCATCGCCCGACCCGGTACGACGGTTGAGACAGCACAATGGGTCGCTAGCGCGCGGCGGCGCTTACAGGACCAAGAGAAATGCCACAAGGCCCTGGAAGATGGTTGCGTTTGTGTATGGGTTCACCAGCAAGATTGCGGCGCTGCAGTTTGAGCATGCGTGGCAGCACACGTACAGAACCCGGTTCATCAACGACGAAGAGCGGTTGGTGACGAAGAAAAACACGAGAAACGGAATAGCCACGAAACTGGGTAATGTAAGATTGCTAATGAAGCACTCTTACTTTGATAAGATGAATCTCAGGATCAGGTTTTTCGACAGACTCGCCTGGGAAGCGTGGGAACTAAACAAATTCAAGATTGACTGCTCCATGGCAGCTTGTGAAATCGATGAGGCGGTACTTGTAGACGACACAGTACTGGATGATTTGAATGAGCTGAACCTAGAAAGAATAAAGACCTTTTATGATGAACATATTGCTCAAGAGGCCCTAGTATATCAAAGATACCAAGATCGGCTTACCTTTGAAGACCCGAGATGTATGCTATGTCGTAAAGAGATAGATTTCATTCATGATCATGATACAAGAATGATTGCATTTTGCCTTGACGAGGACTGTGATTTCATCTCGTGTCTGCGATGTCTCTATCACAAGTTCAACAAAGAATCTAACGAAATTGTACCAAAATGGGGCAGTTGCCCCAAGTGTGGGAAGAAACTCGAGTGGTCTAAGATTGTCAAGTTTTCGACGATGATTAGGGACAAGCTGGTAACATGAATGTTTTTCGCTAAGTAATTTATGTATTAAAAGTTATCTGCCAGGAGTCTTTCACTTTTAATTGAGGGTTGGAAATGATATATTTGGTTTGGGTTTCTTCAACCAAGATAGATCTTGTCGTTTCACTTGACTTAACACTCAATTCATGTCCCAGGGATAAGTTAGGATGCTTAGCAATGATTATCTTCTCAATCAAAATGTCTCTTAGAAGGAAGGATTCATTATCATGTATGATAGTTGCAGTCAAACTATGGCCTGAGAGTTCAAATGTTGTTTCTAGATAAACACCAGTTTTGTACGCCAAGGTCTCTCCATCGTCAGCGTATAGTGTACCTTTTGCACGTCCATATTTATCTGGGGCAATCACTATGGTATATGGGTCATGTTTCATTAGCTTGGCAGATCTCCGGTGCTTGTCTCTTCTAACAAAAATGTGACCGCCCTCTATGAAAACTGGTATGGTATCTAGAGATGATGGAACACTTTTAGATTTTAAGCCTCCATCGTGTACAAGTTCCAAAGTACCAAGATCATAATGGACTCCGGGTGGGAATACTACAGACACGATATTCGCGTTCGCAGCAGTTACAGGTTTTACCAGAATTCCTTGTTCGCCCAGGTAAAATTGATCATCAACATTGTACAATTCCAAAATATTGGGATGTTCGTAGACCATAGGGTTGAAAACCGGAACTCCTCTATAGTAGGCGTCATGGAATGCCGTGTAGAATGTGGGCAAAAGCTGATATCTTAGTTTAATTGCGTCCCTCACAATGGACCTAGCGGGCTCACTCAAGAGATAAGGCTCTCTCCTTCTACTGTCGATGTGGGCATGCCCTCTGAAAAATGGATACCATATACCAGTTTGGTACCAACGGATCAGTAATTCATCATCTGGGTCTCCGAAAAAGCCAGCAACATCTGCTCCAGTGTTCATCATACCTGCAATATTCTGACTCAAAAGCATGGGTATCGAAATTTGTAGATAGTCCCAATTAGCAACGTTATCACCAGTCCAAGTTGCAGCAGTCCTTTGTGAACCCGCAAAGAAAGATCTTGTTAAAATGAAAGGTCTCTTATTTGGGCTCATTTCAATGGATGCATCAAATGTTGCTTGATGGACTGTCAGGCCATATAGGTTGTGAACGCTTCTCTCTTCAAACCCATGATGATGCAAAAGATCCTTAGGTGCTGTCGTTTCTGGTCCGTCAAAAATGGAAGGTTCATTCATATCATTCCATATGTAAAGGTTGTCAGAATTATCCCAGAATGTACGTAAAAATTTAGACCAAACCTGTCTTGCCAAGGGATTGAAGGTGTCAATCCACAGAGATTCCCCCGGCCAACATTGCCCATAAAATATTTTGTTCAAGGAGTTTTTGACAGCTGTTTTAGACGATTTTATAGCATCGCTGATAAAGTAGTTGTTTTTGATGTGAGGATCAATGAGTGTGACAAGATTTCTACCAAATTTTGATAGCTTCAACATCATCCTCTCTGGATTAGGGAACGCATCTGAATTCCACGTGAAGTACTGCTTCTTATCTGTATATTCCAGATCAAGCCATATAAAGTCATAAGGAATTTCCCATTTATCCATCTGAGAATCGATAGTCAGAACATCAGATTCATCATTATAGTTCCATCTGCATTGATGATACCCAATGGAAGATATTGACGGTAGCTGTGGTCTTCCGGTGATATTGATATATGACTCAGTGACTAGTTTAGGTGTGTCCTGTACAATGATTATGACGTCAATAATACCAGATTCTGAGATCCAGTGCGAGGACGATCCGGCATTATTGTATTTTATGTCAACCCAGGTATCTGATGGGTTTACCCAGAAGATACCGATTGCATTGTGTTGTGAGATACCGATAAGCAGTGGAATTGCACCATACATAGGCATTGTAGAGTTTAAGTTGTACTGGAACACATCGACATTGAAAAGACGATATGGATCTGTGTCAGACGTGTCTCGCAGTCTGAACGAGTCTGCATGTTCTGGAATACCGTAGAGATGCTGGATTCCAGGCAGCTTAAAATCTAGAGCTACAGATTCAGGCCCAAATGGCATAGAATCCGATTTGGAGTCTTTGAAACTATCACTGTACATGTCAAAGGGCTCTTCCTCCGTATTCAAATTCAACCAGTTGTTTTCCAAAGTTCTGTAGTGTTCAAAATTCAATAATTGCTCATCATTGATAGTAACAACATCCTGAGATCCTTTTTGAACTTTAATTTGAAACTTCGCGAGATTTATCGTTACTTTTAGACCCTTTGCTTCAACGACGTACATGTCTTTATGCCAGAACCCAGAGAGTTTCCCCGAAACTGTGTTAACTGTTCTATTGTATTCATTGTCGAAAGCCCATGAAGCTGTCTCATTGTATCTATCCAGATTGACCCCATTCCTAGACCATGCAGTATGTTCTCGATTTTCATTCAATTGAAACCTGACTTTGTCTTCATCCATGAGATCCAAATTGAACGTTAAAGGAATACTTCTTTCGCTCCCATTGGCAAACACGGATTTATGTATTATCCCCTGTAAGCTATGCCCATTCGAATTTATTTCAATACTTTCAAAGTCAACAGAGTAATGACTACCCTGAGAACGGCGCATGTTCTCAGCATAGACCCTGTTTCTCTTGCAGAAACCGGACTGATCGCATCGTTTCAATAAATGATCTTGAAACGCCGAAACAATGCATGCACTGAACAGCCAGGCCACAATTGAAACTCTGGAAAATAGCATTGATACTTCAGCTAGTTGTAACGACACCCGGATTGTCCAACAGCTTATTTGCTGTCAAAACATTTCCATTAATTTACAGTTTCTTATTAACAGCCTTTTATTCCTTAATTAGTTTAAACGTTTAATGGGCCTTAAACAAAGACAAAAAAGTAGCAAGAGTTAAAAGATCATTAAGAAACTTTCGGTGATCTGGGAATATCCATCGGAGCTAGTTCAAAAGTTTCAGATTAATGAGTCTATTAGGGGTATGTCAAGGCCTCTTCTCTTGGAGACCATAAAATTAATAATACTACGTAGTTTAGAACTGAATTGGGTTTAAATTCTATACCTTAACTGTCAACAGATGTGGATGAAGAAACTGGGCTCAAAGTCTGTACCAGGGTGTTACCCTTTGTAAGTTTACGGTCAGAATGAAATTTAATGTACCGGAGTTTGATAAAGAAACTTCGTACTGGGTATATAACTCGGCCAAGCTTCATACGGTATTTCGTCTCGTGACAGCGAAATTAGATATGCCTTTGCCTGGTGGTTACAACAAGGAACAGAAACGAGGACTTGCGATTGGAAAAATGGAAGAGTCAACCAAATTGCCACCGGTGAAGGCAACGCATTTCAAAGATACGAAACTTCCCTCTCTGAGGCAGATATTCCCGGAAATGATAGATTTGAATCCAGAACTACAAGAGCTGAAGGAAGGTTTGGATCACAGTAAGCACAAGGTTGGGGAATTGTTGAGGAAAATGGTTGCTTTAATACGGTGCTTTAATTACAACTCTATAGTCGAGTTTCAGGAGCAGTGCAGAAAATTGAAGGAATATATGGACGGAATTCGAGTTATGATGATAAAGTACGACTGTCTTGACACACAACATAACAATGATATAATCCTAGATCAAGTGGTTCCTCCACCTTGGCTTGAGTTCCAAAGAGATGGGCCCAAGTATTGCGTACATTGTGAGTGCGTGGAAACAATCGAATGGCGCAACGGACCCTGGGGTAAAGCAACGTTGTGTAACGCGTGTGGGTTATGGTATCGTAAACTAAGGAAAAAACTCGATGCAGAAGAGGCCGCGATTTTCATGGAGCAGAAGAGGCTCTTCTCTGAAAAATATGATAGAAAAGAAGTCTCAGCTCTCAAAATAGATGACGATACATTCGCTATTGTCAAGACCTCATTGATTAAAAGATTGAACAGTTTCATAAAAGAGGTTGAGATTAAAAGGAGGAAGACAACTCACACGGAACAAAAAGTTACCATGAAGGACATACCTCAGAAGGTGACACCCTTGGAAATGAACAAATATGATTCAATATCTCGCATCTGTTGAATAAGTGATTTTGCGGCTTTCAAAATAGAATGATTTGATAAGTTAATATCGTTAAGCAACACGAAAAGTTCAAACCTTTCTGTAGCCCAATGGACACCCGTTAATTGGCCTGGGTGTTTTTCATTCTTCCACTTTAGCATCGCAACAGAAGAATTGCTCAAAGTCCGTCCTTGATCATCTTCTGCTAAATTTTTCAGATGTGTATAATACTGGAGCATCTCTTTGGATGGTTGGAAAGGGGTATAAATCTGCACTGTGCTCTTCAGTTTGTAAACGAAATGATGGACATATGGCGTCTTCTTGCTCCAATCGATAAGAGAGTACTCCAAATTGTAGTATCGTTTACTTTGAGTAAGCGCTTTCTCTATCCTTTCTACAAATTCATTCAAAATTCCAAAGGCATCTTTCTGAGAGCTAATCACCATAATAATTGTGTCATTAGGTAGAATCTTTATCAACGCATATAAGAATCCATTATCATTGAATTTTGGAAAGCATATTGGAAAGCATAGGACCTTGTTTAGAAGAAGATCTGTCAGCTGAATTCTGACGACTTCAAACAAAATATGCAGATCCATCGTGTGCAAAGTGTGATTTGAAGGGCGTAGGATTGAGATCAATTTCATATCTAACGTGGTAATCAAAGTGTATAAAATTTGGCCGTTATGGTTTGAGATGTTGAAGTCACTGTACGTCGACGAGATGATGGAATTTACAAAATGCCTTGTCTTTGGAATCATGGGCAAACACTCCAGGCTGTTTGTAAGCCATGTTATACGAGGATCAGTTGCAAGTGATTCACATAAAGATTGGAGCATGTGCTGGTCAAGATCAGTCAAGTAATGCTGCAGATCAAAGTTTTCTCGTTTGGACATCATTTTGTTCAGGTTTCTCTGGGAAACAGAGGAAATGATATAAGAGTGGAGGAGATCCAGCTGCTGCTCTAGCTGGGCTGTGCTTTCATAGTTGTTACTGCATTTGACCATTAGCTTGATATGATTCTTATCCAGAAATACAAATTTCGTGGCAGTCCCGTCGTCGTTGTGCATTGAGACGTGTTTCATCGTGGTGTCCTCATTTATCACAAAGTAATTCATCACCGTATGAATAATTCCAGTAAGTCCCATAGCCTGTGCTTCATTTTCCAACTGTGAAAACACCAACTTGCCCGCAGATGTAAAGATGAAGAACAGCTTGTCATTCTTGGACTTCTCTTCGATGAAACTGGTGAGATTGGAAGTTCTGTTTGTATGCTCTTGGTTCAGAGTTATAGGATACACAGAGTTCAACTCTGCTGTGATCAGTGATTGCAAATCAAAATTGAGCTCTGCAGCACTGGTGACAACAGATCCTGAATCTGAGCTCGGTACAGATTTCCTTTTGCTTGTCTCTGCATCATCATCAAGAAATACAGTAGCTCTAGTACTGAGGTGGTTCGTTAGATCAATCGATGTAGTCGGTTTACGGGAGTTACCTGTCTGCATCCTAAAGGAAACGGATCTCTCCATGATGGATTCTGATCAAAGCATACAACTCACCCCGTTTGGCAAAATATAGCAATCCCCACACTTAATTGGTAGAAATAAACCAATATGTCTGTTAGCCTCCTAAATTGAATCATCGTTGCAACTTTAAAGAGTTAACTAACTTTTAGATTATTACGACATAATAACCAAGCCAAACGGAACAAGTCAAAAGACGATAGTGACACGGGTAAAACTTGGCGGAAGCAAGCTTTATAAGGACCCAGTTAAGTTAAGAAATATTCGGGAAGATAATTCGATATACCACTATATAATACTATAGCACTCCAGCGTATGTACCACATAGCCCTGACCCAGTCATAAAGCACATGTGAACGTAGCCAATTGCAGACCGCGAGCCGAGTCCCGAGACTAGCCAACAAAAGGAAGATAAATCGGTTGATCATGAGAAAGCAAACTAGTGTGGTCAGAAAATGGCCGGCCCTGACAAGACAAGGCTTATCTGCGAGTGTGAACCTGGAATCCAAACTCTTCTTCGCAGTACGATAGTCCACGCCACGGCGCGGTGAAGCCAGTTTGCGCGGGAGAGATCCCGATCAATACTTCTTTCTATCGTACTGCTGGTAGTACTTGTAGCTGAGGTACGCATCTGCCGCGACAAAAGCGCTGACTCCGGACACAATGACGGCGATGTCCTTGTCGGACTTGCCCTTGAGGAAGCGTCTGTTGTTCGCGTACCCGCGGATCAACGTGCTGATGGTTCCGGCCGCAAGCAAAGCGTTCAAGGATACCACCGGGTTGCGCAACTCCTGTACCACGACGTTTGCGGCGTACGAAGTGTTCGAAATCACGGCTGAAACAGTCGCCTGAGTCGCATTTGCGGTCCGGTTGGCCACCGCTCCTGCGATTTCCACCAGCTTGTCCCAGTAGGGTTTCAAAATACCCTCCGCGTGGTCAACGTGCTTCTTCAGCTCCTCCTGAGCCTTTCCGGCCGCTTCCTGCGCCTCATGTGCGGCCTGCGACGCCTTGCTCTTGACCGTTTCCTTTGCGTCTTTCAAGTCCTTGGCGGCCTTGCGCTGGTGCTGCTGAATCTCCTGCTGCTTTTCAGATGACATGCCGGTGTATATATGCCAAAGTCACTCTCACTGTGCGCTTCCTTAAGTCTTATCCTGTGACTCCCTTAAAATGCAAGTCAGATAACGACGTCCGATGAAATTTCCGTTCTCAAGCGATTATCAACTTCACAATCCTCTAGAACCTCAGTTTCCTGATATACCAGACTATAAACCCTTGAAAACAGCCTTATATTCCCCGCCTCCCAAATTCTTGTCAAATGATCGTCTAAGGGATTGTTTTCAACTTGCGTTAACGTCTCTTTACTTAAATACTACAACACTGAAATACAAAACACACCATTATAGTGACACAGCAGGGGACTACCACCGTTGGAGCCTGGTTAACGATCGGATACCTACGTCAGCTTCTCCAGAGAGGCCCACAGGGCCTTCTCCGGGTCTACTTCTCCAGTCTGATGGCCCGCGGGGCACGTCAGTAGTAATCACACTTGTCCTCTGTCAAGCGTAACGTGGCGAACAAACTAGAAAGCGGAACAGCCTCAGACCTCTGCTATTGCTACTGGAACATGTTCCGAGCTTATGGTGACACAGTCGGCCCGAGAGCACAGTTTATCGCGCACCCTGCGATTGGCCTGACTCTGGCATTTGCTTTCGCCGCAACAAGCGTTAGGGATGGGCTGGACCTGAACCGGGGACTGTTGCGCCCGTGCATTATTCACATTTATTCCATTTATGCACGGGTTTTGGATGTCAGTGCAGAATTTCCACAACAGGAAATATTAGTCTGATGTGTGGGTGTTTCGAGGGGACTCTGGTCTGGCAAGGACTCAAGCATTACCCGGACTCCTGCTAGCCACGCAATCGATGGAACTTTTCAGCGATGCGCATTGACAAGAGAGAACATTGGACCAAGGTAAAGAAGGGAAGTAGAGTTGAATAGCTGGTGTTCCGCTCAGGCGTCCGTCCGCAAGCATTGTTAGCTAGTATTGTCGATCGAAAGTTACCTTCCATCAACTTTCCGTGATTCCATTCCGACAAGTCAAACCAGTGAGCAATCGTACCAGAAAGTAAATCAAAGAATGTCTGCTCCAGCTGCTCCTCAAGGTCAAGCCCCTCGTAGAGGTGGTTTCGGTGGTGCCAACAAGGGCCCAAGAGGTAGAAGAAACAACAGAAGAGACACCGAGGAAAAGGGCTGGGTTCCAGTCACCAAGTTGGGTAGATTGGTCAAGGCCGGTAAGATCTCTTCTGTCGAAGAGATCTTCTTGCACTCTTTGCCTGTCAAGGAGTTCCAGATCATCGACCAGTTGTTGCCTTCCTTGAAGGACGAGGTCATGAACATCAAGCCAGTCCAGAAGCAGACCAGAGCCGGTCAAAGAACCAGATTCAAGGCTGTCGTCATTGTCGGTGACTCCAACGGTCACGTCGGTTTGGGTATTAAGACCGCCAAGGAAGTCGCTGGTGCCATCAGAGCTGGTATCATCATTGCCAAGTTGTCTGTTATCCCAATCAGAAGAGGTTACTGGGGTACCAACTTGGGTCAACCTCACTCCTTGGCTACCAAGACCTCCGGTAAGTGTGGTTCCGTTACTGTCAGATTGATCCCAGCCCCAAGAGGTTCTGGTATCGTCGCTTCCCCAGCTGTCAAGAAGTTGATGCAATTCGCTGGTGTTGAGGATGTCTACACCTCCTCTACTGGTTCCACCAGAACTTTGGAAAACACCTTGAAGGCCGCTTTTGTCGCCATTGGTAACACTTACGGTTTCTTGACCCCAGACTTGTGGGAAATCCAGCCTTTGACTCCTTCCCCAATGGATGTCTACGCTGACTACGCCAACGCTTCCAAGAAGAAGTTGTAAACGGGCTCATAACTGATATCTGTGTATAGTATTATATTGTACCAATATTATCTAGTTCAGCAATAAAACTGTTTGAAACCTGCAAATAAGGATCTCATCAGTGTCAGGCAAGCCCCATTACAAGCAGATTCAACCCTTTGAATCTGCTCCTAATGGATACAATATATAAATATTTTATTTAGTGATGGAAACTGACAGTGTGTAAACACGCCGCTACCATCGGTAATTTTTTTTGTTGTTTAAGTTTTGTCTAACCTACTGCCGATGTCCTACTTCACATGAGGAGCTTTGGCAGTCTTCAGACGTTTTATTATAATATAAGTTGTAAAAAGATGATAATACTACCTCGATTAGCATCGGAACTGAAATGATAAATGACGAACAGGAACGGTGAAAAATATGACTGAACAAATATCCTGCGCCAAGATACGATCAGTTAGTCATCATAGCGTCACCGTCATATTCATTCTTTTGAAGAACCGATTCAACAGATGATTCAGGCAATGCGAATGGTCTTTCGTTAGTTGCAGAGTCATGTTTCCTAGGTTTTTCCGGCAACACTCTGTTTGGAGGATGCTCGAAAAGACAAGCAAAAGTTCTACATTCTGCACCATGTCGACAAGGTTCATGTACTGGATGTCCGAAGAAACAGTCGATTCTCGTACAACGGTCACCTTCACGACACATAACGGTTGACAAAGCGTGTCTTTTAGGACAGCGTTTATTCGTGCATTTAGGACCAAACTTGCATTGCTCTAAAATCTTCTCCTCCGGTGGAACCAAGGAGCCTGCAACCTGTTTAGGTTTTGCACTCTTAATGTGTGTTAAATCAGGCTTTGGCTTAGTTATTGGTTTGTGCATGGATTTGACGTCTCTTATCTTTGAGAGAGAGCTGTGGGCTTTTTTACAAGTGGGATCTGTGCACTGTAGGTTATTTTCACACCAGCTGAATTCTGTCACTTTGGCATCTTCGTTAGCTGGAGTAGGATGCCCGAAGGGACATAGTTGCTGAGAGCATAGAATTCCGAATTTGCATACCACAATACCACTGATACGTTGTTGCTGTTTCTTCTGGAACTCTTCCCTCTTGACCCTCCTCTCCTCTCTCACTTTCTCCAATTCTTGTATTAGTGCCTCGTCTTCATTTGGATGTAGATATGTGCACGTTCCTGGAGCGTTCTTGCAGTTGGGGTACTGCGGGCATGTAGCGGTAGGATGGCCACGAGGACATTTGCGACCCAAAGGACAGTGTGGGAAGTCTGGGCATCTACCCTCCCTCTTGATCACTACGTTATTCGAGATACCATTCCCATTGTCTGACTCGTTCAGTCCTAAGGCCATGGCAAGCTGATTGGTACCGACTCTTGAACCGGCGCCCCTTCTACCTGGTGCGCCGCCGTTCTTCGAGATTCCACCTTTGACAGTGCTGGAAGCACCAATTCTGGAGGAGCCCCCGTGACCGACTCTATCTCTGCTGCGGTTCACTGTTGACCTTGCTGTCGTGTCTAGCACGCCAGCAAAAGCAGAGATCGGCGCAGCAGGCGCAGTAGGTGCAACAGGCGCAGCAGGCGCAGCAGGTTGTGTGGCCACTTGTCCGCTCAGTTTGGCGTAAACCGTCTGTAGATCATCGCCAGCCTTCAAAAGCTCGGCTGCGTTAAAGGCGATCGTCACTACATTTTGCAGCTCTTGAGCACTAACACTATCAAAAAGACTTGTCAACTCCTGCAAAACATCTGCTGCACTCGAGCCATTAGACATCAGCAAAGTCACATATTCAGCAACCTGTGATACATCTTCTTGGAAGTTAGGAACGATCTTCAGCCTCTCCGTGATGACTGTCTTCAAATTCTCAACGACATTCTGGGGAACATTACTCATCTTGAAGGTATAATCCGTTTCAGTCCGTCCGGAACTTTGATTATGGACCTGATACAAAAGAGAAACCCTCTAGTGACGCCTATTAGAATACTTTACGAATGATTCCATCTTGTACAATGTCAGCTTCAGATCCTTCAGCCTTAAAACTTTTCTTGCTGATGTAAAAGAAGGAAAAAAATGTGGTTACCCGGATACTGGACAGTGGATTACTCTTGATATCGCTGAGATGTCAAGAGGCTTGGATGGACTGGAGATGGCATCAAGCCCATGTAACCGATGAAACTTGTAGCTGGCGAATAGTGAATTCTGTCCAGTGTTATTCTGAACTTCTAGAAGCCACCACATTTTTTTTTTCGTTGAACGAACGCAGTTCTTGTTGCTAAAATGGCAATACAACAAAATCACTGACGCTGGTCGCTTCGGCTTTGCAATTTAGTCTTCTTGTCTAACATCAAGTTCACCAGATTTTCTGATGCCATGTTGAAAATACTGGCCTGTGCGTTGGAGAATGCGTCGAGCAAAGGGACGTAGACATTCCACATCTCTACAAGCTTTTTTCGACGAGTTTCGAGAGATTCTGGTTGGATAGACTGGATGTAAAGGTCTGGGTATTGTTCACAAGTGTCGTAAAAGTCCTGCAAATTCGTGAAGAGCTCACGCAATCCCAAAATGTTGCCTGAAAATAGATACTCCGGTTTGTTTGATACGAGTAGGTCGTAGGTCTGATCGAAATCCGCCATGCAGCGGTCAATTACCTCCAGATAGTATATCATGCAGACATTGACCCGGTAAGCGACTGTGCTTGATGTTTCGACTGGCAGCTCAGGGCCAGTTTCCTCGGAAGCTGCTGGACGATCAAAAGTTTTCTGTCCGTTCACGATATTTACGTAGTACTGGGTCAAACGGGGCAATATGTTTCGCAGTTCTTGCTGAGCCAGCAATTCGCAATTGTGACGAAGCACATTCAGTGCTTCAGACGGTCTGGCGTCCGTCTTCCTCAACGACCGTTCAATAGTTCTTCGGCAGAGATCCGTTCTTATCAACACAAACAGAAACTCCCCGGTTAGCCGCTCGGACTCCGAGATACGTCTAAACCAGAACTTGTCCAGACCAGTGTAAAACTCAAAGATGTGGTCCATATCAGTGCTCCCATTGTACGATACCAGAAACGGGTACACTTTTAAGAGTTCAGACGTCAGTCTCTGACTCAGAGCAAATTCTTCCGCGCTACTTTTTTCAGATCTGGGATTTCCCACTCCAGTCACTGTGTCAGCACCACTCCTAGCTAGTTTGCTTTCGTCCATGGCACTACTTGCTTGTCGATGACCTATGTTAGAATAACTGAAGTAATGACCTGCTATCTTCAGCAAATCCTCTCAATTCACAAGCAAAGAGGAAACGACCAACTATTTTCAAAACCAAAGATTTAGAATATGAAACCCACCTGCTGACTCGAGGTCTCAACGGTCTATTGTCACTGTTCATGTATCTGCGATGCTCATTCTTTAAAGATATCAATGCATCAACACCGTATGAAATGATTTCATATTCATGTCTGGAAGGCGCGCTTTCAAGAAAAAGGACGCGACGCCTTAAATTTACTGAAGATACAAGTTAAGATGATTTTAGAGTTGCGATTTGACGGTATTTAACGGGGTTTTTGGAAGAAATTCTAATCTAAATAGCCGACATCTATAGCTCAAAAGTGTGTTAGAAGTTTAGTTGGGAGAAAGATAGAGTGTGAAGGCTATTTTGCAGAAACTAGTGGAGCCATCGCTACAGGGAATTGAAAATACAGTTGATATAGTTCTGTACCTGACGCCAGACTGGGAAAATGAGTGATGGTGGTATTGAGATTGATTTCCAGGCGTTCCATGATCGGTTTGTGAAACTGGGAAGCCAGTTTTCAGGGTTTGAGGGGTCTCCCGACAGTCTGTTGTTTGTTCTGGGATCAACCAACGAGGAAAATCCGTACCAGAAAACGACGATTTTGCACAATTGGCTGTTGGGATATGAGTTTCCCGCCACATTGATTGCATTTTTCAAGAATAAGGGTGTCATCATCACGAGTTCTGCGAAGGCCAAGCATCTTTTGCCTGGCCTTTCGAAGTTTGAGAACTCTGAATACAAGCTAGAGTTGTGGGAAAGGAACAACAAGGACGTGGAACATAACAAGAAACTGTTTGATAATTTGATAAGCTTATTGAGCGAGTCTGGTAAGAAGATTGGTCTACCGGTCAAAGATTCGTACCAGGGAAAGTTCATCGTCGAATGGGATCCTATCTGGGAAGAAGCTAAGAAGCAGCACTCATTCGAAACGGTGGATTGTGCTGCAGGATTATCCTCAGTATGGCAAACCAAAGATGAGAAGGAGAAAGCGTACCTAACTGTATCTAGCAAAGGCTCTGACAAATTCATTGATTTGATGTCTAACGAAATTGTCAACGCAGTTGACGAAGAACTGAAGGTCTCGAACTCAAAGCTTTCCGACAAAATTGAACAAAAGATCGATGATTCTAAACTGCTCAAGAAATTGGCCTCAGAATTAACTCCTTTGTGCCCTAATAATGAGAAGTTCGACATCAACTTTTTAGATTGGGCTTACTCTCCAATTATCCAATCTGGATCTAAGTTCGACTTGAAGGTTTCGGCTCGTTCATCTAACGATCAACTATCAGGTAAGGGATCTATCTTGGCGTCATGCGGGATCAGATACAAGAACTACTGTTCAAATGTTACAAGAACATTTTTGATTGACCCCACTGACGAGATGACTGATAGATATGATTTCCTACTAATACTTCAAGAGAAGATTATCAACGACTGGTTGAAGTTGGGAACAGATCCTAATACGATTTATGAGAAGGCTCTAGAGTTTATCAAGGAGAAGAATCCTGATATATTGCCACATTTTACTAAGAATGTTGGGTCTCTAATGGGTCTCGAGTTTAGAGACGCTGCTGGAATGATAAATGCTAAACCAACAGCCCATAGAATCGGAGAAAACTGTTGCTATAATATTTCTCTTGGTTTCGGTAATCTAAAGGATTCCAAGACAGGACAGACATACGCAGTTCAGTTGGCCGACACTGTGTTTATCGACTCGGATGGGACGCCAACAGTCTTGACCAAGTATACTAAGGGAAGACAACAAATCTCCTTCTATTTCAACAACGATGAAGACGTGAAGGGAGCCACAGTTAAGTCTGAGAAGCCATCTATGTCATCTCTACCAAAGCCAGATGGCTCGTCCAAGATTTTGAGATCCAAACTTCGTGCTGAGAACCGTGCTGACGAAGAAGAAAAAGAACAAATTAGAAAAGACAATCAAAGAAAATTACATGAAAAACTTCAGAAGGAGGGTCTCCTGAGATTCAGCGATGCGGATGCAGCAGATGGAGATGAAAAACCCAAGAACTTTTTCAAAAAGTACGAGTCTTATGTCAGAGAAACCCAAATTCCAACCAATGTCCGTGACCTTAAGATCCATGTAGACTGGAAGAATCAAACAATTATCTTACCTATCTACGGTAGGCCAGTTCCATTTCATATCAATGCATACAAGAATGGTTCGAAAAATGAAGAAGGTGAATATACATACTTGAGACTAAATTTCCATTCTCCTGGTGCAGGTGGTGCTGGTAAAAAGACAGAAGATCTACCATATGAAGATAATCCAGATAACCAATTTGTCAGATCAATTACGCTGAGATCCAAGGACGGTCCACGTATGAGTGATGTCTTCAAGCAGATTACTGATCTGAAGAAGGAATCAACGAAGCGTGAACAGGAACGCCAAGCTTTGGCTGATGTTGTTGTCCAAGCAAAGTTGATTGAAAACAGATCTGGAAGAACTAAGAGATTGGATCAGATTTTCGTAAGACCAAGCCCAGACACCAAGCGTGTACCTGGTACTGTGTTCATTCATGAAAATGGTATCAGATACCAGTCGCCCTTGAGAACAGACTCGCGTATCGATATTCTTTTCTCAAACATAAAGAATCTATTCTTCCAGTCTTCCAAGGGTGAACTCATTGTCATCATACATGTGCATTTAAAGAACCCTATCTTGATGGGAAAGAAAAAAATCCAGGACATTCAATTTTACAGGGAAGCTTCTGATATGGCTGTTGATGAGACAGGTAACAGTAGACGTAACAACATGAAGTTCAGGAGATACGGAGATGAAGACGAACTTGAGCAGGAACAGGAGGAGAGAAGAAAGCGCGCAGCACTTGACAAGGAATTCAGATACTTTGCAGAAGCAATCGCAGAAGCATCGGATGGTTTGGTCGATGTCGACTCACCTTTCAGAGACTTAGGTTTCCAAGGTGTGCCTTCAAGATCTGCGGTTTTCTGTATGCCTACAAGAGACTGTTTGATTCAACTTGTCGAGCCTCCATTCTTGGTTATAAACTTGAGTGAGGTTGAAATTTGTATTCTAGAAAGAGTTCAATTCGGTTTAAAGAACTTTGATATGGTTTTTGTCTACAAAGACTTTGCTAAGCCTGTCTCGCATGTTAACACGGTGCCGATTGAGCAATTGGAATTCATCAAGACCTGGTTGACTGATGTTGATATCCCTTACACGGTCTCAACAATCAATTTGAACTGGTCTACCATCATGAAATCACTACAAGATGATCCTCATCAGTTTTTCTTGGACGGTGGTTGGTCGTTCTTGGCAACTGGCTCAGATGATGAGGGTTCTGATGATAGTGAAGAAGAAATTTCGGAGTATGAGGCTTCAGAAGAAGATCCTTCCGACGAAGACGTGGAGTCCGAGGACGAATATTCAGATGATGAACAGTTCAGTGACGAGGGTTCGGATGATTACGGAGATGGCTCCGAGGAAGAAGAAGGTGCTGACTGGGATGAACTAGAAAAGAGTGCTGCCAAGGCTGACCGTGCTAGCGCGTACAAAGAATAAACTGTTGATTGGATATTCTCTGTTCTATATGTTCAATTAACAATGAACCATTATGTGTAATTTGAAGGTATCAGCTGTAAGCCAAACCGATGACCGTTTGTGTTATCTGTATATCTTAGAATAGTTTAGTTTAATTTTGACTATACTGTACAAAGTTCATTAATATATAATAGCACTTCTAGGAAAAAGCACCGGAAATCTTACCAAACCCCCTCAAGTTTAGTAGTTAGAATATCCGGTGTTCTGAATACCAACTGCACCATTGGTTAAAAGAAGTGTGTTTTCATCAGATTTAGATCCAGTGTTTGCCTTGGACGCCAACTCCGCAGAAAGCTTTTTGATAGTATCGTTTTGTTCCTTCTTGATTGAAATTTCATATGGCTTGATGAAGACGTCAAGGGAATTCAACCAAGCTAGCTCCAAAACAAAGTCATATCTGATCAAGTGGTAACAAGAATATAGTAATGCGACAAAGGCAGCTTTATTGTCTGATTCGACAAAGAAAGTGAGCAAATCCTCCGCTATTTGTTGACTTTGAGAAATCGCCGCGGTTTCAATGGCATGCTTCCAAAGCTTTTCTTGTTTGAATATGGCTAAACTCTTGGACCACTTTTTGTTTCTACGGTATAGTTGGGCCGCAATGATCTTGAAGAAGATAACTTCATGGTTTTCGAGACGAGATGCCAACCCTAGTTGGTCAAACTTGTCATATGAGTTAACAGCATCCTGAAGAGCCTTGTAATCTTCTTCTTCGATCATTAAATCATGATAAGCCTGATTCACGACTGAGTTGTTTTTAGAAAGAACGTTAAACAAGAATGGCTTGATCAAAGGCAAGTTGTCAGACTTGGAGAAAATTCTAATTGTTCTAGGAATATCCAATCTTGGTGTCAGGACTGTCAATAAGTCAACAAGCAAAGAAGGATGTTCCTTAACGTAAAAGTTGATGGCTTTGTAGTAAATTTCAAGATTTGATACCTTGACAATGATCTCTTTGAAGTAAGAGTGGTCAAAGTTGAACGCAGATCTTTCGATCATTGTCAAAGCAGCGTTATCCCATTCATCGTAATGAGCATACAGGAAAATCAATTCTGGCCACAAATGAGCTTCTTCGACAGCTTTTATAACCTTGGGAATATTGATACGAGACCAAAACAACTTGAGGTGTTCGTAAGTTTTCGATGGGTTGTACTTTGTGTATAGAATGGCAAGTTCTGTGAACATTCCCATATGAGCTCTTTCCAGACCAAGACCAGCCTCAAATAGAGAAATCAATTCTTCAAAGAAACCGTTGTCTTCATAAACGGCTACTAGTTCCTCCAACTCTTCGGCGTGGACAATCAAATTCAAACCACAGATCTGAGCTAATCTGAACTCCCTGTTGGCAATACAGGCATCATTGACTTGTTTCCAAACCTTTACGTTGGATGCCTTTCTGGCAGTGTCGACAGCAGTCTGGTAGTCGCCCAAATAAACAAGGGTAGATGCCAACTTGGAGTAGTTGGAAACAGAAGAATAACACAACTTGGCCGCTTTGTAATCTTTGTGTTCAGACAATTTGTCACCGACATCTTCCAAGTTAGCAACGGTTGAGCTCGACAAAAGGTTTTCAATCTCATTCAGTTTGCCCAACTCTGCATATGCCAAGATCAAGGCACCATCAATTTCTGGCTCCTTCAAGGACTCCCTGGCCATCAACAAGAATGGAACAAGCTCTTCAAATCTACCTGCTTCTTCAGAAGCTTTGATGACATTCAAATAATTCGAAGGATCTTTAGCTTTAATATATGAGTCAATTGCTTCTGGAATACGTAGAGCATTCAATTCAGCAGTACCAAGCTGAGACCACAATTCTGGCGTGTCGATTTTGTCTGCGTACGACTCAGCACGGTCCAACATAAGCAGATCCTCGACAATAACCTTCAAAGCTTTATCGTTCTTTCCATTTTTGTCATAAATGATAAAGGCTTCCTCGTAAAGCTCATTCTCAATACATAGAGGAGCAATTTCATCGACATCGTAGTTCTCTAGCTTTTCAATCAGTCCTCTAACTTTATTAGGTTCATATCTAATCGCTGACAATAATAACAACCCTTGCAAGGCAGGGTTCTCATTGAATGGAGAAGGCTCCAAAATAATCTTTTCCAATAACTCAATTAGCTCAATCTTTAGGCCATTCGACATGAATGCCTGAACTGTCAAAGAGACTGGTTCGGGATCGGTCAATTCAGGAATCCCTACACTGATAACAGAATCCACAAGTTGGCGTCTGTGCATGTTATCAGGTGATAGAACCTTGTTCCATAAGCCAATGTCCGAGCGGGATAATAGGTATCTAGCTTGATACTTGTACATGCTGTTCTCATTGGTTATTCTGATTAAATCATCATCATTGTTGCCCTTTTCATACGCAATGTAAGCCAAGTATGGATCTCTCTTTTCACAGTAACGACCAACATTTAAAGTGTCATACTTATCGTTTTCTTTCAAGAACTTCTCAGGGGAGTTGTTGGAGTCAATGTAAATTTTGGCAAGTGTGTTGTAAACAGATTGACTTTGAGCACCAGTCTGTAATGTTTTCTCCAAGAAAGGAAGAAGTAGTTTTAATCTGTTTCTCTTTTCTACTTCCGCTGTTAACTCGTCGATTGGAACTTGGCCAACAACTGTATCCAACAAGTTGATAATAACTTGTTCATCACAATCGACATCCAATAGGCCAGCTACAACCTGGGCGGTCTTTGAAGGGTTAACTTGTTGAACGTAGACTTCGATGAACTTGAAATTCTTTGTTTTGTACAGATACAAAATCAGGTCATGAACCATATCGAAACGATCACAAACAACAACCAAAGGCATTTGGTCTTGTAATTGGGCGTCTTTCAAAAAGTTCTTAACCTTTTCAGGATCGTAAACAGAATTTTCTCTCACAACTCTTTCAACCTCTTGGAAGTGCCCAGCCTTGACTGCAGCTTGAATGTATTTGAAAACAACCGTCTCATCCGTTGTCAAATTGACCAAAGATGCCAAATAATAGTACAACCCATCGTTTGATCTGTAATCTTCGAACAATTTGATGAGGATCTTCGATCCAATCAAATCGGAGAATTTCGTTGCCACTTGAATGACGATTTGCAAATTTCCTTCAAGATTGTCATCCATCAATGCTTTCAAACATGCGAGAGATTGTTCAACGTTCAATTTTCCAAAGAAATTAACCAACCAGTCAGCGGGGATGGCAGAAGAATGAACAATGCATCTCTTGATATCCTTAATGTCGGTGTAGTTCTCTAGGGCTCTTTGGTAAAGTCCGGCCTTCTCGGCCAAAGCGGCAATCGTTGGTTTGTCATAGTGTGAGAAAATGTTATTCCCCAAGATTGCATCTGCGACTTGGGGAGCATTCAAAAGGTTGATTTCCAGAACCCTTGTTTGTAGGTGGCCTTGGTCAGGAGTATTCGATCTCAAGGCATCCAACAAGAATGAAGTCCCTTGCTGAATGAAGTTTTGACTGAAGAATATGTCTGCGATCTTTTCCACTTCTAGTTGAGAAGAAATCTCGGGATTCGACAACAGACTGATGGCGAATTCACTGGCTTTGTCAGGGTTAGACCTTAAAAGATTAGAAATTAGCACCACGAAGTTAGGGGTGTAATTGACCTTCGCAGCATATGGTAGAATTTTGTCGTATTGTTGCAATTCAGCGAGACAAGTGATAACTTTTGGGTGAATTTCTGCTTTCAAGTAAGTAGCCAGAGCCAAAGTTGTGTCAAACGGTTTGACAATATCACCGAGTTCTTCAGAGCACTGTAATTTGTCCTCCTTCAAATACTTTTCGTATAATTGCTTTCTGTCTTGTTGAAGCAGTGGTCTTGCCAATTCAATGGACTCGTATTGGTTCAGCTTACCCTTGTCCAACAGTGTGGAGAAGTATACCAAAATTGGAGAAATTGATCCAGGAGCTGCTTGGACGTTTTTCAACTTGTTGATCGTGTTTTGAGTTCTTAGCTGCTGTGAGGAAGCAGCAAGTTTTGCAGCACCGTTGTAATCGCCTTCAGCCAACAAGTTATCGAATTGCTTTTGGAATAGACCTTCAGCACCAGGCAGACCGCCTCTTGAAGCCATTGTCAATGCGAGGGATACATTGACCAATTTATTCAAGACATATGGCACTATTTGCTCGGTGTCGATCTCCACCGCTAATACGTTACCCTTTTTGTTAATACAAGCGATCCCGTTCTTGTTATTATAGTGAGTGGCTGTGAATACGGACTCTGCTGTGATTCTGTTCACAAACAAATTAGAACCAGTTTCCAATTCGTACAAATGAATGAAGCCGTATTTTGTTAGGACGTAAATAATACCATACTTCTCGGATACTTGTACCGAGATTGGGAAGTCGTTTACTGCGTCAGCTGGGAAAAAGATGTCCACGACCTTTTTCTGGTATCTCGTTGTCTGTTCTTGAGAAGGATCGATTTCTATGATACGGAGCTCTCCGCCGCCAGTGTTGACATTGCGGTTACCGGTGACAAAGACCTGTACCGGCTCTGAGTTTCCTTGCAACAGGATTTTGGAGAAGATGGCTACATGGCCGTCAATCGCCTGCGAGATACCTCTAGCCTTCGAGAACAGCTGGATCTTGCCTGCGATCTTGCCATTTTCCTGAATGATACCGACAACCGCGAACCAGTCAAGCTTTTCGTTGGCTACAAAGTTGATAATCTGGGTGTTGTTCAAGTTAACGTGTCTGTCTGTCAGTTTAACCGGTTTGGCCGATACGTTACCGTCAAAGACATTTGATACGTACAAGGAGTTCGCGCTGACAAAGCCCAGCACCTCTTCGCTGAGCCATTTCCAGAAAATGACCGGCTCGTCCAATTGGAACGATTTCAACTTGGATTTGGTGTCCAAATTGAAGATCTGGACAATGGTCCCGTTAGCTCTGACGGAAATCACTTTCTGCGAAGGGTGCATGATGGCAGAGTCTCCGCCCATGTTCTTTCTCGTGACTTCATTTCCGTTCGTTAAGTCCACGATTGCCACAGTGTTCGTGCCATTTGCAGACTCTCTGACCGTCACGAAATGGTCTGACTCAAAAGTCGTGGATCTGAAGTCCAGGTACTGAGGGGAAATACCTAGCGACGTCAGATCCACAAGCTCTGTGAATTCAATGGGGAGATCACTCATTCTGTAATGTCTGGGGGGCAAAAGTTCCGGATTGATAAAGGGCACCCCGTCAAAAGATCCCGCTTTTCTCTAATAAAACTCGCTTTTCGCAGCTTCAAACTTCACCAAACACCTTCCACACAGCGTCTAATGCGTCTCGCTTGTTTTCAGCCCGAAATACCAACAATTGCGATATCTGTCTCAGCGGGTATTTTCTTCTGTTGTTTCGAATCTATAGTGTTAAAGTTAACAAATGGTGTAATTATAGGAAATCTGTTTTTATTGATTTTGGATGATTTGGCCTGTTAAAGGGGCTGTTTGGTAGAAAAGACCATCAACTGCGCGCTCTGGGGTCATTGGGGCAGGCGCTGCGCAGCGGACGCGGAGCGCCTGCGGAGCGCTGGACTACTGGACGCCTTGCGGTAAGGCCCCTCCTGCGCCGCGGGTACAAGTCCCTGCTGTCACGTGACGTTACTTTGTAACCCGGCCGAGCACTCGGCAGGGTAACCAGCAGCCATCATTTGCTGTCACGTGACCCATCCTCACTCTTTTTCTCCCCTCCTGTGCGACTCGGAGCAAAGCTATTATAGCCGGAACCCCGTACCGTTACCCGGATAAGGCACCGGCCTTAAGCCCTCCAGTCCGTTTCTCTCCTCCCCTTGACATCTACAGTGTGGAGACTAACAGCAATACCAGTCAGTCACCACCAAGAATACAGCGGTAATACACGGCTATGACACCACATTTCAAGGCGTTGTTTAAGCAGTTATCTAGCTTGCTCTTGTTTATGGAGACTTGGCGGGGAAACGAGTAGTCAGCTAGCCAGATTGTCAGCCTTTTCGTCTTGTGCCACAAAAGTGTCAGTTATTAAGGCCGTTCTTTAAGATATATAAGTCGAGGGTTCTTTGGAGCTGGAGAACGTTTGTTGGACGCTCTAATGCATGGAAGTGTGTATGATTTAGGGTGTTCAAGCGTGTGCTTTATTTGATATAAGGTTGAATCAAGATTAAATCAAGATTAAATCAAGTAAGCTCAGATCATCGGGTAATCATTTTAAGGATCATGACAAGACAGTCCAGTACAGACGAAAAACAGGCGACGTATGCGGCCAAGCGGTTTATCACGGCAGAGAGGCGGGGTTCGCGGCTGAATATCGATGAGCTGAACGTGTTTTTGGAGAACGGGCCGCAAGAAGCACGGCTGACGCAGGATTTGATTGAGGAAATAGTGAATGACCCAGTGTTGAAGACGGAAACAGACCACTACGACATCACGAAAGCGGAGGAAAGACAGATCACGGCGCGCAGAATCGCACGGCTGGCGCTGTACATGGAACATGACGTGAAAACGAAGCAGAACAAGTTCACGGACGACGAAATCCGGGCGCTGCAGCAGCGGGACTCGAAACTGTTGACCAACCGGGATCTATCGATCTTTGACAGACGGTTGTCGCTGATAGCAAACATGGACCCCGGATTGTCCACCAGGATCGGTGTGCATTTGGGACTATTTGGCAACTGTATCAAGGGGAACGGAACGGACGAGCAGATCCACTACTGGCTCCAAGAAAAGGGAGCGCTTTTCTTGAAGGGCATCTACGGATGCTTTGCAATGACGGAGTTGGGCCACGGCTCAAACGTGGCTCAGTTGCAAACAACGGCTACGTACCAGCCGGAATCGGATACCTTTAAGATCAATACCCCGGATTTATTGGCCACGAAATGGTGGATTGGAGGAGCTGCTCATTCTGCGACGCACACCACTGCGTACGCAAGGTTGATTGTCGATGGCAAGGATTATGGAGTCAAGACGTTTGTAGTACCTCTAAGAGACGAAACCACGTTTACCTTGTTACCAGGGGTCATGATTGGAGACATTGGTGCCAAGATGGGAAGAGACGGCATCGATAACGGCTGGATTCAGTTCAAAAACGTCGTGATCCCAAGACAGTTTATGCTACAAAGATTCACCAAGGTGATTCCAGGATCACCTCCAAAAGTGGTTACTCAGCCGATGTTGGACCAAATCTCGGGTTACAGTGCTCTCTTGAGTGGCCGTGTCAACATGGTCATGGACTCGTTCAGATTTGGATCCAAATTTGCCATTATTGCAACCAGGTACGCGGTTGGTAGACAGCAATTTGGTACTGAGGGCAACGAGACACAGTTGATTGACTATCCATTGCACCAGTACCGAGTGTTGCCGCAATTGGCTCTGTGCTATTTAATTTCGCCAACTGCACACAAATTGATGGAGCATTATACGCAAACGCTTGGTGAATTGCACCAAGCTGGCGCAGACAAGGCAAGACTGGCTGCTGTAAGTGCCAAGCTAAAGGATTTGTTCATTGATTCAGCGTCGTTGAAGGCAACGAACACATGGCTTGTTGCCAAATTGATCGATGATCTTAGACAAACGTGTGGTGGGCACGGTTACTCGCAGTATAACGGGTTTGGTAAGGGGTATAACGACTGGGTCGTTCAATGCACTTGGGAAGGAGACAACAACATTCTTTCTTTGACTGCTGCCAAGAGTATCGTTAAGAAATTCGCGGATATCTCAAAGGGCAAGAAAGTGACGGTTACCACAGATTCATTGCAGTATTTGACCCCACAGTTTATCGGCAAGAGCTTGTCCAAAAATGTTTCTTTCAAATTTGAGAACCGGAATGATTTCACCGAGGTATGGGCTGTGATGATCATCAGACTCATTCATCATGTGGTGACATTGATATCCAAGGGTACCAAGATTGACGATTTATCCAAGACTTTAGTCCAGATTTCTAAATTCCATGCGATCCACTCGATGCTCTTAACGTACCAAAACAAATTGAACGACGCTTCTGGATCTGGCATATCGGATCAATACACTAAGGACTATCTATGGAGACTTTACGAGTTGTTCTCTTTGTACTTCATTGACCAAAATTTGGGTGAATTTTTGTTGTTGAACGTTGTTTCATCGGACCAAATGGCCCAACTGTTACAACCAAGACTATTGAAATTACTACCTGAGATCAGGAAGGAGTGTATCGCTTTGACTGATGCATTCAAATTGCCAGACGCGATAATCAACGCTCCAATTGGGTATTATGACGGAGACATTTACCATAACTACTTCAACGAAGTGACCAAGAACAACAAGCTGGAGCCTGAAGGTGCTGGAAAACCACCATATCTCCCATTGTTGACCAACATGCTTGGCCGTGAAGATTTCCAAACAAGACTAGGGGATTCTTTCAAGAAAGAGCTTCTCAATTCATTGACAAAGTAACCACCCTTTCTTCCCAGAGGTAGGTAGCGCCAGCATATTTCCACTCGTATCTATGTTATGATTGTATCACTTGAGGCCCATGTATATACGATTCTAGATACGAATGTAACGAATAATCATGTCCAGACTTTAAGTACTCAAAGTCAGCTTCCTGTATCTAAACATGTGAATTACATTCGTTACTTTGATTGCTTTCATATATTATAGCAATAAACAACAACCCTAAAGTTTTAACCCAAACTACACACTACTGTATGTAAAATCTGGCGAGAGCTTGTTCGTAAGTTCGAGTAAACTCACCGACAGCACGACACGTTTCTTTGGCGAACTGTTTGATCTATAAGAGCAACCCTAATCAATTTCCGACATTTAAGCCTCATTGAAAAATCGATATCTTTATTTCTGATAGCAGGGTCTTTGTTTCGAACTAAAACAGTTGGATTGTACCCCTTTAAGAGTGGTTTGAGCTGACTTGATAATTACAGCAGCAGTAGAAACCGGTGCCAGTGGATTTGTAAGAATTGATAAGTTTACGAAGTGAATTATAATGGCGAGCCGTGTTCCCGATTTACACAAGGAATTCGAGTCTCCCGCAGGAAAGAAAAGCTCGGGTAGTGTTTTGGTATCTGATGGGGAAGAGGATTCGTTTATATCTAGGAGAACTCCTTCCAGAAGACCCAGCAGCATCTTTTCGCTGGACACGTCACCACTAGAGCCCCCTAACGAAATAGATATCAAGAAGTTCACCAGCGATGATTTCCACTTTAGCATGATCAGAAACCTTCACCTAGCCGATTTCATAACAATGCTAAACGGGTTCAGTGGGTTCTACTCCATAGTGAGCTGTCTCAGATTCACGCTCACTGGTAAGCCACATTACGTGCAAAGGGCGCACTTTTTCATTGGTCTTGGAATGTTCTTCGATTTCTTCGACGGGCGTGTTGCAAGACTCAGAAACAGATCGTCTTTGATGGGTCAGGAACTCGACTCTCTAGCAGACTTGATATCGTTTGGCGTGGCTCCTGCGTCCATCGCATTTGCTATCGGCTTCCAATCTACTGTTGATGTGCTGTTGCTCTCTTTCTTCGTCCTATGCGGGCTTGCAAGATTGGCAAGATTTAACGTTACCGTCGCTCAGCTTCCTAAAGATGTATCCGGAAAATCCAAATTCTTTGAGGGACTACCAATTCCTACTACTCTTTTGCTAGTCGCCATGATGGCGTTTTGTGTGCACAAGGGCTTCATTGAAGAGAATATTCCATTCGGTGTCTTTGGCAGATCTGAATGGTACGAATTCCACCCTGCGGTTTTATGCTTCTTCCTACAAGGCTGTGGCATGATTTCCAAGAGCTTGAAGATTCCAAAGCCATAAATCGAACACCAGCCTAGTTCAACCGCTCCAATCTTACTGATCCACACTTTCTGCATCCCAGTGACGTTTATTTACATTACAGCCTTCATCTTTATTTATTATGTACATGAATTGCTGTTCCCACGAGATCCACACCATCATCTACGATGTCTTAACGTCATAATTCTCGAAAGATGCTTCATTTCATCCTAATTCCGGAATACTTGTCTCTTTATTCTTCAACCTACTGTAAGTCAAAGTCTAGTATATACCAAGACCTGGTCAATTAAGGTGACGCAAAGCTAAAAACATCAAACGTAAAAGACAAAACGCTTGGAATCCACTAGTACGTAAACAAATATCGCTCCGTTGTCCCCTAAGGCACAGTTTCATTCTCTCCACAAAACATAAAGTGACATTACACTAAATACATATTGTCCGTTTCTTATACTTCGACTATGGTACCGGTTTTAAGGTACTTGTAGCACAATTAAGTGGTGTTGTAGTGTTAAAAAGATCAGTTTGCTCTCATAGTACACTATATGATGCAATTTTATCCATGTATTAGATTACTTATATAGTGGCAACAGAAGGTCATCTCGAGGTGAAGTTGAGTCCCAGATGCATCGTTTAAACCACACTACAATTAAGGAATGATCTGAGAGTCATAAAGGCAAACAGTAGCTGGAGCACTATCGTATGAGAAGAACTAACAGTCTCCCAGTACATAGGCCATATGAAGATCCTAACGAAAGCCGCCCCTCTGGGATTAAGGGTAATCGAGTCATAGAAATATATCATCTAAACGGTCCATTGCCAAGCACAGATAGCACGCTTAGAGAAGAGGCGATCACAACGATACAGCTCCTATTGGAAGTTGGGTATATGGAATATCCTTCAGGCAAAGAAGAACTTGCAGCATGGAATGTATGCAAGGCTCGTGCTTTCAATGGAGCGAGTACCAATTCCATTGATGTGGATGTAACTTTTGATGAGGCCTGTCAAAACGAAGATATTATGTTCTTCCATGCCCAAGATGCCGAAGAGCTAGAATATCTGAAAAGCTGGAATACCAGGGTCTCATCAGAGACTGCAGCTGAGCTTTTACGTACTTTTCGGGAAAAAGTTAGCAGTATCAGAAGAGGTCAGGGATTTAAGCGACATCGAAGGTCCATTTCGACAGATGAGCTTCTGAGGGTTTTGGTGTTAGATACAGCACACACGGAAAGAAAATCCCAGTGTAGGTTGAATTGCTCAACGAGAATAATGAACTTTTGGAAAAAATCTGAAGCTTTGCAAACGGTCTTCAATAAAAGAAACGTATCCAACGATACTTCTTGTTCATCCTCTCTATTCCCATGCGAAATGAAAACAATAACGGAAAACGCATCGTTTTTCGAACGAAGTAGCAGGCGTGTATTTACAATCAGAAAAGGCGGATCATGGTTGAAAGAAAGGCTGTTCAAAAAACTATTCTGAGTCCGACTTTGCAAAATCTCCAGCTATTGATTGCAGGTGCCGTGTGTCATACGATTTAACTGTTTATCGTTTTATAGATCGTCTAATTCAAATGATTCAACATCTGCGTTAGGTTTCTTGCCGAAGATCGGCTTGTTCAATTGTGAATTGATATATTCAGAACTTTGCTCAATTGACAACTTGGAATCATCAGATTGACTTTCTAAATCATCAGCCCATGAAACAGATTTGTTCGATGGCGGTGGCCTATTCTCAGGATCAATAAGTATTGCGTGCATATGGGATCTTAGTTTTTCTCTCCATAAATAGTATCCCAGTGTACCGAAAACACAGAGTATTAGCATTGATATAATGACAGTCGCAAATTTGGCTGATTCAGGGATATCCTTGTTCTTATCAGTTGACTCTTTCGGTTGTTTTCCTGCAGTGGGTTCGTCATTTTCTGACTGTTGGTCATCTGTGGGAACTTGCTGAGTCACAAAGTCTTTTGATACTATGATGTCTGCACGAGACGAGTTACCGACATCCAGCTCAACATCTTTCAAGTAGATGTCAATTACACCTCTGCTAACCAAAGCATTATCAAAGGGTACCATATGAGAAGAATTGTACACCGAAATAAAAGTCAAATTCCTCTCATGTTGAACATAACCAGCAGGAACATTTTTGTCTGCGAAACGGTCGAAATACTGCCAATCATAATATTCTACGTTATCTGAAAAACCAGTATGGTTGCTCCACCTTAGATTCCGGATTAAATCTTGAACACCTAGATTATTGCATATGATATCTTTGTCACCATTGAACAGGAACACTTGCATGTGGTCCAAGAGAGCAGGTAACAAATGCACCGATGGCTGTGCACCAACGTTTTTCAAATATTTGCTAACCTTGCTATCACATTCTCTCCAATGTGGCACTTTATCTTTGTCCAAGTGCAGAGCTTCCATGACACCTGGCTTGTCAAAGAATAGAGATATGTTAGGTAGGTCTGCAGGCCAGTTACTGCCGCAGGCAGGGTACGAATCACGAAGTCTGAAATCATAGACATTAATACATTCTTGGTTTGAGAGCACTTTGTTACCATCTTCATCGATCTGTCTTCTGGTGTAGTATAGAATCTTGGAGAGGATATCTTCACACTGGTCATAAGAGAACTTTTTGCCGTTGTTCTTGTTAATCAGATCCTGGCACTTGACATGCATATTCAACAAGTCCTCAAAGTAGTCTGCAGACTTGGATATCAGTCCGTTCTCCAACGCAAATGGAATGTAGGACAACGATTGTTGGTCTGGGTCGATCCATCCGTTTCCGATCAACAGGGCCTTCAAATTGTACCGGTGCTTTTTCTCATCGTCATCGTCATCGTCATCATCGTCGTCGTCGTCCCGTTTGTCCAACTTCTTGTTATGTCTCACGATCTTGTCGGCGAAGTACGGGATAAACTGTCCTGCGTACGACTCTCCGGCCAACACGATGTCTTTCGCCAGATCCTGCGGGAACACTTCGAAGTAGTTTGCCAAAAAGCGCATGAAGTGCTTGCTGACCTGTTTCAAGTTCTTGTCGTACTTCGAGTCGCCCACTGTGGAAAACCCAGTACCTGCCGGCTGATCCACGAACACCACGTCGCCCCTAGTGTGCCACGAACCCGGGTTCAAATACGCTTTTCCGTCTTTATCTACGCGCAGAGCCCCCGATTCCATCAGCGCACCGTCCATAGACGAGCATCCGGGGCCCCCATTCAGCCAAAAGATCAGCGTGTTGGCTGCCTTCGCAGACCTCTGGTTGGCTGTGTCGTGGAATTTCCAAAAGAAATAGTGCTTTTCATCGTCGTCGTCCACTGGAATGTGTCCTGCATGCATCTCAGGAATCAGCGCTGTGTCCTTGATCTCGCTGAGCCCTGGCAACAGCTCAGGTGCCACTGCGTACTCTTGAGCCGGTGCAAGCCCAACTATCGTTTGTGCTGCGATCAGCAGCTGCACCAAAATCCATAGCATTGTGTCCCAAATTTCCCCGGTGTCTTTCAGAGCCCTGAAACTACTGTGCTGATACACGCCGCACCGAAAATGGCTCTCACAGACTCCCAATTCACCATTCTTTGCAACTACTCTTATCCTGAAGGGTTCTTGACCTTTGACATTTCTTGAGAAACTTGATGCCGATGAGCAAGAATAACATATCACGTGACCTCTAATTATCATTTTTCAAAAAAACTCCAAAACGCTACACCCACACACCGCATACACTCGGCAAAAAGCGGCAAGCACCGGCAAGCACCGGCAAGTAACCGCCGGCCATGGAGCTCGAGTTCCGAAATTTGAGCCATCTATCTATCTAAGATTCCATTCTACAGATACAGATTGATATTCATGATTGATATCTTGGTTGCAACAGCCAACTTGAGAGCGACGAGAGCCGAATTAAGCAGGCTCAATTCTTCTATAATACGCTGGTTTGAGGCAGGGATCCGGGCCTGACTCATCTCTAAAAAACGATGGCTGCGGATGGCTGCGAATGGCTACGTTTGTAGTGAAAAATCCGAATTTGTACTAGTATATAAAGTTGAATAATGAATAAGTGAGGTTTGGAAAAAGGTGTAGTTTTTACAGTAGAAGTTGTCAATTGTGGGTTGGATATGACGTATAGACGGTAGATTGACAGAGCAGCGGTGTAGATTCAGTAGAGTAAAAATGACGTTAGGAGTTGCCAAGGATTTTTCGCATATGTACAGCGATGAGACGAAAAGTCGTACACCATCTCAGCTGAAGACGGTGATTCAGTACTTCAACGACCCAAACCTGGTGTTTTTGGGCGGCGGGTTGCCGCTGTCGGACTACTTTCCGTGGGACAAGCTGAGCGTGGAGTCTCCGCTGCCTCCATTTGGCAGCGGGATCGCTGCTGCGCCCTCTGGAGACAAGAAGGACACGTGTCACGTGACCGTGACCAAGGAACTGGCCGAGTCGCAGAAGGGTGTGGACATCCCGCTGGCCAGGGCTCTGCAGTACGGCCACTCGCAGGGCCAGCCTGAGATTTTGAAGTTCTTCAAGGAGCACCACGCGCTGATCCACGACATGAAGTACGAGGACTGGGACGTGCTGGCAAGTATCGGTAACACTGGAGCGTGGGAGTCGACGCTGAGAATCTTCTGTAACAGAGGAGACACCATCCTGGCTGAGGAGTTTGCGTTCTCTTCGTCCATCAGCGCGGCCCAGGCGCAAGGCGTGAACCTGATCCCAGTGCCTCTAGATGCGCACGGTATCGTCCCCGAGAAATTGGAGCACATCCTGGACAACTGGACCGAGGGCGCACCAAAGCCAAAGCTCTTATACACGGTCCCCACGGGCCAGAACCCTACCGGGTCTTCTCTACCATTCGAGAGAAAGAAGGAGATCTACCGTATCGCCCAAAAGCACGACTTCCTCATCATCGAAGATGAGCCATACTACTTCTTGCAAATGGAACAATACGACAAGGACCCATCCAAAAGGGTCGAGAAGACGTATGCGGACCACAACGAGTTCATCAAGAGCTTGGAAAAGTCCTTTGTCTCGATTGACACCGAGGGCCGTGTACTAAGACTTGACTCTTTGTCCAAGGTCCTAGCTCCAGGCACCAGATTCGGCTGGATCGTTGGTGCCAAGAACATCTTGGAACAATTCTTGCGTCTCCACGAGATGTCCATCCAGTCCCCTGCTGGGTTTACCCAATCGATCATCGCCGGTACCATGAACCGTTGGGGCCAGCAGGGTTACTTGGATTGGTTGATTGGCTTGAGACACGAGTACACAAAGAAACGTGACTTCTGTATCGATGCCTTGCACAACTACTTGCCTCAAGTTGACTACATTGAGATAAACCCTCCAGTTGCAGGCATGTTCTTCACCGTGAACATTGACGCTTCTAAACACCCAGAGTTCAAGACCAAGTTCGGCTCTGACCCAGAAAAGGTGGAAAACCACATCTTGGAGAAAGCCATCGCTTCTGGCGTCCTAGTGGTTCCTGGCAACTGGTTCAAGGTGGAGGGCCAGACAAACCCTCCTCAGCCTGAATACAAGTCGGACAAGCCAAACGAGATTTTCTTTAGAGGCACTTTCGCCGCAGTGGCCTTGGAAGAGATGGACAAAGGCTTGAAGAGACTTGGAGAAACTCTACACGAGGAATTCCAGGTTCCTAAATAGAAATAGCTACGTATACAGCTCAAAATGCCGCACTCACGCGTTAGACCGAATCTGTTTCGGACGGGGAACCCCGAAGTCCTTTGGTGCTTTGCATAGGTTGGTTAAAGTAGAGGTTTTGTTAAGGTAGGTAGGGAAACTAAACCCGAGCAGTTGACCAAATTGACCAAAGACGTGACCTATTAGTAAAAACGTGAGGCTTTCGGCAGTGTTCGTCCGTAAGCTTTAGAGCCTTTCCGTGAAACTGTCAGTTTATTTGCGTTAACAGACACATTTATATAAGAACGGCATATAACTTATAGTGATACGAAATGATTACATCTATGATTAGACTTTGAATTGAAACCGTTAGTGCAACTATCCGAGACAAGAGTCTCAGAAATTATGGAGAGATCAGATCAGACTCTTTCCTTGTGCTGAACCTCTTGCTTGAAGTTGAGTTCTAGCGGAGGCTCTGCAGCGCCAATTTCTTCGAAGGATAAGTTATTTTGGGACTCGTCGTCACGGTTCATCATCGCTGGCGATGAGAGTCTTAGCTCACCGCCCTTGTTTTCTGGCCCCAGGATGGTGATCAGCAACAAGTATGCAAACACGGCGCCCATGAAGATGCACATGACTTTCCCGTAGTCGTAAGCGTCTTCTCTGCCCTCAATTGGGAATCTTTCACCGATGGAGGCCTCGATAGTGGACGAAGCACTGGAGACCATGTTGCCCAGCTGGTAGGCGACACCGGTGACGAATGTTCTGAACTCTGTAGGGGACAGTTCTGTCAAGTGGACCGGAACGATACCCCAGGCGCCTTGGACGAAGAATTGGAGGAAGAAGACGGAAGCGTTCAAGCCTGGCTTGCTGGAGACGAAACCCCAAGGGTAGAGCATGGCGCCGCCGCCCAGGCAGCACAAGATGATGCTGAATCTGCGGCCAAAGAAGGCCGAAAAATGGGCGACGATGATACCGCCTGCAATGGCGCCCAGGTTTGCGACCGAGTTAGTGACGGTGGATGCGTCCTTGGAGAAGTCGTACTGAGCGCTCAGCATGGTGGGGAACAAGTCCTGGGACCCGTGGGAGGAGAAATTGAACGCTGCCATCAACAAGACCAAGTACACCATGCCGAGCCAGTACTGGCTGCAGGCTAGTCTTGCGTTTTTCCAGAACTGCGACTGGCCGTCGTTTTCCAGCTTTTCCAAGCGGACACGCTCGACGTAGTGCTGGGACTCAGGCAGGCACAGTCTCCACGCGATGAACAGCACTGGGGGCCCTGCGCTGAACCAGAACATGGCTCTCCAGCCGTGTGGCGAGTTGTCCACGATGGCGCGCTGGAACACGACGCCCAGCAGGTACCCGAACGCATAGCCTTCCTGGAAGATGCCGGACAGGACGGAGCGGGCCTTGACGGGCGCATTTTCCAGCGCTGTGGCCGACGCGACGCCAAACACGGAGCCCATGATGATCCCGAAGATCGCCCTGCAGCCCAGGAACGCCGCAAACGTGTTGACGAACCCTGTGCCGATCTGGATCACCACGATCAGAAACATCGTCAGGCAGTACGAGTACTTGCGCCCGTACCGGTCGCCCAGGTACCCCAGCAAAATGGCCCCCACGACCCTCAGCAGCAGCACCAGCATGATGGCGTGCGAGATGTCCTTCACGGGCCGCCCCAGGTCCTTGGCCAGGTTGGTCATGTTCAAAGACACGGCAAAGAAGTCCAAGGCGTCCCATGTCCACGCCAGAAACCCGATCAGAAAGTACTGCGTCTGCAGCCAGTTCATGGACCGCAGCGCGGGGAACGGATTGATGGGGTAGAACTCGCGTGCCCGCTTCACGGACGCTCTGGTGGGCACTATCGTCGTCAGTCTTGTCTTGAGATACTCTTTGACTTCAGGCCACGTGATCTGGCTTTGCGGCTTTAGGTAGATCACCTCGCCCTCATGTTTTTCAATAGAGTCGATGGACTCGTCACGTGACACCACTGAATCTGCTATGCTGGCCATGATTGCAGAAGCTTGTGGTTTGGGTACCGCCAGCACTGGCAAAGGAGTACCAAAGGAGTACCAAAGGAGTGCCAAAGGAGTGCCAGAGGAGTGCCAGAGGACGCACCACGACTGCCACACGCCTGCCAGACGCTTTTATAACTGCTGTTGGCTGCAGAAGCCAGCGCTAAGCCATCGCTAGGCCATCGGTCCAAAGGCTGCCGCTGCTGATGATTGGTGATGACTGCTGATCCGATGACTGTTAAGCCTGGCTCCTGGCTGTCTCCACGTCGAGCTTGGCTATCGCTATGCTATCGCTATGCTATCGCGGCGGGGTCTGCTCGAGCGCCGGCAGTTGCCAAGGCCGGCAGTTGCCAAGACCAAGACTTGCGCCAGGGTAGCGGCCGCAAAAACGGGCCGGGCGCGGTGTCTGGGTGTCGTCGTTACCCGGCGTGTATAGCATAGGTCTTGTGTTATATAGTCTAGGTACACGCTTGCGCTCGCGCGCTCACGCCAGCGGCTCCACGTTCCAGATCTCGTCCGCGTACTCCTGGATGCACCGGTCGCTGGAGAAGAAGCCCACGTTGGCCACGCTGAGAATCGACTTTCTGAGCCAGCTCTTCTTGTTGCCGTGGTACTCCGCGTCCACCATCGCCTGCGCCTGTATATACGACTTGAAATCGTCCGACACCAGGTAGTAGTCCCCATGGTGACGTATGGAGTCCAGCAACGGCGCAAAGTCCCCGTCAAAGGTCCCGCGTTCGATCTCCCGCAGCACCATTTCCAACTCCTCAGGCACCGGCCCCGGGTGGTACTGGTGCTGGTACCGCAACTCCTCCACGTTCTCCGCCAGGTTCCCAAACAGGAAGATGTTGTCCTCGCCAATCTCCCGGGTGATTTCCACGTTGGCGCCGTCCACCGTGCCGATGATCAGCCCCCCGTTCATCACGAACTTCATGTTGGACGTGCCGGACGCCTCCGTGCCCGCGGTGGAGATGTGCTCGCTCAGGTCGCTGGCCGGGATGATGATCTCGGCCTTGGACACGTTGTAGTCCGGGATGAACACCACTTTGAAGATGTCGTTGATCTCCGCGTCGTGGTTGACGACGTCGCTGACGCTGTTGATCAGCTTGATGATGAGCTTGGCCATGTAGTAACCCGGAGCGCTCTTGCCGCCGAAGATGGACACCTTCCTGGGGAACTCGGTCTCGACTTCCTGGATGGTCCGGCCGTCCGCCAGCAGCTGCTTGATGCGCAGGTAGCGGTAGATGCAGCCGAAGATGTTGAGCTGCTGTCGCTTGTACTCGTGGATGCGCTTGACCTGGATGTCGAACAGCGTGTTTCTCACGTGATCGCGGTCGATGACGTCCTCGCCGTTGTACAGGGTCTTGATTAGGTCAGCAAGCCTGAGCTTGTTGAACTGTTTGACGTCGTTCCACTCGGTCTGGAAGCGGTCGTCGTCCGCGAAGCGCGCGAGCGCGGCGAGGCGCGGCATGTCCAGCAGGAACTGGTCGTGCGGGTCGTCGATGGTCCTGGCGATGAGCCGGGCGAGCCTGGGGTTGGCCTGCTTGAGCCATCTTCTGGGCGTGATGCCGTTGGTCACGTTGGTGAACTTACCCGGGCCGTAGATCTGGACGAAGTCCTGGAAGATGGTGGTCTTGATGAGCTCCGAGTGCAGCTCTGCGACGCCGTTGACCTTGTGGGAGCCGACGATGGCCAGGAAGGCCATGCGGATCTGCCGCTCCTGGGAGGTCTCCTCGATGATGGACACGCGGCTGAGCAGGTCCACGTCGCGCGGGAACTTGGCCTCGACGCTCTTCAAGAAGAACCAGTTGATGTCGAAGATGATCTCGAGGTGGCGGGGCAGCAGGTGGCCGAACAGGCCGATGGGCCATTTTTCCAGGGCCTCCTGCATGACGGTGTGGTTTGTGTAGGCGAAAGTGCGGGTAACGATGCTCCAGGCCTGGTGCCAGTCCAAGTGCTCCATGTCGACGAGGATGCGCTGCAGCTCCACGATGGCCAGGGTCGGGTGGGTGTCGTTGAGCTGGATGGCGACGTGGTCCGGGAACTCGGACCAGGGGTGCTTGCCCTTCTTGAAGCGGCGGACAATGTCGTGCAGCGAGGCGGCGCACCAAAAGTACTGCTGCTTGAGCCGGAGCTCTTTGCCCTCTTGGAAGTTGTCGTTCGGGTAGAGCACGGCAGTGATGGACTCTGCGCGCTGCTGCTGCTCGACGGAGTTCTTGTAGTCGCCGCTGTTGAACTTGGCGAAGTCGAACTCGGTGGTGGGCCTTGCGGCCCACATTCTGAGGTTGTTCACGTTGTCGGTCTTGAAGCCCGGGATGGGCATGTCGTAGGGAACGGCAATGACGCGTTCGCCGCCGATCCACTGGCTCGGAGACAGCGTGGAGCCGGCGTCACGGCCGGAAGGCCGGTCCACGTAGCCGTAGAAGTTGATGGGCACCTGGATCTCGCTTCTCTCGATCTCCCAGGGGTTGGCAAAGGTCAGCCAGTAGTCCGGGGTCTCGACCTGGTAGCCGTCGATGATCTTTTGCGCGAAGATGCCGTACTTGTAGCGCAGGCCGTAGCCCCAGGCCGGGTAGTTGCCGGTGGCCATGGAGTCCACGAAACAGGCGGCCAGGCGGCCCAGGCCGCCGTTGCCCAGGGCGGCGTCGGGCTCCTGCTCCAGCACGTCCTCAAGCTTGAACCCCAGCTCGTCGATGGCCTTCTTGATCTTGTCTCTTCTTTCCGCGCCGGGCTCCTCGGTGCCGTCCTGCAGGTTTATCAAGGCGTTGTCCAAGGCCCGGCCCATCAGAAACTCTAGCGACAGGTAGTACACGCGCTTGGAGCCCCGCGCGGTTTGCCGCTGCTGGCTCTTGTTCCAGTCAATCACCAGGTTGTCGCGCACACTCTGGGACGTCGCCTGGTACGCAGCCTGGTCGTCACAGTTGTACAGCGAGCGCGCCAACGTGGTCTCCACGTGCTGGATAAACTTGCTCTGGAACTCCTCGGGCGTCGCAAACTTCTGCACCGCATGCTTCTTCCAGATCTCACGGCTCTTGAGCGGAATCATCGTGTCGATGCTGTTGATTTCCTGTGGCAAAAATCCTGTCAAACGACGCGAGAGACGGGGCACGCCGTGCGGCTCGTCCGATATCATGTCATTCGACGTAGAAGTGCTCAAACTGGGTCTTCTGCCTCCTGAACTCATCTTTGCTCTTCAACTGGCTGTACTTTACTCTCTTGAAAGTTCCAATTTTGGTCCTATTTGCAATCTTGAAATCCGCTGCAAAGTGTCCTCACACCTATCTCAGTTACCAGAATACCAAATGTTGACCTCTGATCCCTGAAACAAGTTCCGTATCGACCACAATCCAACTTTTATACTTCTCAACAGGTTTGCCCAAAGGGATAAGTAATATTTAAAATCAGGCAATCTTCTGTCCCTTTTTCCCTTAAAATTGTTCGAGGTGAATACCCTTGTGGGTCACGTGACCGACCCGTGCTCAAGACCCGTGCTCATACGTCAGGTGGTGCATTGGCAGTGCGTTGGCAATGCGTGGCAATGCGTGGTTACAGCGTTACATGTATACACGGGTTCAAGCTGCGTCATGGGCTTGGTAGATTTACTGCGGCGGATTGGGCGTAATTTCATCCAGCACGCTGCAGTTGGGGTGAATCACATAGACGGTCTTTGCTGTCGAAGAGTCCATCTCTGCAGACCAGTTGTCGTTTTGACCGTGAATCTGCATCAGGACTCTGTCCTTCACGAGGCGCTTGATCACTTTGAACGCTAGCTTCCGCTCTTGCCAGTACTCTGACTCTGTATTTATGTCGTTCTCCTTCTGTTGCAAGTACCAGTCCACGATCTCGGTCTTGGTCATCTCAGGCTCGTCGTTCTTCTCTCGGTCCACGACCTTGTGGACTATGAGGTTCATCATCTCCACGTACTTCTCGTAGGAAATAGACACCTTGTGTCTCGAAGCATGCTCGCTGCCGTCTGCGTCCGCGTCCGGGTGTGGGTCTGCAGCTGCAGAAGATGGCTGTGATTCGGTCTGGCTCTGTGTGTCGAGATGACCTTCGGATCCGGGGCTCCCGTGCGCCGCTGCTGACGCAACAGCCACGGGATCTGCGTCTTCGCCGTCGTCTTCGCCGTCGTCTTCGCCGTTGTCGTCGTCTTCAATTTCAACGTCATCCACGTCAACGCGGATGATGCTTTGTCTCAATAGATCGTACGCTTCAGCGACGAAACTGGGTACGATCTCGTCAACACAGTTGGCACGAGCTATAGCCTCGCTCAGTCTGATCAGAGACTCCAATTGTCTCACAGTGATACGGTACGAGGACTTGCTGTATCCCTGGGCATCATCCTTTCGCAGCTCTATGTATCTTTTGACCAGGTAATCCCGGGCTTCTTTAGTCATGACAGGCTTGAACGTCTTCGCATAGTTGATATAACGACTCAATTGCTCCGCGGTGAACGGTGGGTCAATTGCGGAATCCTGCTTCATGTGCAAATCGACAATGTGAGCCGCTAGCTCGGTATCGATTTTCTCGTTACAGTCATCAAGAATGACAAAGAACAAATCGAACCTGGACATGATAGGAGCTGTCATGTTCAAATTGGAACGTAACGTTAGCTTCCTGTTATATCTTCCGCCAATTGGGTTAGCAGCAGCTAGGATAGATGTTCTGGCATTTAAAGTGGCATGAATACCAGCCTTTGCGATGGAAATGGTTTGTTGTTCCATGGCTTCGTGAATGGCAACTTGGTCCCCAATGTCCATCTTGTCAAATTCATCAATACAACAGATACCGTTATCTGCAAGCATCAGCGCACCAGCTTCAATGGTGAAATCACCACCTTCTTCATCTTTCACCACTGCAGCAGTCAAACCTGCAGCGGATGACGCCTTACCTGAAGTGTACACTGCTCTTGGCGAGAAGTTACAAACATATTTCAGAAATTGCGATTTGGAAGTGGAAGGATCTCCTACGATACAAATATTAATATCACCTCTTAACTTGATTCCTTCGACAGTGGTCTTGTGAACACCTCCTAACATTTGAAGTAGAATACCTTTCTTTACTGTCTCATGACCAAATACAGCTGGAGCAATGGATTTAACTAATTTATCGTAAATGTTCTCATCCTTAACCATTTCTTTTAGCTCGTTGATTTCATCAGAGTCTAGTCTAGTAAGGAAGATCTCTTGGTCTGTTTCTGCAGCCATCTCGTAATTCTGATAGTTTCTCAGGTTAATATAATCAAACTTACCGGCTTTGTCTGCATCTTCTTCCGTTATTCTGTTACCATTGAAGCTAGTTCCGACATTCTCAACGTGACAGGCCAAAAAGGATATCTTATAGGTTAAGTCTCGAACACCAAGAGATTTGAGACCCGACACACCAGAGTTTAACCCTTCTGTTGTTCGAGATATGCCTCGAGAATCTGGAGTAGAGCTCGCTTTGACACCAGGTAGACCCAATTGACTGACATCCGGAACAACAATTTCAGAACCTGTAAACTTACATCTGTCACCAGGTTTAGCTCTTTCAACACAGTCACCACGAAGAATAACATCTAGCGTTCTTGGCATGGACCCAGAAGGAATTTCATTCGCATTTTCTTGAATTCTGACCTTCTGCCAATCCAAAAACTTGGATCTATTAACATTCAAAGTCCAGAAAGATTGATTTTCACACGCAGGGTTTGGACATGATGTTGGTTCAGTGTATTTGAAAACTTGTTCTACGTTGTCAATTACTGCACGGCATAATTGACAAGTAAAACTGGCTTTGAAAAGTTCAGGTCTGATTTCAGATGTCCTTGTCACAGTGCCCGAGATTGCCATCAGAGATCCAATCTTGTTAGTTCTAATATCCCTAATCCTGTGCACTGTGGGTAAGTTAAGAAAACTGATCTGTAGAACACGCTCAACCTGATCCGGATTTGATCCAATAGTCGAAGTCGCGGTCCCTCCTGCAGTAGCAGCCTGTGAATTTGGAAGGGAAGAGTCCAGTATTTGGGAACCCGCATTTTGGGACTGTTCTTGGGACTGTTGAGAAGGTACAATGGAATCCGACGTGAGTAGCAACCCTGGGGCATATTTCTTGACCACATTTCTGAGCCCTGCCAGTAAAAAGGGCAAAAATCTGTAGTACTGCTGCAATATCGCCACAGCAAGTGCCCCGTCTTCGACTTGCTTCAGATGTTTATAATCAATGTATATCGTGTTCAGCTCGTACCATCTCATGTACTCAATTTGGACTCTATACACCTTTTCCATTTCATTCGTCTCATCGTTGAGCGCGCTGAAATCCTCCAAAAAATGTTCAAATGCCTCTCTGACTGTTTCACCAGTCTTATCGTCCACTTTCTTGATTGCATTCAAGTTCTTTTGTCGAATACCCTGTAGCGGAGTGACCTCCTGCGAATCATCTTCCATCGAATCAATACGCGCATCTGACGGAACTCCCAGCCCTCCTTCATCAGTACCAAACGTCCTATTATCTGCTCTTGAAGATGGCGCAAACTGAGGCGTCCGGTTCCCTATCGAATGGTCATCAAATTGAGAGCTGTTGTAACCACCAACACTAGAGGGTGGTTGAGAAGAATTGTGACCATGCGGAAAAGGGCTAGAGGGGTCAGACATTATGGAATTTCAGTCCTGTGGATTTACTCAAGTATTTCCTAGTCTTAGAACTTATACCAATATTGGCGCTGAACAAGTTGCAACAGTTCTTGAACTAACAGCTTTAGAACGTATATTTTAAAGTTTTCTAAAGAGTTGATCTATAATATTTTCTTTTCCTAAATAGGAATACTTAGTAAAATGAAGAGAGGCATATGTAGAAACAGATCTATAACTACATGGTTAGTACCGTTGACACTGTGTGAAATCTAGCAAAAACCGTTGAGGCTTTAGCCAAAAATAACCCATGATGTTAACTGAAAGATACATAAACATCGGAAAAATCCGTATGGTAGAAATTACAATAGATATTAAGATACTCATATGAGAGCACATTAGCATCAGCTGACATGAGATTCGTAACAGAAGACAGTTATCATGAGAAGAAGTAGAAGTGAAATTCACTGTTAAAAAGTGGAAAGTCAGTGGTTGTGGTAGGTGTACTCGAAAAAGTTCATAAATTGTCGAGTCTCTCTGTAGTCCCTTTCTCCGAGGGCGTAGTCATCCATTTGCCGTTGTAATATGATGTTGATTTTCGGTACATTCACGTCCGGTTTAAATACCTGTATTTCATCTTCGTTCCACAGGCCCGCTTGCTCCAAGTCCAGCGGAGCTACCTTGAAGTCTTCGGATGGTGGGATAGTGTTCTTCATTGGCACGAATGTCATATCCTTCAAAATGGATGCGTGCTCATGGGATGACTCAGACGAGATGGATCTGACGGAGTCCAGTACAGCTTCTTCTTTTGGTGAATGATCCAGGGCAAAATATTCTGCCTGGAAACGTGGATGGGTATGTGAACGTTGAACAAGTTCAGGAACCGAAGGTGTTTCAGGTCTCATGATGAACGATTCCAACAACATGTTTTTGTATGATTCGCTCAAATCGTCATGACGTTGTGGATTGCATTGGTTGTTACTTTGATCATGGTCATTACTATGACTGTGAGGACTATGATTGCGACTGTGATTGTGAGAATGCGAATTACTGGAGGCATGGTGTACCATCCCGCTGAAATTCAGTGGAATCGAAGCCAGACTGGCAGATTTGCTCAAAGATAATTCAGAGTCTGTTCTGTTGATTAGGTCATTTGTCTTGCTTCTTGATTTATAGAAGGTGTTGGAAGTGAAATTTGTTTGATGGGCAGCAGCCTCTGGTATATCACGGTCCATACCAGTAGGCAGACTCGTTATGTAACGAGACTTGCCATCAGCAGTCATAATCATCTTAAGTTTGCCTGTTTTCTTGCTCTTCTTAAGATTTCCTCTGAACGAAGCTGATATACCCTCACATTCACCGATTTCGATGTGATTTTCGATCCATTCATCAGTACAGGTGAAGTACTTTTTGCAAAACCCACAGTGACCGGACGATTTGGCACGATCAGCAGCCTTTATGTTTTCTGGATATATGAAATGCTTCGATCTGAGATGTGTCTTGTAAGAGTCGCGTCTGGAGAACCCTCCCGTTGGATGACAACGTTGTTTGGGAGGCACTGACTCATCCCAAAAGGGACAGTGATATGCTTTCTCTATGGCGTGCTTTTTGATGTGACGCGTCAAGTACCCTCTCATGGTGAACTCCGCGTTACAGTAATGACAAACGTATTTGGGCTCGGAGTCTGACTTGTTTTCATCGCTCTTACTCTTGGCATCTTTTTCGGCATAGGATTCGGCATCTGAAGCCACATTCAACACCACGGTATTTTGAATTATGGGGGTTACAGGGTGTACGCTTGTGTCCCGTTTAAGTTCACTGAGTGACGTCTCGACCTGGTCCGTCTCATCTGAAGCACGAACGTCCTCTTGAACTGTTGCTAAAACCGTACGCTCACTATCTGGAGTCATGTTCTGCTGCTTGTCGCCCTGCATAATCTTGTCCTGCTTATCGCTGTTCTTAGTTTCAACGCCCTGCGTGGATCCTGCATTCAATTTCCATTCCATCTGTCCATCTGGAGTGCGAGTCACCGACATGGGACTTTGCAAACCTCCGATATTCATGGAGCAGGGAACGATCGACGCACTGCCGTCCAGCTCGCGGTCCACATGATGTTGTGCCGGAAACAGCGAGCCGCAGTTTCCCACTTGGGTCTCCGTTTCCTTTCCACTTGCTCTAACTTCAGCTGGGTCACGTGACACTTTTTTCTGCCCTCCATCTTCAGTACTGTTTCCCGTCACCTGACTCGCCAGTAACCCGAGCCAGCACACCAATCTCCGTGAGATTCGCCGGAATACCGATGTCTCGTTATCCAAAAGCTGCACAGAAGGCATCTTTCCACTGTTACAACACCTTTTCCACCGTTTCAGTCAACTCCAATTCAAAACTTAATTTAAATGCACCAAAAGAACCTTCCTTAGTCTCTTACAGATGGTCAAAACTCTTCCAAAGAAACGCAGAGTATTTATAACACTATTCTCTGACTTACTAGCCACTATTTCCGCCGCTAAAATACGTTCTGACCCTATATAGACCGATTTTAAACGTTGAATGACTTTCCTTCCTGACTCCAAATCTATGATTAAAGTTACGATTTTTGGCTTTCGACACTTAAACTTTGTTGATTAATCTTGCAGCTGGGAAAGGGGAAAACTGGAGAATGTGAAACGCCGTTCAGAGTGATTGAACGTATGTGGCCGGGTAAGTGACTTTGTAGAATTTTGACTTCTGATCACGTGACGGCGTCAGTAAGAGGTCGTTCTGTTGCAGTGCCTGTACGTACGTCAATGGAATATGTATTTATGAAGCGTCAGCTTTTGTAGAGTTATCCATGGAGTCTAGTTCCCAGATGACGGTGGAGTTCTTGGAGTTCTCGGAGTCTAGCTCTGGCTGTGTTTTTGAGGTCTTGGGCGAGTTTTCTTCTGTTGTCAGCGACAAGTTCTGGTTGGACCAGTCAATTGGGTTATCATCGACAGTCTGCAGCTGCTTGCGCAGCGTGTATCTAAACCAGTTGTAGTAGCAAACGTCGACCATCACGATGACCATCCCGATCCAGTTGTACAAACCGAGTCTCTCGTGGAAAACCAGCATGCCCAAGAACACCGTCAGCAGCTCCTTGATGATGCCGGTGACGCTGAGGGTGAGCACTGGGGCCAATTGCAGGATACCAAACTCGCACATCGTAAGCATCAGGACCAGAATGCTGGGGAACATCAGCAGGAAGATTCCCCGAAACACGGCTTCCACACGGGAATGGCCTTCCCAGGTCAGTAGTTGCGTGTGTACCACACCCGGTATCGGCCTCTCCACGAGCATACTGGTCAGGAAAAGCATAACGGTCATGGGCATTGCCAGTTGGTGCAGCGTAATGATCGGGTTTTTCCGAGTCACGGGCTTACTGGTGTCGAGTATCTCTGTATCGTTTGACGGGAGCACGATCTCGTTCTTCTTGTGGTTCAGAATCACTTGCACGTAGACCCATCTGAATCCACCAAGTGCGCAGCTTGCTACCACTAACAGAACCCCAAAGGTCTCCTGTAGCTCTCCGACGTCCTTCGGCCCATTCCCGCTCACCGGTTTCAGACCCATCAGGACGACCCCAATAAACATCGTCACCACAATTAAGAACAGTTTCCAAGAGGGCGTCTCAACTTTAAACAGACAGCCGAAGAAAAGCACGAAAGCAATCGTCGAAGACTTCACAATTGTGTAAACCGTGAACGGTACGTATTTGAAGGAAATGTTCCCAAACCCAATGTCTCCTGCTGTCGCAGCAGCAGTTGGAATAATGTACTTTAGATAGTACTTCCAGTCCCCCTGATTCAGGTTCTGCGGTGTCAACTGGCCTTGCTGTTTCAGGTACACGTACGACATCGCCCACAGTAGCAGTTGGTGAAACCCTGTAACCATCAGAGGATACGGTATATGCAAACTTCGGTTGGGATCAAACATCCACTTGTTGTACATTGTAAGAATAATCGCAGCAAAGTACATCCCTAGGATCAGAGCCATGATCCGAAGGTTGTCCCGGCCCAGCATCTCTAATTCAATGTCCTTAGAAAACCTTCAATTCGTGGTAAGATCAGCAGTAATCGCGTTATTTGGTGCTAGGTATTGTCAGTATTGTCTAACTTGGACATTTGGCACGAATTGAACACCTGTGGGCTTTCTCAGAATTGTCAAAAGCTCAGTACTCAGGATTCCTTACGACTTGTTGGTTTCAACCATTATAACAAGATATTGGCTATCATTGATCTATCAATTACTTTAAAAATCTGAACAATGCCATGAAATTAAGACAATTGTAGTAGAAGAGAATTTGAATATAAGCTGATTTATTGGCTCAAAACTAATCTGATGTGGGTAATTCAGAACCTCCAGTAATTCTATACCGTTTGACGTACAATGTTTTATGTTTCTTGTGAAGCTACGCTTTCTGAGAACATTAGACGTGTGTTTCCAAAGGACACTGAAGAGACTCCAGCTGAATACACTTTTAGAATAGCATGCACAAGCTGCCGTGAATTGAACCCCACGCCTGTGCGAATCAATAGGTTTGAGACTCATGAGATTCCTGGAAGTCGCGGGTCTGCATCTCTTGTCATGAAGTGCAAGTTTTGTGGGAATGCATTCACTGTCAACCTAACGAGGACTAAGGAAGACTTGTACAACTTGGACGAAGAAAGCAATTTTGAGCTCATTGATCAAGCTAAAGCTGACAGGAAAAAGAAGGGAATACGTAATGTTGATGCGAAGCAGGCACTATGGTTGGAACTGGACTGTAGAGGCTGCGAAGTTACCAAGTTTGAGGCTGCAGATATGGTGTTCATCGCGGAACTGACATCCAAGAAGCAAGTGGAGTTCCAATTTGAGGAAGGTGAAAACGAGTGGTATGATTACGATGAAGACAAAAATGAAGAGATCGAAGTTGTGGATATGAAATTCGAGATAATCAGTTCAAAGTGAAATCATTTCATTATCGTTCCTACGATTTGCAGTCTTATAACATACATATTTATTGAACTCGGTTGCCTACAGAGGCGCTCTACAGTTGAGTACAACGAGACAATCATTTTTGTAAGTTGACGTAGTTGCTTGGGAACAGACCTTTCTCGCCCGAGGATTCCAATTCTCCCAACCACCAGTCATCGTCCACGAACTGAATGTTGATGATCTTGTCATTCTCCTGGAACGTCAATTCATTGTCTTCTCCTGCTTCGTAATCATACTCCGCAATAGCTGTTGGGGCTGCTGGTTCTTTTGGGGCCTGTGCTCTTCTTGGAGCGGGAGGTGGAATAGGACTACGGGACTTCGTTGGTTCTGGTTCGTCAAAGGAGTCGTTGTCTTCATCGGATTCTTCCTCGGCCTCGAGATGCATTTGAGGAGGAATTCCTGATCTGGAAGGAAGAGATGGCGCCTCCTCCTCGACGCTTTCATTATCCTTTTCATCATCTTCTTGTTGGGGTTCAGGTGATTCCTGTTTTCTGGGAGGTAGAGAAGGAACAGCGGTTTCTTCTTCAGTTTCTTGGTCTTCGTCACTCCATTCATCACTTTCTGGAGCCTTTTGATCATGTAAACCAGGCAAAGGTTGACCAAACTTCTTGGAATTGACGGAACTGTTTTTATTTGGTTCAGAACGTGCTGGCTGCGTGAACCTAGACTGCTCCTTTGGCTTTATGATAGGAACTTCTTCAGTGTTCATAGCCTCAAACTTGGATCTGACATCTTCAACCTTAGGTTCTTCTTCTTCATCTGAGTCTGGGAAACCTTCTTGTTCCTTTTCCGCTTTCTTGGTCTGAAGAGCTGAAGAAGAACCCCTCTTCTTTTCAGCCCAAAGTTGGGCTGGTGATTTTTCGTTTTTGAATCCTTTAATCACCTTGTCATCATTGTCGTTGGAACTTCTCGAGGTTGGAGTTGGGCCCTTAGTACCCAACACCTTGCTGTATTCTGCGTCTCTTTTCAACTTAGACTCTTCTTTCAGTTTAGCAATCTCCGATTGTGGGTCAAGCTTCTTCTCATAAGTAGAGCTGGAGACAACTAAACGAGGATCTTCCTTTTGTTTCTCTTCAGCAATTACCTTCTGTAGATCGACTTTACCGATTGGTTTCCACGATGAAGAGCTTGATTTCAAGGGTTTCTGGTGGAAGTCACGTTCTTCCAATTCAGGCTCACCCCATTCATCATCATTCTTGTTGTTAGATTCAATTGGTTTTGAAAATGATGATTTTGCTGGTGGAGATACTGGAGTCTTTTCCTTTTCAGCAGACACTGGCTTGTGAGCAGACGTGCTGACAGGCTTCTTGGCCGTTCTAGTTCCAACCGTAGAAGTGGGTTTGTTCGCGGAGGATTGTTGGATTGAATAACGCGCTCCAGCGGAGTTACTGATTTTCATCAGCAGTTCTTTCTCATCCAAGTCGTCTTCATCTCTGGCGGTCACTTGAACGTGGTATGTCTTCAAGACCTGATTAGACACCGCACCAAAATTCTGCGCAAAGGAGGATCTGGTCTTCAATGGCGCAGAGTCTGGGCACCAGCCAATTAAAATCAGTTTTTGCACGTCAGAGCCTGGAGGAGATACACGGGCCAAACCGTATTGAACCTTCGTCTCATCAAAACTGTGCAAGAATTCGCTGAAATCGGTACCCACAAGTTCAGGCTCATACTGTCTCTTTGAATTGGGGGAAATGATCAGCCAGGTGGTGTCTGGATCGCCGTTTACCACTTTCAAATATTGTTCATCGATGGCACGAGAATGCGTTGTGGTGTCAATTGGTTCGAAAGCCATGGTTATTTCCTCTGAAAGCTGACTTGCCACTAAGTTATTATCCTACTTCGTGTCAAAAGTGCTGTTAACTGAGTTTTCAGAACATAAAAGCGCCAAGAAAGGGTTTGCAGACTCAGATCGCTAAACTCTGAGGTACAACCTTTATGTTGTCAATTTTAATAGGAGATTCCGCTTATGAACAAGATACAGATATTTGTGTTACCCGCATTCTAAGTACAGGACCAAATAAAAGTCACGTGATCACGTTTTCTTCGCCTCTCTCAGTGCAACGGTTCGGTAACTTTGGCAGTAGGAGTCCAGGCTCAGCGTAAGGCTAGGTTGTGTTTCCCGAAGAATTGGGTCTTCGGTCCACAAATGTTTTGGATTGCTGTTTCAAAGCTGACAATGAACAGTTTACATAGTCTACACTCCGACAAAAGACAGATAGATACGATCCTAGCAGCAGGTATGCAATAATAGTAATAATAATACACGTACAACAGAGATTGTACAGAATTCCAAAGCCAAGACTGACAGAGCAATGATGCGCCTTGAGTATCCATCTTCTCAACTCGATCCGCTATGACGTTTCTTTTTCATAACTGTATAAGTTTGAAAAAGTGAAAAGTCTCTTCACGCTGAGATCTGAAGAGATGCGATGAGCTGAGACAAATGCCCGATTTAAAACTGAGGGGCGAGTTAGTTGGCGGCGTTAGTAGCATAGCACAAGCTTATTCATTGAGTATTTGTGATTCGCAGCAGCATGGTGACGTTCAATTGTGAAGTTTGCAACGAAACTGTTCCTAAGAAGAACACTGAAAAGCATTATTACCGTTGTCCTAATGCGTACTATACCTGCATCGACTGTAACAAGACATTTGACGATGGGTACTCTTACAAAAAGCACACGGAGTGTATAACAGAGGACGAGAAGTACCAGAAGGGCCTTTATAAGGGCAAGAAGAACAAGCAAGCCGCTCAGCAACCGGCGCAACAACCAGCCAAACCAGAAAAGCCGCATCAGAAGGACCTCAAGAGTCAGTCTAAAGCAGAACCAAAGAAAGATGCCAAAAAGGATTCCAAGAAAGAGCTCAAGGTCTCGAAACCTAAAGCGCCGGAGCTTGTGAAGGGCGAGTCTCTGTATAAAATTCTGAAATCGATCAGCAACAAAGACGACAAAAAATCGCTGCTCAAGAGTCTCATTGTGACTGCGGACAACAAGATTGAGCTTAAGCCGGAATAAAGCGGCGTAGCAACACAGCACCTCAGGTAGCTTTGGATAGACCTTTAGATAATTTAGTGTAGAACTGGTTGAGCGATTTCAGTGGGAAACTCAGCGTCTCAAACATGTATTCCGGAAGCTGCTCCTGCAGCTGTTTTAGCTCTTGAACGGTCCGCTGCTTCAACAACGGTACATAGACGATCTCCGTTTCATCGTCCTTGCCCTTCACAAAGCCCAACTTATAGTCCATGATCCCATTCTTGCTGCCCTGGCTCGTGTCAAACCACAGTCCCAGGTCATCCTCGTACGTCTTATGTATCCTTACGCCGCACAGCTGCTCAAACAGGTCCTTGAGGATCTCGCTCTGCTCCTGCGACTCCTCTTTCTCAGATTCCAGATTTTCCCTCTTCATCTTTTCCTCCTCTAACTGCTCTTTGATCGCATTCAGTTCTTGCTGCTTCAGCTCTAGCTGCCGCGACAGCTTGAAGTTCTCATTGAGCACACCTTGAACGGCTAGATCAGCCTTTTCTAGCCTGTCTTGCACTGATTCCTTGTATTCGACTAATGGATCCATTGCTATTCTATCCCTTTTGGTCTGAAAAATAAACGCTTTTCGAACCCCTAAAAGCCTCAATGGCTATATAACAATTAGAACTATCCAGTGAGCTAAAAAGTACCGCGCTATGGTCGCTCAATCAAGAGTACTCATCTCTTAAACAACCTTCAAAAGACACGCATTAATTCACTGGAATTTATGCTGATAGTACTATATACGCTTGTAAATTTAGGTGCAAGATTTTTGGGCCAAAATCACTTTTTGGGGGGCTATAACATCCTCACACGGCACCGAAGTTGCCCCGAAAACCTCGTTTCTGCCATCAAATACATGAAAACGGACGAAACGAAAAACAAAATTCAGAAAACATGCTTTGCAACAGCATTAATGTGAAGACAGCGGATTTTGATTCTGGACAGAGGGTATCTGGGGTGGTTTCAGTCGGCAAAAGCAGTTTTAACCATTGAAGTACGTGTTTGAGAGGTATTCTGGGTGTTTTCTGTATCCGATTTGTGGGCTGAAAGTGCAGTTTTGCTGAATTTGTTTTTGACTGCTCAAGACAAGAGACGTACAAGAGCTAAAAGTGTCAAAAGCTGAGGGGAAGTTGGCAATTTTCGAAGTGACCAAGTGATACTTTGGCAGGATTTTATACGGGTCTGAATTTGGGACAAGATGAGCAGTGTTGCAGCATCTCAGAACAAAATCAACGACCTGCTGGAGGCGATCAGGCAGGAGTTTGCCAACGTTTCTCAGGAAGCAAACTCTTACCGGCTCCAGAACCAGAAGGACTATGACTTCAAGATCAATCAGCAGCTTGCAGAAATGCAGCAGATGAGAAACACTGTTTATGAGCTGGAATTGACGCATCGGAAGATGAAGGACGCTTATGAGGAAGATATCAACAGATTGAAACTTGAGCTCGAGCAGAAAGACCGCCAGCTGGCTTCTTTGGCGCACGGTGGGGTCATGGGCAGTGTTCCAGGCCAGGTTTCTCAGATCAATAGACCCGTGGCAGCACAGGGCAACCCTAACGTGGCTCCTCCGGTCATTCCCCAGCCTATTGTTTCACAGAACGTGTCTGGCGGGATGGCTCCTCAAATGGCGCCTATCAACCCTCAGCAGCATCAAGGCCAACCAGCATCTTCGATGCCAGGTGAACAGGCTGCGGCCAACTTAGCTCCAGTGGGTCAGCAATCGCAGGGCCCTCCTCCAGTCGGGTCTACAGCTGGTCAGACTCCAGGTGCAGCTCCAGAACAAACCGCGCTAGCTGCCTCTAATAGGGCTGCTGAGCAGCAATCAGGCGAACAGCAGCAACCAGCTAGCTCCGCAACTACTGCGCCCGCTACTGCTTCCACTGTTCCACCAACATCCGCACCTACTGATCAAACTGGACAAGAACATTATTTGGTACCTGCTAACCAGAGAGCTGTTCATGCTAAACCAATTCCTCCATTTTTGCTGGATTTGGACTCTCAACTAGTACCTTCACACTTAAAGAAACAAAGCAACGATTACTACGTTCTTTATAACCCAGCACTTCCCACTGATTTGGATGTTGAACTCCACATGTCACTTGATCATTCCTCGGTTGTTTGTTGCGTAAGATTTAGTGCAGACGGTGAATATTTGGCCACGGGTTGTAATAAGACAACTCAAGTCTACAGAGTATCTACTGGTGAACTAGTGGCAAGACTGTCTGACGACTCAGTATCTCAACAACAGCCACAAGCATCAAATGGTGAAGCTGCCTCCACTGGAACTGGTGCGGCTGCAGCTGATGATGGTGCTTCTAACCAGAACTCTGCTTCTACAGCTTCCTCTGATTTATACATCCGTTCTGTTTGCTTCTCTCCTGATGGCAAGTTTTTGGCAACTGGTGCTGAGGATAAGCTTATCAGAATATGGGATTTAGAGTCAAAGAAGATTGTTATGACCTTGAAGGGCCATGAGCAAGATATATACTCTTTGGACTACTTCCCTTCAGGTAACAAATTAGTGTCGGGGTCTGGTGATCGCACCGTAAGAATCTGGGACCTAACTACAGGAGCATGCTCTTTGACGTTATCGATTGAAGATGGTGTAACGACTGTAGCTGTTTCTCCAGGCGAAGGTAAGTTTATTGCTGCAGGCTCTTTGGATCGTACAGTTAGAGTTTGGGATTCTGACACTGGTTTCTTGGTAGAAAGACTCGACTCGGAGAATGAACTAGGCACTGGTCACAGAGACTCGGTGTACTCTGTGGTATTTACAAGAGATGGTAAAGGAGTGGTTTCGGGATCTTTGGACAGATCTGTAAAGCTGTGGAATCTGAATGGCTCTAGTGGTCAGAAAAGCCACGCAGAGTGTGAAGTCACATACACAGGGCATAAAGATTTTGTTCTTTCTGTTGCCACAACTCAGAATGACGAGTACATTCTCTCTGGTTCCAAAGACCGTGGAGTGTTATTCTGGGACACAAAGTCAGGTAATCCACTATTGATCCTTCAAGGTCACAGAAACTCAGTCATATCTGTCACCGTTGCAAATGGACATCCTTTGGGTCCTCAATACGGTGTGTTTGCTACTGGTAGCGGTGACTGTAAAGCTAAGATCTGGAAGTATTCCAAGAAGAGTGATCAGCAAAATTCGCCTCAGATAAAGGAAATCAAGGAATGATCAGTTGTAGTTAGTAGTTAGTGTCAGAGTACAAATGTATATTTTCTCAACCCATTAAAGGACGTTGGTGCCTGTAAAGATTATAAGAAGTCGTGTTTGCATTTTCTGTTGTCGAATTAGGAGTTTTCAATAATTAAAAGTTCGAATAGGATTCAACATCGGCATTTGGTACACCTAACACAGTGGACGTGAACGATAATATATGCGAGCAAATTGATCTTTAATACTTAGCTTACAAAAGATATTTTATCTGTCTTCCGTATAATTAGTTATTAGGCAAACCTGTTTGATTGTCAATCAAAGACAATTTAGTATCTTGAGGGCCAGGGCCAACTCTGGTCAAAATAACTCTAGTGACACCTTGTTGAATTTCCATATCCAAGTTGAATGGTATTGAATCTTTCAGTTGATCAAATTTGGCATCAAATTCTGATAGTTGTTTTTCAGTGAACTTAGTGTTCCATCCAGAAACAGATCCAAACAGATGATGCAAGAATGCAAAAAGTTTTTCCTCATTTGCTTCCAAATAATATAATACAGCGTTTGGACCAGCGTCAAATGTGTATGCTACAACAGTTTCATTGTAAAATTCATTGATGGCATGACAGAGTTTAATGATCTTTCTTGAGGTATCGTTCAAGTAAAAGATTGGAGGAAATGAATCGAGACAAGTAGCATGGAAAGAGTTAGAATCCTTCATGGTCAATTCGGCAAAAGTAGGGAAATCTTTTTCTACAATAGATTTTTTCATCTCTTCAAACCTCTGTGGTACAACTCTCGATATTCTCTCCTTGAATAGATCTGAAGTCTGGACTGTCAATTGCATACCACTCGTCGATGGTGTATCCTTTCTGTCAGCACTGACAACCAAGATAGCAGCCTTCATTTCGGGCCAATGATCGAGGGAAGCGACTTCCACAGCTTTACTGTCACTTCCATCTTCTAACTCACCCATCTCCCACGCGACGTATCCTCCGAAGAGAGATCTACAAGCGGATCCAGAACCCTTCCTGGCAATTTTAGATAATTCAGAGTCAGATTCAGGAAGCTCATATAGTTTTGCAATTGCCTTGATCAAAGCAGCAAAGCCTGCAGCAGAGGAAGCCAAACCAGCAGCGGTTGGGAAGTTGTTTTCACTGGCGATGTGAAGTTTCCATTGAGAGAAGGTTGGAAGAGATGGGTCCTTATCTTCCAGGTTCTTTCTTAGCTGACGCAAGTCTGCCAAACATTGCTGAGTTCTGTCACTAGCAAGCGATTCCTCCTTTCCATTCAGCCAAAGCTGGTCCTTCTCATACTCTGGTGAAGTAGTGGCAGTGGTTAAAGTACGCAAATCCTCTTGCGACAAAGTGACGGAAATTGATGAGTTTGTAGGCAAATTCAAGATCTTATCTCTTTTGCCCCAGTATTTTAATGTGGCAATATTAACCGGAGCAGTTGTTGAAGCACTGTAAATTGACATGTTGCTGCTAATCTTACCTTAGATGATATGTCTTGAAATACCGTGTTACAACTGGATCTGTAACCTAACGCAAAAAAATCGTTCCAATCGTCTGAAAAAGCTGCAGATATTCCTAGAGCACTAATCCCAGATCTTCCTTGGCTGATATAATGAGGTTATTCCCCTTCAAACACGTCAAAGTACCCAGATTAAGCGCGCTTTGTTCTCTCTCATCATGTCCAACATCCGCGTGTTTGAGATGTTCTATACGAGACTGAAATAAGTTTCCAGATATCACGTGATTTTTATTTTTTTTACAGAAGCTACTCGTCCCAAAGAGGAAACTTTCCTAATGAAGCACTTTTCCTGTTTAGGCAGTCTCTCATATCGAGATTAACTGTTCAACTGAATTGAAGTCGATCAGCAACATCATGACTAAATCTTTAACGGTTTCAATGGAATACAATAGTAATTGCATTTGACCTTACGTTGAATCTTTGAAATTGCTCTTAAAGTGCTTTGAGTTTTGCCCTGTTTCTATTAGTTGTAGCTCTGAATTGGACCAATTTTTGGCTATGATGTACACCAGTGACTTGTTGCGAATCGGACTTCAGGCAGGTCTGAAAGCTAGGCCACAGTTGAGTCTGAGAGTATTGAACAAACGGCTGCCAGTGATAACCAAAGCTAGATTCCTAACTAATGAAACTACAGACTCGAAAAAACTGGACACAGTGTTCTCTGAAGCAGAGCTGGCGCAAGCGAGAGAAGCCAGATTGAAAGGCTTGGGCCCATATGTTTCGAAATTACCCCAGAAGTGGATCCCGTATGCTGAGCTGATGAGACTCGAGAAACCGGTGGGTACGTGGCTGTTATATTTGCCTTGCACTTGGGCCATTACAATCGCAGCGATTGAAACCAGTGCCCCATTGGGCAGTACCCTATGGATGCTTGCGCTATTCGGTGTTGGCGCCGTCGTGATGAGAGGAGCCGGCTGTACCATCAACGATCTTTTAGACAGAAATCTCGACAATAAAGTGATCAGATCCGTTGAAAGGCCTATTGCAAGCGGTAGAGTCTCGCCTACAAAAGCTGTTGCGTTCTTAGGTGCTCAGACAGCAGTTGGGGTCGGTATCTTGACTCAATTGCCAGCAGACTGTTGGTATTTAGGCCTGGCCTCCTTGCCACTCGTATTCACCTATCCACTTTTCAAACGGTTCACATATTATCCGCAAGCCGTTCTCTCTGCTTGTTTCAATTGGGGATCATTACTTGGTTTCCCTGCAATGGGAATTATGGACTGGGCAACGATGATCCCACTGTATATTAGCACCTATCTGTGGTGTATGATTTACGATACCATTTATGCACACCAGGATAAGGCGTTCGATGTGAAGGCAGGCATCAAGTCTACGGCGTTAGCATGGGGCAAAAACAGTAAGAAAATATGCACAGGACTCGGAGTGGTTCAAATTGGTACACTAGGTCTTGCTGGGCTAAACAGTGGCCTTTTATTAGGTCCTGGGTTCATTTGTGGACTTGGGATATTCTCTTATAGACTATTTGACATGATTAGAAAAGTGGACCTTGACAACCCTAGTGATTGTTGGAAGTATTTCCAAAGTAATATCAACACTGGTATAATTTTCTCTGGTGCTTTGTTCTTTGATTATCTTTTGAAATTAATCGGATGGCTGTGAACTCAGAACGATTCCGTTTCCATACACAATAGTGTCGTACTCATTACATAGAATTTAATATATACAAGGTTGATAGATGCGACCCAACACAAAGGACTACAAAGTTATAATTTTTTTGAGCCTGAAGTTTCTTTTCCAGATGCATTTTTGGACTTCATGACTATGGTCTTGATGTCAGCGCTATTATTAAGTCTAGGCCTTGCCATTTGTTCTTGGATAATTTTTTCCAGTTGTGGTTTGTTACTGGGTGTTTGTGACTTTTGTTTCTTGAAATCTTTGAGTTCCAGCTGAGCAATGGACTCTCCGCCGAATAATGCATCCATGACTCTACCGTCTGATCCCCAGAACTTACCAGATCTGTTAATAATGTAGAATTTATTCAAGAATGATGCATTAGTATCGTACAGAAAGAAAGAGAACGAGGCTCTGTCTTCAACACCTTGTTCTCCAACACCAGTAAACGCTCTAGTGTTCGCATTTCTGGTAAGATCTCTCAATGGTATTATCTTACTTTTCTCCCGATTTAGCAGGGTTCTAGTGGTGACTTTGCATTTGGGAATAGTGTCAGGAATGTAATGTAGTTTCGTTACAATTCTTGTTGGTATGTACAATGCGGCCACTGAAAGCGTGAAAGGAATTGCGGCAAGTAAGATCGACCCTGTAGACCTTCCAAAATACAGCAGACTGGCGTTCTCGTACCATTTTGCGTCTTTTTTCACCTCCTCGGATTCTTCTTTGTAGATACTGTTCGATGCAGTCCATGACCAGTCTGCGAATGATGCGCCATATAAAAGAAACGTCAAAGACAGCGAATAAGATCCTATAGTAATGATTTTCCCTGGTTTGTACGAGTATATCTGCTCTGGAGCTGCCTTAGAAAGCAAGGCTGCCATTTTGGCACTAAAAGGAACTGACATTGGTTCTACACTCTTGTGACAACCGTACTTACGAAGAATCGCTTCTAAAACAAAACGGAGCGGTAAATCCGTACCAATGGGACTCCCAGTTTTCTTTCCTTGCGCAATTGTTAATCTATAAGCAGGATCTTCCGCATTCCAGAGGTCTGTTTAAGCTTAATGTTAACTCTAAAGTGTTGATAAATTTTACATAACCTTAAAATACAGGAAAACTGAATGGACTAAGCAGAAGACTTGGTGAAATGTTTGATCGCTTCCTCAATGCCTCTAGGATCGGCACCAACGATCTTTCCTAGTGGTTTTCCTTCCTTGAAAAGTATGAATGTGGGCATAGCAGATATACTTAACGCTCCAGCAATGTCCGGAGACTCATCGACGTCTACCTTGTAGAAATTGACTGTAGGGTACTTCTCACTCAGTTTTTGCAGATGAGGAGCGATCATTTTGCAAGGACCGCACCAGGTAGCGAAGAAATCAACGAGAGAAACGTTTTCTTTCTTGACCGCAGCATCGAATTCTGGTAAAGAAGCCAGTTGCTTGATTCCAGTACTAGTGGACTGTAGTCTAATTTGGCCAAATGCCAGAGGTTTAACGGTGACAAATACGCGGGACGAGGTTCTGAAACTGGATGCCAGCATTTTGATTGTTTGAGGAGATAGATTTGCGGTCTTGTAGCGGATCAGATCGGAAAACTGGCTCTTGAACTCGTACTTATCCGGTTATGCTTGTGTGTAGATCTCTTATTAAGCACTATAAATGTACAGTATGCAGTAAAGAAGATTAATTTTCGTCACGTGATTGTTATTGGACTTTGACCTCACCTCCACTTCAGCAGCGGAAGCACTGCTCTAGTGTTGTGGCTTATATGGGGTTATGTAGCATCTATTTTTATGCCAGCGTCAATGTAAGGTTTGTGCGCCCATTCTTCGGATAATTGCATAATATTTGGATAGGTTTCCAGATAGAGAGGCATTAGTGTTGGATTGACCTAAGTATGTAGTGTTGGATCGGCATTATGTACTCAGAAACGTCCAAACAATTAACGAACACAAGCGTTTGCGATAGATGCAACCTTGAAGCTGTCGCCGTTCTTGTTTGTTAGCTTTCTGATCGGTTGAGCTTTGTCATCCTCATCCTTGAAAATGACTTCAAGTTGATCGTTTGTGGTGAAGTGTGGCTGTAACTGTTCCCAGATCTTCTTCTTAGGGTTCAATTGTTTCATAGGCTCTTCATCGCCAAATCCTTCGAAAAAGACCTTGTCACCGGCCTTAGACCCGGCAGGAGGTTCGACAAATTCCACGTTGTTTTCATCAGAACCACATAGAACCATGGCGGTGGACTTGATTCCTCTCATGTTGACTGGCTTCAAGTTGCATACGACAACCACGTAACGCTCCTGCATGGCTTCCAGTGGGAAGTATTTGACCAAACCAGAGCAGACAGTTCTTGGACCCTCTTCGTCGCCAACGTCAATGGTAGACACGTATAGCGAGTCAGCATCTGGGTGTTTGATAGCTTTTTGAATGAAACCGACACGGAAATCAATGCATCCTGGAGAGTTTTTGGTAATTGCCTTAGCATCGGCTGGAGCAGCTTCGGCATTTGCTGCCTTCTTAGCGGCTTTCTTGGCCTTGGCCTCTTCTCTTAGTCTTTTCAAAGTTTCTTCGTCAGGCTTGCCTCTAGGCTGCTTATCGGCCTTCTTGTCTGCTTTATTATCTGTCTTCTTGCCGTCTGCGGTGTTAGGAGCCTTCTTGGCACCCTCGGTATCTTCCTTCTTCTTCTTTTCAATGATCTCACGAGGTAAGTCCAAATCCAAATTTACGGTCAACTGGTCCAGCTTCAACAGGTTGTTTAAGTAAACGCTCCATCTGATAACATGTCTGTACTTAGCATATGTGCCCTTAGTATCCTTGGAAGCATTGGTTATCTCCTTGATCACTGGAAGGACATGCTCGAACAGAGACACATCTGCCGCAGTGGGCTTTGCGGTTTCCAAAATGAAACTATGGTCACGCAGGTGCAGGTTCAGTTCATCGATCTTGTTCTGCACATTTCCTGACTTAGCGACAGAGTCCCATTGGGCCTCTAGACCCTTTTGTTCTTGCGTCAATGTTGGGACTGCAATGGACAACGCTGCAAATTTGTTCAATAGGTCAGAAGACATGGCTCAACTTGTACTGTTTGACTCTAACTTATTAACAGTATCTGTTAAGGCAAAATATGGCACTGCTGGACCTTACACACAACAAACAAAAGAACAACGTTTGTCAAGCTTTGCTCATCTCTCTAAACCTTTACGTATTCACTGAACTGTATCATGCTCAGAACGCTTGGCCTGAAAATTTTGGTGAACAGAAAGGTAGAAATTCATATCACGTGATGAAGAATGAATTTTTTTTTCAATTTTTTGAAAGTTTTTGTGAGCTCAATTCCCCGGTTCGAACCCCAGTATGATTTCATTTAGTCTTGAACGTTTCCAGGCTCATAGAGTCTATACATAATTTGAAGAATGAACATTACGTATCGTAACCAGATTGCAGATGACAGTTTCTGTTTTACTATAGCCTACTGGCGCTGTAAAAAGCTGACTGGCTGATTATTACACTTTTTCAGTCCTGACTTAACTTTTTTCTGTATTTGATAGATAGATAAGAGACATCAAATGAAGAAATCGCAGTTTTAAGATTTCCATACTGTAATCGATGAGCATCAGAAGAGGACAAAAAGGTCTAAAATATCGTGCAGTCGTTTGCGTTGAGTGTTTATACTAGAAGTGAGATTTTAGTGAGCAATATTTGGGATTTGAAAGGATTTTTTGGCGGAAAGACCTGGGGAATGGAACTCTAGAGACGGTTTTGGGCAGTTTTCGAATTAATAGCGGGGTACATTATATCGGTCAAGTCTAGATAGAGAGGAGTAGAAGCTATCGGCAACAGTTAGTGAGGTATGAGTGCGGTGAAGGTGAAAGCGAAAAGGAAGAAAGTCGGTGTGGCTTGCATACACTGTGCCAAATCGCACGTCCCGTGCGAGGACAAAAGACCTTGCACCAGGTGCGTGAAGCGGGGTCTGGCAGAAACCTGTGTTGATGCACCGAGGAAACGAGTGAAGTATCTGAAAGATGTGCCTGATGAGAAACTTCCTGCGCTGCTGAAATGCAAAAATCACTTGGAGGCATTCCGTTCAGTGAAACCTAAAATTGAGCCCGGATCGGCGGAAATTGGTGACAAACCATCTTGCGCGGAGGGCCAAAACTTTAGCGCAGAACCTGAAGAAGCAAAATGCGAGCCAAAAAACAACCCAGAGACTCAGCAAGCACTAGGAAACGGTCAGATCGCTCACAAGCCAAAGTTTCTTTCCAGCGCCGCAGATCTCGAGTATTCGATCCTTTCTGATATTATTCATGGCGATTCGTTGTTCAACAAGATCCCGGTGAACTTCTTGTACTCGAATCCTTTGGAAAAGACACCCAGTCCGGTTAACAATGGGTCCCAGAGCGTAGATGGTGGCATGCATATGTCGTTCCATCTGCGATCGAACACTTTAAACTCAATAAACGGGAATATCCTGGCGATATACTCGAATCTTCTGGGTCCAAATTCGAACGAGATCTTACAATCACAGCCAGATCTCTGTAAGGAACACTTCCCTTTGTTCCCTCAAGAGAGCGCGGATGGAACGCTAGATTTCAAGAGGATGACCATTGGTACGTTAGCTCCGCATGTGACAAAATTCGACAAGAACATTAATCAGTACTATTTGAACTTTGCCAACACACTTCCGGAACTTCATGATTCGAAACAAATGCCAAATCTTTCCTATGTCTTTGAGATCGAGCCCCCAGAATACCGAGAGATTCCTCACGAAAGAAATATTCCACATACCCTTCGTTTCACAACACCTGCTGAAATTTACTCGCAGGTTCAAACGGCGTTCCCAAACACACTAGGTTTCCATGCACTATTACGTTATTTGAAAAGCAGGTTTGACAAGTATTTGCTGGTTGAGATGTGTCGTTGTTTGGCACAATTAAGACCCATTTTCATCGCTAGTACCATCGATTTAACGGATGAAGACATGGTATTTATGGAAAAAAGTCACCAGAGAACACTTTTGGAGTACGACAAGTTCATATCTCAGGTTGGAACCCCGACTTGTATCTGGAGACGTAACGGCCAAATCAGCTATGTCAATGATGAGTTCTGTCTGCTCACTGGCTGGAACAGATTAGAACTCTTGAACAAAATGACGTTCATTGTTGAACTCATGGATGATGAGACTGTGATGGAGTATTTCCAGACGTTCAGTCGCGTTGCGTACCATGATTTCAAGGGTGCAGAAACCATGAAAGTATGCAACATCTTGACCCCGATCAAGGGTAAAGTAATAAAATGCTGCTGTTTGTGGACTCTCAAGAGGGATGCGTTCGGTCTTCCGATGATGGTAATCGGTAACTTCATGCTGATTCTCGATATTCCGGAGAACAACCTACTAAAGCAAGCATAGATGCCAGAGTACAGGGGTATCACAGTTGTAGTATAAAGGTTTACCTAGTTTAAACAAGTCCTCCGTAGTATTTTTGCACGCCTGGCAAAGCACACAGGCAGATAACAAATCTCGCGTCTCACTGTCTCAACACATCCTCGATGAACTTTTTGTAGTCAATCAAGCCGTCCGAGTCGACCTCGATTCCCTTCATCAGTTCGTCCACCTCTTCGTCCGTGAGCCTTTCTCCAAGCCCAGTCAACAGATAACGGATGTCTCCAGGCGACACTTTGCCAGTGTTGTCCTTGTCAAACACCTGGAATGCCTTCACAAAGTCCTCGACCTTGCCCTGCGTCGTGGCCTCCAGTTTCGCTTCATTGTCCTTGACCAACTTTTCAAGGTCTGCAAGAGTCAATTCGTCTCCAAATGGCGCAACAACTTCTTCTACTAGCGCATTCGTTGGATTAAACCCAATCGCACGCAAGTAGTCCCCAACTTGCGCTTTGCTGATCGACCCTTTCGCCTTTTTATCAAAAAGCGTGAAGATATCTTTGTTAATTCTAGACATATTGCTCTTTCAAACGTCGAATTCTCACTTCCCAGCGCTATATACTGTAAGTTACTATCCCTAACTTCTGCAACAAACTCCTAAACCCTCACCAATCGATCCTCTAAGCCTCTTCAGTAACTTGTTGGTCTGAATGTTCAATGCTTCTGTTTACAATACGCTATTACGATAACAAACAGACAGTTGCCCCCAAAATCCTGGTTTCGGGCGAAATCTGAAAATTGCCCCCAAACCCAGGATTTTGGGGGGAAACTCGAATTTTCCTTACCCGGACACATCCTGATCAGTTACCCGGCTTTATTTCGTTTCACCAGGTGATTAAGACGAAAGTTCATCAGAAGCTTACTTATCAGAATGTATATAAGAAGAGATGTTGAGGCAGAGAGCTGCTGCTGTAAAGGGATCAGTCGGTCGAGAAGCTGTTAAAACTTGTTTCAGAAGTTATACAAAGCTGTATTCGGAAAAAAGTCAGTGTTTGCGACGTATAGCCACAGTTTTAGTGGGCTTTCCAAGTATTGATCACAAAGGCCAAAGATGTTCAGACTTGTTCAGCACCAGACGCAAGCTCTGAAGACCAGGGTACCCAACCAGATAGTCTCAGCGTCACGGAACTCGCTGAACTCTCAGCTAAGGTTCAACAGCGCTGTGACGCTGGAGAGGGGCAGTGCGGATCCAGCAGCGAAGACGGTGCATGCGGAGCCTGAGTGGGCCAGCGGACAGCTTCAGGGCAGCGAAATCGAGCGAAACGTGAAGAAAGTGCGTAATTTCCGGAAGAACATCAAGTTCGACAATTTCAAGCGGTCTGCGAAGTCTGCTAACTACGCAAAGATCAACGCTTTGGACGATTTCTTGAACAAGGCGTACGACGTTTCGTCCACACGGTTCCCCAAGGGTAATTTTGCGGAGGATTCGCCGATCTTGTGGGACTCGATCACTAACGCGGTGAACTTGTACAAGGACCTTGTTACAACCAAGGACATTAGCGCTTTTTACGCGGGCAAGCTTTCGCATGTTCTGCACATTGCGCTGAAAGTGAACAGATCGCAGCTGACCAGTATGAACAAAAAGCCGGATTATGATTCTCAGTCGTTCCATAAGGAGATGACGAACTACCTATGTGAGACCTTGAGAGAAGTGTCAGCCGACGTCCTGGCTGCGCGCGTCAGTATTAACGAACGTGGTGCATTCCACATTCTTTCCTCGTTCAAAGAGTTGCTGCTATACGAAGAAACTTTGAACATTTGGAAATCAGCTGTCAACTCCAGTGATAATAGCGTAGCTCGCACGTTCATGGCGCCTAACGTGGTTGGTGTAGTGCTACCTCTGCTGTATGAGAACGGAACGAGTTTTGAAGAATTGAAAGAGTTGTTCGACAAGTCGATTGAAGCAAGTCCCAAGAAAATCATGCACTCACCTTTGTTCTTGGGGATGATAAAGGCTTCTTTAGCCGCAAATGAGAATGAACATGCGTTGTCTCTATTCCAACAGATGTGTGAAGGGGATCCAGCAACTTCTCTTCACTACTCTGCCCTGGCTGGAGCCCATTTGGCTTTTATCGGTGAATGTAAGGACTTGTCTATTGCAAAGACTTTCTTCGAGAGAGCGCTGACTAGAGACGTTCCATATAGAATGAGTTTACAGGTTTCCTCCGTCAAGGATTTGATTCAAAACGCGTGGAACCAATCTGGTGATTTCAATGAGGTGGCTGATATATGGAGAAAAGCCACACAGTACTACGGTCAGGACGTGTCTCATGGTGTTTCTTCTTCGTTGAATTCTAAGTTTATCTCGATCTTTTTTGATAACTATGTGAATGACAAAATTGCTGGTTTGGAACATTTGAAGGAGTTGATTCATGAATACAATGAGTTGAAAGCCATTGATGAACCATTCCTTAACATTATTCTTACAAAATGTACTGTTTGGCACGACAAATCCATTATTGAATCGCTAGAAAAATCATACGAACTGTACCATATTCCAAAGACCATTGTTACGTATCGTATCTTACTGAAGGCTATGGGAAGTATTGAGGTTTCGAATACTGAGATTTATGACAGATGGGTCCAATTGATTCAGAAGGCGGATCAAATTGGTCAGTCGTACATCGCTAATGCTGACTGGGCCGCTTTAAGAGACGCTACTGTAACCTATGCACAGGGAAAGGTTGATCAGAAAAATGTTGAAAACAATACACCTTCGTTCTACAATCCGGCTCTGGAGGCAGCTAACGCCAGTGGTGCATTTGATGACTTCAATGAATCATCTGACGTTTCGAACTCTGCCACACAACAACAGAATGACCAAAGCCAGCCGCCAGAAGACAGGGTTCTGCTCTACTTCCAAGTGGTGAAGCGTTACGGAACCTATTGTAGAGACACTAAGCAATATAGCCGTGTCACGACCGGAATTGCGGCATCCTTTTCGGTGGCTCAACAATACTTGTCAGCTCTCAGGTCTTTGGATGTTTCCTCGATTCCAGTTCCTGTCTTGAGAAACTTCCGTATGAACAACTGAATCATTGGGTCAATATTCCCATAACTGTTAACATTCAATTATTAATTTCAAAGTGTCAAACCCAGATTTGAACTGTTGACACTGACATGTATATATACTGTGAGATATATAATACCCTCATCTGATTATGATTAGTTTAATGATTTCCTATTTACGTATAGCATCAATAGCAACCAGATAGCTTTTTGAGTACTTAAATATTACTATCTAGGAGATCAGTGTGCAATAACTTCAAATCGAGTTTCAGTATTTATCTACTGTTCTAATCATGATCTTTCAATTATATAACCTTGAATGAAGGAAATTTCATTACTAGTTACAGGAAACATGCAGAAGCCATAACGTGTCTGATCCAACGTTTGCTCGTAGACGTTGTCTGGTAAGACGCAGGTATTGCTAAGAGATGGGGTTATGTTGCAGCAAGTCTGAATCATCTGATCGTAGTGGGGCTGCTACAAATGAGAAGACTACGGCTAACACAAAAGATGAAAAGCGAACTGGCCCTCGAGTAACTGCTCCACTTGAAGCAAATGCTCACGAACTATCGCCCAGAGAGGCTGCTAGATTGGCAGCTGAGGAACGGCAAGCGAAGATAGAAGCGGCGAATGCTAAAAGTGAATTGAGTCAGAAACTCGCTCATGAACGAGCCAAATCGAGAAAGACTCATGTTATGGAGATTTCGCAGAGATCTTGAAAGAAAAAAGTTGCACTGCTGGTCATCTCAACTCTAAACGAAGTACGAATATCTATAACTTATATTTACCTCCCTGCATGTCCTTAAGAGCTGCTTTGTGGACACCTTCTTTGACCTTGGTCTCGAGAATTTCCAACGCCAACATTACGTCATCTTCTACAGGCGCTTCAACGATTAAGGATAGCTTTGGCTCATCTGTATCTAGCTTCGGTCCTTGGCCTTCAGGATAGAATTTTCCTTTGTTCTCAAAGTTACAACCGGTCTCCCGTTTGAGAGCGGTTATAGTCTCTGTCTTTGTGGCTTCCCATCTGGCCATTTGGGGAAGATCGTTGATATTGATGCTAGCGTAATATGTTACAGATTGCCCCTCGGTCCGTTTGCCTCTCTTGTAATCTAATTTTGTTATCGGACCATTATCAAAGTCCGGCTCTTCTTCGTTTTGTTCTAGACCGTATCCATTGGACTCTTTTGCTTGTTTAGCTTCATTAACTTCATCAAAATGATCAAGGCCTTTACCACCAAAACCTTGGATTAGCCTGTACTTACCGGTTTTCAACCCTTTAGCAAATTCATCATTCATTTCTTTCAGCTTCTGGTATACTTCCATTGGCATGGAGCTCAAATCCTCGTCTTTCATACACTTAACAAGGATATACGCAGAGGCGAGCTCGTCCACCATCAAAAATGACAAAGCAGTTCCTGTGTTAGTTCCACGACCAGTTCTTCCCGCTGTGTGAACATACTGGGCTATAGTCTTCGCAGCATTGTAAATAACAACTAAAGATACTTCAGGGACATTCAAACCTCTGGATAAGACTTCTGTGCATATTAGTATCCCATTTGGAGTTTCTTTGAACTTTTGTAGATTATCTAATCGTTCCACAGATGGTTTTCCTGCATGTATGGCAAATGTTGAGATGCCGTTCAATAGTAGTTCTTCATATAACAGATCACAGAGACTTTGACTCGAAACGAATATGATTGTCTTTTTATCTTCTCCCTGATGTAGAGCCAGTCTTTCCCTGAGACGTTGTAACAAAAACTCAAACTTGACATGTTTCTCATCAAATATTTGTACCAGCTGCTTGATATTGTTATTAATGAGAGACTTTGAGTTGATTGATATTTGAATAGGATCACTTAAAGTCTTGGACGCAAAGTGTCGCAGTTTGTTAGGGAAAGTCGCACTGAAGAGAACGCATTGACGGTCTGGACGTATGCAATTCATTATTTGAGTAACTTGAGGACCAAACCCTAAGTCAAACAAACGGTCAGCTTCATCCATCACAACAAATGAAATACGTTTCGGTGAGAGTAGATTCCCAGAATTCAGCGTCATCAGGTCGATAAATCTTCCCGGTGTTGCGACTATGATATCAACTCCGCGTTTGAGATCATTAATCTGTTTTTTCAGTTCAGATCCACCAACGCAGCACAAACTAGTAATCTTGGATCCCGAGCAAAATGTTGAAACCTCTTCTTGAATCTGAACGGCTAGTTCTCTAGTTGGTGTCAAAATGAGACCGATTGGACCAGTTTCTCCAGACGAAAGTGGTGGTTGGGCTTTTATCTGACGTATAAGCGGCAGTAAAAATGCTACAGTCTTGCCTGAGCCCGTTTTGGAAATTCCAATCACATCTCTGCCGGACATTATAGCTGGAATGGCTTGGCTTTGAATTGGTGTTAATGTGACAAACTGCAATTCATCCGATATGAGATTCATGATATCAGACGAGAGTCCAAGCTGGGACCACTTTGTGACAGGTTTTGGGCAGCCTGTTCCCAGAATCTTAATATTATCCAAAGACATACGAAGTTGTTTCACCTCTTCATCAGACATTTGTTGCAGTTCAGGAGGCTCTGTGTATAGGCATTTAGTCAATGTTATGCATTCGTCGACTTTTGTATAATCGACAGGTCTAATTCGCTTTTTTGAATTTTTGGAGGGTACAACGATGGTATCATCTGTGGTATCGTTCTCCTCAGATTGAATTTTTTCGTCTTCGTCGTCAGCTGTAAATGGTTCACCCATGAGGGCGGGGGATGGAGTTTTTATGGTTTCTTTGGCCGTGAGCTGTTTAATATACTGTTCCAGAGGGTCTTCATCAGCCTGTTTACGTGAGTCGTTTTCAAACCTGCTGTTTGTCGTCTGCAAAGTGTTCTCGACTACATCTGGCCTGAACAACTTCGTCCGGGAAGTTTGATCGTCTCTTTCCTCATCGCTATCGTCAAACAAAGATCGTTTCGATGAGCTCTTCTGGCCCTTTTTCCCCACATTCCTTGTCTTCTCCGTCTTTGATTTCGCAGCGTCCGCTTGCTGCTTCTTCTGTTTCCAAGCCTCAAGTTTCTTTCTTCTCTCAGCTAGCGCATTATCCTCTGAAGTTCCTTCGTTCTTCTTAGCCTGTTTCCATCTGTTCAGCTTCTCCTGTCGCAGCCTCAGTTTCTCCTCCTGATTCATGATTCACTTTGAGCACACCAACTATCCGGCTGCTCACGCACACTCACTAGTGTTAGTATCCTAGCGTAACAAGACAGCTTCAAGTCAATCAAACGTACTAGTCCTATGGCTGCAACTGCAAATCGATAAAAGTCAGTCCGACGTTCACTGGAGCTATGCAGTTGCAACGAAAGATAGGGCAAACCAGCTTACCTTCGCTTCGGTCTAGATTTGAGCTACTATACACTGAAGTAGGTCCTGTAACACTTTGTACCTTCTGATACTACTTTCTTCTTTCAGTGTTAACATTAGGAGTTAAATACTAGAATTCAGGTCTGTGATATTAGAATAGTTCCAATAACTCTAGGAAAGAAAGAAGTGTATTGTTATAAGGTTCAACGGCGAATCTATCAGGCATTTGATATTGGTAGGAAGCTATTAGACAGGAAACCAGAGGAGATTGAATGGTTCAGTGCCTGTCACTTACTGCATAGGTGAACTTAGATACAGAGTGATTACAGCCGTTTTATTGTTGTCTAAAGAGTTGGGTTCTTCCATCAATTGAGCAAGCGACGACCAATAGTACATTAGAAGAGAAAACCATGGGATTGTTACCAGAGAAGCCAGTATGGATGTCGCAGGCTCAGTATGATGAGCAATATGGATCACTCATTAAATTGGCCGAATCTGAAAAGAAACAGGATGGAAGCCAACCAGACCAGCAAACAGAGCATGATTCACTGCTTGCGAAGCATAGGGAGCAAGAGAATACCCCAGACACAGACACAGCCAGTGACGGAGCAACGTCAAAAGTGAATAAGAGAAAACATCAAAGGTATGACATCGAAGAGCGTAAAAAGAAGGAACAGTTCCAAAAGACAATCGAAGAGCAACTAAAGACTCATGACATCGAAATGACAGCGAATAGGATAGTAAACGTAGATCAGGTGGTGAGGGAACATTACAATGAACGGACATTCATCTCCAAGAAGCACAACAGAAACTACTCTCCGATTATCAAACTCAGAAATTTCAACAATGCTATAAAATACATGCTTATAGATAAGTTCACAAAGGCTGGGGATGTGGTGCTGGAACTAGCTTGTGGTAAAGGTGGCGATCTCCGAAAATATGGAGCTGCTGGAATTTCACAGTTTATTGGGATCGATATTTCTAATGCATCCATCACAGAAGCCTTGAAGCGTTATCGCTCGATGAGAAATCTTGATTATCAAGTGATTCTAATTACCGGTGATTGTTTTGGTGAATCCTTAGGGAATGCTGTTGAACCTTTCCCAGAATGTAGATTCCCATGTGATGTAGTGTCTTGTCAGTTTGCTCTACATTATGCGTTTGAAACAGAGGAAAAGGCTAGGAGAATGCTTCTAAATGTAACGAAATCACTAAAGATGGGAGGATACTTCTTCGGAACTATCCCAGATTCGGAATTCATTAGATACAAAATGAACAAGATACCAGAATCAGTAGAAAAACCAACATGGGGAAATTCTATTTACAAGGTGACGTTCGCAAATAACGATTACCAAAAAAATGGCAACGAATTTCCTTCACCGTTTGGGCAAATGTACACTTTCTGGCTGGAAGATGCCATTGATAATGTCCCAGAATATGTCATTCCCTTTGAAAGTTTTAGAAGTCTAGCTGATGAGTATGGAATGGAACTAGAGCTACAGAAAGGATTTAACGAGTTTTTTGTGAATGAAATCCCAAATTGGGTTAACAGATTTTCTCCAAAGATGAGGGATGGACTGAAAAGATCTGACGGACGCTATGGAGTGGAAGGTGTTGAAAAAGAGCCGGCTGCATACTTCTATACTACCTTCGCATTTCGTAAGGTTAGAGAATATCAAGAGTAATGCATAGACCTGAGAGTGGTAGTAATAAATCCGAATTGTCGGAAGGACAGGAAAATGTACAAAACTGAGTCACCGCTAGGAACATATTTTATATAAATTATAAAGCAGTGGTAACAGTCATTGATTGTGAGTTGATCAAAATGGTTGGTGGCAGACCATCTAACCATATATCAATGTTTTGAACATACTCCAAACTTTCTTTCTCACTTTTATGGGTCCCTAGCGGCGGAAGTGGCAGAGTAGAAAGCAGCAAGTTTGAATTAGACGACACTTGTTTCATCATATCATGCAAAATTAGGTGTTGTGCTCGGCTTGGTAATAGATTGAAGGTCAGTTCTTCGGAAGAATTGAGAAGGTCAGAGGAGGACTGACAAGGTGAGAGAGGAGATAGGGTGCTATTGTGTAGATGGTCTGAACCATCGAGAACAGGTACTAATGTGGGCTGTTGACCTGTGGCCTCAATTATGACCTTGGTGTCAGGCATTGCTTTGCTCGAAAATACCGGACGGGAGGTCCTTATAGAGATGTCATCCCGTTGTTTTGTTGACTGCGTCGTCCGAAGACTATTGGCTTGGTTGGGTTTATTAAAGAGTGTGGATGAGGATCCAGTTGCATCCATAACATAGTCCGACTCATAATCGGATTCTGCTCCAGTAACCATGTCGGTAACGGGCATACTCGATGTCATAGTCAATGAAACTCCAAGTCTTTGAAGTTTGGACACATCGTAGGATTTTTCCAAAGGCTTGCCGGATATTTTGATACCAGTAGGTTCAGTGAACGTGTACTTCCGAGTGAGATGCTGTCTCTTCCTTGTAGTCACTAGTTCATTCCACCACTCATCATTTTGCAGAGCAGCATCAACATATGGTTTTGAAATTGAATCACCTTTCACAATTGTTTGGTACACTCTAAACTGATCCAAAGACAGAACCAAAACTTCAGCTTCAATTCTAAGCACGGAAAGAAGACTGTTGATTCTCCTTTTCTCATCCGTACGGTCAGACTGATTTTCCACGAAAACGATAACACGCAGAGTGTGGGTTTTGTGCCATTCAGGCACAGTTGTTAGAATCGCTCCCAATTGCAAGATTAGCGTGTAGGTATCAAAGTTAGTTGTAGTGACCTCCCCGGAGGCATTCTCGTTGACAATGGTTGCGGACATTTGAATTGGGTATAGGTCAATGAATTTTTTGACATCTCTTACTTCATTTTTTGTCGGTAATTGTAAATCTTTAAAGTCATAGGCGATAGCTATATTGCTACGCATCAGGGACAGATCTTCGATGATTTGAACCCATTGCTGCAGCTTCACCTTTTCCTCATTTTTACACTCGTCTGTTGGTAAAGATGCGAACTCGCTTGAAGGAATCTCCAAAGAGATTGAATCATTTACTTTGGTAGCTTTTAAACAGGATGTTTCTCTTAAAGGACTAGAAGTTCCGGTTGAATGTGGCCCTTTTTTTGTCTTTGAAATGTAGTTCTTAAGGTCAAAGAACCCAAGAACAGTAATATTAGGTTTCATCCCACCCAATCCACAACCCATAAAAACATTTCTGATTCCCCATGCAAGAGAAGGTCCCATTCCTATCTGAACAAAAGCTTTTATACCAGCCATATCTCTGATATTGACCCATGCCTTCATCTGTTTATTCACTTCTTGATACTCCTCCTGAAAGTTCGGAGCTACAGTGACATGGCCGAGGATGTACAAGCCTCCTTTCTTCAGATGATTACAAAATTTAATCAGATTCCAACTAGTCCGTGGGTTATCCACCAATAAGAGTACTTGAGGACGCCAGTATTTGACATTATCTTGCTTTAAACGAAGGAGGTATTTTCGGACTTGATGATAGATCAAAGATTGAGAGACATCGCCCCATGGCTTGGGAGGACAGAAATAATGGATTATGACGAACAGCAAACACAATGAAGTGATAACAGCAGAAGCAGAGACGTCGTCAACAACATACATTGCAACAATTGACAGCACAGCTCCAAAGAACGCAGTATACCTGTTAAACCATTTGAAAGACGGCCGGAAATTTGGTGCCGAGGATATCTCCAGTAGGAAACAAGCCATATTCATAACTATGAAAGTCATGAGAAATGTCATCGTGATGAAAGTCGCGATCTTGTTAACATCAGAAAACAGGCACAGTTGAGTCAAAAGCCAAGAAGACAACAGACAGAGTACAGGATTCCTACCAAACACAGAAAGTCCTGGCAATATGTTATCTTTAGATATCGCCTCCAAAACGTAGGCTGCACCGACCATACCCACAATAACAGAAAAGAGGGATGTAGATAATTCACCAACCAAAATAATCGTTTGGAAACCGGATACCGTTTGTATGATCTGGACTTCTTTATGCAATGACTCCTTGGGCACAGAGCAGCCCAATGAGATAATGACAAGGGAATAACAGACAAAAGTCAACAGTAACCCCCACAGAGTACCTTTCGGTATAGACCGCGAAGGCCTGCGTAACTCACTGGACATACCAGCGCCAGCAAAAATCCCGGCTGTTGCTGGGAAGAAGATTCCAAACAAGTCGTTAAAGGTCTCTTTACCTTTTAATAACGAACCCGCAGCACCCTTCGTTAGCTTTGGGTACAAGTTTTCCTTCAAAACTTTCAAAGATGGCCCGGCATATTTGATGCCATTAATATCAAAGGGCTTAACAAACAGCACTGAAATTGGGATTGAGATTGTAGAGGCCAAAAGCAGCCAGAATAGAACGTTACCAGCACGCGAGACAGTTTGAGACCCGACAATGGAAATGCATAGACACACCAATAGTAAAACCGTAGAATACATAAACCTGTACCAATCTCCCTCTGGAAGCACTTGGGCCAACACACCCTCAGATTGCCCAAAATTGTAGATCAGGGGCTCGATTATACCAACGATATTCATACCACTGTTCAAAATCTGGCCGATAAAGAAGATAAGACCGATGGATCCACCGAATTCAGGGCCCAAACATCTTGAGATCATGTAGTAAGCGCCTCCACCCCGGACAGTACCATTCGTCGATATGGCGGAAATGCTCAGCGTAGTCAAAAGATCAATAAGAAACGACAAAATCAGCAAGAAGAACGTGCCTAATACTCCCATTTGCCCAATGATGAATCCGAATCTCAGAAACATTAAAATCGACAGCACATTGAGCGAAGTCGGCACAAAGACACCATTAAAGGTGCCCAGTTTATTTCTATTTGGGTCATTCTTATCAAATCCAGAGCTAGACTCTCGATGGCTGGGAGTATCTTGGTACTTGAAGTACGTCAAATTCTCTACATTCCCTTTAGTTAATAACGGAGAGTTTTCATTGCTAGACGGAAGATGAGACCCAGGTAAGTCGTAAAACTTGGACATCCAGCCAAAAACACTATACTTCCACTCCTAAGATGTTCCACACCTTATTTAGACCAGCCCCAAGTGAATGTTTACTGATTCTTGTTTCTATCTTCAAAAGCTTCCTTATCTGCCAATTTCAAGTTAAAGGTTTATATAATATCGTACAAAGGTTAAGAACTTGTTAATGTAACAGAAAATACAATAATTCGTGGTATCTCTCTTTTGTTGTATGAGTTTAGAAGCCGTTTTCATATATCATATGACCAAACAAAGATATGGCTACGCGGTACAGAAGAGTTTTGGAAGTAAATGGAAAGGAAAAGATATCTATACCGATTGTGAAGTTCCCACCTTTTAACCTTCGCGCTGCGATGGTGGAGAAAGATCCTGTAATATGGCTGCATTTGCTGGAAGTTTATGTGACACATATGCAGTATTTGTTGTATGATGACAATCTAGACTTCATAGATGAGCAAACGATGGATTCTTTATGCATTTTTGTACGGTCGTATTTGCATGAGATGAGCTCGGAAGAGGGCAAATTGCTTTCTTTAGGGATGAACACAGATGTGCTGAAACAGCTCAAGTTGTTGCGTGCATACGTTTTTGAGATTGTCAAGCGGTGCGGGTTGCTGTTTCTACAAACGAGCACCGAGACGCTTTGGGATTTAGTCAGAACGTATGTCCAGCGGAACGTCGTTTCTATTAGATCGTTAATTGATGGGTCGTTAAAACCTTCAATAAATGCCCAGAAGGCGCAGCTGAACAGAATTTATCAGGTTCAACAGCATGTAATACATTTGATTGAGGCAAACCGCTTCTCTAGAGTCGATTTGAAGTGCCTAGAGCATCTTTTGGCTGATGACTCAGACAGAAAAGCCTTCGCAGACAACTTCGTTAACACCAAGTGGGTTGAAACACTGGAGTCGATGTACAGCAAAGATGCTGGCAGCTACATATCAGAATGGGGGAAGAAGCTCGGCCTCCTGAGTTATTTTTCGTGTTCAGTCAACCACTTAAGTAACCTATTGAAAGAGCTAAGTGCTATAAATCTGCAAACGCTCGCAATTTATCCACTTTTAGGCTCAATCTTGATAGACGAGAAATTTCAGGCCAAGGTACCCACATTGACAAGTAAGATCCCATTCCTGTTGATCGAACAAACTTCTGTTCAAGAAACACCATCCAGCGATACTCCAATCGACTCTGCAGTGGACGTTTCTCAGATTCCAGTGATACAGGAGTTGTTTCCTGATCTATCAGAACACCAAATCACAGAGCTCCTGCTTCAATACGATAATAAATCTGAACTCATCATCAACAACCTATTTGAAAACCCCTCTATCATTGATTCACTTACTGCCTCACACAAAGTACCGTCAGTACAAAGTTCTCAACATAGCGTGTCTACTGAGCTTCCTGAAATTACTCCAAAGGATCGAATAAAGAGGAAAGATCTATCTTTCCCTGCCAACGATGTACCGGATGCTGTTAGAAACCACACATTGACCAGGGCTTTGTCACTTCTATATGATGCCACAGAAGATGAAAGAGATGATACTTACGATGAAGCTGAGGTAAAACCCAGTAATGCTGACAGAATATCTGTAGATTCTTCGGACACCAATGAAGAATCTGAAAGCCTAACTACAAACGTATATGATAGAATTGAAGGGTATCTGTGGGAGCTTTTAAAGCAAGACACGTCGTTGTTTACACGTGAAAAAAGAGGGTCGAAACAACGAAAGGACATGAAGAAAGAAACTTCGTGGTCAGACGAGCAAATAGAAGGTTGGGCCCGAATGATCGAAAAGAGTCCAAAGAGGGCTCAGTTACTCGAAGAAAAGTACATTTTTAAAGGAAACGTTCGCTTAGGTAAACGTAATACCGTACAACCAAGAAACACTCTAAAAGACAATGGAAAAGAAAATGACTCCACGAAGGTCCACCCCAATTCTTCAGGGAAAACGTCTAAGCCTGTAAAAAGTAGTAATGCTCAGACCATAGACTCAAAAACATCAGAAAAGAGACAGAATGCCCGTAATGAAAAACACAAGGCCAGTCGTGCGAATCATAACAGAAAAGCTGGGCACGCCAAAAAGCTCGGAAAGGTAGCATCTACAGATTGAGAGTATGCAGATAATTAACTATTTAAACTCATTCCTCATTTTTCTTTGATAATTTGGACCTCTTAGCCTCTAGTTCATCCCAAAGATCCTCATTCTCTTCGGCATCCTCATCTTCGGTGAATTTTCTCTTCAGCGTCTTTTTTGACCGTTTCTTAAGCTCTTTCTCACTCAACGGCAGTGTATACTCAGTTTCATCCACCAGAGATAAGTCAGATATCTTACCACCAGTAAAGATCTTGGCAGCGACAGTGTAATCAGTCAAATCAATAACACGCAAGTATCTGTCTAGACCACCTTGTAACAAATACCCACCTGAAACTGATAAACAGGTAGAGAAACCAGTGATATCACCTTTTGCAATTTTCCGTAGTAGACGGCCCTTCCCGTTGTACATATAGACGTCTCTTCTCAGATCAGTAGTCAAAAACTCAATGCTATCAAAGTCGGTCGTTTGGGCATTACCCAAACGAGATGTTTTACCCAACAGTTTGCAAGAGGCCATTTGCTCACCCTTTGGAAGTAAATTGATGGATTGGAGTGGCCTACAATCCTCGGCAGCTGTTGTGTATTTACGGAAGTGACCATATTTGGTGATTGAAACAAATCTGTACACGTCCTCGTCCTCACAGGGTAAAAACCTTAAGGCGACATCCCAAGCTGGTACTCTCAGCCCAATCGAGTCGAACGGAACATTCTTGGCTGCCCAGAATTGTTTTAAAGTTTTGAAATTAGACGACAAGTGAACTAGTTTGATTAAGTTTTCTTCTCCTCCATATGCAAGTGTAATTTTGTTGATGGGCTGCAAGTCGTAGAGAGTAACAAACTCTACTGGGGCTTTCAGTTCATGCGTAGCTAGTTTTATTATCTTGGATTTCTCGAAATCGACCCGCAACAAAATCAGCCGTCCTGATTTTGTTGCCGCGAGCACAGTCTGTGGCTTGTCAGAAAGTAAATACAGTTCCACGAACTCATCCTCCAGCTTGCTTCTTTTCTTCGATTTCCCGTTCAGTTGGTCTAAAACTGGCTGATTGAACAAACCTTCCAACGTATCTTGTACTTCGAATTCCGTTACATCGAACTGTGGCTCTTTAGTCTCATCCATGGCCTTGGCTACCTTCTTCTCACTGACAAGTTCTACAGATCCATTGTGTCTTCCAACCAAGATACATGTATCATTCAAACGACAAAATTTATCGATCTTGTTCGCGAGTCCCCTACCCATGTGAATTCCAATATGGAATGGTTGTAATGCCGTCTGAACCGATGTGTTCGTGCCTTTGTTGAAGACCAATTCTTTTAGTGATCCACTGTCATCACTCGCTAAAAGAACTCTCATTACGACTGATTCAGTTCCAACACACTCTTTAAAACACTACCTACAGTCAATTCTACTCGGTTCCGCATTTTTTAACCAAATTGCAAGCAGGAATCAACAGAACACGGACTGCAGGCTGCCTTTATCATCCTACCTCATCGCTTCAACAGGCGATGAGCTCTAAAATTTTTCTACGAAAGGTATGTCAAATGCTAAATTAGAGGTCACGTGCAACATTAAATGCTAACTATAACCAGTTCTCCATCTACCAAGCACCCAACAAGAGCGTAGCTTCGCATACGATGCCTGGTACTTTTTGGATATTATTTCAGGGATCATGATGGTGTAAAGCACTCTTGTAGCCGACATGCTGTCTCTTCACAGTGTTGATAAGGCATATCAGGCAAAAATTATTAACTTGAAGCTTTACTGCTTCTTTCACTATAGGGGAACAAGAAAGAATTTGGTTATTATAGGCTGATCAATAGGCCCGAAAGATTCAGACCAGCGTTTAAAGAACCCAAAATAACATTAGTCGAGAGTCTCCTAATGTCAGACATTGCATCGCAGTTCAAATTGGTGAAGGGACCAATATATTCCCACTGTTTCAGTCAGGACAGGAGCCTGTTGGCCATCAGTTATGACACTGACTGCTACATTTACAGGGTATCTGTGGGCAAACAGCCCCAATTGGTGGCCGTGCTTCCAGATCATGACAAAACCGTAACTGCGGTGGATATTTCAGTGCACGGACGTATTGTGACATGTTCCCAGGACCGTAACGCAATTGTGTGGGAGCCCCTATCGGACGGGACTTACAAGCCAACTCTGGTGTTGTTGAGAATCAACCGTGCTGCGACCTGTGTCTCGTGGGCCTCTTCTGGCTACAAGTTTGCCGTTGGGTCTAGTGCGAGAATCATTGCAGTATGTTACTATGAACAGGACAACGACTGGTGGGTCTCTAAACATATCAAGAAGCCTATCAAGTCTACCATCAACGCTTTGTCCTGGCATTCTAATAGCGTGCTTTTGGCTTGCGGCGGCACGGACGGTTATGCTCGTGTTTTCTCAGGCTTTGTGAAGGGTTTAGACAGCAAGGAACAGGTTGCCGGGTCTCCATGGGGCGAGAAGTTCCCATTCGGATCCTTGATTCGCGAATGGTACAAGGGTGCCTGGATCCATGATATCAAGTGGAGATCCACAATTGAAGCGGTAGCTTTCACAGCACACGATGGCTCCTTGTCTATTGTCGACTACTCCGACAACCTGATCTCGGTGGACAGCCCTGAAGGCCTGCCATTCAACTCTTTGTGCTGGATCAACGACCATGAAATCCTAGCGGCTGGATTTTCCAACCACCCTGTTCTATTCACCGAAAGCTCAAATGGCTGGAAAGTATCTAAGATTCTGGACAAACCTGCTAAGCAGGGCGGCCAGTTAGCAGCTCAACCAGGAGCTGAAGAAGACGAGGAAGAAGAAGCCGCTTTCGGCATGTCAGCTTTGAGAAAGTTTAAGGAATTGGATCTCAAGGGCAAAGTGAGCCAACAGGAAGAAAAGTCCACTCATGAAAACGCTATCACCGACTTAAAACCATACACCGAATCCAATGACAATGTGACCCAGGTCTCGTCTGTTGCCCTAGATGGCAAGCTGGTCATCTACAAACTGTGAATAACACTGTTATCGACATAGGTCTATATACGTAATTTCATAAATTGTTACAACTTCTCTCCAGACACTTCCAACACAGCACTTCCGGAGCGCTCACGATGGTTGCATCTTCAACGTAGGTTCCTCATTCAGCTGTCGCTGCAGCACTAGCGAATACACACTCCCCTTCAAAAGCGTGCTCACTAACGAAATTTTCATCTCGATCTCTCGCATCTCCTTCAGTATTTCATCAGGCTTCGAATTCTTGTGCGTGTTGTTAAGATCAGCTAGCGTCTCCTTCAGCTCCCGCAGCGAGTCGGCAAGATATCGATACTTATCTAGTACATTCCTTTGCAGAGGAGTCATTTCTGAAGACATTTCGACCAGAATTAAACGCCAGAAAAGAAACAATTAGTACAATATCACTTATTTGTTATATCGAAATCCAATCTTCCACCAGATAAGTCAACAAAGAACCACTCAACTTAATAGCAGTTAAACTCGGTTTTGTTGATAACTTGACAAAGTTCTTGATATCTTATGTTGTTTAAAAAACGCTGAATGTTGATAATTCGAAACACATTTAGAAGATTTAAAGTAGAGATATACAATGTTTTGAACGGTGTACTCTACGGCCAACGGCGTAAGGTTTGTTGAAATCTTTCTACAGGTGTTTTTGTGCCTTTCAATCCTGGGAAGCCACGTCTTAGAGCGATTATTGTCTGGTTACATCCAACTATTCTTTGAGCCATGTCACAGCAATCATCACAACAGCAGTCATATACGATATGGTCTCCTCACGATACTGTGAAAGACGTTGCTGATTCTCTGGGAATTTCAAATATCAACGAAGATGTCCTGAGGTCGCTTGCCATGGATGTGGAGTACCGAATCTTGGAGATTCTAGAACAGGCAGTAAAGTTTAAAAGACACAGCAAAAGGTCTACTCTGACAACAAGCGACGTTTCCAAGGCTTTAAGAGTGTTGAATGTGGAGCCCTTATATGGTTTTGAAGAGGGAAGCGGGAAAAATGAGCCTGTAAAGTTCAACAAAGTTGACACCGCCAACGGGCAGACTCTGTACTACTTGGATGATGAAGAGATCCATTTCGAGAAGCTGATCAACGCCCCGCTCCCAGAAGTGCCCAGACTTCCCACTTTCACCGCTCATTGGCTAGCGGTTGAGGGTATACAGCCTGCGATTCCTCAAAATCCCAACATTAACGAACTGAGAATGAGCCAGGTACCATTACAAAGAGGTGCTATCGTTTCTCCCTTAAACGAGACCTCCGTGCAAACTTCTTTGCATGCAAATGAAAATGAGGAAAGAGAAGCCAATGCAAATGGAGCCGTGGCTACTCAAGTCAAGCCTGGTACTGCCACAGAAGCCAAACCTCTAGTGAAACACGTATTATCCAAAGAGCTACAAATCTACTTCGAAAAGGTTGCGAGCGCATTGATATCAAAGGAGGATGATATCAACTCTCAACGCATGAGAGCTGCGGCACTAACGTCTCTTAAATCGGACACTGGGCTACACCAGCTGGTCCCATACTTTATTCAATTTATTGCAGAACAGATAACTCATCATTTGGAGGACTTACAACTGCTCACTACCATGCTGGAAATGATATACTCACTATTGAGTAACCAGTCTGTCTTTTTAGATCCCTACATCCATTCCCTCATGCCTTCCATCCTGACGCTTTTATTAGCTAAAAGACTCGGTGGCACTGGCGCCAAATCAACTACTGATGTAAAACAGCAAGACGAAGATGCCAAAAGGGAATTCTTGGAGAAAACAAATGCCGTTCGTGATTTTGCCAGTTCTTTGTTAGACCATGTATTGAAAAAGTTTCCTAAAGTTCACAAATCTTTGAAACCTCGTGTCACCAGAACTCTATTGAAGACGTTCTTGGATATTAACCGATCGTTTGGAACATACTATGGATGTATCAGAGGTGTTTCTGTTCTAGGCAACGAGACTATAAGATTTTTTATCGGGAATCTTCAGAACTGGTCCAAACTTGTGTTCGAGGAAGTTGAGGAAAACAGCAGCTCTGAACCAAAAGGCGGTAAGAACTTGTCTGAATTGGAGATAAAATTATTATCAAATATTATCGTTTCTACCTTGGAAAAACTAAAATCTGATCTCCCTTCCACTTATGAATCATCCGGCCACCTATCTGAAGAAGAAAGGAATCATCTGAAAGAAAGATGCGGTGTCACAATCACCAATGTAATATTAGAAAGAGAAGACCAGAAAGCTCTATATGATGCCATATTCTTCGGCGAACTACCGTAGTTCAATAAGTATGCTATGTAGAAAAAAAGTTTCATGGGGCAAATAAACGACGTCTTACGCGTTTAGCGTTTGGTTTCTCCTGGGAAGGTTGTGCTTTTGGGGAAAGTACAGCGACAGGAGAGCTCACAAACCGAGAAGAGACCTGTTTTGCAGGATCCTCTTTTAATGGAGTGGCAGTAATATGAATCTGCTCTTTTTGATATTCCTCAGAAGCTTGTTGATCGATTGATTCCAATTTTCGCTTACCGACTCTTTGAAAGGAGCTGTTTTGAGTTTGAGTGAAGCTAACCGATTTTCCATTGACAAAAACTGAACGCACCGTACTGAACTCTTCCATAACCTGTTTCCTCTGCTTAAGTAAATCATCTAATGACAAATCTTGCACAGACATTTGACGTTTTTGCAAGTGGTTCAGTTTGATATCTGATGAGGATCTGCTTGCTAGGATAGGTTTTTTCTTTGAAGTTTCTCCATCTAAAAATTCAATCAGATTTGAGTTTGTTCTTGCATTGAGTAGGGGCGGTATTTGGGGAGAAACACTTCTTCCTTCACTAGCCGAAGATATTGAACCTGCTCTTGAGCTGCTTGGAGTTCCACGTTGACTGGATTTCAGTTTGCGATGGCTTTCAGGTCCCTTTATTTTATTAGAAATGAAAGTTACTGTACTCGGAAGCCTCTTATACCAATAAGGGATTACGACATAACTCAAGAACCCGCTGGAGGACGACTCTTTATTACTGTTTACCGTTGCCTGCTTGTATTCGTGAATAATTTTATTTGAAGGGGGCTGTTCGTTCTGAACTGACAACTCTGTGGATAAAAGTACCTCCGCGATACCTAATTTATCCAAAAGGATATCCACACTTCGGAAATGTACAATGTTTTTATTACTCTCATCCATAGTGGTAGGTTGTGCTCTAGTTCGGCGTCTGGAAAATCGAGTAACAGTTTTAACCAGAGTTAATGATCTTTCATTAAGCTTGGAGAGATGTTCAGTTTGATACTGTTTCATTAAATCATCGAGTTTATCTTCTGCCAGCAGTTCTAATAACACGATAATTTGTAATTTTATATCTCTGAGTTTCAGCAGGATTGCAATGTCTAACAGAAGCTCCCTTGAAGTGGCAATGCTATCGGAATCCACATTGAACACCTCCTGTATGCTAATTTGCCGAAATAATTTGACATCTTCCGGAAGCTGTTCATATTTTAACAATCCGAAATGATCTGTCGAGTTTCTTTCATCAAATGTGGTCATATTCACCAATACAGTCTTTAGAATATTCGTATAACTCATCTTGTGCTGTTTGCATAACACCTTCAATCTCGGCAGCTTTGATTTGACAAAATAGGCTAACGGTACGTTAGCTGTGAATAGAGTTTCATAGTACTTTCTAAGAAGGTATAATTTGGGATCTGCACCAGAAACTTGTGATTCGTGAAGTCTTTTTGATTCAAAGTTATGGCCTTTTGGAGGCTTCATGCGTAAGGGTAATTGCTCATATAGGTCTCCATCTGGTATGAGCTGAGTGTCTTCTTTCCAAAAAGGCAGAAAGCTCTCGATACTCAGTTTGCACCATTCATTCCGACTGTTGATGCCATACCCAGAGGAGGTCTGTTTCCTGTATTTAGGTTTATCATAGCTTATCTCTTCTTGTGCTGGGACGCCAACTAAATCCCACCGCAGCCAAGTATTTTGGAAATAGCGCTCCAGAACAATGAATTTATCTCCATTTCGTAGGAGATGTTTCAATGCAAGGTTTGCTGAAGTGATTTGACTTCTTATAGCATCGAAGTTTGGTGATGCTATGTTCAATACAGTAGCTGATTCTTTATCAATCTCAATGGTACTCGGAAGCTTTAAAAAAGATGATAAGAGCTCCCAATGATCTCCTGGAATACTCATATCGCCCATTCGACAATAGGAGCGACTCAGACTCACCTGAAAACGTCTAGACAGGAAATTTTCTCTGTTTTTGTCTCCGAAGCTTGAGTTCTGTAATGTACTAACAGTTTGATAACTTTTTAAGGCGTTAATTGTTTAAGGGCAAGAAAGATGAAGACGATTTGAAAAGAGATTACTCACCAAGTGGGCACTAATACCAATTCCAGTCTAGGGTTTATACTAACAAAAATATACGTAAAATTACAAAGACCAATTCTGACTTGTCAGGAAGGGAAGCAGAGGTAAGAAATAGATTGCCGGTCTTCTCAGAGTGTTCCTGTCACTCGAGATTTATTCCATAACTTTAGTTTCCTGCCTTTTCCTTTTATCCATATCAATTCTATTATTGATCATCATAATGGCGGTCTGAGTGGCAAGCGGTGTTCCAATCAGAATAAGCTTTCTATCGTCAAGCCCCTCCACAGGATCATTGATCTTGATCATGCATCCCGTCAACTGTTTTATTTGCTGAATGTTCTTACCTCCTTTCCCTATAACATTGCCAACGAACTTGTCATCTATGAAAATCTCTTGTGATAATACCAGATGAGACGATATATGGGTAGATTGAGTTTGCGGAGATACTCTGACATGCTTACATGAGTCTGCGATATCTGCGTTTGGCAACAATGAATGCTGGGCAGATCCAGTCTGAAGCTTCATTACACTTGGTTTGGATCTGCGATTCAGCAGTTTTTTCCCCATAGGCGGGTATTGGTGGTGATCGAGGTGTGTTGGAAGCATGGTAGACAGGTCCTGTGGATTAATGGAGGGTGCTCCAGGGTAAACAGTGTACATCTGAAAGTTATTCACCAGCACTGAATGTAACGGGCCCGGTTGATAGAAAACGGTCTTTTTAGTCTTGAGCTTTGCTTCATTTTCTACAATTGTCTGTGCGATGTAGTAAGTAGCAATGTGGATTGCATCCGCGACACCAGTCAAAGACAGAATTCTGTCGTTAGACATTGGGAGCTGTTGCGGACTCGCAACCAGCCTTGCAGCACTGAGTTCTTCTATCTCATGAAGCCTGGACCCCTGTCTACCAATAATACAACCCATGAAATGATGAGGAATCAAAAGATTCACCACTAAAGGCATAGATCTCTCATTCGAATCGTCGTCACTCTCATTATTGATCGCTCTGACGATCTTACCAAATGCCCGCGCCACCTCCTCACATCTGCCTCGCACGAAAATTACACGCTCCAAAACTCCATTAATGTTATCTGACACGTTGATCCTGGTATTTGTTTCTGCTTTGATTCTGTTCACTCGTTCCCCTTTTCCACCGACAACTTTAGAGGCTTGCTTCATTAAACATAACATTCGCAAATTGATGTAATTCATCGGCTGTTCTTGCCCTTCAGTATTAATATTCTCTTCTGACACATTTTTAGCGACTTCTGTGTCGTTATCCTCCAACGCGACCCGTTTGATGTCAGCTTCTAACGTCTCATGATCGGGTTTCCGTTTCAACGAATTTGGTGAGGTTGCGGGCTTTACACTAATGACTTCCGCATTCACCATTGTCTCTTCTATAGTTTCCAAATAGCTACCCTGAATTTCTACAGCATCAATGATGTCCTATCTAGGCTTCAAAGATCACTTTGACGATTATATCTCAAAACTCTAAAGTATTTGGTTAAACCTAAAATCAGTTTCATATGAACTGTTATCATGTTTAATGCTATAAAACCTGTAAAACAACGAGTTGAGATAAAGAGTTTACGAGCAAAGAGATCTTAGAAGATCTACAGCGAACTAAAACCACCCAACAAAAGTCAAGTGCGCGAGATTATTGATTAGTGATGTCTGTAACTGCAAAGGAGGAATTCAAAGCAGTTTCAGAATTGGATTACGATGAAGAGACATATAACGAGTCCGAGGATGAAGATTTTGACCCTTCAAAACCAGCAAATGATGCATCTGAGAGAGACTCAATCCGTAATAATGGCAGTGCAGAAGATGATGGATCAGAAAGTGATGACGAAGATGAAGATGCGGAGTACAAAGCAGAACTTGAAGAAGAAGACAAGAAATATGCCCAAATCGTTAGCGACTCAGGTGGACTCATCAAGACCAGAAGAGCCCGCTTTGAAGATGAGCAAGCTGCAATCAAGAATAAATATGAATCTTTAAATGTTGCACAGTCTTCGGATAAGTCTATGACGCTGTGGGCTCAGCTAAAGGAAAAGGCTTTGAACAGAGCGACATCAAATGGATCTGTCATGGACCAGGACGCCTCTTCAATCACGGATACTATGCAAGAGGAAAAAATACTGATAGAGAGGACATACAAGTTTGCAGGAGAAACAGTGAAAGAGAAGAAGTGGGTGCTACGACACAGTGCGGCTGGACAAGAGTACCTCAATAGCATAAAATTCAAGAATGATCCTTCTAGACAACCTACTCAGGCAAAAAGAGCTGCAGTATTGCAGCAAATGGATGCAAATATTGGAAGGAAGCCTATCGCTACTGATGAAGCCGGAATTCCTTTACGGAAACATCTTAAAAGGCCTCCAATCCTAGAACAGATTATTGCTGGCTCTTTAAAGCCCAAACTAACCACATTAGAGAAATCACAACTCGATTGGGCCACATACGTCGATAAAGAAGGTATTCACGAAGAATTAAATCTACACAACAAAGATGGTTATCTAGCGAAGCAGGACTTCTTAAACAAAGTAGAATCCACCAAGGACGAAAAGTACAGAGAACTCAGAAAGAAACAACTGCAAACGGAGCAACAACGAGACTGACTGGGAAAAGTGCAATTTTAATGAAATTTGGAGGAAGCAGATGCAGTCTGAAGTTGTACGGTTGGAAACTCAGTGTAATCCCGATAATTTGAACAAATGCAATCTTCCATGTTACGTTTCAATATAACGTTAATAAGAACCAGAGATAGCTGCGATCTTTTTGATAGGTTTCAGATGCGATATAACAGATCTGTTAGGAAAGAGTGACGTTTTCAACGCTTCTATTGTAAAATTATATAATACGTACATCTCTAAAGCTAAGCGCTTCCTAATATCTCATGGGCTTTTTCGTAATTGGCAGTAGAAGTTAAACTAAAATCTCCATGCTAGCAGTCGTGCCTCATGCAATTAATTGTGCTTACATTACCTCAATATTTAACAACATCTTTACACCGAAAGCAAGGTATGGGACCAAATTAGAGGGACTCCAGCTTTCTTTATAACCAGTTAAGAAATGTTTTTGTTCATGTATACTGTCTATGATTCTGCGAACAGGATATACTTGAGAATATCGCTTAGCGTAAGGACACCAGTGAGGTATCCATTTTCATCAACGACAAAAAATCTATGTACTCGAGATTTTCTGACCGTGTCCAGAATTGAAGACAGTTTGTCGTTTTCCGTGCAGGTAAAGACACCTTCAAAATCGTCACTTCTTCTCATTAGAGCCTCTCCAACGGATAACGAAAGATCATTATAAATGCCACCCTTGATCAGCCCCAACACGTCAACTGCTTCGTAAACGTTGATCAGTTTCCCTTGCTCATCCACAATTGGGACACTTGACACTCCTCCAGCGACTGTCAAAAACTGAATCACATCTATTACCGGCGTACTCATTTGACAACTCATGATGTTTTTCGTTGAAATGATGTTTAAATCACGCAGTGGTTTTTTCAAATACCTGATCTCTTTGCAGTTCAAGGCAACAAATTTCAGAATACGGTACTGTGTGAGCACGCTTACGACAATTTCCCTATGCGTTTCTTCGTCCTGGTCAATCAGCGGGATTCTCCTTGACCTTGACTCTATCATCTTCACACATGCCTCATACAACGGTCTGAAGGGATGTATCGAGCGCGTGTCGTACGGCTGTACACCAATGGCTCTCTCAATGTCTTTTAGTCCATTCAGCTGAAGTTTGTCCACAAGCTCAAACTTGTCCGGATTGTGGAAATAGTACTGGATCACGTTGATGAAATCCGAGCTTGTCAATAGCCCTGCAAACTTCGACGTCTGGGCGTCCCACAGTGGCGCTGAAACCACGTTATTCTGTAGCAGAATGTTCAAAGATTTCTTCACCAGCAATGACGTATCCAGCACTATCAACCTGTAAGACACTGGCAACACATCATACGAAGTTTTAGACTGTAAAAACACCCGTATTGACTGCACAGCAAGCTTCTGCTCCATTTCCATCGTCTGCGGGCCTCCGGCCTGCACTTCTATTGAACTGCTAGCCATTATCTTGTACTCTTAATCTTAGTTCACTTCAGACCCTTACTCAGACACCAGTTCTGTTCGTATTTTCACGAAAAATCTTCAGTAAAAAGACCCTATACTTAAACAATAATCACTACCTGTATCCCAGCTAATTCTCATCCTCTCAAGTCAACTCAATGACAATGCTTTCCACGTTTAAAGTTTCCTAAAGATTACGTTGTACTCTGTACATGAACTGTTAAGTGTTTAAACCTGAGATTGATATCACTTGATACGGTTTGATATTCTTAATTTTTTAAAAAAAAAATCAAAATTTTCGGGTATAAAAGCGGAGGGGTTCTGTTCTACAAATCGCTTCACTGGAGTTCTTCACACTATGTATATCTAAGTTATGTTCGTTCGCGCGGTTTTTTCTGTTTCTTAAAAAACCAAATCTCTTTGCCTATTGGCTTAGATCAAGTGTAGTATCTGTTCTTTTCAGTGTAACAACTGAAATGTCCTCATAGAGGATATTACTGTTACAGACCCAGTTTTTGGCAACCGTTTTAACCAAAAAACTAACGTTTCCGGGCGTGAGGAGGGTATTTCCAGGCGCCTTCGGGCAAGGGCAAGGATTCTAGAGTTCTGCGGTTTTGGCTGCAGGGTCTTGGTTTTTGTCTCTGGATGTATTAGAACGTGTCGTTACCGTTGCACTTAGACCGGGGCCTGGGGAATCGCATTCCTCGGCTCCACGTCGAACTTGGTTTCTGACGCATCTCTCGCTCCAAATGCCCGGTTTTCTTCCCTTTTCATTCTTCCCTAAGCAACGCAAGATGAGGCCATCTCGTTTGTTTAGAGTACAAACTGCTATGCTAGCATCCGTCTTAGATTTGTTATCTAATAATGTACGTACTTTTTGAAGGCGACCGCTGCGGATCGTCGTCCTCGTGTGCTTTAGTGTCTAATTTGTCGTATGCCCTCGAGAGCTCCTCCGTGTACTTCTTTTTGCGTCTCTCGTCAAAGACTCGGTAGAACTTTAAGTTCTCGTCACCGCCCACCGATGCAATGGTTGTTCCATCTGGTGAAAGCTGTGAAGAAACAATACGCGAATCGTGCGCTTGTTGGATCTCCGCAACTTTGAATTTTGTTTCATAGTTGTATATCGTGATGCAATTGTTTGGGGTGCCTCCAGTGGCCACGATTTCTGTATTCATACAATTCGAATGCTTAGAATAACTTTGCCCCCAATGCAAGGAACTGACTTGCGAACCTGTGTCAATTGAACCAAGCCTGTTACCTGTGGTTGTGTTCCAAAAATGAATATGTTTATCGAGGGACCCACCACCAGTTGCTAATAAATTGGTGATCTCAGGATGCCAGCTGATACCTTTCACCGCTGCTTTATGATTTCTTTTGATCCATACCGGATCGTTGTTCTGTCTCGTATCCCAGATCATAACCGCGTTGTCATTGGCTCCGCTAGCCAACTGGATTCCGTCCTCGCGGAAACTTAACCCGCAAACTTCTCCTTGGTGTCGTTCCCATGTTTGAACTATATGGTTCTTGATTCTGACATCATTGATTTGAAGCTCACCGCTTTTGCTACCCGTAACACAAAGCGTGTCTAACCATGATTGAGAACCAATTCTTACTCCAAGACCTGATCTCATTGTCCTGACGTGTGTCATGGTCTCAGCATCCCATATTTCAATATTTCCATCGTTTTTACCAATCGAAATATGACAACTGTCATCAGACCAAGTAATACTGCTGCAGGGAGTGTCTAACTCTGCCAAGAGGTTGACATCACCAGAGTCACCATCCCATAGATAGATACAATCGTCCAATGCAATGGCAAGAACGTTTTTTCTGGACCAGCTGAGAAGATTCAAGTAGAAGTCATCGTGAAAGCCTGGAGCGTCTAAAATCCTTTCGGGATTAGTATTGATCTTTCTGAGTTTCGCCAATTGATGAGAATTGGTGTCGAATTTGTATGTCTGTCTGCTTCCAATTGAAAATATAGGTCTTTCCAACGAAGGCTGAGGAGGTAGAGGCATGTATTGTAGGATTCGCTGATTCATGTCTAGCCCACATGCGTTTGCAACCTTCTGTTTGAACATCTTTTTTGTTTGTGCACTTAAATGCTTTGATGGTGATGCGTTTGGAGGAGGCTTTATCTCTTCTGGATCCTCTTCTAGGTCCACACATTTTGTACTCTGAGATTGATGGATTTTAGGAATGAACCTGTCGGGATTCGAGTCCTGATCTGCTGAACTGTAAGAAGAACCACTTGGCGTATCATGTACCGGGGAGTCCTCCTTGAAAAAAGAGGAGCTTCTTCTCAGCAAAGGAGGAATCCCACCCTTTGCAATAAGTTTTGGCCGGTTTATTGTGTTTGTAACGTTCCCAAGTGTCGTTTTGCCTTTTCTCTTTGAGACTTTATTCTCGCTCGGTATCACATGCAACTTTGTCGGCGAGGTCAATGAAAGCATAGACTGCTTAGCAGACAACTGGCTATTCTTATCCATGTTCCCATATACTGTAATATGCCTTGTTTTGTCTTCAAATCCACTTGAAGTTCTCCCTCGCTTGCTAATGTGAATTCACCACCTTCAATTCAAATGAACTCTGTAGCTCAACGACAGAACCTTCTTACTTCAGATCTCACTGAATACAAACCAAGATACTTGTGTGCAAAACCTTCAATATCAGTCAAGTATTTTTGTATTCCTCATCAAATTTTTGAGGTTACTGTGTGCCCTAATGCTTTGTGACGTTTTGCCAAATCTATGTTAAAGTTTAAACTGAAATATCGATTGTTTACCTTTTTCCCAATGAGGATATTTAAGTACATAAAGATCAACTTGAAGAGCTTAACCTTAATCAATAGGGTAATGGCTTCGAAGCCAGATCTAGGATACTGCGGTAGTAAATATAGCGGCAAGCGATGGTAAAGAAGAGAATTACCAACCTCTGCAGGGGATCCAAACATCTGTGACGATGCCTTTATTGTCTACTACGAAAAAGTGACCGAAGCAAGCCATGGTAATGCAAATGTGCTGAACCAAGATTTCGATTTTGGTGCCATGGGGGATCATCTTGCAGTTGTCATCCAGCGGCTGCAGAATTCCATGTTCTTGCGACAATCTGTGTAGAAACCACCTACCATATTCTGAGTTTTGGGCAAGTTGGCCAAAACCGGGAAACTTGTGAGAGGTTTCCTTCGACAGAGCAAGCACACCGGTGTTGGTCAACATTTCTCCAATTGGGTTTCCTCTTTTAGGATACTGTGAAATAACAGTTCCCAGCACAAATGAGGCGATTTCAGCTTCGGTGATGCTACCCGTTGCGACTTGTTGCAGATCTGACACGATGAGGTTTCCGGCGTGCAATTCAAGGGTCCCGTGCAAAGTATCGATGAACTGTACGAGCTTCTTAGGGTTCGAAGCGTTCTGGAACGCACGCACGGTCGGGGTTGCACCTACGCTAAGAATCAAGTCTGCGACAGGGAAATTGGGGTCCAGCTTGCACAAAGTCTTGCACGCGCTGTTCACGTGCTCAATTTCATCCTTCAGAACGAGTTCATTGTCCTTTGTAGAGTTTTTGCCGTAGGAATGGCCTCCATGAGCGTAGAATCCATACAAATCAATACAATGGCTGGCTTTCTGCAGTCTGGTCAGAAGAGCAATCAGGTCTTCTTCCAAAAACACACCAGCTCTTCTGGTGCCGCAGTCGATCTTGACAAACACAGTCCATTTGAACTGCTGGTCACCCAACTGGGCCGCAAACTGCTCCAGAAACTCAATATGGGCAATGTTGTCCACGAACAGGATCAGCTTCTTGATCCGCTTCGAGATCTCGTACAGATCCGGGATGATATCAGGCACTATCGCGGGCAAACCGTACACCATGTCCGTCACGATCTCCTGCTGCGCCTGTTCCTGATAGTCCAGCACCAGATACGCCTCTCTCAGGGTGCTGACAACGATTGAAGAGTACACACGTCCCGAGTACCCGGCCAAATTGCGGCCCAGCTGTTTTAACGTTCCCTCGATGGTCTTGTGCGTCTTAATGTGCGCACGGTACGCAACCCGCTTCTTCGCTCGAGCGTTGATGGAGTCCAGCGCTTCAAAAAAGCCTCTCATGTTGCGGTCTGCCACCTCCTCGCGCACCACCAGCGCTGGAGTGGGCAGCTCCGTGTAGTGTTTCCCTTTGTACGCATCGCATAGCTTCTGTTGCAAGCCTGTCGGGTCCAGAGGGTATCTCTGCGAAGGCCTCAGCACCTGGCCCTTCTGAATCTGAGACATTGTCCTGCTTTACCAATCCACTAATTCAGCGCTGCCCTGGCTGCCAGCACTGCCAGCACTGCCAGCACTGCCAGCACTGCCAGCGCGCCTGTGCCCTGGCCCCTGCGGCACTCTGCGTTTATATATGCCTAATCTCGAGCAGCGAACGGCTGCTCTGCGCCGCACCGAGCGTCGATCTCGTCCGCTGCATAGATAAGAAACTGTTACCCGGATATAATATCGGTTTGATCTCGCACGTGATCGGCAACGCTTTCCCCACGACCTGGGCTAGCCACGGTGTTTGCACGCAACAACCCTACCGCAGCCGCACGAGCACAGCACGGTGTCTACGCACCAATCTGCGACTCGCCGGCCTACAGGCAAGCCTCCGGTTTTGCTTTTAAAGCCGGAAAACTGAAAACAGTTTTGGGTCTTAAAGGCTTGAACCATTTAATACATTTAATACCACAATGGATGCATGATAAAAGAGCCGAAAGCGGGCCTGCGTACGAAGTAAGCTTCCAAACGACAAGAGGCCTGAGATTTACTATATAGCACTGGGTTTTACCCACCTGACAGAGTATCAGAGCCGTGAGACGATAACTGAGGTCTGTAGCGGTATAGAAACGTTTTGGCACATATCTTGTCAAGGTCTAATTGCATTAATTAAGACCATCGGATTTTTTAGGTTTGTCCTGAAGGATCTCCGGAGGCTCGAAGAGGAAATAGAGAAGAGTAGAGAGAAGTTGAGAGCAGTGTGTAGTATAGAGAGCGAAGGAGAGGAGGGGCGAGGAGGTTATAGAAAGAAGGCTTGGGAACGGGACTAGAAAGCGCAGGGCCTAGATAGTGCAAAAAAAGGATTTTTTTTTCATTTGGCTACGTGCAGCTGAGTCAGGCCGTAATGGAACAGTCAGTTCTGGACTTGTCGAATGCGCGAGCCAAGAGAAAGACGCGGTACTCGCGGAAGGGGTGTCTGGAGTGCAAGCGGTCGCACACCAAGTGTGACGAGAGCCATCCGAAATGCGGCAGGTGCGCGAAGCGGGGCATTTCGTGCACATACCAGCTGAGCCTGGTTTTCCAAGACGTCTCGCACTCGAAGATGAAAAGCATGCCCGTGATACACTCGCCGATGGAGTATGCAGCGGTGGCAGGGACCCTAGGGGAGCGCAGGAAGGCGGCGCGGCCGGCCGGCGCGGTACCGCCAGGGCAGCAGATGCAGCCGTTGCAATCCATACAGGCCTACGGCAAGAGTAAGAAAAAACAAAAGAGGAGCTTGCGACAGGAGATCCGGTCTCACCAGCACATCCTCCAGCCCACGCTACCTCCGCTGCAGCAGCAGCTGCAGCATCCTCCGGCGCTGCTGCTGCCACAAACCCCACATCTGGCTGCGCACAAGCATCAGAAACAGTTGCAGGACTCTCTGGTCCAGCAGGATTGGGCCATAAAGGAGGATTTTTTAGAGCAATTCGACCTAGACAACTTCAACCTCAGAAACTTCATTTACGTGTCACCGTCCGATGCAGATTTCCTCAAGTACCCCGATGCTTCCAACGACTCCGAGAATGCTCCGAAATCCGTGGGAAATGGCGAGATGTCGCTGAAACAGTATCCATTGAACTGGAGAAGTTTCTTGTGGGTGGACATGCTGGACCTTCTGCAGAAAGAAGATCCAATCCAGCTTGCGATCCAGGAAAGGACCTCATCAGGCGCAGGAAACATAGTAATTGACGAAGACAAATTGAATACTTTCATTTGGAGGTTCTCATCCACAACGCTGATCGCAGCAAATTTTGTAATATTCCCCAAAGAGAGATTCGAGACATTTATGGAGTACATTTGGAGTCTCAATCAAAAGTACCCCATTGTCCACGTTGCGATAAAATATGATATTTCCGTCTTCATGATGGATATCTACTTGAAAGCGAAACTCAACCAGTATGCGCAAATATGGGATACTCATGTGAGAGCGCATAGCTTCAAGAAAGTTCTAGAGACTGTGAACGAAAGAATCAAGAGCTCCCAAGATTTTGTCGAATACGTGTGTTTATCTTTCACAGTATTCCTTATGTTCTTTGCGAATAGTGCACTTAATAGTAACCTTTGGAGAACACATCTTCGTGGATGTCAACAACTGTTAGTTCGGGCTTCAATACTTATGCCAAAGGGCGAAATGACTGAACTTGATAAAAAAGCCTGTGAAATCTTCAAAATTTTAAAGGACTGGTTCTGTTACGCAGAAACATCTGCATCAATGGCATCAAACTTTGGCCTCTCCCTCATTGATATAACTGAGTTTACCAAAGCCGCATTCCTGACTGAATGCTCTCCTTTATCAATTACAGGTGGATCTTTCAATCTTGTAAAAGGAATGTCAAATAATCTGAATTCAGTGTACTTCCAGCTATTGCTGAAGATGTTCGAATACAAAGACAGCGGGATCGATATTTCCGGATTGAACTTATTCATATTGAAAATTAATGGAACGAACAGATCCCTACTACCTAATCTGCCTGTTGTAGGAGTTGAGATGTTGGGGCTATTACAGGAATCTGCCATACTTGATTCCGCTCTTGAAATGAACATGTATGATGTTACAGATTTACGCTTGCGCTTCGCAATGATTGCGTGCCATAATATGTTTTACTATCTGATGGAGCTTTATCTCAAGGTGTATTTCATTGACATGAACCCCAAATCACCAGAGATAAAAGGAATACTGTACAACATGGTGAAAACAGCTTATAGCAACCCTTACTTTGCTTCCTGTGGTGTCTGTTGCCATGCATCCCTATTTGTGGGTGCCCTCACTTCCATCATCGCCGAGGATGACATACTGTATTTCCACTTTCGTGATCTATTGAATATGATTGCCAATACTGGTTTGGCTGTAGCCGAAAACAGTGTCAACAAACTAGAGGCTATCAAAGTGAAAATAGCTCTCGGAGAATACCAAACGATCGTGAACCCAGATCATGACTTTATTCCAATCTAGTCCTGGTTCAACTACTCTGTCCATCACGTGATATCAATGACCATAATATAACTTCTAGAGACAATATCTGTTGGCAAAGTTGTATTATTGCTGGAACTTTTCCCCACTTTTTGCTCAACATTTGTATTTAATACATATTCACTGACTGCCATATCGGAACTAAAATCGGTTTGGATCTTCAGCATGATCGATTTTTTGATTTCCCGAATTTTTACAGCCGATCTTATATGCAATTTTAATAATGGAATAAACATCGGTTTGGAAATCAATAACCGCATTGTCAATTGTCAACAAAAGAAAACCATTGCCTAACAACTTATTAAACCGTTACTTACCCCAGACTGTAGAAAATTAATTATAGAGTGTATGTAGTCTGGTTTTACTCTTCAGAGGTAGAAGACTGGAAGATGAGATATCGTGCATACTATGTAGATTGATGGCACAGGAAGAACACTGAAGCGTGTAAATCACTCTAAATAGAAAGAAAACTTAATGTAATAACAGACAGATATTATATCTAATGAAACTCAAGTCAACATCAAAGATACCCCATTACGGTTGACCCCGACTTTCTCTTCTTCCACTGAATGTATGACCATCAGCTTGTAGTCCTCAGATTCGCTTTCGAAAGTCTGGCCATCATAAGGAATGATTTTGTATTTTTGACATTCCTCTTCAGAGTAGGTGTTGAAGTAGTCTATCTCATCCTTGGAACCTATCTCCGTTTTCCAAATCAAGCTGACAAGGTAGTACATTGCAAATGTTGTAACAAACTGGAAGATGAAAGATCCCTGGTAGAACTTCAAAATTCCACTGCCCATTGTAATGCTTGGTGTACTAGCATTAATTAGACCAGGAAGCCCTGGAGCACACCCAGCAAGACAAACCAAAATAGACTTCCAGTTGATCCCATGCCAGTACCAATATAACGATTTCTTGTTATTGATATAACAATCTGACACTTTGATGACTGTGCGTCTCACGACGAAGTAATCACACATATAGACTGCCACCATAGGACTGATGAAAACCGAGAATGAGGACATCACGGTCAAAAACACTGACGAAGAATTGTAGAACAACCATGGTTGGGTAGGCCAAGTCAAAAAGAAGATGAGGAACGAGCCTCTTCTAATATTAATATAACGTGGGAAAATAGAAGCCAAATCCATTCCACCTGAGATGGCGTTACCAACAGCGCACACACTCAGCTGGGTTAGCACTAGGGCTAAACCGGAGAAGAACGCACCAGCCCTACGAGCAGCGCTGTACTTCTCCTGTAGCCAAAACATCCCAATTTCGTTTGGCATCCACATTTCAACACCATACTTCTCCTGCAAAGCAGACGCAGATATGATACCCAGCAGGGGAACGATGAAACCTGAGACGTTGCTGCCGATGAAGGTGCCGATGTAGAAATACTTTGGTTTTTTGTTGAGACGAGAGTAGTCCGCCTGGTTTGCGACACCTGCGACCAAGGAAGAGTACCACGAGTTAATGCCGTACATCCAGGCCCAGCCCAGCTGGCTTGACGACAGAGTGACGGGCGAGTTCATCAGGGAGCCGTTGCTGCCACCATTTTGAACCACGCACCAGATCGTGATGCCCAGACTGCAGAAAAACGTGGACAGTGCGCTAATCAGCAGGAAGAAGTCGTAGTATTCCGGCGAGATCAACAAAGTTGGTGCTGTCACGGCGAGGTAGACCACGTAGGATATCAGCTCCTGCGAGGTCATGGGCACGCTTTCTGGGAAGTGGTTTTTCATGTTCATGAACGATTTGCTCCATGAAGACAAGATCAGCTTCATACACAGCCCGCCCAGCCACGACTGGGACGCAAACCACACCACGGAAAGAATGGACCTGACGAGCACACCGTAGTACGCCCCGCGGATCCCAAACACTACTCTCTGGTAGATCGAAAAACCGATGTGGTAGTACGCACCGTACGTGGCTGCTGCAATCGTGGCCAGCGTGACCAGGAAATTGCCCACAACAATGGTCCCCATCGCCTGGGCACCGTTGAGCCCCGACGACAGCAGCGACGCCCCCACAGACCACGGCACGGGCCCCGAGTTCAAAATGACCCAGTACGAGATATAGCCCATGTACCCCCACTTTCTGCGCGCCACAGGCAGCGGGATCAGGTCCCTGTTCTGCATGAGATTCGACTCATCCAGCGCGAACACAGAGTCCACTTTTTTCAGCACTTTCGTCAACCCCATCTTGCCTGCTTCCGGAACTGACTTCTGACGATGCTCTGCTTCTGAACCCTGTTCTTGTCCAACACCAGCTCTCCAGCCTCTCCAAACGCCCGCTCTGCTCCTGCCAGCCTCTTATATCCTGCTCAGCGTTCCTTATGCACGCTGTCCTTCACGCTTTAGTCCCACTTGATATTCTGTCCTGCACAACCACTGTAGCAATCCTGCGATGACTTCTAAAATATCATGGACAGCCTCAAAAAGACTCTCTCTATGCGCAACCCTAGTATTTATTTCAACAATGTGATACAAGATCGGAACAATACTGTGTATACGGCTTTCCTATATCACAAGAAGCTATTGCTTGCGAAACCTGTTCTTGCATAAACCGTCTCTGCTGGAAACTGGCAAATACTGTTCAACGTACCGTGTTATATACGATTTTGCAAGAAATTCAGGTGATCCTGAGCCACTGTTACGCTCCTACATCGCTACTGCTGCTCCGCTGCTCCGCTGCTCCGCTGCTCCGCTGCTCCGCTGCTGCTGCTCTGCTACTACACTTCCGCTACACCTACGCTACTGCCCCGCTACTAACTGCCTAACGGCTTGTCATCATCTCTGTTCATCTGATAAGCCATCGCTGAATTTTTGATTTTTTTTCACTTTTTCACCTTAAGTCTGCGAAGATTCATCTGTTATTGGATTATGTTCCGCTTATCGTAGAGCCGGAATCCCGTTTGGTCCACAAGCAGATTCCGTGAGTTTGTAGAGGAGGTCACGTGTTTTGTTGATAGTGCAACAAGCTAGCAGTATCTACGGGGGGTCAGACCCTCAAAGATACGGAACGGAATTGTTTCTGCAAACGGCCAGATTCAGGAACGTTTGGCAGCCAGATGTACAGAGGTGTTATCAAGCAGTGTGGAGTCACGTGATCTCATCGCTTACTACATACATAGGTATACGTATACCGGAGGGCGGCGGTGCGGCAGCGCGGCGACACTACTCTCTGAGCAGGACTGCGGCAGCACCCATGCCTGTGCCGATGCACATGCTGACGACGCCCAGCTGGCCGGGCTTCAGCTCGCGCAAAATGGTGGAGACCTGGCGCGCGCCAGTGCAGCCCAGCGGATGGCCCAGGGCAATGGCGCCGCCGCGAGGGTTCAGCCTGGCGGTGCTGATGCCCAGGTGGTTGACGCAGTAGAGGGCCTGGCCCGCAAAGGCTTCGTTGATCTCAAAGACGTCGATGTCGTCGATTTTCAGGTCGCAGTCGTGCAGGACGCGCGGAATCGCATAGGCCGGGCCGACGCCCATGATCTCCGGAGGCACGCCCACGGCCTGGAACGCGAGGTACTTGCCCAGGGGCTGCATGCCCAGCTTGAGGGCCATGGACCGTCTCATTAGCAGCACGCCCGCGACGCCGTCCGAGATCTGCGAGGCGTTTCCAGCCGTCGTGACGCCCGAGTCCTTGACAAAGGCAGGCTTGATCTTTTGCAGAGACTCGAGAGTGACGCCTTTTCTGGGGCCCTCGTCGGTCTTGATCACGGCGCCAGAGGGCAGCTGGATGGGCAGGATCTCTTCTTCAAACAGACCCTGCGACACAGCCTTTTCCGCTTTGTGGAACGAGTCCAGGGCAAACGCGTCCTGGTCCTGTCTGCTGATCTTGAACTTCTTGGCGACGTTCTCGTTGGTGAAGCCCATCGGAATCATGCACTTCATGGCCTCCCGGTTGGACTTGAGCTCCTCTGAAACAGACCCCAGTGCTTTTGGACCGTAGTTCTTGGACATGGACTCCACGCCGACCGCCAGACCAACGTCAATTTGCCCAGCAAGAATCTTGTTGGCCACATCGTTCACTGCTGTCAGCCCAGAAGAGCACTGCCGGTTGATAGCCACTAGCGGCGTCTGGTACGGCAAACCGGCTGCCAGCATCGCCGCTCTGTGCTCCGTGGCCCCGGCCCCGGGGTTCAAAACGTTGCCGCAGGCCACTTCTTGGATCAGCGTCTTGTCAATGTCCACCCTGTCAAAGAACTCCTTCAGAAACTGCGTCAGCAAATAGTCCGTGTTCACATCCTTGAACCCGCCCTTGAATCCCTTGCCAATCGCCGACCGGTACGCTGCCACGATAACCACATCATCAGCTTTCTTGGCTCTCACATCAGCCTTGGAATCCTGTCCTGTCAAATGCTTCTCTAACTGCGCTAGTCTACTTGCCATTTCTCTCTTGTACTACTGGTTGATTTGTACCCTTAAGCTTTACCTTACTGTCCTATCGTATTACTATCGTACTACTACTGCAATACTGCTCTAATACTGTCTATTCTGTGTAATTCAAGCATTCCCTTATTCTTTCTGTCCCATCTGCCTACAATTACATCCATATTACGCACATTTTATACACACATAACTGATCAACATACAACCGCTGTTATGTCAGAAACCTTCATGACGAGCCATATCACTGATCTTCTCCAACTTAATGCCACTTACTGCAATTTACCACCCAAATATCCATACTAAATCGCAGCAAAGAAACTAAACCCTTAAGCGTCGTTCTTGTGCTTTTAGTGAGCGTCAGTATGCGTTTCTGAGAAAGCAATCAGCCGTGCTGACTGGGCAGGCTGGATGAGGGGAGGACCGGCTCTGCGGGGACTAACCCCGAAAATGCGTTACCCGGCCTGGAAGTCAACCGGCGCCAGAATTAAGCCCGGGGATGTTTATGCGGATAACTGCGTCACGTGTATATCACATGAGTGCCACGTGATTTGGTCCTCTGGGGTCTCTGTGTCTGTTTACGTTTTTGAAGCATCGAACTGACGAACCGTGTTTCCGTTGCAGAGAATGCGTCTGGTGCAATGGATTTGTGAATTGTAGCGCTGGTGTGTATTGGGAACCCCGTCATCAGGATACAAGTCGTGGGTTTTGCAGACATTGCTCAGAGGCAGACAGTTATCTAGAAGCTGTAGTGGACAGTGGACGTAAAAGAACCAGAAAGAGCGCATCGCAAGCATTAGCACGCGTTTGTGACAGGAACAGTGCGCTGCAGAAAAGGCACAGAGCACCAACTGACTATCTAGCGGGGATATAGATTCACGAAAGCATTGAGCTAAGTGCAGATAGATGAGAAATGAAATCCGGAAACCAAGAGAAGGGAGTCAGCATCGTGTTTCCACTCCGATCTGCGCAGACGGACATAAATATGCCAACAGCGAACGCTAAGAAACACCTTGAAACAGATCAGTACGACGATTTGGTGATTCAGGGTCTGAACCTGGTGGGGTCTGGGCTGCAGCCGCGATCCAAGACTCTACGGTACATGAAACTGCACAATTTTTCCACTCCGGATGTGGACGCTTCGCACAACGGCCGGGTTCATGAAGAGAGAAATAGAAGTATGGAAGAACTGAGGCTCCCCAAGAAGCAAGAGATAGATGAGAAGTTTGAGCAATTGCTAAACAGCCATGCGTTCCTGGGGACTGCTAAACAGAATTTGAAGAACCTCTCAGACGAACGGAAATGGGAGTTGATCTGCAAAGAGAGCAAATTGCATCAGAAATCGGACGCCCGCGAGGATTCCAAGCTGAACACGTTGCACACGATATTGAACAACTTGAAAAACAGATTCTCCGTGACACAGACTCTATATCACTTGGAGCGAATGCTACGACATGCTGATTTTGTATCGTTGTTTGTCGATGCGCGTGGGATATACACTTTGAACGAGTTCATTGATTCAATAGACCAGAAATCACAGTACGTGTACCTCTGCTGCTACAAAGCTTTACTGAATGATTCAATTGCGCGCTCGGTTGTTCTTGGAAGCGTCGAGTGGATCAACTTTGTGTTCCTTCTTCTCGGTTCTCTTGATGCAGACCTTCGAGTAAGGCTTCTGTGCACACAGATCGTGATTCTGTTGACATATTCAGAACAGTGGTCGGACTCACATTTAGAGACCCTGGACTCATTCTATCAAACTTGGATACATTCCGTTGAAGCCACATTACAAAATCCAGATAAATACGCATACAACGACGCATTAGTACTATTGAATTACAAGGAATCGTTAGTTGACTTTTCGGTATCTACTTTACTGCTGTTCCAGTCCATACAGCAACTACTACCCTCAAACGAGACAAAACTAAAATGTTTTAAGACATGGAAGAAAGCAGGAATTCATCGAGTATTTCGGTTCATGAGAAAGTTAGAATATTCTGCATTGGATCAAGAGATTGATAACTACATTGCGCAGGAACTTAAGGTACAAGATCAGCAGTTTGAGAATAACTTACTACCGGAAGTCTCCTTTGGACCTCATATTAAAAATTTGATAGAATTAACTAAAGATAGCCCATTGGAAACCCCAGTGTCAAGTATCATCAAGACAATCAGCGAGCTGGTTGATTCAAGGACCTCGCAAGAAGTGATTAAGCTGTTTTCAGTTTTCAACTCAATTCTGTCTTATCTGTCTGAACATACCCTTGATGGGAACTTTGATGGTTCCAACACCGAACAACTGTTCATGACATCCTTGGACCATATAATGGACAATTTACAATCACACCAGATTGCTAACAGAGCAATGCAAGAACTAGCAGCAAAGAATACGGAACTGCAACTGCTAAAGGATCAGTTAGACTCTTTGCAAGAAGACAAAAAAGTATCTAAAGGCGATTTACTGAATGAGCTGAATAATAAAAAGCGAGTACTGCAAAATAAAGAATCATTAATAGAAGAGTTACAGGAACGACTAAATGTCGTCGAATGTCAGCTGAAAAAGGAAAAGAAGCAACTAGATTTAACAATTGCCCATGGTACTAGGATAGATGACTCTCCTAAAAGATCAGCGTCAGTTTTCCAAACTTTGAGGACTGCTTCTGGGGCCAAAAGATCCTCATCGCTGTCCAAGAGTAAAAGAATAACATCGCTCTCCGAGTTTGCAAAACAACCAAGTGCGAACAATCGTGGTTCACCAAGTCGTTATTTGAACTCATCCAATAATTCCGAAGAAGATCTGTTATTGACACCAATATCTATTGCAAAGTCTGGTAATGCTTCCAAGCCAATCGGTGTTTTACAGCATAAACAAGCCAAGATTATTTCAGGGAGCACCATTAATGAAAACTCAGCGGAACTCTTGAAGTCTCCTCTTGATCCGAATAGCAAGACAAGAAGTCTCTCTGCCACAATTCCACCTCCACCACCTATGCCGGAACAATTGAAATTAGTGCAAGCTGCTGTATCTAATGCGTCTTTGACAGGCTCAACTTTGATGTCGTTGACTTCATTATCACCAAACTCAATGAACCCAGGAGCGACTTCTTTGACATCTGTATCTCCTCCAGCGCCTCCACCATTACCTTCTACTTTACAGCCAACAACTATCAATGCTGATAGCGCCAAACCCAATCAAGCTCCGCCCCCTCCTCCACTACCCTCGATCCTCAGCAGTAAAACAAGAGAAACGCAAGCTATATCAACTGCCGGGGTCCCACCTCCACCTCCACCTCCACCTCCGCCACCACCTCCACCTTTATCATTGAAAATTTCAGATGAGCCTATTCCCAATTCGAAAACTGACGCTGGCGTCAAAGCTCCTCTTCCCCCACCTTTACCTTCATTCACTGGTACACCTAAGAAAATCGACATTCCAGCAAAAGAGAAGGTTAAGGTAATGAAACAGATTCATTGGGATAAAATTGAAAATATCAACAACACAATCTGGAATGAGTCAGATATTAGGAACGACATCAGATATGATTTGGATGAAAAGGGTGTATTTGAAGAGATTGTGAACTTATTCGAACAGAAGACCGTTCAAATGAAGAAAAAGGATAATTCTATGTCTTCAAAGAAAAATGAGAAAGTGTCACTACTATCTAGGGATCTGGCACAACAGTTTGGAATTAACTTACACATGTTTTCCTCTCTATCGGTGGAGGAGCTTTTAAATAAAGTCTTAAAATGTGACGATGACATTATCAAGAATCATAGCGTTCTTGAGTTTTTCAACAAGGACGACTTCGAGTCTATTCCCCAGAGTTTAGTTAGGAGTTTTGATCCATATTCTACCGATTGGGTGACTGGAAAACAACCGCAAGCCGATGTAAACAAATTACAACGTGCTGACCGAATTTATCTTGAGCTATTTTACAATATGAGATACTACTGGAAGATAAGAAGCTCGTCTTTACTAACTGTGCTGACGTATGAGAAGGACTATTATGATATATTGTACCAGTTACAAAAGGTGGATGACGCTACTCAAATTATCCAGAAGTCAACTCGTTTAAAGCAGTTCTTCTACATCGTTGTTGAGATCGGAAACCACATAAACACCAAGAAAACCCCCGGCATCAAGATATCGTCCTTGATGAAATTGTCAATGATCAAGAGCAGTTCTGACAAGAACGTGTCATTCTTGCATGTCGTTGAGCGTATTGTCCGAGAGAAGTACCCAGATGTCTACGATTTTACTCGCGACTTGAACCGGCTTGCTGATCTAGGCAAAATATCGATCGAATCCGTAGAAACTGACGTATCTGATTACTACGACAATGTGATGAACATCAAGTCCTCGTTTGAACGCGGCAAGCTATCTCACACCGAGAAACACCACCCTCAGGACACTTTCCGGAAGAAAATCAGCTCCAAGCTTCCGAATGCGCTGCGGAAAGCCGAGCTACTTTACAACCAGTGCAAACTCACGATAAACGACTTCAACAACGTGATGCGGTACTGCGGCGAGGACCCGTCTAGCACCGAGGCCAAAAACAACTTCTTCAAGAATTTTTCCGAGTTTTTGACGCTCTTCAACAAGATCTCCCAAGAAAACAAGAACCGCGAGCTGATGGACCGTGTGCACGAGCAGCGCCAGCAGCTTCTGCAGCGTGCCTCTACGGAGTCAGGATCTACCACACAGACGCCCTCAGATCCGGCACAAAACGACACTGTCGATGTCCTGATCAAAAAACTGCGCTACGTAGATCTGCAGTCGAACTCCGCCTCGGATAAACGTCAAATGCCAAGAAAAAACAGCAACGAGCATCTACTAAACCGCGCCCGCTCGCTGAAACATGGAATCCAGAATATGTAACTTTCACTCCATTAACTATCTTCTAAACACATTAAACAATTCGTTAAACCACAGTTTCACTCTACATACCTCTGGACATTTCTTGAACCGCCGTTTTTTCCTTAGGTCTGGCCACAGATCGTGTATAAAAATAACAGACTTATTCTAACCAACTATTCGCGAGGAAAAACCAATTAAAACAAGATATTCGGTATGAACAGCTAACAAGCATCATTCTGCCAGAATTGTTGACCCCAAATCTTACTATGTACACCGTCACATTGATATTTATGTAGATTAATGCCTAACTATCGATTACATCCTTAGCAATATCGGATCTGTCTGTATCTGTTCGTAGCATCAACAAAATCCGAAAAACGCAGAAATAAGTTAGATTCGAGATCATAAAAGACACTTTTAGAGGAAGTTTTGGATTGTTCTTGAGGTGAGGAAAGACGCCCTGGAAGGCGAATGAGACCAGAATCCCAGATACTTGAGAATAGAGGAACAAAGGTTTTGAGCAAAGCATATTGAAGTCTTGTAAGTGGTCTGTGAGGCGAGATATTGACAGAAACGTTGGAATCAATTGGAAGAAACCTGAGTAACCTGGCCAGAGAGGTGAATTATCGCGGCCAAAAGTAGATTGGGAACCGTATAAAGATCAGAGAGACAGCCTACAGTATTCTGCGCTAGTTTGGTCCGTGTTTTGGAATCCTGACATTGTTTTTGATCGTACAGGACGGAAGAACGTGGGACTGGATCGTAGGAGCCATGACAGCGGATACAGTGGGCACAGCTGTGGGATGTGCGGTCGGAATACCCATCGGAGTGGGTATCGTTGTCGCATTTGTGTTTTGGTACCGCATGCAGCGAAGATTCAAGCATGAGCTTGAGTCTGACGGACACTCAAATTACGATGAAGAGATGAGCGTCACGGGAGTAGGAGCTCTCAAAACGCTGCAAGAGGCTCAGGCAATACACGCGTCATGCGATGAAACTGCGTTCTCCAGCGAAGAGAAGCGAGGACCGGATTTGGACTTGCAGCAACACCCTCAGGGTAATATCGGTATTAATGCCAATTCAGATGAAAAGAAGAAGAACACGAGAGCTGTTTACACGCCAGCGTACCGTAAGAGGCTGCAAGAGACAGTGTCCTCAATAAATAAACCATCAACAGAGGCTGATGGCAATAATTTCAAGAGCTCCACAACCTCCATCGCTTCGGTTGATACGCCGAAAAAGCAGAATAGCCAATCAAACATCTTCGACCAGATCATTCCTGTGTTCCCTGATGCAAGGGATGCAGCTCCTGGTACGGGGTCCATATTTAACGAGGGTAGAGATCCGAAAAGAACAGATTCAAACGAGAATCTGCTGAAAACAATACAGGGATTTGATACCGGTGCGTACCCCAGAAGAGCTTCTTCGACACAACTCTCAAACATGAGTTCGAGCATCAACAATCTAAACTGCAAAACTACAAATTCCAATTTGGCTCTTTCTTCAAGAAAATCGATGACTTCTCTACATACTCAGATGTCATCTTCGAACAGTCTGAACTCAAAATCTGCTTCAAATATCGAGAACGTGTTTGAGACACCCAAGAGTTCTAAAGTATTTCCAATTACACAAGAGAGTGACCATGAACAGAATCAATACAGATTGCAAAACAATTATGACATACGAGACAACAACCATATTGCTGAGGAAGACCAATATGAAAATGAATTCACCAATTATTCTGAGAATAAGAGAGAGTTTATAGCATCACTAAGACCCAAGAATTGATCTCGTCAATTTACTCAAACAAGCTCGATCGGCAAACCCTAAAATGCGAGAACAGGCTACCAAAATACTGAATACGCCAATCCTTTTTCATATGTATTATTTACAAGGTGTACTATTATGGAGAGGCACTGAGACTGGCTTTGACTTCAAAGACCAATAGGAACATCATTCGTACTTGTTTAAGACATGATTCAATAGATATAGAGACCTTCGGAAACGAGTTGCTTTCAACCATCAACTTTTCAATAAAAACGAAAGGACAGATCATAGTGTCTTGGCACCACCGTCTTCTTCTAGCAAATCATATTTCTGACCATCAATCTTAACACTCCATTCGTGGATCAAGAATTCCTGGTGCTGATTTTCTCTGTCTGCAACCAGTCTCACTTCGCCGACTTTGCCTTTGCTTCCTCTCAAGTAAAACTTGATATTGACTCTTCCAGCAACCTGGTTCAATTCACCAGAGACCCATGGGACTAACCCATCAAAGTCAATCCCATCGCCCAACACCTCTCTAATCTTGGGAGAACGGCGCATGTGGTACAGCGTGTTAAAGATCACAGGCGACTGGGTCTTTTCGTAGTTGAAAATCATGGCCAAGGAAGCCCCCATAGCCACGACGAACCCAATGAACTGCAAACGTCTTTTGTTCACATCTTTAGTAGGGTCTGGAAGCTCTTTATCGACCGTCATTGGTCTAAACTTGTCCTTCAAAACCAATTCTGGTTCCTTGGTAGACATCAGACGTCTTGTCATTATCCTGCTTATTGGCTGGGCATACCTAAACTTCAAAATGTGTCTCAACATGGTTATATTCCCTTTACCTATCTTTGGAGCTACCTACTATTCTAAGATGAACCAACAAACAGAGCCTGCTCAGAACTCTGTCTCTTCAGGATGAACGTTGTCTTGTTTTAGGAACTTACTGCTCATCAAATTCGCTTAGTTCCGTATAATCGCAGAAATATGAGAAGGTTTGTAAAACAAAAGCGAAAGAGACATACCGGGGTACCAGAGTTTTAGGATCGGCACTGGACAGATCTAAAACGACCATTATAGCACTACTAATGACAATTGTATGTTTTTGGGTTTAATTTGATAGAATTCTGTACTATATTGCTGGTTTTCCAGGTTTGAAGCTATTGTGATACTAACATCGTTTGGAGCCTCTCGAAGTATGATCCAAAGACCATACTTGTGTAGTGGATATCTGATATGTTAAGGTTGGTAAAAGTATACATTTGGCCATCGATGCCGTGTTGATTTCGACGTGCTTAGCCGGGATCAAGAGAAATACTGGACTAACCCCCAAACTAAATGAGATAAGTGAGGGGCCTTTCAGAGACTATGCTTCGAAATATCTGAACCTGGGAGAGTCTGTCTACGACTATACGGTCGCGACTTTAGGATCTTCGTCCCATTTCCAAAGAAAATAGGCCGCATATGAGGTTTGGCTGTGGGTTCTGCTATTTAAGTTGCTTCTTTACCAGTCAGGCATCAAGAAAATGGGATAACACAGTCTCTTTCCATATAAACTCCGAATTTATAAGTGGTAGATACATTATCTAGATGAATTATTGCCGATAGTAAGCGTTTGATCTGCTAGTCAACCAAAATTCTCAACTTGGATTGATGGCAAACTCGAGCACAAATTCCTCATTCGACTGCTCGTAAAAGTTGTTGAGAATTGAATCATAGCTCGGCGAGGTCTTGGCTCGAGCTTGGAGGCTTTGAAACAAACCATTTACAACGTTGCTATCTGCAGGTTCTTCGTGTCCTTTGTTGTTCGTCTCTTTCACTGCTCCGTGCAAAGTTCTCAGATTTTCCCAAAAGTCGTTTCCCTCTTCTTCCACAGCTGAAGTGGAGGACACCGTGCTAGGTGTATTACGTGATTTGACTCCGCTTCCTTGTGGCGATGCATTTGACGAATTGGAATTACCGTTTTCTCGGTACTCTAAATTATTCCTCTTCCGTAAGTTCTTCATCTTCTTCCTTTTAGTCGAATTAGTGTCGGAGTTCGGACTTGGGTTTAACAGTCTACTTAATTCTAGCGCCTTGGCATTTTCACTAGAACCTAAATGTGGTTTCAAAGTAGGTGGTAGGTAATTAAAGTGAGAGTGTCTGCTGGGCCCAATCTCCCTAATTTCAGGAGCTGATGGCGAGGTGTACGATGTATTTGAACTTCCGGCATTTGAAGTCATTTGAGGCAACCCACTCGAAGAATACATTTGAGCTTGCTGAAGCCCCGGAAGCTGCAACTGATTATGACCATCATGATGATGGTGATGATGGTGATGGAAAAACCGCTGTAATTTGTCCGGTAATTGACTAGGGCTAGGGTTTGCGTCCTCTAGCCCCCAATTATTAAAGTTTGGTGATCGAGACAAAAAGTCAGTCTCAAAATCAGAGAATGAGGGGCTTTGAGCTTTTGTGAGATCTGACATCATACCTCGAGCAGGCTCAATTGGATTTACATCCTTCTGAGACAATGCTTGGTGAATTGTTACGGGAGCAGGTGAAGGTTGTGTAGGTGCCAAGTAATGGTTGTGAATATGCTGGTGAATGGAAATCTTTAACCTATTGCACTTTGCGTGCTCGATCAGCTCTTTTACCAAATCAGAATTTGAAATGACACCATTCGATAAGCTGTGTCCGTCAGAATCTTTTAACGTAAATTTCCAGTCTATTGTCGTGTCACTATGAGGTTTTCTAGAAGTGACGGTAGGAATCGGAAGGATTGTATTCGGAGACTGATCGACATGATCTTTCTTTGGGAGCTGATCTGTGGAGAAGGAGGTATGAGGTGATGTAAAGCGAGCCGAAGGTGATAATAGGCCACTTAAGAGATTGGGATCTGGTGTAGTAGCTGTTCTTTCATTTGATCTATCTGGTTGTTGCATCTCTCTAATATCATTTTTTAGAGAGTCAGCCAGCAGTGATCCCGAATTTTCTCGGGAAATCGAAGTCCCTTCGACAGATTTTTTGAAGTCCATTGTATCTTTCGTGGCTTTCATATTCGAGTTATTCTCTGCTTCGGTACCAGATGATTGTGACGTTTGTTCCTGGGAGATCACAGGCTTTTCTTGCTGTTGTGGAATAGAAAGCTGGGATGTGTCCAGACCATTAGCTTGTACAGCTTCTCGGATTGTTGTAGATGCAACACCACGAACAAGCATTGTAATGATCTTTCTCCACCGGTTCCTACAAGTTAAACTAGGTCTGGCATCCATTTCGGTGGATATTTGCCTCCACTTTGTACCGTACTTTTTTACCTTTGAGATCAACAGCAGGTCTTCCTGCTCATCCCAGGGTCGTAGCCTGTTCTTAGTACTGGGATCTAATACCTCGATATATCTTTTCGCACACTGGTCTTCTGTACGGTTTTCCAACACGTAGGAAATCTTGAGCCACTGAGGCCCTAATTTTTCATAGGATTTTAATAACAGATCGTCTTCTTCCGCGGTCCACTTACCCTTCTTCAGGACAGGATCCAATGAACTCGTCCACCGTTTCTTGACATCACTAGATTTCTTGTTGTCTACTGAAAAGTGCTTAGCAAGTTTATCCCATGGAATTTCCTTCACGACCATACTGGATTGCTGAGTAGTCTTAATAGATTTGATACCATCTGTGTATCCTAATTCAATCAAAGACTGGTCCACAAGTTTTTTCAGCAGTTCATCCTCTTCCTTTGTCCAGAGTTTGCGCATCTTACGTCTAAAAGTCTGGTACCCCAATGACTCAGACACCTCCAATGGGTTGACCCTCTCCTTCTTTATGCGTTTTTTGCAGCCGCTGCCGTTGTCTTCTGAAGGCTCCTTGCCTTCAGCAAGGCCCGAAAAGAGTCTCTTGTCATCACTCTCCTGATACCCGTCTTTGTCGGGGCTTGATGCATTATGTGTCATGACGCCGTATATTGTCGTAAACTCTTCCTCCTATTACTGCCTGAAGAACGTCCGAACACCTTCAATATCAACACAGAGTTCAGCTTTGTTACCCACTAGAACTATGAACCAGCAAGGACCCAAATAAAGCCTCTGTGCACCGATCAACTGACAGTAACACTAAGGGAACAGATATCAAGGAATATTTCCCTGAACTCCGACAAGTTCAAACGCTTGAAGCACCGTTCAACAGGAGATTTCACTGCAATATACTAAATCACAATTTCTAACGGTAGCACTTTAAACACCACTCAATAACTAATTCATAACAGATGTTTCTGAAGTGATAAGTCTTGAAGACTTCCATCTCATCTCATCTGTCCCTGTGATGCATATTTTTCATGTGACACTAATGAAAAAATGCATCACGTGACCAATGTCCGGGTAATGGCAAAGTTATGTTGAATAAGGTATTGGCAGCGCTGAAGAGTAGATAGATACACAGTAGAAACGATGAAGGACAGTAAAACAACGTTCATCGGTCAGTGTCAGCAGTAAGTATCAGCGTTGTAACTTAGAATTACAGCTGAAGAGGATACTGTGACTTTTCAGGTCAAGTCCATGGATTTTTAATATCATTTCATTTGATAGTTTTGTGGGCATTCAGATATGTCTGTAGTGTATCGGCCGAAGGATTTGGACTCTGATGCAGACATATCACAATCGGTGGTGATCACATCAAGTATCTCCAAGCAGCCCTTCTATTTTCAGCGAAATGGGATCTTAGAGCGTCAAGAAGGCAGTAACAAACACTCAAATGACAGGACAGAATCGGGTTATGGCTCGATTCTTTCGAGCATATATTCTTCAGCTAAAGCATGGTTCGTGGGGTCTTCCTCAGTGGAGTCAGACACGAGTATGGTGCATTCAGAAGCAGCTGCTGAGAAAGGTCCACAGTTCGAATCTTTAAAGCGTGGACTGAAAGAAGAGTCCACTACAAGGAAAAAGATGCATATGGATTCGTTCAGTATAGGACAAGAGCACCTCAGAGAGCAGCTGGAAAAGTCAATCACGCCAAAAAAAGAACTCAGGTATCCAAAGGATCCATTTAAGTGGGATAGTTGCAACAAGAGTGCTTCAAGTGATTCGTCACCGAGTAAAATACAGTACGGGACTCGGTTCTATAAACGAGCAAGACAGAAAGCTCAAACTTCACAATCGTCTGCGTTAGTTTTGGTACCCTCAGAAGAGGTGTCTTTCTTACAGGATGTGTTCAAAGGAGAATACCACGTCCCACCAGAAGTTCGTAATGAAAGAGAGAATCAGTTAAAACTGTTGTCTAAGGATTCAAACAGCAGCTTTTCCAGCCATCGTAGCTCCGGTAGTAACAGTAACATATTAAAACTGACGGAGAGAATCAAGGCACTACTGCTGGAAAACAGAAAACTTCAAGGGCCCAAAGAGAACAGAAACGACGCAGATGAATTAGTTATATTAAAAGAGAGAAAACTTGATCCACTTGAGGAGAAGCGGAAACAGCTGTACAAACAAACACTGCGATTCGACCGTTCTCTTCTGACATTTGAGGAAGAATTTAAAAGCTACTCTCAGTTGATAGAAGAAAGGCGAAAAATAGTAGAACAGGCACGGAAGAAGGAAGCGTCACCAGAGAAGCTGATACCGGATTTATCACAGGAGGAGCTTTCAAATATACAGAAAACTTTTAACAGGTCTGACAATTCCGTCTTGTCTACCAAGTTCATGCTTGAAGTAACGGTAAGAGACTTCAAGACTCTTGCTCCAAAAAGATGGTTGAATGATACAATTATAGAGTTTTTCATGAAGTATGTTGAGGACAAGACTCCTAAAACCGTTGCATTTAACTCTTTTTTCTATTCCACATTAGCTGAAAGAGGCCACAAAGGTGTGCGCAGATGGATGAAGAGAAAAAAGGCTGTTATAACAGAACTTGATAAAGTCATTGTACCGATTAACTTAAACGATTCGCACTGGACCCTGGCAGTGCTTGACATCAAGCAGAAAAAAATTTTCTATATGGACTCGCTTTCGTCTGGTACAAGTTCGGTGAGCTTTCTGATAATGAAAAACCTACAAGCTTATTTAATTGAAGAGAGTCAAAATGAATTAGGTGAAGATTTTGAGCTGTGTCACATAGAATGCCCGCAGCAACCTAATGGATTTGATTGTGGGATTTATGTCTGTCTGAACACCTTGTTCATGAGCAGAAACTATTCGTTATCTTTCAATGCACAGGATGCTGCCAAAATGCGTAATTACATTGGCCATCTAATTCTAAGTAAGTAAAGTAGCCTTGTTTTAGCTGGGTACGAGCACTTCGCACTGGATGCCCTTCAATAAATCAATCACTTAACTTCAAGCTCTCTAGCTTTATCTCCACCTCTTCTACAACGACTTCCGTGCTTCCTGTCAAGTCCGAAGAAACTTCGACCACTTCTTCCTTTAAGACAGCCCCAGGCGTTTCCAAAACGGCGGGCGTTGACTCCTCCGACGTTTGTTTTCTTCCCAAAAGCTTCTCCAGATCGTCGAGCCAACCTAGTTGTTCAGCTATTTGAAACGCGGCATCATCAGCCGCGCCCTCATAAACTATATCTGATTTCCTCGCATCCGTTTTGAAGTCACCAACAATATCTTTATTTATCAGAACTCTTTCCCATGCTCTAGGAGCTTCAGCTGGCAACGATGCAAAAGGGAATACAGTAAGGGAGGTCCCGCACACGATGCATGCTGTTTTCTGTTTCTTACCAGTTGTACGATCTGAATCCCAAGTGTCAAAGAACTCCGTAGGTAAGTTTTCTCCAAAAAAGACAATCTTGGGTTTTATTAGTCCATTACAGCGATCGCACCTTGCATATTTGTATTCTTCGCCCACAGATTCGGCAGCATCCTTGTCCTTGAAAAGCTTTTGTTGGAAAACCTCTCGAGGGAACAGTTTCCCGCAGTCGATGCAATGATTTGACGCAAACGAGCCATGCGCTTCTACGATATACGAATCCTCGATACCAGCCTCTCTCTCCAGAGTGTCAATGTTCTGAGTGTATATACGCCTCAGCCGTTTCTTGTCCTGGAACAGCCTCATCAGATGGTGAAAAGGCGACGGCTGGAAGTTGCCCGGGTACAACTCCGTGGCCAAGGTATAAAACGGTTTTGGGTTCTTGGTATAGTAGTCGATGTCAAACACAGCCTCTGCATACGGAAGGTCCAGTTTGGACAAATTGTGGTACAGCCCTGTCTCTGGAGACCTGAAGTCCGGAATCCCACTCGACGTGGATATCCCGGCTCCAACCATGAACACTACCTTTGCATCTGGATTCTCCTGCAAAAACTTGCACAGTTTTCGCACTGCTTTAGAGTTTGATGACCCCATTGCAGCTATTTGAACCATTAGTATCCAACCACACTGCTTAGCGCACACAAGACTCCGAACAAGACTTCCTCACTGCTACTTTCTTCAATTCACTTCACTTCACTGTGCGATGAGATGGCCATCGCTAAATCTAAGGTTTCGAAAAAAAAAATAAACGACCTCGGTGAGGATTGAACTCACGATCTTGCGATTAACAGTCGCACGCCTTAACCAGCTTGGCCACGAAGTCACCTGTTATACCACCCTCGTCTTATCCAAAGTACATACCGTGCTCCGCGCCCTTCTTCGAGACCGCTCCGCTTGCTTTCGGCAATCTTCGGCAATCTTCGGCAATCACCGGCCCGCTCTGACCTTTTCACATCACGGATACAGAAACGTACATAACGATGCGCTGCACAATGATATCGCAGCCATGTATACAAGCGGCTGTAGTGGAAAACTAAAACGGAAGCGACGTTATGGAGACGTTATGGAGATGGAAGTGATGATGCTCGTGACATGACAAATTTAAGCTTTGAGGGATAAACTGGAGTTGATGAGTAATAGCAGATCAGGCACCAGCATAGAAGTGGTATAAAGTAGAGACGTTTCCTTGAATGTGAATGCATCAAAGATTGGCTAGATAAGATCTTAAGATAGGATCTTCAGATAGGATCTTCAGATAGGATCAGCCTTGACACATAAAAAGAAACGAAGCAAGTCACATGACCTTTAAAGATAGACAGATCAGCATCAGTAGTAGTCAATCAGCATGAGTAATGTGTCTACTGTATCATCTGGTACCTCCAGCGTATCTTCTGCAGAGGCAGTCGTACCGAAGCTGCTAGTGGATAAAACTAGAAGTCTGGAAGATCAGAAGAGCAATGTGTAGAGGCCAGCGAAGCGGATACCGAAAGCTTGGACCGCAACGGGAGGAAGAGCCCGCGGAACACGGTATGCGACGATGGGGGATTCATATCGCGAGTGCCCACTGTTATCGAAAATGTGCAAAAAGAGTCTGCGCTGCTGAACTCCGAGGTGAAGGACGTTCCTGTGTACGAGAACAATCTTTTCGATCCGTTGTGCAGAGCAGCTACCACGGAAACTGTCGCCAGACGAAAATCCGCTTGCGACAGAAATTCGAAGGACAGTTCCTCGAGTAAAGTAGAAGATGACGGCTTGTACAACGCAGATGACATCGTCGACCCTCCGCCAGACGGAGGGTACGGATGGGTGTGCTGTGCGTGTTGTAGCCATGAATTTCTGTACCTGGGGCCCCAACACCTGCTACGGTGTGTTCTTATCGTACTATCTGTCGTCTAACTATTTCAAAACAGGCACAGCTACCGATTTTGCAGTCATTGGCGGCCTGATGATTGGGCTCACGTTGTTGCTTTTGCCATTGAGCGCAATGTGCATGAATAAATTTGGATACAGACGCGTGGCGCTATGCGGTGTTGTACTGCAATGCATTTCTTTTATCTCGTCGTCATTCGTCACCACTGTTGGAGAGTTGTATTTCACGTACGGGATCTTGCTAGGAGTTGCCAACGGTTGTATCTTTGGATGTAATTCCGTAGTCATCCCGGGATGGTTCTTAAAGAAAAGGGCTTTTGCCAACGGGCTCACGCACATTGGGGTAGGTATGGGAGGCTTGGTTCTCACTTTTATTGTTCATGCTATTATGGACAAAACAGGGTCTCACAAATGGCCGATGCGGTTTCTAGGAATAATGGCGTTGGTAATAAATGGTATCTCAGCCTTGATTGTGAAGGTTAGAGTGCCAAAAAACCCACCTCCGAAAAAATCGTCATTAGAACTATTGAAAGATGTGTACGACATCAAAGTGTACAAGACACTAGCGTTGCAATACAGTACATTATGGTCCACATTTAGCAATATTGGGTACGTCATTCTATTGTTCTCAATATCAAACTATGCCTTGTCGATTGGATTGGGCGCCAGTCAAGCAACTGCAACTTTAGCCGTTTTTAACGGTTCACAGATTATTGGAAGACCAGGGATGGGGTATTTCTCGGAGAAAATAGGTCGTGCTAATTGCACGATAATCTGCATGATCTATACGTTAATTCTTTTGGGTCCTTTTTGGTTCAACGTAACAACATATTCTTCAGTATTAGCCTTCGCTTTTTTGTTGGGTCTATCAGCCGGTGTTTGTTCTGTAAACATCATTCCATTGACAGCCGACGTTACTGGTATGGCCCATTTCCCCGCAGGCCTAGGCTACAATAACATTTGGAATTGAGGAACTTCTATATTCGCTGAAATCTTCGGTTTGAAGTTGAGAAACTATTCCCTGGCGCAGCCATACCGCAATTGTCAGATATTTGTCCTTGTGATGTATTTTGTTGGCCTTCTTGCCCTCATTCCGTATCGTGAATGGAAAGTAAGAAGAATGTTGAATGCTAAAGTATCAAGCAAACATGTGGGTGAAGAATTAAAAAAAAAATGGAGAACGCTGTTAGAGCCAGGTACGGTTAATTTTTTTAAGAGGGCTTTCTATCTAATTCGTTGTTAAATCATTATTGCACTCATCTGCAGGGTTGAATACGTTGGCATTCCGGCCAACAAACATAGACACGCTATAGGAGTTGATGGAACATAATGAAATAGATACATCCAATAAATTTAAACCAATTAAACCGCATTTCAGAAGTTTGTAATTGCATGACAGAATATCGTCTTGTCGTCCCCTGTAAGTATCAGGTAATTGACAGTATCAATACTAGTAAATTCGAAGGATGAGAAAGCTGTGAGACTTGTATCACTTGGTATCAGCCGTAATACTTCACGTTTGTCAGAATCACTCCAAACCCACTGATTCTGCTTATCCTTTGTAATGGCTATTTTCAGAATTTGAAAAGAGTTTCTACAGAGTAGGGCAATAAGACATTGATCTGGTACGTTCAGATGTCTACCTAAAATGATGGTCTCTTCGCATTCAATTGCACCTAATCGACGGTTTCCGATGGTGTCCCAAAATATACATTCGCCATCGAGCGAGTACGAAAAGAACACACCTTCAATCCCTATGCACTCTGTCATTCCAGTGACAGCTCCAACGTGAAATAGTGGCAAGGCTTGAACAGGTGTGTCTGGATCTGGTACAAATCCATTATTTTTGATATCAATTTTGTAACTTTCTCTATCTTTACCTTGAAGAGGTAGAGGCCCGACCTTATATATGAAGCCATCCTCGCATCCAACATACAGGTGAGATAAATCGGTTGACAAAAAAATCATACACATGATGCTCAATTCGTCATACAAAGACATTGTAAAAAGATGTTCCTGATATTTGCCTAAAACTTTGTTAGACTCATCTAAGTGTAACAGATCAGTTCTTGCTACTGGAACAATTTTGACCCTGTTTTCTTCTTTAACAGATAAATCTAAAGTTGAAAATTGTCTCACTTTACCATCAGTACCACCCGCTAATATGTTATGATCAGTGATATTATTTTGGAGAAGAGCAAAAACAGGATAATGATGCGTGTTTCTCGATATCAAATTCCTCTCAATCTTGAACTTATCATCTACTTTGATTGATCTTAGTTCATACAATATCAACTTTCCTGTATAACAAGATAGTATAATCGACGTTATTTTGGAGTTTGGATTCTTGATAAACTGGCATCGCAGAATATTTTCACTCTGGAACAGCACAGAGTCGATTACCTCTCCGGAGACTATATGCGCCACCTGTACTAATGAATTTTTTAGGTACTTCATCTGTACTTGAATCACCGTCACTAAAAGTTCATTCAGTACATCTGTTGCAATCACATAATGTGTGTCAGATTGGTCAAGTTCCGTGACTGGTGTGATTGTATGAAGCAACTGTACCTTTTCAGTTCCAAGAACCTGTCTTTTAGAAGCGTGAAAAGTCTGTTCAATCGATTCTTGAAGAGAAAACGTTTGAGTAACTTGAGCAATGTTCTTTGATGCAATTGCCAGTTTACTATCATCTAATAATAGATCATCGTTTTCATCCACACGAGCAGTATCAGGTGGTTCATGGCGCTCAGGCAAGTTATGCTTGGCCTGTTCGTCTCCTGCCTGGGCAGGTTCTTGTCCCAAGCCTTCAGGCTCCAAATCGTACTCATCTGTTTGGATGCCCTTTTCATATGTGATTACTTGCGCCTTTAAAAGCCGCGGCACAGGCTCCTCAATTTCTTCAGTTTGTACTGATATACTCACTCGTTCATGCTTTGGAACGTCGCTGCTAGAACCATTGCTCAACGTTTGTGCTATGTGTGAAACAAATGATGTTTTAGAATCCCCCGAAGCGTCGTTTTTAGAGTCAATTGTTTTCCGTTGTTGCTGCAAAGCCTCCAGCTTCTGCCTCATCAATTGTAACCGCTCATTTTTGTCCATAATTGTAGTCTGGTGCTGCCTTTGGACCGTTTTAGTCCTGTTTCTGCCCGCCCAGGTGATGTATTGAATACAATTCAATTAGCGTGTAAAGTGAAATCTTGATTGTAATATACTATGCACAAATAGTAAGAACATAGCAGTTTGACAGTAAATGAATTGGTGTGGACGGCTGAACTTGTTAGAAGCTGCTTGTGCATTAATATACCGGTCATTAACGTCCATAAAGTAGACATATCCGGGGTTTAACAGTGATCTGACTTTAGAATATGAGTATTGACATTGATGACATTCTAGCGGAACTGGACAGAGATACTACTGCTGTTGAGAAAAGCTCTTCCTTTGATCTAAATGAGACAGACAGAACCCAAGGAGCTAATGATGTATCTAAGCTACATGGTTCCGAGAAGCAAGGTACAGGTAGCGAACTTAAAGCTGACAAGATTAGTGATTATCAGAAATTGATAACTCAATGGCGAAATGAGCGAATGAGCCCCGAACTGCTTCCATATCCTCACGATTTGATAAATAGAACTCTTGCTAGAATACAGGATAGAATGGAGCTGATTGAATCGCTTTCAATGGGTTACTTAGAGGACAACCAACAAATAACAGTGGACTCCAAACTACCACTTCTGTGCATGGAAGCGGAGCTTGAACGACTGAAGTTCCTCGTGAGATCATACATGAGGTGTAGGTTGAATAAAATTGACAAATACAGCATTTATTTGAGGCAGCAGTCTGATCTTCCCGATAGTCCACTGTTTAATAGACTGGATACATATATGTCACCAGTTGAAGTGAAATACCACATCAAACATTCCAACATCCTACTTAAGTTGTTCAACACTAGCACTCTCAAACATCTACCCGATGAATTACAAGCTATCAATGATACTGAGGGGTCGATTAGTATGATAGACGAACCTGATTGGAACAAAACTGTATTTGTGCTTATATGTGGCAATGTAATCGACGAAACTGGTACAGATTCCAAGCTGACAACAGATGAAGACGGCAAGGAGTGCTACTCAGTAATTATCGAAAGTTTGAATGAGGAGATTTACCTGTTGATAGGTGCGGTGTATGTGATTCGATACAGCGTAATAAGAGACCTGATGTTCGAAGGACGCGTGGTATTAATATGAGAGCATATGCTTTTGTGAAACTTTAAATATTTGTGCTTTGTTTGATGCTCACCTGTTTTGCTACACGCTGATGATTGTTCAAGTGTGTTTTGGTGTTTTATCATTAAAGGATAGGTTTATAAATTCTAAATGATGACAGTTAAGTATATACATTATTGTATTTTAGTAATTGTAGTTGTAAAGATAGTGTGATAAATTCTACCCCAGAAGTATCTTTTCAAAGGAACCCCTCTACATCAGGCTTTTGAGCCTGAGCTAGCTTTGCTCTTTTTGTCGTTAGTGGTTGTGATTGTGACAACGACACAGAATGTACTCTTTTTAGTGCCGAATTACTTCCACCCTCATTCAACGACTCTAGATGATTGACATTTTCATCAGTAAATCCAAGTGATAAAGCATTTTTAAGATCAGTCCCAGTTTTAGTAGTTTGTGACGATCTACATTTCATGAATTCCATAAACTTAGGAACCAGATCTAGTTCTTCACGAGTCTGTTTATGCAACAGGGATTTGGGTTCCTCCGGGTACCTTTTCCCTTTATGAAACAAACCGGTGGTATCATTGAATTCTAATTGAAAGGACACTGTTACGCCGTTAATTTTGTCCCATATAATTTGAATTTCGTCACCGTCATGGAGAAGTACTTTTGTTCCTGAAGTCAGTTTCTTACCATTGACGTAACTAGCGTTAGTTCCGCTTTGGCAATACCATACATCGTCTAAACCCTGGGCAGGTGATTCGTATATGCTATCTCCTACGGCGTGTCTCTTTTTCAAGATGAAACAGTGAATTCTTGATAGACGGCTGTCATCTATTTTACAATTGCACTCATCTGACCGACCAATGAAGAAAGGATTGATACCTTGTTTTATCTTAATTTTACCTTTTATCGAAGAATCAGGTAGAGAATGCAACGTGAGGAACAAACCGCTTCCATTAACTTTTGTCAAAGGCCTTTTTAGCTTTTTTGATTTTTGACTTAATGATGAACCTTCGGCGACAGCACTTGTTGTTAGGTCATTCTGTTTTGTGCCATAACTACTTGATAAATTGAACTGAAGATTCTGGGGTTGGCTGAATCTTGAAGGAGCAATATTTGGGACCTTGAATACAGGATCTTTGTGGGCATCATTTGGTTGTGTTATCTTCTTTCCTCTTTGTGCAACATCTTTCTTCATTTTGTTGATATAAGACTCATAATCAATGGCATTAAGACTATCCACGTATTTCTGCTGGGACAGGGATTGCGATATCGAAACTTGAGATCCGATATCTGTAACAGCCATCAAAATCCATGGATGTTGTAAAGCTTTTGTAGCGTTCATTCTTTCGTGTGGATCAACATTCAATAGACAGTCAATAAAGTTCCGAGCTTCTTCGGAAATTCTGTAGTCCTTGAGTGGTCCCTCATGATATGATCCTTGTTTGATCTGCTTAAACAGATCATTCTGCGATTGCCCACTAAAGGGTAAATGTCCAGTTAGTATTACATAGACAAGGCACCCAATTGACCACATATCAACCAGTGATGAATACAAGTCTCTATCGCCTTTCTCTTCAATATTTTTTCCGTCGATTACTTCAGGAGCCACATATGCAAGTGTACCACAGAACGTATTCAGGAATGTATTCTGGTTCTGAACCTTTGCTAAGCCAAAATCAGTGATCTTTATCAAAACAGGATCGTCTTGTTCTATCATAATATTATCTGGCTTTAAATCTCGGTGACTGATACCCTGATCATGCATGTACTTCACGGCCTCAAGAACTTGACGAGTGATTTCCCTACCTGCGTCTTCTCCAACTGTTCCGTGGGCTGCTACAAAATCCATTAAATCGCCCCCACTGACGAACTCCATTAACATATAATAGTTGTCTTCATCTTCATAAAAGTCCTTAAGTTTCACAATTCTGGGATGATCTAGCTTCTGCAAGATATCAATTTCTCGTTTTACTCCATCAAACTTGTCCATTATCCTTCTCTTGTGTATAATCTTAACTGCGAAGGTTTTGCCAGTTGATCTCTCTACTGCTTTTTTCACAGTAGCGAAGGCGCCTTGTCCGACAATCGAATCCGAAATGGAATAATGTTTATGAATCCCTTTTAATTCTTTCTGTCCCAATATACTATATGGTTTCCCGTTTCGAGACGAATTTGGCGATCCTACCTCATTCATCATGGCAAGTTCCGCCAATCTGTGTTTAAAACTGTCGTTTATGAAAATCACAAGACTCACCACGTCTGCTGGCACACCTATTCCGACGCTTATCTCATCTCCTTGGGTCAAAATATGATTAGTTTCCTTTTGAATCCGTGATCCATTGAGCCAAGTCCCGTTGGTTGACGTGTCCTTGATCATAAGTGTGCTTTCCTCTCCCAACATTATAACAAAATGTCTGTTGGAAAGCCTAGAAATATCGCCTAAATGGTAATCACAACCCTGGTTTCTACCAAACGTCCATGTTTTTTTGATCGATGCTCTGTTCTGTAGTACTTCCGATGGATTCACCTTGAGATCCTGTAAGTTGGTTTGACCCGTGGTACATATTATTCTGCAAACCACATCATCGTCGATCTTCTCCTGCGAGAACTTGTCAATCAGGAATCTTTGGGTTGCCTGCGTGGCTTGTTGTGTGGGCTGTGTAACTATATCCATATTTGTGGAAGTATTGTCCCCGTTTTTGTGATTTCAGTATCACACTCTTAGATCTTGGGTATCGCCTTCTAATGTACAGATCAGAAGCTGTTATTCACAAACAGGTACATATACTTCTCTACCAATCTGCTTAATCCGTCTTGTGTCCTGTATCACTGACTCAGGCTCTGAACATCCACGAATAAGCACACTAGCCTTGATCTCTTGGGGTCACAACCTTTAGATGTTTTTCCAGTGAGACTGCATCGATTTTAAAGCTAAGTCGCGTAATGTCACATCAACGCGTAATAAGAGAAGAGAAGAGACGTCTACTGGCTCCCATAAGGCTGGGAAAGCTCTATCCAGACAACTGAATTCTGGAGGTTATTGTTGAGAGAATATGGGCCTCATGGGTAAGGTTGTCCTGTCGTCTGGTCTTTAGTCCCACATTTCTTGATTGAATCAGTTGTCAGCCGCCTAACAAGTTACAAAGAAAACTTGAACTGTGGCATCTTGAATTTGCTGTCTGTGTATCATCGGATTCCAATTTTAAACGGTTATCTCATGTTATGGACCTTTGGCAATGGACTTCCGTCTTTGGTATATGTATGTACAAAACTATAAGCCTAAAGACTAGGCTGCACTGAGACTCTGGGACGAAATAGTAACTATTAAAAATGCTTTAGTTGGACGTTGGACGTACCAGTTACATCCGGTATCACATCAGATTCTTCTGTCCACAGTTTCCAGTTTCTATCACGATTATAGCCAGTATTCAGTTTTAGGGTAAAATTCAGAGTAGCAACGATGCTACATCAAAACCACATCTTGAAGAAGGGATAGTGGAATAAGAACGTTGATATCTGATATTGGGTATCAGTGCAACGAAATTATACCCGTTGAGGCTCCAGTAAAGGCAGAGCTTTCAGTTCTGACTGACTTTAAGGATGGGAAAGGTAAGAAGAAGACAATCCAAGATACCAGATGAGACATTAGAGCGTAAGAACGGCAGCGCGGCAGTTTCGGCGCTCAAGAATGACAGTAGCAACAAGGTAAGCAAGCAAAATGATTTCTGCTCTATAAACACACCTCTCGATCGAAGACTGCAGACTTTGGTTGTGTCTTGGCATACAGGATCAATAGTGATCATGATCACGTTGTCGCTGTTTGCAATGGTGAATCCATTCCTGTGGTGGTTTGTGATTCCTTATGCGCTATACTACTTTGTGGACAGAACTCCTTCAAATGGACATGTGGTGAAACGATATTCGGACTGGTTCCGGTCCTGCAGAATGTGGTTTTACTTCAGAGACTATTTCCCAATTTCTCTGCATAAGACCGTGGATTTGGAACCAACGTTCACTAAGATCGACCCTGAAGAGCTAGAAAATGAGGCTTCGGAACCTGGATATCTAGACAGTTCTAATCCAATTTTACCTGGCAAGTGGTGGAATCCGTTCAGGGAGAAACCTGTGACAGAAAAGCCAACTGGCCCTCGATACATCTTCGGGTACCATCCACACGGTGTAGCAGCGTTCGGTGCCTTTGGTGCATTCGCTACCGAGGCCTGTGGCTGGAAGAAGCTTTTTCCTGGTATTCCTATCTGTTTGCTCACATTAGTGAACCAATTCCAGATCCCAGTTTATCGGGACTACTTACTGTCCCTTGGCATTACGTCCGTTGCCAGAAAAAATGCCATGAAAGTACTAGAAGAAAATTATTCGATAGTCATTGTCATTGGCGGGGCCAGTGAAGCGTTACTCAGCCAAGTAGGATCAACAGAGGTCATCTTAAACAAGCGCAAGGGTTTTGTCAAGCTCGCTCTACAAACAGGAAACGTGAATCTTGTTCCTGTTTATGGATTTGGTGAAACTGACTGTTACAGAATTATGACCTTGAACAACAATTCCAAGCTACGAAGACTTCAAGTATGGCTCAAGGAGACATACAGTTTCACTATCCCGCTGTTCTTTGCGCGTGGTGTATTCAACTACGACTTTGGCCTCTTGCCTTACCGAACTCCATTGAACGTTGTTGTCGGGAAACCCATCTACATTCGTGACAAGATTGAGCACCCTACGATGGAACAAATAGACCATTATCATTCCTTGTACGTTAAGGAGTTATATCGTGTATTCAACGAGAACAAGGGGAAATACTATAACGATGATGCAGACTTAATAATCGTTGAATAGGATTCAAAATTAGCCTGTCACCAAGCTATTGTGATGCCGACAATTTGCTGACATTACACTTCATGCTGTGCAAATGCTTCGGGACTGTAGTTTGCTTAGATTCATCAAACATTATTTAAATATCTGATCATATTTTATAGCCGGTATCAGTCATAATACATCTAGATCTGATCTTGCTTTATACTATCGTTGATCAAATCGCATTATTTAACTGGTATTATATAGAAATAAGGTATTATAGATATAAAGGTTAAGTTTCTGTTGAAGAAATACGATATAGACAAGTGTGCTGTGTTGTACTCGCGTGTATGGTGTAATATAAGGTGTATTAGCGTAGGATGGCAGTGAAACGGTTGTTAAATAATAAAGATTTGGAGCTCTGGAAGAACTCTGAGACGTTTCAAGAACTTATCGCTTTTATTACCTCTTTAGCAGAGAATGTAGAAGGCAGAGAGAACAAGGACTACAGCAAGCCAGTGAGTGATAGTATCCAGAGGTTATCTAACCTTTTAGATCAGGTGGAAGATATTGTCAATAAGCATGAAGTTATCAAGGATGCCAACAGCTCGAGATTTGGGAAGGTAGAATTTAGGGAATTCTATGATGATATATCGAAACAGGCCCCAGAGCTAATTTCCAAGACCATAAGCGGGATTGAAACTCCTAAGGAAAATGCTTTTAATGATCTGGTGACATATTTCTCTAACTGCTGGGGAGACAGGCAGAGAATCGATTACGGATCTGGACATGAGCTGAATTTTATTTGCTTTTTGTTTTGCCTCACTAAGTTGAAACTGTTCGATATGGATTCAGATGCCGCAAACATTGTGCTTGTTCTGTTTATCAGGTATTTGGACATTATGAGAGTCTTAGAAATGAAATATTGGATGGAACCTGCAGGGTCTCACGGTGTGTGGGGTCTTGATGACTACCATTTCCTTCCGTTCCTTTTTGGAGCATTCCAGCTGTCGACTCATAAGCATTTGAAACCCAAATCCATTCACAACCCAGAACTTATAGAGATGTTTCAAGATAGGTACTTATACTTTGGATGTATTGCGTTCATCAATCAGGTAAAGACCACCGCGACTTTAAGATGGCACTCGCCAATGCTGGATGACATAAGTGGTGTTAAACAGTGGAAAAAAGTCGCTGAAGGAATGGTGAAAATGTACAAGGCCGAGGTCCTGTGCAAACTTCCTATCATGCAGCACTTTTACTTTGGATCTCTTCTCAAATGTCCTGATGGTGTAAGCGAGCGCTCTGAACATTTAGATGATGACAATGATGGACAACATGAATGCTGTGAGGATGGACCTCATGGACATAGCACCTGGGCAGATTGTTGTGGTATTGCAGTACCCAGTGCTATTGCCGCTTCTCAAATGGCAAATAAAAAGGGCAGGCGGTTGCCTTTTGATTAAATAATGATACATACTCTTGAATAGTTTCTCGATATTGATCCAGTGCATATTCACGATGAATTTGGGGATAAAACAATCCACATTAACTAACAACGGAAGGTTACCATGCAAATCTTAGTTGCGATGCTGTAAAGACTGGTGGAGTCCATATCAGCTTCTTTGGATCTATGGACTTTTTCTTACTGTTCTTCAACTTTTCATAACGTTTCATCACATCCGCGTTTAAGTACAAGATGTGCTGACCCCGGTAAAATCTTAAAATTTCGAGGGCTTTGGCAGTGTGAAGGATATCAGTTGTGGTCATAGAAGTGATAGAACTGACTTCTTCAATTGTAATTTCTTGACCATGTTCGGCCAACAACTTTATCAAAGTATCAGCCCAATACGCTCTATAAGAAAGCAGTCCCAAGTCTGACAAAGGTTTTTCTGGAGATCCAACTTTCCCTTCCTTTTTCGAAAGTTCGTAAGAGAACTCGATTAACAACCTACCGTAACCTAGTCTTTGATACTGTGGCAATGTAAGGATACAGGCAACGTTATAGCCATCCGCAGACTCCTTTTCCTTCGAGAAATATCCGACAATATGATGACCCAGCTCGTCTCTTCTAGTCATACAATAGAACAAGAACGGATCGACATCGTAGTATAAGGTTTTATGGTCAAGGAACAATTTTGACAAAAGACACAGATTTCTGCACCATGATCTTTGTTTCCTTCCATCTATCTCAAAAAATGAAACATAGTCACTGCGGTATATTTCGTTCCCTGGTGGGTGTCGTAGTGTGCACTTTTTTCTGTATCGTTCGTATTGCTTCTTGGATCCGAAATATTGTAGTGAAAAATCATCAATGTAGATCACATCCTCGTCTGTGAGCTCGATTGGGTATGGAGAGAAATACCAAGGTTCTATTTCATATTTTCCCATAATAACTTTATCAAGATTTCTGACTCTGGCAACTTCATTCTGGTTTTGAGTCATGGACCCCGATGTACGCAGCTTCTTTATCTCATCTTCCCTAGAAATGTCATCCTTGGGAATACCTTGAACATTCAAGTTATCCAAATCCATAACATCTCCACTCTCAGGAGTGGAACCGATAGTTTGAGGAGTGGCGCTTTTCTGTTGTTGCTGCTGCTTCTTTTTCTTTGCATCTTTCTTGTCATCAGCGTCTTTAGGTTTGGGAAATATCACCTCTTTGTTTATTTGTAGTCTATCGGCTGTGATCCATTCGTCCAAACGCTTGTTGAAGTCCTCATAATGAACGTAGAACTTCGGAGGGTCTCTACGACTGTTGATGGAGAGAATCTCGGCGAGACGGTCCTTCCCATCCTTCAATATCCAACACTTACATCCCAAGTATATCTCGTCGATATCATCGATTTTCCTGGGGATTCCTGGCTCTGAAGCCTCATCACCATGACTCATTTCTCTTTTACTACTGATGCTGTAGCATGGATCGTCTAACAAGTCCTGCACAATCCTATTACACCACAGTTTCTGATTTCCTTTTAGTTCAGTTGTGTATTATATTATATTTAATAGTGATTATATATCTGGTTAAGTACAATATGAAGCTACTAAATGACAATGAGTGAGAAAGAATGTTAATAAAATAACCAAAGAAACCACCGTTGAAGATCAGAATGCTAACGGCTTGCTTTTCAAAAAGATTGCAAGGTTTAGCACTTTTGGTGAAATGATGTTTTATTCAATGAGGATTAGCAGTACGTAAAGAAAGTAACTAAAGTAATGACTGTGGCATTAGAATCTTTGAGAGACGATAGAAGGGTTCCAAGGCAGACCAGGATAAGACTCCTCCGTAGCACCAGGTACCGGTTTCCAGATCTTTATGCTTTTATCGCCCTCTCCCGTGATTAATCTAGTCCCAGTGACGTCGAAAGAGCTGCAGAGAATAGACCGTTCGCTTCGAAGTGAACCAGTAATTTCTGTGGTTTGTTCACTTTGGTACTTGTGACCTGTTTTGTAATCGTAAAATGATAAGGTTCCATCGTCACTACCTGCAAAGAGAACGTTGTCATCGTTCACTGACACGGTGTTTATAACTCCCGACTCTTGAGACTGGAAATTCGTCAGGAGGTTTCCTTCAGGCAGTTTCCAGGACCTAATATCGTCTGTGGAAACTGAAGCGAAGCTGAACTCTGAAGGGTTGAGTGTTATGTCCCTAATGTTCCTACTGTGATGTGTTAGAACTTTGCTGGATTTTCCTGCTACTATGTCCCACAGTCTTATCGAAGCATCTGCTGAGCAACTAATAATTTGAGGGTCTACTGGTAGACACTTGACCTTGTTAATGGGACCCTTGTGGCCCGGTAGAACCATAATCTCAGCCCGCGATCTAATGTCCCACAGTCGTACGACAGAATCTCTACCAGCTGTCGCTATAATATCCAGTGTCGGATGTACATCAACTGTGTGAACTCCCGACAGATGACCATGGAAGTCCCTAACAGCTTTATTTTGTTCCAAATCCCAGCACTTTACCAGCTTATCCTCACTAGCTGAAAACATATACGGATGTCTTTTTGATACAACAACGTCTCTAACGCTCATCTTATGGCCCGTAAAGGTCGTCTTCAATCTACCAGTGGCCAAATCCCAAATCTTGATCGTTGTATCATTGCTACCAGAGGCAAACCATTCGTTCCCTACAGGCTCTATACAGACGCAACGAACCCAACCTGTGTGTCCATTTATTACTTTGCTGAGCTTCCAAGGGGCATGCCATTGAGGTTGGAAGTCTTTTACCCTTCCAAACCTCTGCATCAGAGAATCATAACCTTGCGTCGGCTGAAACACTTTTCGTACCAGCTGGTTATCTTGATCGGCTGTATGTTTCACTAGAGCCTGTGATTTCGGCTCGGAGAGGAGTGAACTCCCTTTCGTGTATTCATTATACCTGGTTAATACGCTTTCCTTCTCGTCAAGGGTACGCCGTATTTCATCAGGTAGGTAAGAGGCATCTTTGAACTCATTCTGCCAGCGAGTTTCCACATAAGCAGCATCCCCAGCTTCCTCTAGATTCATACTATTATTTCGCCTACTCAATAGCAACTCAAACAGCTTCAGGACTCTACAATTTGGCTCTGTAGATTTATGATTTCAGTACGTAACAATAATGTCAATATGTCTTACTGGAAAATTTGTAGCGCATCTCATCTCATCGCTACTATTACAAGAAGAAAGGCAATAGCCATCACTAACTCATGGTGCCTTGTGGGACCTACAGAAGTGAATTTGGATCAATCTGGTCAGGTCACAGTCGGATTTTTGAAAGAAGGATAAACTTTGCCGGCCATGTCAGAATCTGCAGCTAAAAGAACGTTTGAGACGTCTGAAGAAGATACTACTAAGAGACAGAAACAGGACTCTGGAGTTAATGAAGGTTTGAACAACGAGGATATCACAGAGAAAGATGTTGGGATTACTGAGTTTCTTTCTGATGACAATTCTGGCTTTAAAGGCCAAATCAAACAGAGATACACTGATTTCTTGGTGAATGAAATAACCAAGCAGGAAGAAGTTGTGCACCTATTGGACAAAGGGTTTAACATGCCCAAGAAGGTCAAACCCACCAAAGAACAAGTTGAGGAAGCTCAGAAAAAAGAGTTGGAAGAAAGAAGCACGTTTGTGGTTGACCCAGAACTCAGAAAAGAACTTGTGGCATTACTTGGTGAAGAAGACGTCAAAAACATCGAAGACGTGTACAGATTCAACAAGAGCATCGAGACTTCAAAAGCATTTGACGACAAGGTTGAAAGAACTAAGATTCATCAGTTGCTGCGTAAAGCGTTCAACAACAAATTAGAATCTGTCACTACCGACAGTAACCACTTTGTTGTTGGCTTAGCCTCTCGCCAGACTCGTGTCAGCAAACAAGAGCTGATCGAACAGACAAAAGATGCAAATGGTGTTGAGAATTGGGGCTATGGTCCGTCAAAGTCTTATTTACATTTTACTGTTCACAAGGAAAACAAGGATACTATGGATGTAGCTAACATCTTGGCCAAATTCTTGAGAATTCCTACCAGGCTGATCCGGTTCTCTGGGACAAAAGACCGTAGAGCTGTTACTTGTCAGAGGATGTCAGTCTCTAAGATTGGTGTCGATAGACTTAACGGTCTTAACAAAGGGCTCAAGGGTATTGTGTTAGGTGGATACAAGTTTGAAGACGAGCCTTTGAGTTTGGGAGACTTAAAGGGCAATGAATTTACCATTGCCATCCGTGAGGTTAGCGTGAAGAATGATGGAGATAACCTTGAACAAATTTTGGAAAACGGAATTAATTCGCTTCGAACCAAGGGCTTTATAAATTATTTTGGAATGCAGAGATTTGGTACGTTTAGCGTCTCTACTCATCAAATAGGGCAAGCTTTGCTAGCTGGCGACTGGAAGGCTGCTGCAAACTTGATCCTGGCTGAACAGGAAAATGTACTACCTGTATCTAAGGAAGCAAGAAGAATTTGGGCCGAGACCAAAAATCCTATTTTTGCCTCCAAAGCTATGCCTCGTCAATGTCTTGCCGAAAGTTCGATCCTAAATGCGTTATGTAATGAGGAAAAGGATGATAGCATTCAAGACTATTCATCTGGATCGTATCACAATGCGATCTTAAAAATCCCAAGAAACTTGCGTACCATGTACGTACATGCTTATCAAAGTTATGTCTGGAATAAAGTCGCTAGCGCTAGAATTAAGATGTTTGGTCTTGAGGTTACAGAAGGGGATCTTGTTGTGGATACATCATCTTCTGCTGCGCCAGTTGTTGCACAAACTGCCGAAGATGATGTTTTTGATGAGGATCTTCGTGAAGCAACTTTCATGCGCGCCAGATCTGTTACTGCGGAAGAAATTGCTAACAAAACATTTACCATTGAAGACATTGTCCTGCCAACTCCAGGTTTTGACATCATTTATCCCGAGAACCAGGCTCTCCGTCAAGTTTATGTGGATATCATGTCTAAGGATAACATGGATCCATTCGATATGAAGAGAAAAGTTCGCGATTTCTCCTTGGCTGGCTCTTATAGAAACCTCGTAAGCAAACCAACTGATATTGAGTACCGCATCGTTTCATATGAAAATCCCACTGATCAGCTCATTAATACCGATCTTGAAATTCTCAATGCTAACAGAGGCAAAGCCAATAACCAATCATACATCAAGGCCAAACTTGACAGGTACATGAAGGTGAAAGACGGCAGTAAAACCGCTGTTATCATAAAGTTTAAGTTGGGTGTATCGGCGTATGCCACTATGGTTCTTCGTGAGCTGATGAAGATAGAGACCTCTCGCCGCGGAGATATGTGTAACGTCAGCGTTTAGATACTAGGCTCTGAATTACATAATACTCTATGCTGTACGGCATTGTTAATAAAGCCCACTTTTGTGAAATAAACAGCACACTTATTCAAATACAAGCAACTTTATTCTTTACTGACTGGAAATTTGCGTCAGTCTTGGCTGTAATGTCCTTATTCTTTGTATGGTTGAGTTTCTAGTTGTAAGGTTAATGTCAGATTTCCTTCTAGTACTAAAACTGACGCTAATAGTGTCACAAACTGTGAAAAGAATATAAAAGGACAGAATAGTTTAGAACTGTGACGTTCTGCAATGAACATTTTGCAGTCATTGGCATCTTGGTACTGATTAAGTGAAAGGTCCATTCTTGACTTGTAGAATCAGCATACTCAATCAAATAAATAATCCGTGACGTTATTTCACAGCCATTCATTTACCAAACAAAACCAACTAAATCCACGGACATTGCAATAGATATAAATGATATCAGAGGGTAGTTTCATGGATCCACAAGGTCAGAGTGGATTGACTTTATACGGGCAAAGAAGAGGTTCAAATCAGGGAAACTCTGCGATAAATTCGACCACCAGCAAAAACTCTTCATTAAATCGAGAACTCTTCGGATTCAGACGGAAGGCCAAGCAATACTTCGAAACTACAACACAGCGGTTTCGGGACCATAACAATGACTTAGCATTGTTAAGAGACTGCACTGGTTCAAAAGGAAGGTCAGAATGTGATGTGAGGCCCGAAGATGTTGATCAATCAAAGTTACTGATGGAGATGTTGTTCAAGAAAGCGAACAATGACTCGAAGCAAGAGCTAGAAAAGGTGTCTGAGGATGGAAAATATGGGGTCCACTTGTCTACCACCCCAAGAAGTATCCCAGATTTGTTGTGTGAAGCAGTTTATCACGATGCACATGGAGAACTCTTGTTGGCAAGTCCTGGATCAGAATCCATCGAAATGAACAATTCTGAGGGGAGGAGGATAGTTGTCTTCCAAGAACTACCCAAAAATATTGGAGTGGCAAACTTGTTGTCTCAAATTTGCGGTGGACCCTTGGAGAAAGTATTGTACGCCTGTGACGGACAAGGTCAGACAGCACAGGTAGTTTACATCGAGTTACACTTCTTGTTCCCTGAGGATGCTGGGCAGTTCATGAAATATGCCAGGTATCAATTATTCAAGGTCAATGGAGTTCATTTGGTTCCTAGATGGGGCGAAAAAGAGGTCATACGTGGGCAACAAGACAGCCTCTATGACATCCAGGAATATATAAAACCGGAACTCTGCAAAAATATTCAGAATTTCGACTCAACAGGAGCACGTCGCTGTTTGATAATGAAAAAATACACACGTAAGCATAAATCTCTGTGCAAGGAGTTGAATGCCAAGTCACATATCTATGATTTGGACATTGACCAAATCACCAATGACTTTAACAAGTTTGGACAAATCCTTGAAATTTCACCCTTGATATCCCGGAAATTGTGTCTCCAAATATGCTTCACTGACATTCGGAGTGCAATTGAAGCTATGAAGAGTTATGAAACCTCTAACTCGTACATAAATGATCGATATTTTCGTGATTGGTCGATATGGTACGGTAAAGACATTGTAGATAAACCATGCATCGAAGTTTGAAATATTAATTGAAGTCTATAACTATAATTAATCGTATCTATTTACAGATAATACAGGACATCATCAATATTGGAGTTCTAATTATTCAGTTTCATTTGCCGTCATGCACAACCAAAAACCCGCCAACAAGATGAAGGGATCCAGTAACAAAGACATCCACAGGCTCGTTGAAAGAGGAAATTATGTCGAACGCAGATTCTATGGAGGAAGTGACGTGTGTATTCTGTGCATTGTTCCCGGAAATATATTCCCACTCCTGCTGTAAGCTTTTTTGGACTTCAAGTCTATCAACCTGTTCTTTAGAAGTGTTTAAAGAGACTAAATCTGCGCTGTAGTCTCCACTTTTCCAAGTGACATTGGTTGTGAATATAGCAGTATCAATATCAACATCTGGAGAAATGGTATCGTAAAGATATCTTAATAAAGCCTTAGCATCTCTCGACTGCTGGTTAAAAAGAAGTACTTTTTTATTCCTGGATTGAGAGACTTGCTGTGCAAACCAAGCACTAGCTGCTTGAATACTTTCCTTAGTATGCGCACCATCAATATACCACGTCAAATTTTTGTCTTTGATAGTTTGACAGCGCCCTTCCCAGACTGTTTCTTCCAAACCCTTCACAAATCGTTCGGGTAATTTTGTCGATGAAGACAACGCTATCGGCTCTGGGAGGGTGCCTAACTTATAAAGATGTTGAGAAGCCAAAGCGACAGCTAATGAAGCATTCACGGCCTGAAAATCACCAGCGATTCCCAGTTTGATTGATTTTACCTGGTCGAAGACAGGTACTTCTGTAAGAGTTGTGTGTCTTTCATTTGCTCTCTCTTGCAACACTTGAAGTCCAGCAACTGGTTGATGCTGCACGGTAAAGGCAGGACAGTTATCTTTAAAAATTCCTCCCTTGTTCCATGCGATTTCCTCAATAGTGTTTCCCAGCATAAAAGTGTGATCAATACCTAAGGCAGACACACCACACACAGTAGGTTTTTCAATAATATTCGTGCTGTCAAATTCCCCACCAACACCAACCTCGTAAATGCACGTCTTACAACCTTCTTGGACAAACACATGGAAGGAAAGTAACGTCAAAAACTTGAAATAACCAGGTTTCTGTCCTTTGGTCATGTGTGGGAATTTCTCTTCATCTGAGCACGTCTGGTCCAATCTGTCCCATACTTCAAAGAAATACTTGGAAAACAGTTCTTCTGTAATTGGATGACCATTGAGTCTGATACGCTCTCTGACACATCTGAGATGAGGCGAAGTATACAGCCCAATCTTCGTAAGTTGATCTTTATACTGATTCAAAATGCCCTGGGTGAACGCAGCTGTGGAGCCTTTCCCTTTGGTTCCAGTGATATGAACCACGTTTAATCGGTTGAAGTCTGAGACCGAATATCCAATCCTACGGGACCATTCCTGCATCTCCCAAATGTTCATCATGTTTTTCCTATCGCCTGAGGCTCGAATCGCCATGATGTTGGCATAGTTGGATTGCAAGGAATTCAAAGCTTGTACTGCATCTTGGTAACTTCTGTTTGGCATGCTAAATTTGAGGGGTAAACGCATTTAATTTGACTTCCCAATGATTTGTAGAAACACCAGGCCGTACTGTTAAGGTAATGCCTTGACTCTGTCAAACAACTTCTCTATATTCCGCTATTTAGTATAGAGATGACACTGCTCCTAGCGAAAATACCAGGCTAATTCAATTCATATGACACAATTAAAAACTTCGAAAATACAATTACGTGCAGTCCATTTGGACATGCTACAAGGTAGAGAAGCAGGTATGGTTTACGGATATCTAATTCTTATACTTATCAACACCTGGCATGGTGAAGCAATCTTCCTAAATCAGATATCCGGGTAAGGAAGTATGTTACACATTTTAAATCAATTCACGTGACCTTTAATTTAAATCTTGAAACTGGCAACAGTTTCCATGCATGAAAGAAAGGCTGAATAAAGACGGATCGACGGTAAAACAGCATTTCTTGAGAGTGTCAAGGAGCATCAGTTGCCGGCAGGTTATTTAAAAGTGAAAATCTGTCACATCTGTACTATCTAAAGGGCGTTTTGTGATTGTTGGGTGAATTTTTGAGTCTTCAAGGACTATAACTATCTCTGAAACAGTTGATTAGTTCAGCACCAGGCTTGGCACAGATCACAACGAGACCCCATCGTGGTTTGCATCTTGCAATTGCGATATACCGTACAGCGGCCCTTTCTCCTTCGATACTGGACGATTTTACATGTTATATGGAACGGACACATCTTTAAACCATGTTCACTAGCAAAGCGGAACAGAATAATATCAAGGCTACCATTGCAGCATCGTATGACAAGCTTTATAGCCAGTTCAGCTCAGATGAGCTCTCTGAGGTCGGGAACTACAAAATTGGAAAGTTCATCGGCGAGGGTTCTTTTGGTAAGGTATACTTAGCCACCCACAAGCTGACACGCCAGAAGGTTGTACTCAAAACAGGGAACAAACGGGATCCCAATGTCGTACGAGAGGTGTTCTACCATCGACAATTTGACTTTGCCAACATCACTAAGCTTTATGAGGTGATTGTTACTGAATCCAAGATCTGGATGGCTTTAGAATACTGTTCTGGGCATGAGTTATATGATCATCTTTTAAAAGAGCATAGACTCTCCTTAGAAGAGTGCAAGAAGCTTTTTGCTCAGATTGCCAGCGCTGTGTACTATGCACACGAGTTGAAATGTGTTCATCGGGATTTGAAATTGGAGAATGTTTTACTTGATGGTAACGGACATGCAAAGCTAACGGATTTCGGGTTCACCCGAGAGATGGCAACTCGTAATCAGTTAGAAACCATATGTGGGACCACCGTATATATGGCTCCTGAGCTAATAGAAAGAAAAAGTTATGACGGATTCAAGGTAGATATATGGTCTTTGGGAGTCATGTTGTATACTATGGTTAATGGATATATGCCATTTGATGAAGACGATGAGCGGCAAACTGAGCTGAAAATTATTGGAGGCAATCCCAGATACGATCAAGAATGGGTCTCGGAAGATGCGGCAGATCTTATGAAAGGAATGCTACAAAAGGTTCCAGATGATCGTCTGTCATTGGAACAAATTCTTTTACATCCATTCCTTCAGCCCTGGGGTGAATCGGCATTGGAAATGACTAATAAAATTTTAATGAAGCAACGAGGAGGCAATCTACATTTTCATTCCAAGCATGAGAAACGATTACTCAAGAGGCTCAAACAATCTGGTTTTGACACTGGCGCAATAAAAAATTCTGTAAATAAACGAAAATGTGATTCTCTTAGCGCTTTATGGTTTCTCCTTCTTGAAAACGGTACTTGTTTAGAAATTGGTGCTCCGAAAAGAAGTAGGTCCGTATTATCGGTACGAAAAGTTTTTGAATCTTCAGTAAAAATGGTCATGGATGATATATTGGTGCAGTCTCCTGAATGTGTCAAAACTAACTCCTTAAATCGAATCATTAGTGGGAAAGGCTCCCAGTCTCTTCAGCAAAAACCAAAAAATGAGCTCTCAGGAGTTGTTAGTAATCAGCAGCGTGGTAAAAGCCCTATACAGTCTACAGTACCTTCTAAACAGGGATCTGTCGAAAAGAAAGGCTTTTTGAAAAGAGTGTCTGCACTTTTCCGAACGAAGAAACATTGCGACGTCGCAACTGATAATCAGGACACAAGTAAAGGATCTTTTCAAGTGATCCAGCCACATTTAGGTAAAAGAAGGCATAAAACTCACTCCAATGAATCTGAAGTTCCCACCCTGGCCACAAACAACAAGGAGTCTTCTTCCCGTGTGAATGTCCAATTCAATGAAGAGAAAAACAATACTAAGCATAAAGTGAAAAGAATGAAATCACATTCATCTAATAAATTTACGGAATCTACTGATGATCTGCTTCTGGATACAGGTAGCGGTACAGAAAATGCTGATGGACAGTCCAGGGAATCAAGATTTGTTCCAACCAGAAGATCTTCTATTGCATCGCATCACTCCGCTGTGTCCAATGATACCCTAAATTCAGAATATTCCACAGATGTACAATCAGGGTTTAGATCAACAGCAACTCAATCATCAAGTAGACTGAACATCAATCTGGAAGCCGCTGCAGCTATACGAAAAAATGTGAGAAGAACTTTGAGTGTACTATCAAGTGCGTCCAGTAACTCCGAACTAAGTTCAAGAACGGATTCCTTTTATGATATAACCACAGCTTCATCCCCTATGAACATGGATATGAGGTCAAATTACAACCTCAGATCAGATTCCCAGTTTCCCCAAGTCAACGTGGTTTCTCCCTGGCTAAACAGATCAAGCACACCTTTGAGTAGACATAAAAAACTAGGAAATCGTTCTGTGAACAGAAAATATAGACATTCTACTGGTGGTACCCAGCAGTCTGCTATTCAGGAAGAAAGTTCTTTCGATGAAAAAGATCGTGATTTGCCGGGGATGGCAAAATATGACGACGCTGAAGTTGCAATTCAAAGTGAAAGTGAAACACCCTCGAAGGATAACACCCCGCAGTATGTGATCGGTTTAACTGATGTTGGAACCAGGCCTGTCTTGCTAAAGGCACGTCGGTCGCTGAGTGAAGGAAGCTCTCTGTCACATCCTAGGTCTGATTTGGGGGGTATCTCGAGTGCACCAGTAATGAGTGTTAGATCAATACATGGGGCTGCAGAAGATAAATACGATGCGGATGTCGGAACAGCGGATGACGAAGATAATTCCATCGAAGATGAGGAGCAGGAGCACATATCATTCATGGCTAAGACAGCTTAACCGAGCTATCTTATTGAAAGCATATATTTAACAGACTTTTAGTCTTTTAGGATCAACTAAATCCTGTTTGTATTATAAGACAAGTATTTCAGCAAAATACAGGTTAGTCATCTTTCCAATTATTAATCATTGTTTGCAGGGGTCCTAACGGTGCTCCGTCGACTGTCAGTGATTTCAAGAGATCAGTGTCTGAAATTTCTTCTTTTGATACCTCCTTGAACAATTTTTGGGTTTTCTTCAAACCAAGATTGTTCTGCGATCTTGGCCTCTCTATTTCTGTGGGCATCATGTCTGCATTTCGGAACTGTTTGCAATCTTCATCTGACATCTTTAAAGCATCTTTCAAGAAGAATTCAAAAAAGTCATCTTCATCGATGGTGGCATCAGAAAAAGTGTTCTCTGAGTAATTGTCGGCACTTTCTGGGTTTGTATAGACATTAGAATGAGTTTTGTCCCGTCCGTTGTTTATCCCATTGATGTCTGATTCCTCCTCTAGGAACTGCAACAGACTTGTTTTGAGAGAGTCCAAAGTTGTACTGTCAGTGGGTGGGACGTCGTCAACCGAAAACATATCCCAGTCTAAACTTGGAATTTGGGAGTCAGCTATTACAGCATGATCTTTTAACAGCACGGGTAGAGACTTGACCTCAAGGGTGGAAGTCTCTGTAACATGCAAGATGTCCTCTTTCAATAAGTCAAAAATGGCATGCTGTATAACATCGCCAAGAATCTGTGAATAATCAGGTTTGGTGGGAGAATTGAATGTAGGAATTAATTTAATATCAGCAAATTTCTTCACCAGTCCCAAGTGAGTTTTAGGTATTATCATATCAACTAAAACAGCATTTTCGGAGTCTGATTCATCTTGTGTTAATTGAAACGTCGAAGTCATAAAATGATTGATTGCGAAAGCGCTGATTTTAGGATTGTTTCTTAAGATTGATGCGATTTTCATATCTCTTATAGGAATTTTACAGGCCCGAAGCTTGTCCAACGCGGCTATCGGGCACCCTCGAAGGAATCCCGATTCCAAATGATTTTGTACTGTAGACAAATGTGTAAGCTTGGAGCTGCTCTTCTTTAAAAAGGAAACAGCTTCTGTTCTAGTCAGTCCCCTGTCAAAGTAGAACGATGCTGGAATCTGGCGTAATTCTCCTCCATTAATCCAGATCCTATTGTTACTTAGCGGAAACTGTAGCTCCTCACTAATCACTTCATGAGCTTCCATGAGCATGAATTCCCCATCCGAATCACACACCTTGATAAAAGTGCACGGTCCCGCACGCTTCGAAAAGCTAAACAGAAGTGACAAAAGCAACGATTCCTCGTCTCTGGCGTTATCTCCAACCTGTATGGATCCAAATATGTAGTACTCTCCTGCGATGTACTCGCGTAGCTGCAGCGTCACTCCGTTGTAAAAATTCCAGGGATATCCGGCGTTCCAAGGCTCTAAAATGTCTGTTAGCTCCTTCAGGTAAGACTTCAGTATCAGGTTCTCCCTGTCCTCCAGTATATCGTCCAAATAGAACACGCCAAATATCATCGTGTTCTCATCCTGCTGACAGAATATATCATCCGGTAGGTCACTTGTATCTCTCTGCCAAAGTAAAAGGTCGTTCACTTCAGGCTCTTTCCTTTCAACAGACATTCTTTCAAAGTGCCAGTTTCGTCGAGCTAAGATCTTCTGAAGGGGCTACATGTTGCTGTATCTTTAGTTAAATCTTACCTCATCGCCTTTCTTATGTAGTAATCCTGCATTTATTTTATAATATATATCAGAGCCTTAAGGACACTGAATACTACAACTTGCACACTTACCTCAGTAGGCGCTGAACTAGCAAGCAACTCATGTCCGGGGACTATAACTATGGAGGAGATTAGAAAGCGGGTATGGGATGGTAGAATTAATGTGGAAGTGATACTTTCAGATTCTGTCTGTGTCCCTAATACTAAATTTGCAGACAGATGCTGTCATTTGAGTGTGCCAAGAGAGTCCATGCTAGCGCTTTACGCCCCCTATGTGGCCAAAAAGTTAGAGAATTGCATGCAGGTATCAGTTTCAGATAGTCTTGAGAAATGGTGGTTCGAGTGTGAAGGGGTTCCTGTACCCTGGGAGTATCCTGTGGGGACAGTTTTCAGCGTTTTCAAGGGAACAAGTGATGAGACAGTACCGACCAGGACGGAGTCAATGATCCAGGTATGGCGACTAGTGTTGTGTCATGGCGTAACTCTGCCCTGTGGAGTTCTTCCAATGGTAGGTGGACGGGCTCAGATACAGGACTATTGGAAGCACCAATGGAAACAAGCCTGCTTTATTTTAAATGGATCTGCAAAGCGGATAATGTCATTGTCCATTCCAGACCTGGAATCCTTCTGGCACAGTATACTAGCACGAGACGAGCTGATATTTCACAAGGTGATGTCAAAGATCGTGATTTGGAGCCGAATAGTTCACTTGCCTGTTCGGATTTGGACTTCGGATGTGGTTCTCAAACAACCAACTGTAAGAATGGACAGAGCTGACATTTCAGTAGAAGATCTTCTACGATCTCAGGAGTCTGTAATCCAGTCCGAGAAAGGCAAAGTTATCGTTCAGGGAATTGAAGTTTCGATGCAGGATAAGCTGCTCGAGTTGTATCGGATGTTTGCTAGTATAGATGGATTCTTGTACATGGTCGTAATATGACGTCTTGGAGACACTCTTATTTACATATATAAGACTTCCAAAATAATGGTTACAATTCAGTCCTAATTGATGCATACGTAAGTCATTCCTCTAGTGGAACGTCAAACATTGCTTGCATCCACACACGGTACATTTTTAATTGTCTCTTACGGTTAACAAGAAGTCTTCTGTCAGTACCAATTTTGTTTTCTATGAAATATTTTTCGGTGAAGATATCCCTTAGCTCTTGCTCGGTGAAGAAGTATACTCTGGTACCATCCCCTCTGACATAAAAGTTATCATCTAGAAGTCTGTTTTTTTTGAATCTCACTTGTGCCAAGTCATACCGTCCATAATCACGGAAAAGAATTTTCCCTCCAGGTTTCATTATTTTGTGAAGGTTGTCCATAGCAGTAGACCACTGTGCAGGAGATAATGCACTAAAAACGAATATGAGGACAGCTATGTCAACAGATTTCTCTTCTACTCCATCTGGTAACTCGCCGGTTTCATTGGCCAGATCCCATACACAGGCGTGGCCATATTTAGGATTGAATTGATCCGAAGTTTTTACGAGTTCAACAGCTCTTGGAGCAAAGTCGGCAGCTACCATTCTGAGATGTTCATTCTGGTTCTCATTGAGAATAGGGAAAAATGTATTTCCTGCTCCACAACCAATTTCAAATATGGTTACAGGACCAGCATCAGGCTTTGTTGCCTCGTAAAGAGATGGGAACTCAATTTGGAGCCACTTTCTGTCTTTGAAAAAGTTTTCTCTGTTGTTCTTGTAGAAAATATCCCAGTATCTTGAAGGATTACTGTTGTAAAGTTTCTTATCGAACTCTGGAACGGGATCGTTATGCTGTTTCTGGATTTTCTCTTCTGCTGCTTGAACTTGTTCCTCGCCCCATTCGACGTTATCCCAAGCGTTGTGGTTCCAGACTTCGTCTTCGTCCTTAAGCACACGCTTTCCAAAGTCAAACGGATCATCGCGGCCAATTCTGGTATCCTGAGCATCTAACGAGATGAATGAAGACGTTACACTTTCAGTGATATCTTCTTCGGTTTCTGAATGGGAGTTAGTCTTGCCTAAGCGAACTTTCGGTGTCTTGATTTTCCTCAACAGCGGCATTAGTTGTCTTCTTCTTCTTCTTGTTCTTCTTCTTCTTGTTCTTCTTCTTGGATGCAGAAGTCACCTCTGTTCCATCAGTAGGGGCCTTTTCATCAGGAATGTCTTCTTCAGCACCTTCTTCAGTGCCTTCTTCTGGAACGGCTTCTTCTGTTTCTTCCGCAGAAATCTCCTGGGCTTTTTCTTCTTCATCATTAACGACAGTCTCAGCTGCCTCTGCCTCTTCTACGAGTTCTTTCTCGTCAGAGACTTCTGGGGAAGACTCTTCCTTATCATTTTCGTTTGTTGGCTCTTCAGACGTTTCCACCTCGGCTGTCTCAGTCAATTCTTCAACTGGCTCCTCAGCTAGCTCTTCAGGTTTTTCCTCGACGGCTTTCTCGGGTGCATCAACGCCTTTAGACTCAGTGAGCGCCTGTTTAGTCGACTCTAAAGGCTTTTTGTCGCTAGTCTGAGCTTCAGATTTCACGGGATCCTTCGCAATGCTCTCAAATTTTTTGATCAAATCAGCCACACCCATCTTTACTATCAAAGTTTACACTAGCCTTGACCTGCTAACACTCGTCAGATCACACAATGACATATTAACAGGCTTTCTCTTGTATCAAATCGATTGTTGATCTGTTATCAACTAGCGTATTATTGAAAATTTTTAAATAGGCAGCCTTAAGATTTAACGATGTAGTTTCAAAGGTCAGGAAATGGCTGCTTCAAGACCTTACCATGCACCAACAGCGCCAGTATCTACGCGTGGATTCAATGTCTATATATGATGTTCCTTTTTTTGCGGTTTTCACCGATCAAGCGATTTTGGTGAGTCTTTGATGTGGAGTAACACTGACACTAGATAGTCTTGATCGTGAGCTATGGATATAACGAACTTGGTGCCCTGTAAGTGTTTTCTCCAGTACTTGGCGTTATCTTTGTCTAGAAACAAGTCTTGATCGATTTTCAGCACTGGTCTGCCATCTTCTAGATTGGTTTTATAAGCCAGTCTTGTGTATAAAGCGATCGCAGAAGGCCTGTCCGATCCGGCAGGCAGAGCCTTCAACATTGCCTCTTTACAAGCCCAAACACCCGCAACGTACGAACATTGGGCGTTGAAAGATCCATGTGTAGCTAGGTGGTTAAATCGACTCAATTCAAAGGGGTGCATGAACTTACCCAGGATGCGCTGCAACCGAAGATCTTGATTCCTTTGAAGAAGTCGTTGAATTCTAGGTATATGCACCAAGTCTGTGCCAACGGATATCACATTTGTGTGTGTCAGAACTAATTTAGGTACCGTCGGAGGCTTTAGCATAGCGACTCTTGACCATTTATAGCTTATATGTGAAGTCCTACAATTTCTTACGGTAAGAGTACTGTTCAATGAGTCTTGATTACTTGACTCTTCTCTATGTGAAAGAATACGATATGAAAAGATCAGACTATACAGAGCGCAAGAGACGATACGTGAGGGGTTTGGTCGGCGTATATCAGTTGCGCAAAACACAGTTACATGTTTGATCAACGTGTGGCGAAATCCTCGAACAGTTCCGGTTCTATAGTGGTTAGATCTTTACCGTACATAATGGCATCGACAGGATCAGCATGGCCTTTGAGCACTGCAACACCCGGAATGTATCCGATCCTAGAGAACTTTAGTTTGTCCCAGATCTTCCAGCTGCCTGGATTGGTCACGAATACCAAGTTGAACACCGAGTATTTATAGCCTAACTGAGGTGCCCATGTCAGGTAAACTTGGCCTAGTCTGTAGCCGATCTTCTTTCCCCGGAATGCAGGATTCACTAGGAACCCAGAGTTACAGTTGTGCGAGCAGCGACCTACGTAGTTTGGTTTGATGTAAAATGTGCCCAAAACCAGCTCATCCCAATTGGTCCAATCTTTGTTGATGCTTCTCTCCGTAGTGTTCAATACCACAACGGTGAAGGAATGGAACCACAAGTTTCGAAATTCTTCCCTGGTCATTGGCCCCAACTGAGGGTATGTCTGGCCCAGTTCAAGCTCTTCGTTGAACAAATCGCACAAGTAATTGACCAGCGACTCGGGAATGTCATTCGCAGAGAATATTGGAAATGCCGTAGCCCATTGATCTGAGTCTTTCAACTGGAACTGTAGCGGCGACAGTGATTCGACAATTGGTTTGGTAAAAACCGGGCCGTTCCTAAGCTTTACCGGAGCAGACATAGTTCTGGTAATCTAAGTTGTCTTGAAGTGTTTCATGGGGTTGAATTTGGTTGGAACTGTAAAATTGACCTTTGCAAAGATCTTGGCATCATGTTAACTTTTCTCGGTCTTATCTGATAGCTGATTGCAGTTATATATAAGTTGTAAATATGAGTCATGTGTTGATAAGCAGATCATAGACTCAAAGTACTACTTTATGGTCCGTTAATCAGCTACATCAGCAGTTGAATTCCTTTATAAACGATACGATCTTGTGGAACAGCTCTTGTTGTCCTTCTTTCTCAGGCACCGCATGAGAAGCACCTTTTACCAGCCCAGAATGCTTGGACCACAGCTTTTCGTTAGAGAAACTGGCCCACCTGTTCAATAAGTCCTGCTTTGCAACGGTCTTGGGGACGAACTCGTCATTTTCTGAGTAAGCGATGAGGAATGGCTGCTTTATAGCACCAAATGAGTTAGCCAAGTCCTCGTCTGGCAGGTCAGAGGAGAAGAAATCGTCGTCTCCACGAGGCAGCATCAAAGAGCACCATCTGTACGCGTTGACAGGCGTGTCTAAAAAGTTCTTTGCATGTTCATCAGACAGCAGATGGTCTCCTTTGCCCTGTTTTACCAGTTCTTCTGCCTCAGAGTTCAGCCGTTCCAGCAATTCTTTTGGCATTTCCGACGCAGCAAACTCTCTGTCGGACACTGAAGCTTGCATAATACCTCCTTGTATCTTGTCTGGGTAGTTCAATAAGTATTGCATCGTATCCTGCGACCCTGTGGAGTGGCCCATCAGCAGAATCTCATTTCTGCCGTCTTTCTTCAGGTATTCCACCAATTCGTCGATCTCTTGGGTGTCGCGTGCCAGAGAGCCTGTACCGAAGCCCGAGAAACTGCTGGATATCTGTATTTGTACAACAGAGAACCCTTCTGGCTCCAATGCTCGCGCGAGTGCTGGCAAATACGACACGGTCAACAGTCCATCGGACAAACCACCAACGAAAATCACCACTTTTCGACGACCCACGGGCTCAAACTCAAATGCAACGGTTCTTGGCTTGAACAGATGCACCACCCCGGGAAATTGGCTCTCACTCATCGCTGTCTTTTCTCGTTCTTTCTTGTCCACGGTGTGCAAAACTCTAGTATCAGGTCTGAGGCGCACCAGTCTTTGAAGTCCAATACAGCCCAGCAGAAATAGCACTGCTAACGTGATCATGAGTCCTGAGCCCGGCTACCAACCTGCACAGATATTTTCTTGTACGCCTTGCACCCTAGTTTTACTTGTCATAGCTGATATTGAAAGAGCATTTCGATGCCTAAAGACACATCAGAAAGTCTAAGCGCATCAATGCGTCGACAGACCCGCCCAGCAGCTGCTAAGCAGCTGCTGGTGGGCTCTGTCCCCATCCAGAGCACATTGGCCATGGGTTCTTACCGTCACATTACTTAGCACGTGAATATCACGTGCTTCCCAATGGTCACGTGATCAATTTTTCTCCTCAGCGCGAGTCATCCTCCCCCAGTTTTGAACACCCAGACACCTCCAAGTGTGACTCCGCACAGCGCACTTCGGCTGAAGCGCATTAACGCCATGAATAGAAGCCATTAAGCCAAGTACTTAAGGGAAGAACAAGAAACAGATACAGTTTGATCAGTTAAGGTATTTAAGGTATTTAAGGTATTTGATTCGAAATTTTGGGTAGTAAAGAAGAAGCCAGAGTACCATAGGTATCATAAGAACATCAAGAAAGCCAAAACAAGTGATTGTATTAGCTTTGTACCAGGTATAAGACAGGAAATTTTAAGGGTAAACCCTAAGTTTAGCGGAGATGCCGGATATATCTGCCAGAGTGAAGCTGGCGAGGCTGGTGGTAGATTTGCATTACAAGTTTCTGAAGCTAGATCTTCGAAAAGTAGAGTCTAAGAGGTATGTAGCGGCGCTTTTGCGACATTGCTGGGGCGTTGTGCGAGGTACAGGGCGTGGAATTGGGGTTTTGGACGAAACGTTGGTCAAGCACGCGCGAGTGGTGCTTTGGACGTTTGCAGTGGTTGGAGCGGGATCTTCGGCCGGAATCCTAGTGGCAGTGAACAAGATCATGTCTCTGTGGAGGCGCAGACGGGCGAAAAGCGGGACACACTCCAATGGGAAGAACCTGGTTCTCCAGAACGGAACTAGAGAGCTGTACATATCAGAGGAGGGCAAAGAGCACAGGATCGTGGTAGCAACGACAGACAAGGACCAGTACGAGCATGACAAGTATCTGTTCAAAAATCTGGAGAAAGACGTCGGGTCCCAGCTATTCAACTCGCGGTTTTTGCAGCAGTTGAACGTGCTGTCGAGCATCTTGATTCCCAAGCTTTTGCACAAAAACAGTTGGATGCTGCTGTCACAGATCTTCTTTTTGGTGCTTAGAACGTGGCTCTCACTCATGGTCGCTCGGTTGGACGGACAAATTGTGAGGGACATCATCTCGGGACAGTCTAAATTATTTGTGTATGACATGGCAATGTGGTTTCTGATAGCATTCCCTGCCTCATACACTAACAGCGCTATAAAATATCTCCAAAGAAAGCTCAGTCTAAATTTCAGAACCAGATTGACAAGATACATCCATGACATGTACCTTGACAAAAGATTGGTTTTCTACAAGACAGCATTTGACAGTGCGGCGACAAATTCCATCGTCACAAATATTGATAATTCAATTACAAACGATGTACAGCAGTTTTCTGACGCTGTCACCAACGTATTCGCAAACGTAGCAAAACCTGTCATCGATCTTGTGTTTTTCTCTATCTATTTGAGAGATTCCTTGGGAACTGTGGGTGTCGTTGGGATCTTTTTGAACTACTTTTTAACTGGGTATGTGTTGAGAAAGTATGCCCCACCATTAGGAAAGTTGGTCAATCTTAGATCCACTTCTGAGGGCGACTACTACAATTACCATTTGAACATGATAAACAATAGTGAAGAAATTGCCTTTTATCAAGGCACTGACGTCGAGAGGACTAAAGTTAACAACTTATACGATAAGTTGATGGACCAGATGCTTTTGGTCGATCGATCTAAGCTGGAATATAACATGGTCGAAGACTATATCTTGAAGTACATTTGGTCGGCATGGGGTTATGTCTTTGCCTCTATTCCAATTGTGATTCAGTCATGGGCTAGTCACACCAGCGATGAGTCTGCCAATATGAAAGAGTTCATCATGAATAAAAGGTTGATGCTATCATTGGCGGATGCTGGTACTAGATTGATGCATTCGATCAAAGACATATCACAGCTAACTGGTTATACGAATAGGATATTTACTCTCTTAAGAGTATTGCATAGAGTTCACGACAGCAAATTTGATTACGGAATGAATCACGACTTGGACTCTACAGAACTGAATTCCAATACTTCCACGGTCGTATCCTCAAAGACATCTGCTATCAGAGGTACAGTACAACACGACTTCAATGGTATTAGATTCGAAAACATCGACGTCATAATTCCTTCGGCTAGAGGCATAAACGGAATTCAACTAGTGAAAGGTTTGACTTTCCAGATACCTCAAGTCATTAGCACGGAACCATCTTCCTCGAAAAAGCCTTCGCTTGCAAATATTCGTGATCCATTAGATTCCTCTAGGTTTATTATAAATGAAGGAGTCTGCAGCAGTCTTCTAATTCTTGGTCCTAATAGTTGTGGAAAGAGCTCAATTCAAAGGATTTTGACTGAGATATGGCCTGTGTACAACAAGAATGGGCTCCTATCCGTTCCCCCAGAACATGATCTATTCTCTGTTCCACAAACACCATATTTCATTCAAGGCGGTACATTTAGAGATCAGATCATATATCCAATGACTTTCGATGAATACTATGACAAGGGTTTCCAAGATTCCCATCTCGTTCTCATTTTAAAGGAAGTCAGGTTGGAGTACCTACTGAAGCGCGATCGCGGCCTCAACTACTTTGATGTCGTCGCGGATTGGAAAGACATCTTGAGTGGAGGAGAAAAGCAGAGAATGAATTTCGCGAGGATCATGTTCCACCGCCCAAAATTTGTTGTGTTAGATGAAGCAACTAATGCTATCAGTGCAGACATGGAAGACCATTTGCTCACTTTACTCAAGAGATACCGATTCAATTTTATTTCTATCTCTCAAAGACCTTCATTGATCAAGTATCATGATTATCTTTTAGAATTGACCAGTGGTACAAATTGGAGCCTACAGACTCTAGGATCAGATGAAGCAATTTTGTCAATTGAAAATGAGATTGAGACCCTAGAGGAGAAACTGAAGAACGTCAAGCAATGGGAGAAAGAAAGAGAAGATCTTCAAGCAAAACTAACTTTAATTTAGACACGGTTCTAATCGGGCGGACCCGCACCCTGTGTATACAAAGACGTACATTGCATGCATATAGTTAATTTCTATTAATTTTAATGATACCATACCAGGTTCTAGATCGGATTCCTAAAACTTTATAAACGATACACTGTTCAGATTCCTCAATCTTGAAACCAAAATGATTCTAATATACATTTAGAAAGGATAATTTGCGTGACATAAGAACGAATCACTTTGGAAAAGCTTATTTAAAGTCTTTGTAGGTCCATTTTTCAGTGATTCTTGGTTTATATCTTCTACCCTTATGCACAGGAATACGAGACTCCACTTTACCAGAACTCTGTAACATTCTAACAGCGTCGTACAGTAGGTTTCCTTCCGGTTTCAGTTTTCTTAAAGAGTCAGATAATTCATCAGAAAACTTCACTTCAAGGTTGTCTTCCATTACAGAATGCTTAGTGCCTAGCTTATGACTCTTGTTCTTCTTTGTTTTACCAACCGTGGTTGTCACCTTAGGTTCGGTTTTGGCAACTGCTTCTTGAATTTCTTCTAGCTTTTCAAGTTGGGAGACTCTCTGTTTCAAACCTTTCAGCTCCTTTTGTAGTTTAAGCTTTTCTTCATGTCTTCTCTGCTTGTTTCTTTGGTATTTTGTCTTCTTCTTGTTCAGCGTCACAGCGTTGAGAGATAACTTAATCTCGTCAGAGCCGTCTGACCCAGAGGCTTCCTGAAGCTCCTCCTCGCTCTCGGAACCAGAATCAGAGTCTTCCTCTTCCTTGTCGTCTATTGTAGCCATCAGATGTTGAATTCTCTGTCTGTACTGTTCCAATGCTATTCTTCTTTGTTCCCTTACTAGTTCTGACTCGTATTCGGTACTGATAAGGGCTTCCCATTCTGCTTTGCTGGGATTGTAAGATTTTCCTGCGTGAGGAAGCAATTTCTGCTCTTTCACTAAAACTGTCTTCCGCTTGATGGAATCCGGTGCCTTGGTGGCTACGGACCAACCCGTAGTAGACTGCGTAAGTAGTTCTTTTGGAACTTTTTCGACGTCACTCTTCTTCACTTTGAGTCTCAACCCAGAAGGAACCTTCACTTCTTCTTGCGTCTCATCACCCCATATATCAAACGAGTCTGACTTTATGAGTCCTTCCTTTGCGACTCTAGCCTTGAGCTTGCTGGAACCTAGTTTTTTCCCTGCTAGCGCAAGCAGACTGTCTAATTCCTTCCGAGAAACGCCTTGAACCTTGTCCTTCTTCTTCGAGACTTTGGCAGAGGTTAGGGCAGGCACTTTTGAGGCGGTCTTGATTGATTCTAGGATCTCGGACGACTTCAAAGTCTTTTTGATTTGTTTCCGTTTCACCAGTTTTTGTTTCAAAACTTGGTCTCCCTCGGTGTCTACCGCGAAAAGTGCTTCGTCCGAAAGCTCAGTCAGAGTCTGCTTCCCGTGTGTAGTTTCCAGCACCTGATTCTCCTCAATCTGGCGCTCAACATCGCTGATATCGATGTTCTTCCTCCAAGCCTTCTTGCCCTTACGAGAGGACTGCTTGTACTGTGACGGTCTCTTTTTTTCCATGCCCATTTTGACTCCAGAAAGACGATACTTTCTATCTGCCAATCAATGAAACAAAGCTTTCGCAGCACACTCTATGATTTATTGCCAAGGATTCCTCTGTAATCTGTAATACCGTTCAAAAAGCTTTTGACAAACCTCATCGCATCGCATCTCATCTCATCTCATCGCCTAATATTTCTTCACAGGCTACTACGGTCAAAATTGAAAATTCAGTGAAAAAGCAACTAAACTAAGAGGCCGGGTAATTTATGATAAGTATGACTTTAAGTACTGCTGGACTGGTCTATAGATGGTGGATGCTGAGACACCGCTTCTTCCGGTGTTGGTTCCTCAGATAGGTGTTTATCGCTGGGTGATATTTCTGGGCCAGCTTCTGAGCCAGCTTCTGGCTGCCCGAGTTTCTGCTTTTTTTCTTCGTGAGCGTCTGATGAGTTGTCGGTAGACTCTGGCTCTTCATGCTCACGCTTCAAAGTCTCGGCCTGTTTTTGCTGCTGCTGCTGCTCTTTTTGTGACTTTTCTGCAAAATACTTCTGCGCCTCCTCGACCTTCTGGGCGTGAATTTGTTTCTTGGCTTCCTTGCGCTGTTCCAAAGTTGCACGCTTAGCTTTCAAGTCGGCCTCAATCAGCTCTTTGTCTGCGAAACCGGACAACGTAGTTCTCTCATTCACGAGATTGAACGAAAATAAGAATTTCGATCGTAGGGTGCGAAGTGTTTGCCATTGTTTCACAATTGCACCGTCCATGTCTTCGTTTTCCGTGCTATCGTTCTTCAGTTGTTCACCGGTGACAATCGCAGCGTATAACTCTTCGGGGTTCTTTCTGTTCGACTCAGCAAATTTCTTGGCCAGTTCAAGTCCAGATTGAATCTTCCAGACGTTGTCTAGCTTCTTGTTTCCCAGTTTAATCCAGCCAAATTTCTTGAAAGTCTGATCAATCTCGGGCTTGGAAATTTCTTCAGAAGACCATTGGATATCCTTCAGGTTCGAAAAATCGACACTTTTGTGCAACACAGTGGTTAGCTCGTTTTGAGATAGCTTCGATAGTAGATTGCTGAATTGAGGATCCGATTTCTCATAAAATGTCATTATTCTGTTGAGTTTCTTGTCCAGCGACTTGATGACATTGTCGTTTTTACTTAAAGTGTTGTTCCCGTACTCCACTCGCAGCTTGTTAGAGTGATCAGTTTGTTTGAATATTTTTCCATAGTACTGGCTTAAACTCTCGGTAGTTAAAATCGCTTTCAAAAGGTACATCGTCAGATACACTTGGTATATTATCAGTTTCCTGAAATACGAGTAATCAAAGGCCTCAATTCTATCCTGGAAAGACTTCAGATCAAAAAGATCCAGTTCTAGTGGCAACATTTGGGTTATCTCCTCGCTTTCATGATTGATTAGGCAAAAATCTTTCCAGAAGTCCACTTTACTTGGTAGAATGGTTGAAGAGCTGTCCTTAGGCTCGCGTAACCGTTGTCCCGGAAAATTTAGAGGGTAAAACTCCTTCCCGTTTACTATTGTTTGCTGTTTAATATTTTTTTCATTTTTGTTCTTCAGTGTCTTGTGATAATCAGTTTCGATCGTAATCACCTCGTCGATAAATCTGTGGAGTATAGGCTCAATGATCATCTTGTCCTTTGGATGAGAGAAGAGCCAGTATAACGGATGTAGAAATAGTTCATCACATATAACAACCCAGTCAGACAAAATGTTGGGAAGTTTTGGTACTGCTGGTAGATGTGGGGCCCAAAAGGATTCTGGATAGTCGTTCATCATTGAGGCCTTTCGGTTAATGTTACAATGATCATTGATAGGTATCAGCTGTGAGACCCACCATAAAAGTTTGTGTACCAGTTCATATTGTCTGGGTGTGGCTAGTATGGAATGGGAATCCAGATTTTTGAGAAAGGTGTCTACGCTGAAGAACAATCTAGCGACCGGAGGTCGTATACCCATCTTCAGCTTCGTTTCCCCGACTGCAATCGAATCCTTCGATAATCCTTCCAAAAAGCACGATAGCCTTGAGTCCAAGTACACATAAAAGTCTAGAAGCTCGTGGGGGAAAGCCAATCCGAGTATACATGTAGCTGTCAAATCAAAGAACAAAGAGGCCCATGCTTTGGAGTCGTCCTCATTCTTACAAAACTTGAGCTGGTAACAAAAATCCAACAAGGTGCATATTTTGCGGATATCTGTGTCTCCAGATGATGTCAATAGCTCATGCAATACTCTTTTCATCACCAGCTCTCTCTTGGTAATGGACCCTCTAATGCTCTCCGAAAAGGCGTCATCCAGTAAACCTTTTGAAAAAAAGTCATCTTCCAACCGCACACTCAAAACGTTGTCAGGGATGGCATTCGTATCAAATTCAAATAACCCAGTATGCAACCTCTGTACTGACTCGTTAATAGCACTTTCTATGGTCTCCATCCTCTCTGCTAGCGTCCGGAATCTTCAAGTATCTGCAATAATTCACGGTCAAATCAGTGGATAACCCTAACTCCAAACAGCTCTAACTTCTCAGGTATCAATGGTACGTCTAACTTGCAATATTGCCAATTATATGTGGCTCAGGGACACGGAAACTGCTAGTAACAGCTCTCAATAGACTTGCGTCCTTCTCTTTTAATGCTTCAGTGAGCCCAAGTTGAGAGTTTCAGAGAGTTCAAGAACAGAAAAATTCAGTCACGTGTTGATCACGTGACAATCACGTGATATTATTTTTTATGTTGAAACCAGTATCAATTATGTAAATCGCCGTAGTAGCGCACTAACTTGATACAAGGTGCTTTGAGCGATGAGGTGTTGAGGACTTGCGGCGGAGCTCTCTAATTCAGTTGTGAAGGTTCAGTTGGCATATGGTGAACAATAAGACTACCAATGCACAATGCAGCAAAGTAATGCACTGAGTAACGTGATATTTGGTTGTGGATTGGTGGATTTCCACCACACTCGGGGTCCTGAAGTAGAGTATTGGTATGACGGCGAGGGTACTGGGCTGGATGCGAGCAAACTATGGGATTATCTCCCATTTCAGGCACTACCGGATGGTGCGCATTCGTATGAACAAAGTTTTACGTACTTTACGCTGCTTTATGATGAGATAAACCAGAAATGCTGTTCCAGTGTGGAAGATTCCTTGAAGGAAGATGGCCAGAGCGGGCAGTACAGTACACTGTTTGCAATCAGTTGCTCGAAACAGATACAAAGTGATGAGCTACTGAATAGGCCGAAAGACGTCGTTCGTTCGACGGTGCAGAAATCCTTGGTGGTGGTCTGCAGAAAACCAATTTTGGGACAAATCAAAGACAAGCTCGCCATCATCACCAACGCGTTATTTCGTCAGAAGGATTTTAGGGATAAGGCCATTATAGATACCCTGTACTCAAATTTGAACTCAATCGAGTATGATGATAATGATGAAAGCCACCTTTATGTGGGACTTAATTTGCGGAAGGTTGTTTATGACCTAAAGAAAGACGTTCTAGTAATCCTGAAAGCGATCCTACTGGAAAAGAAGGTACTGTTTTATGGGAACGATGTGGAGCAGTTATGTAACACTCAATTTGCCTTCATAGGGCTGATACCGTGTTTGCTCAGTAATATACAAGATTGCGGCTCTCCGCTACTAGACACGTACTCCAAAAACTTACAGATGGTAAGCTCATTCAAATCAAGTGATAGAAATTCTGTGCTCAAATTTTTAGGATTTCCATTGCAAATATTCACAAAAGGTGGATTCTTCTCCCCGTACGTTCCACTTCAGCAGATGGACGATTTGACGTCTTCGGTGACAAAATGGTTTGTGGCTGGGACTTCTAACACTTTGTTGCTTGAACAAAGCAGTTCTCTATGTGACGTTTTGGTCAATCTTGATGAGAATCATGTGCAAATCATGAATAAAAAGGACAAAGAACTACACCATTCATTGCAATTGAGTCATAGTGATAAGAAATGGATGGAGTCCTTGATACAGGCCGTTTTAAAGAGCTGGAACAATGATGACTGGTCAACTCCGAAAAACTCGCAGTTTGAAGGAAGTGAAGATTACATACGATGGCAGTTTGAAGACTACCTTTCAGGCCTCTTACTGGCGACTAAACTCTTGGAATTCACCAGAAAACATAAAGCCAATTCAGTTCTACTCAAGACTGTTGATGACTTGGCCACTACCGAACAGACAATTAATCAATATAACTCTACTTGGGTGCGGCTATGGCAACAAACAAATAATTACAGACTTTTCAAGAGACACACCGATGATCGCCTTTTTGACGTATTTGAGAACAAACATCCCTATAGGGGGCCAGATGCCATGGCTATTATGCAACAACGTTTCAATAAACTATTTCTCAAGAAAGAAAGAAATGAAGATAAGGTAAAGGAAAGACACATTGAATCTGACACGACCAACAAAACAGTAAATAAGGAACACAAAGCTAATTGGTTCAAGAAAAAGGAAAAAATATATGTTCATACTGACCGGCCTGAGTCACTACATTCACACTCCAAAAGTTCAGTTTCATCTACTAAAACTGATCTAAGACAACTTTCTGATATACCTGATGAACTCATTGAAAACCCGTGGCAGTAAATATTAATTTTTGGTATCTGTGACTTTGGCAGAAGGATGCCCAAGCTTGTTAATATATACTTACATATCATTTCCATTTGCACGTAACCATACTTACGACCAATAAAATCTAAAAGTATTGCATTTTAATCACCAGCCAGCTAGTTGCTTTTCTGAAGGCAAAACAATTAGTGGTACATGGAACGAAAAATCATATCCTTCTAGATCTTTTTTAGCATGTGATGTTGTGCCTTTCTTATCCTCATAGGATTTTGTCAAGGCAACTTGGTCATTGTTTTCTATTAGTGGAACAATGACAAACTTGAAGGTCAACATCCATTTTAGCTGGAAGATATCAGTCTTGAACTGACTCGTCATCAAAGTCGAAGGTGAACTTTGAGGGAGCAACTTCATGGATAATGTTTGGCAGTTATCAAAACTGATAGAATGACTTTCATACACCAAGGTACCGACAGGTTTTTTTTTGGCAATATCCTTGTCTACAGCAAATTTTGGATTGATAAGTTCAAAAGTTTCGATACAGGCTGTCACAGCTGTGACTTTGAATGGGTTTGAGCTTCCATTGGTTTCGCTCGCTAAATGCAAAGTGACATCTACCTGATCTGATGCTGAGTAGAGGGGTTTGGATAGTTCTACGTTACAAATGAGTTTGTCATTCATCCGAATTTCGTACTGGGTTTGAAGTGAGTTCAATTGAGGATGCAACTTTTCGTCATTATTGTTCGCTGATGCATCTACTTCTGGTGATCTTGAGAGGTACAGATGAGTCAGAGTTTCTCTAACGGTGTTTGGAGAGATGGATCCAAACTGCTGATCTAATATTGAGACAATTGGGAGGTCTGCATCTTCTTTTTCATTCCAGCTAGAGGCAATTTCCTTAAAGGTTTTCTTTAATTCTACTGCAGAAGAAATCTGAGAACTGTCAATACTGGTGATACTTTTACGTCTCAGGACTGCATCTGTATTCAATGGTTGGTTTTTATAATCAGGCTTCGACTTCCCGGTTGCAGTATCTGTATCTTGAACCCTACCAGGTGGACTTATTATTAGTTTTCTATTGAGTTGCATTTCATATTGACAGATATTCCCATCAACGAACGGTTGCACCAATATCGGGAAATTGTATAAATGTCGTTCAGGAGTTTCGTTGTGATCGTATGTTGATATTCCCAGCTGTACAGAGTAAGATATGTTAAAGTGGGATGAGTTCGAATAAGAAGGAGGTAGATCCTTCACAATGTTATCCGTCTTAAATTTGTACACTTTTAATTCTCCTGGTTTCAGCTTTAGCTCGGAGAACAACAGAGTTTGAGGTATGAGCAAAAAAGGCATACGTATCCAGTCTTTTGTATTTATACTCTCAATTGACATTACCGAAGCGGACTTTGTAGACGTATCTTGTATATTAGTGTTGAAGAAGGAAGTGATCATTCCAGGGATCAAAGATTCACCTTCTGATACTGATTGAATTGAACCGACTCCTGCTAGCGTATGGCTCTTCTGATCTGCATCGAGACTTCCTTCATCAATCACGTTGTCATCTAGCTCACATTGTCCTAGAATCTGAAGAAAACAAGACATTAAATCCACTGGTTCATGAAATTGCAATTTACTCTTCAAGCTATCTAGTTTGTGTTGTACTTCTTCCAGTTTGTACTTTTCCTCCTGATGAAACGTATTCCACAAAGTTTTAGCGATCCAAGGCTTGCCTTCTACACCATTTGCTGCAGTATTAAGTTGCTGCAACTGTTCTTCCTGTGCACGGATCTTCTTCCCAATAACTTCTCTCTGGTGCTGAGATCCCAAGTGTTTCAATTTCACCAGTAAGCATATTGGCTCACCAGCGAAGTATGGATTCGACTCATAAACCAGTTCTAGGTGTACGTTTCCCTTAAGAACAGCATGATCTTTCTTGTGAAGGTGCATCTGATCCTACAGCCTTTCAAATGGATAACCGGAAAATAACCCAATCAGCTCAGCAATCCATAAAACAGTCTACTGATTTCGCAGTGAATCAGTTGCGAGAACAATTGATAAAATCTAGACAAACTTGCACAGATTATTTTATCTTTTTCCTTTGTTGTAGTGTATAGTTAAACTATTCTTTAATGATTTGATGTAAGATTGATATCAACAGATAGAGAAAGAAAGAGACTACAAAGGTCGAAACAAAATATCTTGAGTTATCATATTTTAAAAGTACCGTAACCAATCACTCAGAGAGTAACTGATGCCAATCAGTTCTCTTAATTGAGATAGAAAGAACGTAAAAATAAAAACAAAGCGTAATCTTCCCCGCCAGGACTCGAACCTGGAATCTTCTGGTTGCAGAAGTAGCTAACATCGTAGCCAGACGCCGTGACCATTGGGCCACGAGGAATAAGATAACGCAGCCTCTTAAAATTTCTCTACAGCTATAAACATAAAGTTAATACATGTGATATGGATTCATCGAACATCTTTTCAAGGTCGTATTTCATAGCGACTGCTGTACCACAACGATATAGTACCGGACGTTGTACAAACCGCTGTTTGGTGCGGAATAAGGCCTGTGGACCCCTAGAGGACTTCTAGAGTCAGTGCTCTTGTAGCTGCAAATACCACACAGGACACTTCCCCCAACTTCTGCCACTGTTCACGACCCAACGTCGCACAAGACAGCATGCTATTGAGCGAAAACATCAAGGAACTGCTACAGCAAACGCTTAAGCCAGCGACCCTGCTGGGTGGGCCGGTACCCCCGGTGTATACCGCCATGATCCTAACAGAGAAGGGCAGCATTCTGTGGTTTGTGAACGGCAATTCGCCGGACTCGTACAACTCGTCGCTAACGAACCTCAAGATGATGGCTCTTCTGATAAAGGACAAGTGGGAGGAAGACAAGGACTCGGTACCCAGCGACACCGTACATCATCTAGAGCTGGAACACCTGCATATAGCGCTGTCGAGAATACCGAGCACAGAGCTACTTCTGGTGCTTATTGCGGGCCATGAGTTTCCAAACGGGCTTTTGGGACTTAAACTGAAGTATGCGCTGCCTGCGTTCCAGGATTTACAGAAGTATAAGTTGTGTAACTGAACGGTGCGAGCCCAAGAGTGCTGAGCGTGCTGTGCGTGCTGTGCGTGCTGTGCTCTAACAGAAGCGGAACCGGACCGTGGTGACAGGTCACGTGACCCTCCCTCCGTTACCCGCACTCGGCCGCCCGCACCGATGAAAACCCAGCTTTTTTCACGAATTTCAAGTTGCACGCCTGAAGACGTATATGCCCACAACACTTACGCGAAGACGTTCAAGACCGCACCGCGCAGCGTGCTCTCTTCGCTGAATTTCCGGAGGTTCCCAGGTTCTGTTCACCATTGCCTGCAGCGCTTCCTCATGTCCAAGACCACGCGGTCTCCGCTAAAGGAGAATGATCCCAACACTGCGGGCAGTCACATGCATAATCCCAAGAAACGATCGCTCGACTTGCTGGAACTGGAGCAAACCAACCGCCAGAAACAAAGAACGCTACGAACCATCGAGGGAGCCATTGCGCACGCGCCAAACGCGCTTCTGAAAAATGTCCAATCGGGAAATCCAGTCACGTGCTCCAAGATCGCCGCCCTTGCCGCGCGCACGGTCTCTCCGCACGGCGGCTCTGCTAGCACAGCCACAACCGCCACCACAACCACCACGAAACCGGCCCTGCCGCAAAGGCTAAGCAACAAGGAGCTGTTGGACTGGCAGAACAACTGGAAAAAGATCATGCGGCGTGACACTTACATCTATTTCGACTGCTCGGAAGCAGCGAATGACGCCAAGAAGAGCGTTCTGCGCAGGGCATTTGCGTCTCTAGGCGCCAAACTGAAGCCGTTCTTCGATCATCAAGTCACAATCGTCATCACGTCTAGGAAACCGAACAACTGTCTCCACCTGCCGGACACGGATATCCTGCACCGCGCCCAAAAGCGGGGCTACATGAAGATCTGGACCCTGGAAAAGGCGTACCGGTTTCTGACTAATATGAACGTCGATCTGAAACAGATGGAGAAGGACACGGCGGCCGGTACGAGCGTACCGGCCGGGAATCTGCTGGACCTGCTGCAGAGCGAGAAGCTGTTTGGCAGCAACGAGAGAGACCCAAACACTAAACGAGACGACCTGCATTATTTCAAGCACCCGCACGTCTACTTGTACGACCTGGCGCAGGTGAACGCGCCGCTCATCACTTTTGAATGGAAGCCCAAGGACGCGGCCTCGCCGAACCAAAAACACGTGTATCCCACCATAAAGCCGGGTTCCTTTGGCCGCTGTCCGTTCCAGGGCGACGACACCACAGACGAACTGCAGCCGCGCCGCATCATAAAGCGGTACAAGCGGGACAAGGCCAACGAGGCGTACGCCATGAAGCTGCGGATGCTGTACCAGACGGGCGCAGACCCGGCTGCAGCCGCAGACGCAGACGCAGACGCAGACCACACCCCGATTGTGCTGCCCTACCAACACGTCTACAACAACTCCGCAGCGCAGTACAACGGCCTGGTGGGCTCCATGTCGCGCTTCAAGCAGCCACGCCTGCCCAGAGTGGACACTTTCGACGAGGACGACCTTTCGTACAAGACCAAGTTCCAGCAGGAGATCCGTGCCAGTGGCGTGCAGTCTGTGGACGCCAATAGCAACGGGACGGCAGCGCCCGGGAACGGCCTGGAGCCGACCAAGGCCTCGAATCTCAACAAGGATCTGCTGTCGCTCAAGAAGATGGTGGTGGACCGCAAACCGCTGGCGCCGCTGGCGCCGCATGCGCCGCTGGCGTGCACGCAGCAGAGACTGCACCAGCCCATGGTCAAGCAAACGCCCGGGTACTGCGAGAACTGCAAACTCAAGTACGACTGCCTGGAAGAGCATGTCCGCACAGAAAAGCACCTAGTGTTCTCGCGCACCAACGAGAATTTCCAAGGGGTGGACGCCATGATCCGCAGCGTGCAGCAGTTCCGGGACCTGAACGGGACCTGAACGGGACCTGAGGCGCATGTGTAAATCTTTGCATAAACGTATCTTATTTCACTATGTACAATGTGCAATGCACGGTACTCAATCGTTACTCAATCGGTACTCAATCGGAGTTGTTTTTCCGCACTTCGTCCCATGGCGACGACTCTGCTTTTTCCGCACGTTGCTCCTGCAACGGAACGCCCCTCGCCTTGTCAAAGTCCGGGCCGCTGTACAGCCCGAAGGGGTCTCTGCTGTCGAACACGGACGACCATCTTCTGGGCTCTCTCTTGCCAGTCTTGAGCTCCTCCAGCACCACTCTGGGGTCGCGGATCCGTCTGTCCGGGTTCTTGTACGTCATGCGGAAGTACCGCGCGGATCTGGGCGGCATGAGCCGGCCCAGAACCTGCATCATCTCGTACTGCTTCTGCTGGCTGGCCATGGTGTCGCCGCTGCCGGCGTTACCGGCGCTCGCAGGCTGCAGCCGGCGCAGCTGCCGCCGGAACATCAGAGAGCCCACCACCTGCGACGTTACCACCATCGACACAAGCCCTAGCAGAAACGTCCGGGGCATCTTTGGGCTCTTGATGCTGCCGGTCTCCCTGTACCGCTGCACCATGGGAACGCCCACCACGGCCAAGAACGAGCCCCACCCAAAGAATATCTGCGTCTTTGCCAGGGAAGTGTAAATCTGCGACAGCTCCAGCCTGTCCCTGGAGTCTAGAACCTTGTCCTTCTCGTAGAAGTCGAGTGCGCGTTGGTATGCCTTCTTGAACCATGGCGCGTTCAGCACCTTTGGCTCCGTGTGCGTGTTGTCTGTCATGCTTGCTGTGGAGTGGTTGCGCGGGTCACGTGAGAGGGAGTTGGAGATGGAGTGGCTCTGGGGCTCTGGTGTGCGTCGCGGCGTGCGTTTATAAACGGTGTGTGAGCGCGGCGCGTACGCTTAGGGGGCTATCGCACCGCCGTCCGGCGTTACACCGGCCCGTAACACCGGCCGGCGGTACCACGGGCTCCCGCGGAAGCCGGTGGGCATGTCCCGGACATTGTCCGGGGCACCAGAAACAAAAAAAAGGGGACACGCGGTTACCCGGCCGCGTCAGTTCCGCACGCGGCGCGCCTGCTGACATAAGCGCAGCTTCGGGAAGCATGCCTGCTTACGTAACCGTGCGGTCGGCATCTCAATCGACGAAATTGGGTTCGCACAGAAACTTGAAAAAAATAAAGTGCAACTTCACAGTTTGACACTCTGAATGTATGTTTGTATGTTTCAACAACAAGGTTTAAAGCTTCAACAAGCACAGGGCGGTCAGTGAGGCAGTATCAGGCGTGCCAGTATCAGGTATACACAGGGAAAGATCTCAGGTTGAAATGCTGACGGCGCTAGACACAGCGCTGGACCAGGTAGGGCTGCTGTGCGGGAGAACAGCAACGTCGATGGGACTGATCCACACGGCGTTCAACACGCTGTCACGGCTGCTGCAGCGCGACGCGCAGAACGGGACGTGCCTGCTGCTGCTGTGCCAGAACTACTGGCGGCAGAGCAGGCAGCAGCAGGAGTCGAACCACGCGATAGTAATCGATCTGTTGACCAAATCGTTACAGCAGGACGCGGGGCCTGCGGGTGAGCGGGAGCGGGCGGAGAGCGCCGGGAGCGCGGGCAGCGCGGGCGCAGGGCGTGCAGAGCGCGCGGAGCGCGCGGAACGCGGGGAACCCGAGGACGGTGGGTCGCCGCGGGCTGGCGTGCCGTCCCGCGCAGCGGCGGACGCAGGCTCCGGAGCGCTGTCGTCAAACTACCTGGTGTGGACGTACCTCGCCGTGGCGTACTTCCACACCAACCAGATCGACCAGGCGCTGAAAAGCGTCACACAGGCAACCTCACTCAACCCGAACGAGCCCTTCCTGTGGACGCTGCAGACCAGAATCATCTCCAGGTGGTACTTCTTGCTGTCGCTGGACCCCCAGACGCAGCTCCAGCCGGGCACCCTGCCCACCATCGAAACGCTGCTACCGTACTACATCAACAGCATCGAGTGGTGCACCGCCAAGAGAGACCATCTGATGCAGCTCGAGTCGCACCTCTCGCTGGCGACGCTGTACTTCCAGTTCTCGCTCTTTGACCAGTCGTTGGCTGAAATGACCTTCGCGCTGAACCTGCTGGACTCGGTCCAGTCGCTAATCCCGCTCAACGAAAAACTCGCAAAACTAACCTTTATCTACAACTTCATCGCCGTGCTCCACCAACGCTTGAACGACCCAAACAACGCCTTGCAGTTCCTGCAACAGGTGAAGGACCTGGCCCCCACCGAGTCCCACGTGATCCGCTGCTGTGCCACCATCTCCTGCATCTCCATTCTCTCCAACTACGACCCACAGATTGAAAACTCCATCGCGTTGCTCACCTCAGAACTCGCAACGCTGACAAACTTGCAGGCTTCCAGCTCCGCGTACTACACTATAACTTCAAGCGAAGAGTTCATGCTAAGGTACACCCTCGCAAGGTGCCACTCTCATTTGGGAAACACAGAGACAAGCTACTACCAGTTCCAACAGCTGCTCAAAAACTTCATCAACCACGATTTCTCCCCACTGGTGTGGACTTCCATCGCCTCCTTGTACCTACAGCTAGACCAACTCGCTGACTCCTTGCAGGCCTATTCTCAAGCAGCACAGATAGCAATGGACAAAATCTCGGACCCATCCATCGCCAACGGCACATCGACTTTTTCAAACGTCTACCTCTCGTTGAAATTCTACAAACTGTTCGCCGCGTACGGATGGTTCGGCATCTCGCAGGTGTATTCCAAGACAGACCAAACAAAGGATTCGCTCAACGCGCTGGAGCAAAGTATAGAACTGTTCCGTTCAGGAGGCGATTTCGTCACGGCTCAACAACTCAAACAGTACTACGACCAGGTCAGCTCAAACTCAAACTCAAATATGAAGAGTCCCTCGGGCACGGACCAATTCCTGCCTCCAGACATCCCTATAGACTTGCTAATGGACTTTTCAGTGTATCATTACATGCAATCTGCATTCGTTGTAGAATCCCTGGATTCTCCAGCACTAAATTCTAAGATCCCTGGTGTAGACCTCCAAGTTACAAACCAGACGTTGCCGCCACAGCAACAACAGCTCGCTATAAATGGACAATCGGTTTCCCCTACACAGCTGCCTATGCTACAACAACAAGACTCCTTATCACAGAACCCCTCTGTGGGCCATAACGTCAACATGACTCCTTCTATATCTGCGTCCCACCCAATGACCCATCCAATGCCTCCTAATATCCATCCACACCACGCGCAGTCCATGGGAATGTACACCTTGCCTTATGTGGTCCAAAACGCTTCATACTCTGCTCAGCACGCTGCAGGCGCTCCACCACATTTGTCAATGGGTTACATTCAACACCAACAACCTCAGCTTGCACAAACACATGGTCCTCAGTCAAGATTCGTTTAATTGTAACAGTCCATCACCTCTCTTTAATAGATCATGATTATAACGGTTCAACTATTTTTGTTAAATACATAGCATGGAATTTACAAAATTACCTACACATCTGTACTCCTTTGCCCGAACGCTAATACACTAGTGCTTTTCATTGGTCCAATTGTTTGTTTCGAGGCGTCTTAGAACTAGTTCAGTTGCATTCGAATCAGTATTTCCTTTCTTAATCTCATACCAGTATTATCATCCAATTATCACCAGGTTGTATTTAAAGGGAAAGAAGTGCCCTTGTCCGAATAGTAACAACTGTAACAACTATACTATTATAACTTCAGTTACAAGCACGGTTTACAGGCAAGTTTCTGTCGAGTGAGCAAGCCAATTTAAGTGCTAATACATACTACACTTGATTGTTCATACCATGAGCGTGAGAGGATTGACTGAATTATTGGGAATACGGTACCCCATTCTTTTAGCACCGATGGCCGGTGTATCTACACCGGAGCTAGCAGCGGAAGTTTCTAATTATGGTGGATTAGGGTCGCTTGGGTTGGGTGCTGCTAGTGTGGATCAAGCGAGGAAAGCGATTTTAAAGACTCAGTCGCTGACCGATAAACCGTTTCAAGTGAACTTCTTCTGCCACAAACCGGAGCCTTTAGACCAACGAGTTGCCGAAAGGTGGATTGAGTTCTTAACACCTATCTTTGAGAAGTATGATGGGAAGCCCAAGGCTCAATTAGACAAGCTCTACAGCAGCTTCGTGGAAGGGTCTGAAATGCTGCAATTGGTTCTGGACACCAAACCAAAAGCAGTAAGTTTCCATTTCGGCGTTCCAGGCGAACAGGCTTTGAATGCACTCAAAGCTGCTGGTGTTGTTACTATGGCGTGTGTCACACAGCTGAGTGAGGCAAAAATCGCCTTGGAAGCAGGTATTGATATTCTTATCGCGCAAGGCATCGAGGCGGGTGGTCACCGTGGTATGTTCAATGCAACAACTGATCCGGGCATCACTACGAGGGATCTTGTGAAGCTGTTGAAGCGTAACTTGGACCGTAATACGGAAGTCCCAATTGTAGCCGCTGGCGGAATCATGTCTGGAAAAGACATTAAAGAGGTGATTGGCCTGGGCGCAGCAGGAGCACAAATGGGCACTGCTTTCATTCAATGTAAGGAATCAGCAGCCAACGCTGCATTCAAGAAGCTGCTGTTTGAGCCGGGAATTGTTACCCAGATCACCGATAGCGTATCAGGTAGGCCTGCCAGAGCGATCTACAATAACTGGCACGTCAACGTTGATATTCCAGACAGACCACCAAACCCTGGGTATCCATACACTTATGATTTGGGAAAGCAACTCAACAGTGTGGCCACTGCTAGCACTCTCAAGGATAGTTCTTACGGGGCGTTATGGGCTGGATCCAACGTTGATCGTATTAGAGACTGCGATGCGAAACAGTTGATGGAGCTCTTGATTCAAGAGCTAAATCATTAGAAACCAGCTCTCTCTGACTACTAGAGACATGATCTAATACTTCTATTTTCACGCTGCTTCAACTGTTGCCTGTCTTGACGCTGCTATGAGCAATGATATGATGAATCCGTATTACATACTCCCCAGGCTCTACAACAATCTTGTAACTCCGATCAAAAAAATTGTCACAATGACAGATACATATTCCGAATATATCCTAGAGGTGCAGGGCTCCTGAATAGTGTGCAGTATTACAAGCCTATCGGCGAGTGAAGCACCGGTATGTCTTTCTTTAATAAATTACCCGGCCTTTCACTATGTAGAAAGTTGCGAACTGGATATAACTCTCAATCAACGCCTCATGTAGCAAAGGCAAACTGAAACAAGATCAAAGATCCCATTTAATACCTTTGGTCAGTCTTTTTATAGCTCCAAGGAACCAGCAATCAAGAGTTTATTGATTTCCTCGGGAATTTGCTATTAAACAAGTGCTTTAGAGAAAGATGCAGGTTCAAAATGTGGATCGGTCAAAGTTTGCGCCAATGAAGAATGACTTGATGATTAGAGCAGCTCTAGGAGAGAAAGTTGAAAGGCCACCATGCTGGATTATGAGACAGGCAGGCCGTTATTTGCCCGAGTATCATGAGGTGAAGGATGGAAGAGATTTTTTTGAGACGTGCAGGGATGCCGAAATTGCTTCTGAGATCACGATACAGCCTGTAAGGCGTTATGCAGGATTACTGGACGCTGCAATCATCTTCAGTGACATTCTGGTGATCCCCCAGGCCATGGGGATGAAGGTTGAAATGGTTGACGGAAAGGGCCCGCATTTCCCAGAACCTTTGAGAACCGAAGAAGATTTGAAGAAAGTGTTGGATTACGAGGTGAACGTCCTACAGGAGTTGGACTGGGCTTTCAAAGCCATCACGATGACACGTACGAAATTGGCTGGCCAGGTGCCTTTATTAGGCTTCTGTGGTGCCCCATGGACATTGTTGGTGTACATGACCGAAGGTGGTGGATCCCGTTTGTTCAGATTTGCAAAGGAATGGCTGAACAAGTATCCAGAATCATCTCACAAACTGTTACAAAAGATCACCGATGTTGCGGTAGAGTTCTTGTGCCAACAGGTTGTTGCAGGATGTCAGATGTTGCAGGTCTTTGAAAGTTGGGGTGGTGAGTTAAGCTCTCGAGACTTTGACGAATTCTCTTTGCCATATCTAAGACAAATTGCCCAGAGAGTTCCTTTGAGATTGAAAGAGCTAGGAATCCAGGAAAAGGTACCTCTTGTTGTCTTTGCTAAGGGCTCCTGGTACGCTTTGGACAAGCTATGCGACAGTGGCTATAACGCAGTATCTTTAGACTGGTCGTGGGATCCAGCTGAGGCCGTCAAGATTAACAACAATCGTGTCACTCTTCAAGGAAATCTAGACCCCGGTATCATTTACGGTTCCGACGAAATGATCTCCAAAAGAGTCGCCGAGATGATCCACGGATTCGGTGGTGGTAAACAGCAATACATTGTCAACTTTGGCCATGGAACTCATCCGTTCATGGACCCAGCAAAGATTAAGTTCTTTTTGGAAGAAAGTCACAGAGTTGGCAGTCAATAAGTTGAAATCTCACCCAAACAATGGTCGACTATGATATATACGATAGCTGCATAATATTTCATGTATAAAATAACGTTCAACTCAGTAAACAAATCCTATAATCATTTGGTATGATACTTTTTGGTTGCTCCTAAAACGTTATATATCAAACTAAAGCTTTGATTCAGCAACTAACTTACTATTTGACAAGAGAAGAGACAAAAAGCTTTAGAAGAGATCTTCCTGGTCAAGAACGAGGCTTATCAGCATATAGACGATGGGAGATAAGATACCGAGATCTGATTTATACGTGTATGACTTGAAAGAAGATGTTTTCGCTTCTTTAAGCTTAATGAGCTTTGATTCGAAGCTGAATGAAGTACTGGTCACTGATCGGCCGCAACCAAAGCTCAATTCAAATGGGGTTGGAGGTGCTACTGGCGATACAACTGTTACTAAGAAACCGTTAGTATCACAAGGAGACGCTGAACTGTTCAGATTCAATTTCAAGAGACGAATCAAAGGATTGGAGCCTGTTAACCAAGAAGAATTTGATCGTTTGAAGGTCAAAGAATCCGAAAGCACCAATGTTGAGACATCTAGCGATGAGTATACCGATGATGATAATGATAGTGATGGCGATGGTGACAGTGCAGACGAAAATGTGGAATCGCAGCAGAAAGATAAATTTAACGATGATCCATTTCCTAGGATTATAGAAGAAAAGATGAGCCAGTTGGACGTAAGTGAGAAAGATACCACGGAAATGATATCTCATCTTAACACTCAGTCGCCATTAATGTTTTTGAAGTCTAGTAAATTGTATGATGATAAAGTGTTTGGAATACACAAGTCATTATTCGATGAGGCTGGCCTGCAAAACCCGATGGAGACAATTACTAGATGGCAACATGAAGATAACACAGAACACTTCTCTGTACTGCTTATGATAGGCGGTGGACATTTTGCTGGAGCAATCGTGTCGCATCAAAGACTCAGTGGTGTCACTCACAATAAAAAATCACAATTGACCCATCGGGAGGAAGTTGTCCAGTTCCTGGAGCATAAAACCATTCATAGATACACTACAAGAAGGAAACAGGGAGGTTCACAGTCAGCAAACGATAATGCAAAGGGAAAAGCGAACTCTGCTGGTTCAACTTTACGTAGGTACAACGAGGCAGCGTTGAAAACAGATATCCAGGCTCTGCTCAAAACATGGGAACCGTACATCAAAAGATGCGACAACATATACATCAGAGCAAATAGCGTTGCAGACAAGAAGATCTTCTTGGATAACACATGTATCGACAAGAACGATTCAAGACTCAAAAAGTTTCCGTTCACTACATTACGCCCTACATCGAACGAGTTGAGACGAGCTTGGTGTCAGCTAGCTTATCTGGCTATCGTTGACAAACCAATTCCGCAACCGACAAAGGAACCTGCTATCCGTCAAATAGAGTCAGCAAAAAAGGACAATGAATCCAGCAATGTCAGCCTTGAGAAGTCTGCTGAGGAAAAACACACTGAAGCTGTAATATCCTTCATTCAAAAAAGTAAAGCTCCACTGTTAATCTCGTATATCAGAAAGCATAATCTAGATGTGAACTTTCAGTTGCAACCGTCATCTGAGTTTCACCATACTCCTACAATGCTTCACTATGCTTCTTTCCATGGACAGAAACATATAGTGCTGGTGTTATTGTCAACACTCAAGGCTGATCCCACTTGTAGTAATAAAAAGGGAAAGACCGCTTGGGATTTAGCAAAGGATGTTTCAATCAGAGAAACGTTTCAACTGGTTCGTAGTAAACTGGGGGAAGACTTTACCAACTGGGATGATGCGCATGTGGGAGAGCCTCTAACTGCCGAACAGATAGAGGAATTGCATAAGACCAAGGCGTCAGAAGAACAAAAAGAGAAGGAGCAACTGATACAAAGAGAGTTGAAAGCTGTCAAGCAAAAGCTTAGGGAAGAGAAGGAAGCTAAGAGAGGTCCTGGAAGGCAGTTGAGTTCACAGATATCAAGTGCTCAAGTAAACCTAAATTCCTTAAGCGACGACCAGCGGTTGAGGTTAATGAGAGAGCAGCGCGCTCGTGCGGCAGAGGCTAGAATGAAAAGGTTTTCAGGAAGCTAAATGTATGCTGTATAAAAACTATTCGAATTTGTCAACTTCAAGTCGCAGTCTTCACAAACGCGTAACTGATACTATCCTGGTTTTCTAGAAACACGTTCGTGAGTGCCTCGTCAACTAGATCCTGGCTCTTACTGGGGTTTATATGTTTGTAGCCAAGTAAGCATTTCCTCATTAAAGCATTTTTTAATTTGCTCTCCGTGATGGCTTCATTATCTTGCAATCGTTTCGCTTCTAAAGCACTCACCCAAGAGGCGGTTTTATTGGCATCTGATACATTTTTGTCCTTTGAAGCAATTGAACTTGCGATTTCGACCTCTTCGACCTCTTCATCGAATTCTTCCCCTTCTCCCGGACAATTGCAAATTAAATCGTGTGTATTCGAAGTTGTAGCAGAATTTATAGTAAATAAATCTTTCAGATCTTCTTGTTGAAATAGATCATCTTCATTTTTGCTCTGATTAGAATCGCTGTCCAGAAATTTTTTAGACAGTGCAATCTTCATCAGCTGTCTCTGCAGGATTTTCTCATCGATACAACCTGTCGTAACCAGTCTATAAATGAAACAAGGCCGTTTCTGGCCATCTCTGTGGATTCTTGACATCGCTTGTAGGTCTATCGAAGGATTCCAGTCGTTATCAAATAAGACTAGCCTTGATGCTCCGATTAAATTCAATCCAACACCGCCACTCTTAGCGCTTAACAGGAATATGAATATATTTGGGTCATTGTTGAATGAAGACACTATTTCATCTCGTGTTTTGGTAGATGTGCTTCCATCCAATCGAGTTGTGGAATACCCTTCTGATGCACAGATCCCTTCAATGATATCTAGTGTCTGAGTATAATTAGAAATCACAACCACTTTTTCATGATAAACGGTTTTTAATTCTTGTAATAAGGCAAACAACACCAACATTTTTCCTGAACTGGTTTTAACGGAGGTTGTTGGAGGTGCTTGAACTTGTTCCAAATTTTCTTCATAATAATTATCCGATCGCATGAGAGAAGGGGAATTGCAGATCTTCTTGAAAAGTGTTATTAGCCCCAACGAGGAGTTGAAAGTCATTCTGTTGAAATTTATACTTCCTAGGGATAGAATTCGATTGAAAGATTCAAGCTGAATGTTTGTAGGCTTGCAAAAAACAATCAGATCTGTACGCGGTGGTAAATATTGGGCTAACAATTCATTTGTTCTTCGAAGAATAAACCGTTTCGTTATTTGTATGAGATCCTCGGACTTCAAACGACCTTGTTCCAATACTCTTTCATTGTGTTTTGCCGCAACATCTCTGGATCTTGAAATCGGGTTTATATATTCCTTCTTGAATCTGTTAAAGGAACCCAAGATTCCAGGATTAATGAAGTCAATTATAGTAAAGAACTCCTCAAGATCGTTTTGAATAGGGGTACCACTTAAAACAATTTTTTTCGAGATTTCCAGAGATTGCAAGACTTTTAGTATCTTTGAATCTTTATTCTTCAATCTGTGGCCTTCGTCACAGATAACCATATCTATTTTATCCCTGTTCTCCTGTAGAGATTCCTTGATACTTAGCAATTTTTCATATCCTACAATGAGGACTTGATATGTTTTGGGTACTCTCAAAAAGTTCTTCACTTGAGATTTGTCCTCAGTACAGTTGTTTCTATTGCTTAGAGTCAGAACTCCAATTCGATTCAAAGACAACCATTTCTTGAACTCTCTTTTCCAGTTACCAATAAGAGTAACGGGACACACAATCAATACTTTAGATATTTCCCCTACCAATGGTATTCCTCTCTGGTTTATTAATGTAGGATAAGGAGTTTGCTTCAAAAGAATCCAGATCAGTACTATTGTCATCAGCGTTTTGCCTAGCCCCATTTCATCGGCTAGTAGACATCCACTTATATCATCATCCTGGTCCACAATAATACTGTCATCTGATGTCTGATGCTTTAAACCCATGACACAATCATACAGGAACTTAACGCCTTCTATTTGGTGAGGTCTGAGGCTTTTTGAGAGTAATGGATCTACTATCACATCTACTTTTGCTGCCGAACTTTTGTTCATGATCAGAGGTGCAGGTATAGACATGGGGTCAAATATTGGTGAATATGTGACTTTAGCAACGACTCCTTGGCTCAATGGCGGAAGTGTGGAGGTTGTCGCCAGCGCTGAATTGATGGAAGAGCCCATTGGTTCCATAACAGCCGCCCCAGTCTTTGGTCTTATCGTTGATCTGAATTTACTTGTAACTTTTGGGATAAAAGGTTTCAATGTGGAGCTCGTCTCAGAGCCTAACTTCGTTTTTTTGATCGGTAGAGTCTCTCCCGGTTCAGAATTGTGTTTTCCGTTGATATTACACACTCTTTGCACAGTCTGAAGTTCATCGGGGTCACTGATCTTGTAGTCAATTTGAAACTCATTCATTCCAACTCTCCATACAGTTTCATACAGGTCGTGATCCTTGAGCAGAGCAGTTCCCATCACGAGTCCTGCCTGATTGTAAAACTTGAGTCTTTCGTTTCCCACATAGTTCGCAAATCCATCGCCGTCCCACGTCTTGTTCTTTTTGGTGCTAACCTTTCGATAGGTGGCAGTAAACACTGCTAAGGATGACTGCGTTTCTGTTTGAGCTGCGGAAGGAGCATAGCTTCTTTTGGTTGTGATAGTCTTGCTTGTGGTCGTCTTTTTAGTAAACTGACCGCTGTTTCGAGCTTTGTTATGATCTAAAAGGGTATCTGCATCAGTGTTACCTACCTTGCGAGGGGGTTTGAAAGGTTTGTTGACATATGTATTCATTCAACTGAGCTCTGATTTCTCATCAATATAATACTCAATGTTCTTTGATCAGTAGCCTTAGTATATAAGCAGTTGCCCAGCGATATACAGGACTGTCGGTCAGAGGATTTGTTTGTTGTACTTTTTAGTTCTCGATATGTTCAATTCAATGTGGCTCTTACTGCGGCATAAACGAAATACGCCAAACATTACGCGTGAAAGCGGACAGTCGTCGTGGTGCATAGGTAGCCGTTGAGGTCAAACAAAGGGTTAGAACATTGTGTCCATGACGCATCACAACTGGGATAGTGTCTATCAACAGTCAGTAGACATGTATAGCTCGTCATATACCACTTCAGTTTTGGTGAAGTCATCCAGTTGGTTCCTTGGCCCAGTTGGTTAAGGCACCGTGCTAATAACGCGGGGATCAGCGGTTCGATCCCGCTAGGAACCACTTTTTGTTTTTTTTTCAGTGCTAGATGTTCTTCAACCTGAAATGGTCGATGGCTTGAAGACCATAGTTAAGGTCCGCAGGTATGACATTATGAATTACCATCAGGAACAGATGTGAGACGCGTCTGTGTCGTGCATCTGTTTCCTTCCGTTAAGAGCATCCACTTTTTATACAACCCTTCAAGTGGTACCTCACGCTTAACAGAAACCATAAGAGCGGACGAACAACCACAGACGTCTTTAACAGATGGCAGACTCACAGGAATCGAATGCTACAGTGGCAGCTGAGCCTACAGAAACAAATAGCGGCTCAAAACTGGCCCAGGATACCAAGATGCTACGTGATACACTAGACCTGCTCTTGAATCGGTCTATGGAACAGCGCAGGATTTGCGACGATCTGAAACGAGAGAACAAGTACTTGCAGGACTACATTGACAATTTGATGGTAATGGGAGACGTCTTGAACAAGTGAGGGTGTTGGTTGATCCTAGTGTACTGCTTGATACTGCAGACATTCAGCTGACGTTGAATTGACACTGGCAGCAGTGACAGTCACCAGAAAGTTGAGAATCTGCTAAACCTTTAAACCAGTTTTTGTGTGACCTAACCAGTTGTCACATACTTGAGTGTGGTGCTATGGGTTCGATATGTCCTTTTAGGTGGCTGGGCCGGTAAACTAAGCTTTTGTTACCGTCGAATCCAGATCATATCGAAACAATGAATGTTGTAATGAATGAAAACGCTGGTCCGTATTCAGCCGTCATTACGCGGCTTACCAAGGGTTTCAAATCTGTTCAAACACCAGTGCTCAAGGAGCAAGGCGTGAATTCACAAGTGATTCGCCAGAGTGTTGATGCAGAAACCCAGGAGTTGGTCCAATACATTAGAAGTCCAGCACCCTCTCTCGTCAGAGAGCCAAGAACACCGAAGGTCGTGATCAACCAGCATAGTTTGACACCGTTGCCTGAGCCCAGTGCAGGCTTTTCTCCTATTGTGTCCGCATTCATTCCACCTGCTGACGATTTGGCTAGGAAAGGGCATTACGTCAACGTGGAGGTTCCTCAGCATTTCTATGAGGTTCCTGCCTTGCTTCCAGATGACGCACCGTTAGATCTTAGTTGTTTGGGAAACAAAATCTCGCCTGATTTTGACATTGCGCCATTGAAGACTGAGTATCATTTGGACAAGCTGTACTCGAATGAAACTATCAGAATGGAATGGAAGTTGCATCAGATTGTGTCTTGTGAACGTGACGAAACTAAGCAGTTTCCGGCCTTTGCCAAAGAGTTGGAGCTACGTGAGAAAACTGAAAAGTCTAGGTGGTACCACTATCCCCTCTACTATGTGTTTGGCATAGACAGAACGGGGCTTTTCCAATTGAAAGACGAGTTTAACTGGTATCAAAACCATCCTTGGTCCTCCTTCGACCAAACTGGAATGGATACATTAGACTTGGAAATGGGGGAATCGGATGCGTACAACACAGGCAACACGGAATACACCTTTGAAGAAGAAGATCTTACGTTGCCACTATCAGAAACTTCGGTCAGATCGTTGGATCGGTACTTGGCTTGAGTAGAATTGTGTACATACAAACTTAGACTAATGCAGAACTCTTGATAATCCGATATAATTTGATGCGCATTACAGATCAAACCTAAGTGAGTGCCAGTCTGGAATTTTCTCCTCCTTTTCGTATTGAAGGAGCTTGACTTCCATGGGATCTGCGTGGCCTTTCATAAGACTGTTCCAGGCATATAATGAGGTTCCAGTCCAAGATCCAAGACTCTTGACAGGTTTTAGGAGGGACGTCAAATTGACTTTTAGTTGCTCATTGTCGCTCACCAGAACCGTTTGACCCATCACTGGGTTTACCACATCAACCGGGAGAGCTTTGGAAACCGCATCTAGCAGTTTCGGCAGAGTTAACTCGTCCACATCTAGAATCTTAGTCTCGTCGGATTGAATAAAAACGCTGTCATCGTATCCGAGATTACTTGATCTGCAGTAAGTGTCCAAAATGTGGCCACTATAGATAGGAATCACCTCAGTGAAATGATCATTAATCTCAACGTAAAGCCCGGTGAATATCCCAGCCCCAATAAACTCTGTCAAGCAACTAGGAAGGAAACAAATAGAACCAACTTTAAGACGTCCGAATAAAACCTGGCACAATCGCTTTTTCCGGACAATAGACAGCCATAACGGTTCTGAAATCACAACTTTGGAATCTTTGGGCACGTACATTAGCACATCGTGGAACCATCGTCTGCACATAGCATATACTTGCATATCATCATCTAACCATTCGATGCCTTGTGTGATGTTTCCAGCACTACGAAAGTCTCCAGCATAACCCACTTGCACCGATTTATAGCCAATGTTAACAACGACCACCACTGTCATATCATCGCTATACCTCTCCTGGTACTGAACGATCCAGCAATACAACTTTTATCGGTTGCATTTTAGGACTTAAAGCTTTTATTTGAGATTAGAAGAGTACTTGATAACCTTAATAACTTAACTAACTACACACCAGAAGAAAGAAGATAAGAAAGTTCCTAAGAAGTCCGCGCTTCAGCACCAGCTAAGAGATTAAGCATTCAAGATGGGTATCATAGTGTCATTGCCGCTTCAGATGGCAGCTACATGTGTATCATCAATGTTAGGGTCATGTTGTTCTTCATCTCTATCATCCCTGGGTTCGTTAACATCATCATCATTAATGACTCGAATTACCTACGCACTTTGGCTACTGGTGAACTCTGTGATATCATGGATATCAATGTCAGCAAACAAATCAATACTTTGGCCCGATAAATCGTGTACCAGTACAGGGGAATGTGGGTATTTCACTGTACATCGGCTCAATTTTGCGCTGGGAATGATGCATGTTTTGATGGCTTTGTTCATGGTCAACTTGAAGTCGACCAGAGACGCCAGAGCTAAGCTCCAGAACGGATTCTGGAGCGTAAAGTTTATTTTCTACTTGATCTTGGTGCTATTTGCGTATTGGATCCCCAATGAATTCTATATCTGGTTTTCGAAATGGGTCAGCGTGCCAAGTGGATTTTTGTTCATATTAATCGGTTTAGTGTTGCTAGTTGACTTTGCCCATGAATGGGCCGAGATATGCATCCAAAATGTAGAACTGGAAGATGAACACTCTGGGTTTTGGCAAAAACTCTTGGTGGGTAGTACGGCACTGATGTACACAGGAAGTATCATTATGATTACAGTTATGTTTGTGCTGTTCTGTCATGATGGATGTGATATGAATCGAACCAGTGCCACGGTGAATGTGATGCTCTCCATCATAGTATCAATTGCTTCTGTTCATCCAAGAGTACAAGAATCCAACCCAAAATGTGGTTTGGCTCAAAGTTCTATGGTCTCGGTATACTGCTCTTATTTAACTATGAGCGCCATGGCAAGTGAACCAGATGACAGACTATGTAACCCATTGATTCGGACTAGCAATACCAGAAAGTTCAGTACCGTGGTTGGCGCTTTGTTCACATTTATTGCCATTGCGTACACCACAACAAGAGCCGCTGCCAACAATGCCCTCAGGGGAGATTCTGGTACTATATCTCTCTATGACGACGATGACCTAGGATACTCAGGAATCGGAGAGACCAGAAATCAACTGAGATTACAAGCTATCAAACAAGCGATAGAAGAGGGTTCATTACCTCAATCAGCACTTGTTGATTTTGAGGCAGAACAACGCGATGCAAGACTCCATGACTCCGGTTTAGGCAATGAAGACGATGAATTTAAGACCACGAAGTACAATTACTCTTTGTTTCATTTCATCTTCTTCTTAGCTACACAGTGGATAGTTATTCTGCTGACTATTAATGTTACACAAGATGACATTGGGGACTTCATACCTGTAGGAAGAACCTACTTCTACTCGTGGGTGAAGATCATAAGTGCTTGGATATGTTATGGGCTATATGGCTGGACCTTATTCGCACCAATAATTATGCCAGAAAGATTCGAATACGACTTTTGAGTGAGGTAAAGTAGCTAATGTTTCCGTTTAGTAATCATATCCCACTATTCATCCGAGTCCATGATTCCACGCTCTCCGATAACATATACACATTCTTTCTCTGGCATATCCGGCGAGTCTTGCAACTTTGCCACTCTTTCATCCCCTCTTCCCTTTCTCAAAAGGATTCTAGTAGCACTGGCATGGGCCAAAACATGTCCTCCAACTGGTTTTCTTCCATCTGCACTAGCGAACAAAGCCGAAGCACCTGGGTCACTTTGCACCTGGTTAGTCATGAACACAGCGATGTTGTTTTCTTCTGCAATTCTGTTCAAACGAGAAAGATGTTGGTTAAGCTTCTGCTGACGCTCGTTTAGTTCCCCACGACCAGAGTAATCAACTCTGAAATTGGCCATGATAGAATCAACAACCAGCAAACGGTATTCTCCAGATGAAAGCTCCTCTCCCAACTGTTCCAAAAGTTCCATTTGATGTTCGCTGTTCAGAGCTCTTGCATATGAAATGTTTTCCAAACACGCTTCTGGATCTAGATCGTATCCCTGAGCAATCTGTTTAATTCTTTCTGGTCTAAACGTACCTTCTGTGTCAATGTACGCAACTTTACCTTCTGGTCCATTCAGCTCTTTGGGCAACTGCGCCGTAACACACAGGGTATGGGATAACTGCGTTTTTCCACATCTGAATTCTCCGAAGACCTCTGTGATAGACATGGTCATAATACCACCTCCAAGTACAGAATCGAAATGTTTGGACCCTGTAGAAATAGAAATAACCGCTTGCCGGATTTGCCATTGCAAAGTTGCTGGAATAAATCCAATGGTGATTATCTTATTGGCCGCTTCCTTGATCTTCTCAACCTTAACTTCGGACAATCCTCTGACTTTGCATAAATTCCTTCTGGTGGTGGAGAGAGCTGTATTAACAGTGAATATTCCAGCAGTCTTCAGTTTCGTGATATCGGACGCATTGATACCGAAGTTTTGGAGCTCGTCGATGCTAACGACGTTAGTTTTCGTTTCTGTTTCGGTGGACATTGGTGAATGTAATTTCTAATCGGTCTTTCGTATCTTTCAGTACCTAATTTATCTAACCTCATTCATACAGTGAAATTTCTCAAGTATTATTATCATTCTACTTCCCAAACAAGTCAGTTTCTCCTCCTTTTATAGGATTCGAGATTAGCCGCCGTCATTTTATACGTTTTAATGTTATCAGATTCATTCTGTTCGGGTCACGTGCCTCACTGCTATAGTAAAGGCAATGTTCAAAGTGGACAGACCAAGCTGAGATCTTAGGCGTTATATTAACTATTGTACAAATTATTCTAATGGTTTTAAACCGTGTTTTGTGAAGGTGATGCTGAGGTGACGATCAAGCCTTCATCTTCCAAGGTTGGGTCTCTCTGATCTTCAAACCAAATCTCTTGTCTTCTGACAACTGGGCTAGCTTAAATATACCAGCGACTATGTTATTAGTCGCGTCCATGGAGTACACCGAGTGAACCCAGTTAGACTTGAGCTTTCCGCTGATTCTTAGTAGCTCTTCGTCACAGATGGCAACAGTGACACATTGACGGGCTACCGGAACAAGAGTAGAATGTCTTTTCAGCAGAGTGTTAAGTTGCAATGTGGACAACCCTAGCTTTGGCAGAGGCAGTTCAAAACCTGGATACAACCCCTTTGACTTAGCCATGGCATCGTAACTGTAAACACCAGATGGATTGGTCAACTCTAGGATATTGGTCCATGGGACGTGTTTTACCAAGGTCACATTTCTGTCAAACGTTAGGTAGTTGTTCGAGATTTCTGCCAGACCTAGTCTGAAAGGCTTGATCTCTTGTTTGATGGCCTCAAAATCCGGTTCTTCAGTGTCTAATGGGAAAGAGTCTGTCAAGTGAGCCAATTTGGTTGGATAGACACCTTGCTTGTCAAATCTAGCCAAGAGTTGTCTTGAAGTTCTTAGTTTCAGAGTATGAGTCTTGGAGAAGTCCCGACACATGGAACCTGGTCTTGCGATCAAGTCGCTGGATTGAGACTTACCAGAGAACTGATCCACGGTTTGCAAAGTGATCAACCCTGGTTCTAGTCCGCTCAATGGGGCCAATTTCAAGTCGATCATGTAAACTTCTCCCTTGGCGACGACGAAATCATCGGTTGGTACTACAGTGTCTTCATTGATGAAGGGGTTCTTCCGCTTGATATCCACAGCGGTCTCGGTCACTGATTTGCTGAGCATGTGTGCTTCTTGGTGAGACTCTGTCCATACCACACCCTTGAAGTCTCTTTCGACTATGATGTTCTCATTCTGTCCGGACAAGAATCTCTTGATTCTTCTCACACGGGACCCAGGGACCACGCAACAGTTGTAAGAGCGAGCGACGACATCCACGACAGCCCTTATCAAGGACCCTGTCACGTTGTTAGAATTGAATTCAGATGGCAGCTTGGACAAATCATTCGCACAAGCCAACAAATTGGTGACCGACTCCACGGCGATATGCGTTGCAGCCAAAGCGTCCGCTTTCCCGCCAAGCAAAGCTGCCTCGGGCACCACGCTCCCGCTGTTCTTCTGGTCCTGCACTGTAGGATAGATCACCATGGAGTGAGAAACGTTACAGGTGTACCCATCGATATGGCACCCCAAGCTGATCTTCACAACGTCTCCGACACTGAAAAAGCCCGACAAGCTGGAAAAAACACCGTTGCTTTGTTCAGCTCTGCGGGCCTCTTTGAGATCCTGGTTCCAACGCTTCAAATTCTCTATGTCGTCCATCTCAGGACACCAGTTCTCGTTTACCTCGTCCACATCAATGCACGTAGGCAACGAAATGCCCTTCTCGTTCACTTTTTGGTTGAACCTCGTGCTCAAGCACTGCGCCATGAACGAATCTGTCAGCAAACAGAGCTGGTGCACCGGCAGTGGCTCCACGCTCTTCTCGTGGTACATTTTATTGATCAACCCTATCAAAAACCTCAAGGCAGTCTGTGCAATCTGCCCGGCACTTCTGTACTTTTCCAGAGTAGGTTCAACTAGCACATTTTTGTCCTTCAATAACACCTGAGTGTCCTCCTTTGAGATCTGCAAAGCCATTTCCACACTAACTCGTCGCCTTGTTCTACTGGCAGTTTCAGATCCAAGATCGCTCCTGTAATGACTGACCTACTGCCTTTTAACGTTGACCATCAAGTGGTTCCGATGAGCGATGCGATGAGCTCGATGCGTTTTCGCTGAAAAAACTCTGTAAAGCAGCGAAGTGAAAAAAACTGAAAAGAAACGCAGCAAACGGAGCTGCGCCAAACATCACTCGAGAACCGGCTAAAGGCCACAGATGGAAGCACGACAGGCGCCGAAACCAAGCAGCGTCAATCGTGAAGCATACTAAGCAAACAATATGCATGTCACGTGAGTTTCACGTGACATGCATATTTAACTGCCGGGTAACCCTTGAGATCTCGATTTTCTCTACTCGTGGCGTGGGGGTTTAACGTTTTCCCTTATAAAGCCGTCTGCATTGTGGATGTCCGGGTAAAACAAGAACACTTTCATTTGTTTTCTGAGCGCGCTGCGCTGATAAAACAGCATTAGTACAGACTAAGGTCCGGATTCCTTTTGTTGCGACCTCTGGAACTATGCTCTACGCTTTAAGGTTTCCAAAGACACCCAACACATGGGTAATAACCAGACGTGCAAGGTCTCTGGTAGCTTCGTATCTATTAGTTCATGAACCTCCCCTCATTATGAAACCACAATCTTGAAAATTAAAGGTGGGCACTGGCACTATATAAGGAAAATGGATTCTTTCGTTCGAACTTTTGATAGTTAAAAACGTCTCTTGGCTTGAGTTTAAGAGCTGAGTAGCGATCATTGAGCGGTAAAACAGGTGCAAGTACGTTCATTGAAGTTCAGTGAATAGATACCGAAGAATAGAAGTGTAAACTGGGATATAGTTTGCAGGTTTCTGAGTTTTTCCGTGTGTTGCAATACTTTGATAGGACTAGCGAGCTAAAACTCGGGCTAGTGTTTGTTCAGAGGCGTGTTACTTAGGCTTAGTTATTTGGGCACTTTGTGAGGATCGAAATTTTTGATTTCTGAGCGCTAACCTGTCGAAGAACTCGTTTCAGTAATAAATTTAAAGATGTTTTCGTTGAAGGCTCAGTCTGGCCTTGTGAGCAAGGCCAGCTCTTTGAGACTGGCTAGAACATTCTCTAAGAATGCCAGTGCTTTAGGTAAGGTTTCTGAGGAACCTGCGCTTGGCGACGATGACTTGGTCGAGATTGAGTTGCCAGAAACCTCATTTGAAGGGTACATGTTGGAAGTTCCAGAACTAAAGTACCAGACTACCAAGTCTACCTTGTTACAGATGTACAAGGACATGATCATTGTCAGAAGAATGGAAATGGCATGTGATGCTTTGTACAAGGCCAAGAAGATCAGAGGTTTCTGTCACTTGTCTGTTGGCCAGGAGGCTATTGCCGTCGGTATTGAAAATGCCATCACCAAGCGTGACACCGTTATCACATCGTACAGATGTCACGGTTTCACTCACATGAGAGGTGCCTCCGTTCAAGCCGTGTTGGCTGAATTGATGGGTAGAAGAAGTGGTGTCTCCTTCGGTAAGGGTGGTTCCATGCATCTATACGCCCCCGGCTTTTACGGTGGTAACGGTATTGTCGGTGCCCAAGTGCCATTGGGTGCTGGTCTAGCTTTTGCCCATCAGTACAAGCATGAAGACGCCTGCTCCTTCACTTTGTACGGTGATGGTGCTTCCAACCAGGGTCAAGTGTTTGAATCCTTCAACATGGCCAAGTTGTGGAACTTGCCAGCTGTCTTCTGTTGTGAGAACAACAAGTATGGTATGGGTACTGCTGCTTCCAGATCCTCTGCTATGACTGAGTATTTCAAGCGTGGTCAATACATTCCAGGTTTGAAAGTCAACGGTATGGATATTTTGGCCGTTTACCAGGCCTCCAAGTTCGCTAAGGACTGGGCCGTCTCTGGTAATGGTCCATTGGTGTTGGAATACGAAACTTACAGATACGGTGGTCACTCCATGTCTGACCCAGGTACCACTTACAGAACCAGAGACGAAATCCAACACATGAGATCAAAGAACGACCCTATTGCCGGCTTGAAGATGCATTTGTTGGACTTGAACGTTGCTTCTGAAGAAGAAATCAAGGCTTATGACAAGGCTGCTAGAAAGTATGTCGATGAGCAAGTCGAGTTGGCTGACGCCTCTCCAGCTCCTGAGGCTAAGATGTCTATCTTGTTCGAAGACGTGTACGTTCCAGGTTCTGAAACCCCAACCTTAAGAGGTAGACTACAAGAAGATACCTGGGACTTCGCAAAGAAGAACTTTGCCTTCAGAGATTAAGAATAACGTTATTTCAGCCAAATATGGCAGGTATCTTATTTTTATTCAATCCTTTTTACAAAATTTCCATCAAACTGCTGAAACCCCTGTTAGATGCACAACTATTCCTTTTTCATTCATACGGTACTTTGCTCTCTTAAAATGATCTCCGAACCGAAATTCTTGGCTTAAAATTGTTTCCTCGTGTCTTCACTCTCTCTCTCCATATGAAGTACAAGAGGATGTCAGTTTATCTCCAGTACAACCTCTGGATCTGGCGAAGAACTTTGGTGATCGTGTGTACAATAAAGGGACAACGCTGCTCATATCCAAGATTTTGCTTTCTCCAGCATCTCTGATCCGAATTGACTTATCATTATACACATTCAAACTCTCTTGAATTTTCTTCACTTCTGGTTTTGTGCATTGCGCAATGCACCTCTGAACGACAGTCTTTGGATTCCTGCGACCCATTTTTTTCACTTTCAATTGCTCTCTCTCTCCATTCTGCGGTTTTAGTGATTGTGGGTCTCTCATGTTTTCGACTATCAAGGTCTTTGTTGCACTACACAAAATCATTCTCTTTCACTTCTAATGACATGAATTAATGATTGCAAGGGATGGGGCTCTGTCCTCCCCTCGCTCAGACCTAGATACATATGTTACACTAGAATTTTCATACATACCTACCTTTGTACGTTCTTCTGAATATTAGGTATTGTTACTGAACCTTACTACTTTCAAGCGAAGAACACACATTGCGAGCGTTATCACATGCGATAAACATCATGTGCTACTAAATCAATGCGCAGTTGATTTTCTGAATTCCTGGAAACCTTCCTAATGGGTGCATCATAGTCAAAAGGGTATCATATCCGGTGTTGATGGTTTCAGATTTGAAACAACCTCAAAAAATACAAGGATAGAAAGGGGAAAGTTAGGACTACCATTGTTGCCTGAGACTTTTGTTGACAGACTTCATTTGTTCAGAGACATCAGATAGTATAGCTTCTTCAAAAGTTATGAAATCTTGACATGGAATTAGAGGTTTGACACTACTTGTGGGGTGAATACTTAAAACCTAGGCCCAAGGCACTTTTCAAGCACCAAACGCTAGCTACGATTTGCACGGGAGTACATCAAACATATTTACAATGGGAGGTTCGGCTATGAATTCGCAGGATATTCTGTTCCAGCTGACAAACGTGGGTTCCTCACCAGTTCCTAAACTTGACATTACTTCTACTCCGACTTCAACTACCTCATCGCCTAGACGGTGGACTGAACTTTTCTCCAAAAAACGAGCTAAGACCCCCACTACTGAAACCCCATCTACAGCTTCGTTATCCGTGTCATCTTTCTATACAATGTCGCCTGTCAGGCCATCCTCGAAGCCTATCTCCAAGCCAGCATTTGCTGATTCTATCATGGAATATCCTCCAAACCTCGGTTCACCAGAAATCCAAAGCACCATTGGGAGTAGCAAACACACAAACAGGAAGAACGGTGTAAAATCATTCAAGAACGAGCGCTGCTGTATCTGTGGAGAACTGTGTTCTATAAAGGGCTCAACTGAAAGAGTTATTCTCCTGCAATGCAACCATATGTCTCATGAAGATTGTTTGATGGTTAGTCTGGCTTCAACAGTGCACAAACAAGATCCATATGAAACATTGCCGAAATGCCAGTTTTGCAAGACCGCTTGTGTACCAGAACAAGAGGAGATGCGACAGAAAGTATTCAACCGTATGCAAGAAGCTCAACCTAATGAATTTTACCTCGAAACTGCTGAGCCATTCAATCCCTTCTGTGATGAACACGCGGAGTATTCTCAAAGCGTCTCGGAGGTTCATTCGACTGTCAAAGCCCAAAATTCTGCAGTTCCTCGGTATGTGAATCAGCCCATGAATATCAGCAAACGAAACGATATACGCTTATCGATAGCCTCATCACTGAAACCAGCAGCGATAATCGTGCCCTCTTCGAGGATACCCGTTAAAATCCAAAGAACCAGAAGTATTAAAAGACAATCAACCTACAGGGGTAGTACAATATCAGGTCTATCATCGATAATATCATCACATTCAACAGACGAAACACAAGTATTATCATTACATACTCAGAGGCAGTATTTTATGCAAGCGTTCCTCAACAGCTTTGACACTGTCCAATCATGGGAAGTGGATTCAAAATATGGGCTTCTGAGGCTTATCGACAGTTTCCTAATATCATTTGATGCCAAGACTTTTCACAAACATGTGTGTTACCTATTTATGGAGTACCTACTACTCTGCCAACCAGATACAAAAAGTCCCAACGATACACTTCACTTTATGACATACCATAGCTTTAAGTTGAATAATCCAGCCCGAATTGAGCTATTGGATGCAACCACATTGGAACTTACTTCCAGTTCGAGTGACAGAATTCTGATTAAGCCTTCCTGTACAGACACAAAGCCCTTAGAAAAATGGATCACCGCTCTGTTTGACCCTGCTCTAATCTTTTGCGATAAGGACTTCACTTCTATTTCCCTTCCAGACTTCTTAGACAGCATTCCAGAATCAAATGAATCCGGTACTATTATTGTTCGCAGGCAGAGCACTTTAAGACACTCAAGTCTACCGAAAAGGATGGACCCAACTTCATCTATTTTAACCTCAGTATCTTCGATTCTTTCAATTAAAAGAACGACACCCGACGAACTCAATGTCATATTTCAGATCGACAGCAGAAAACTGACACAGGCCAACATTGCATCAATGAGTAACGTCCTTTCGGCATTGACATGGAAATTCAATTCATATAACTGCTGTCTAGTAAACGAGGATGGTATGATTGTAGAGTGTGGGACCGTATACGATGTGCTGCGAACTGGATTTCAGGTCACGGCATCCAATATACTGCAATTTTCCCCCCTTGTGCTCCTGAAACGATGGTATCCATCGGGTGTTCTTCCATCTAGTAAGTCTGCTGTTCTCATTGTTTCCAATACCACCATGGAAACCGGCAAATCGTGTTTATTTAATGATTTCCGTGCATTCACGAACCCTGGCAGACGGCATGTGAACGAGTTGAAGATCAAAGTAGGCTTCCTGAACATTGACTATAGTGACAAGATTCAAGAATTGGTTGAAATTCAAGACTGGAATGAGCTATTGGAGGCGGTAGCATACAGCTTCAACTTGAACTTTGATGATGAATATGGCAGCAGTGATTGTGCTAGTGTTACCTCGAGTGGTCAGAAAAGTGACTTGATCTCTACGGAATATGAGAGTGACAATGATAGTTCCTTCCCATCTTTCAAAACACATGCCGAAACACAGATGGATGAGCTCATCAGCGATGTCAGTGAAGCAATTGAACAACAAAGCAGTATGTATGAATATCTATAATATCTTGCTACGTTCAAGTTCATCATACAATTTAACCATCCAAAGATCTCTTTCTTGTCTAGAACGACACATGATTGTGATCGATCTTCCAGATACACCTAGCTTGTCCACCAATTGTACCTTGCCGTTCTTTTCAGCGTCATCAAATTCTGAAGAAGGGTTAAACATGATTCTTTTACTTGGGAACCATAACACGAACGTCCGACTGCTTTCCTCATCCCTACTCCTCCATCCGTCATCATACACTCGAGATAAAGAGTGAGATCCAGGGTTGATATTATTAAAGTCTTTGTCTCGGTCAAGTAGTTCCTGTTCTGTTAGCACTCCAGAATAAAGGTAACATTTTTCAATAGGGAATGTGAGGAAGTGAGTGTACTCTGTGGAATTCATAGCAACCCCATTGAAAGATCTATCGAAACAGTGATACATCACGATGAAGCCTGGAATAAGTATCATGAACTTTTTATTGAAGACAGCGTGCTTCCGAGCCTTATGATAAATGATCCCCTGGTGAATTATTGGACGAGACATTGCATGAGAGCTGACGTTGTATATTTGTGGGTTTGATTCCGAAAGCTCCGTCATCCATTTAGGAGCAGAGGCTGATATGTGTTTTTCTTGTATCTCGTTGATATTGAAAGTCTTGTGATTCTTGAACTTAGTGTCCCATAACATTTGGTGATCTTTCAACTGCCGTTCTTTCCAGTACTCGGAAATAGCTCGTAAGCTTGTCACCCATTCTTGACAAACTTCAGGATTTGGTGCCAAAAGAAGCTTACTCCGGGATTTGGAAAGTACTATTTCAATTATTGATGAACTGGTAGCATCCACTGATTGATTACCTTTCCATATCATGTTATTAGTTTCACTCCAAATCTTCATTGATTTGTCATATTTACCCGCGGAGTCAAACACTTTGAACTCTTGACACCTAGTTAGGTCAATGCATTTATCTGCTTTTAACATTAAGGAAATTTTTCTTAGATATGCTCTCAAAGCGATTTTGTCGTTGTTGGTGAAATCCTCACTGCTTGTCTTATTATTGAGCCAGCGAATATGTCCATTTTCATCAAGCTGGTATGGATTCGTCTCATATTTATCCGGAATTGATTTTATGACTTCTTCTAACTTACCGCGGTCTCGTACGATTCCATAAGGGTCCACTATATCGTCATCTGGCAATGGTGGTGTTGCTTTAGCAGACCTGACTACAAACAAGAGACCATGTATCGTGAACCAATAAGAGAGCTTGAAGTAGGGATGAGCCAACTTGGTACCTGCTTTACCGTGCGTTAAGTTGTTTTGAGACAAAAACCCTTCTACTGGCGGTGGCTCGCGTAAAGTAACGCCTTCTCCTACGCCTATAGTGCCCTGATACTTTACTGATCTTGGATATGTTTGCATTTTTCTAAACTCCAAGATATGAGAGTTTCTCAGTACAAATGAACCGTATAGTAGGTCCAATTGATTACCATAAGCCCATTCTAATCGATCATAATACTTCCAGCATAGTCCCATTAACTGATTGGCTCTATTCCATTTCTTAGCTAGCGTTTCATAGCCCAAATTTACGAGCATTTCTTTTATAACCAACTTCAAATACCTTAAAATTGGGAGTTGTAGAACTTGGTAGCCTTTCCTAAGGTAAAGTATCTTCGTAACATCCTTTTCATCGGTTGCCTTTTTATATAATTGATCCCTCACTTTGTCAGGAAAATCAACGTTTAATGTCAAGTCGATGGCCGGGATATGAACATCAATTGACTGCGGTTGAGAGGCTAATCCAATACTGGACCGCAAGAATATTAACCATCTACTGGATGACAGTAAATTATCGCATCTCAAGATATAAATCTGCAGCGGAATCGCAGAAACACTAGACTTTAGCTTCTTCGAACTTACTTCTGCTGATTTGATCTCTTCCGTCAACGAATCATCTTGCTTGACGATGCATATGCTTTTGTCCAAATTATTATAGAACTCCACCAGACAAGTCCTGTCCAAATCGAATTGCCTCTTGCAGTACCATGGCCGCTTCCCATTGGACTCTGATTCTTTGATGGTTCTTGAAGTATACATCTGCAATCGAACTGGGGCGTCCGGGTTTCCGGTGGCCCTTGCCACTAGTATATATTCTTTCCATCTCTCGAATATTCTGGTGTCTACCGTCTCATCCTCGGAGAAGTGAGTAGGTACTACTCTAGCAGTCAAGGCTTCCTTTACCATTATAAGCATCTTTTCCATCTTCATGATCCTACCAGCCTTTGTGGCCTTGAAAGTAGTACTCTCATGCTTGTGGTTTATGAACTTGCCGAAAAAGCAATCGCTGCAAACATTTGGCAGGGCATCTGAGATCTTATGCCCTATTTGATTGAAGGATACAAAATTCGGTTGTGAATTCTTAATTCTTGTCTCTTCTTCTCGTGTTATTGGTTGCGGAACAGGTCTCAACACCGTCAACGGCTCCCTAGTCGAGAAGCGAGTACTTCTTGAGTTAAAAGACCTGGCAGATATTCTGCTACGTTGTCTGTAAAGCAGCTTATTGCCATATTGATATTGTTGGAGAGGTTCATTCTTTGTCTTACGCCAATTCTGAAATCGCAGCGGTTCCTTGTCTTCTGTTGATGATTCGGTAGAGTCCAGCTCTGTGAGGCTCTCGTTACCATCTGAATCAACGGACTGTACACCATTTGAGTGTTGGTCCACGCGGTTGGTTTCCTGGCTGTCCAGTACAGGGATCTGGGCAGCAGACTCGTACACTACAACTTGTTTAGAAGGTCTTGCAAGCTCATCGAAGGCCTTATGTCGGTCGGAGCTAGAGCTTCTGTATTTGTTCCAACGCAGAATCCGCTTCTCACTATTTCGAGCCTTTTCATATACATACTTGATCCGGTGACGCAGCCTGATGTCCGTTAGCCTCTCGAACATCGTCAGCAAAGTGTATGAACCCTGGATATTCCATGCCCATGGTATTCCTCCCAACAAAATCGACCGATGGTTATCAGAAAGTTCCTCAGCTGAACAATAGGTAAGCTGGTGTGATGTGAACGAGTGTTTGGGGATCTCTAGCAGCTTTATGCCCTCTAAGTCGGTACCTTCATGTTCCTTGCAGTAGTATCTTATAAACTCCTCATCCGATAACACAACGTTGATCAAATCTCGTAATCTTTCCTCCATTTGAACTCATGAGCCCATTTATAAGAATTTTAGGACTCAATTGGCCCCCAATGCAGCTGTTTCAGTCCGTTTTAAGGCTTGTTGTTCTTGTTTTTGTTGTTGTTCTTGTAGTCAGATTTATATGTCAAACAACAGCCTTATCGATTTTTGTAAACCATTACTGTCATGGATGAGGTAGATCAAAGTGACGCAAAAGAGGCCAGACGGCTACCCTTTCTGCTAGCTACAGGTCCCAAAATACTACGCCGAGGATTTGGTATAGGAAATCCAATTGGATGGTACAAAACGTTTGTATTTATACTCAATTAAATAAACCAGTTTAGTTCACTGACACATGTTCATAAAGGTAAAATGTGTGGTGATGGTCCCAGTGGGGTGATAGACAATGGATTGATCCTTGTATGGGATCTAGTGTAGTGCCATTTGATGTGGTTGAAGTTTGTAGTGTCATGGAACGCGCTGTGGTTCCAGTACAAGTTTCTTACCCACAGATGAATGTGTGGGTAGCCAGCGCGAATGGTGTTCATGTTGCACTTGAAGTGCTGCACGTACACGGGGTCAAATCTGATGATGGTGGTGTACAATCTGATGTCGGCCTCCGTCAACTGCTCGCCCACAAGGAAGTACTTCTTGAGGAGTTCCTCCTCAGAAGAATGAGTCTGCTTCAAGGCCTCGTATTTCTGCTTTAAAATGTCCTCCACCTTGTCGAGATGCTTGAACAAGTTGAGCACCTCTTTCTCGTAGACTTCCTGCTTTTCAGCGAAGCCAGCCTTGTACACGCCGTTATTGATGGTATCGTAAACCCACTCGTTGATCTCATCGATTTGAGAGAGCAGCTCTTTTGGAGTTAAGTCCAGTGCAGGATGGGGGTCTGCGACGTCAGCAAAGGCCTCATTGTTCAAAATGCGAATGATCTCGGCACTCTCGTTGTTGACAATGGTTTCAGTCTTCAGATCCCACAGAACAGGCACTGTGAACCGCGCATTATACTCCGGTTCGCTCTTGAAATAAAGCTCTCTGAGTCTTTCAAAGTGGTAGTTGTGGTCCACAGTACCGTCGATTCCGTACCGCACAGAATCGTTCCCAACCTCCCCTGAAGTGATAGGTTCTGTGGAAGAGGTCAGATTCGCCGCAGCAGTGTAAGAAATCTTCTTATCAACGGCTTCTGGTTTGGACTCATCATAGGGCAAGAACCTCCAGCCGTTCTCATCCATATGCCAATGCACCACACTAATCCCAATGACAGATGTGAGCCCCTTCAGCGCACGAGTGATCAGCGCACGGTGTGCCCAGGGACACGCTAGAGACACATAAAGCCAATATCTGCCTTTCTCTGGCTTGTAGATAGGGTGTGACGCAGAGATGGTCTCTCTAAAGGAAGACACTTGTCTCTTGAACGAACCGTCCTCGCCTGCAAACTTCTTAGACATGGTGTAATAGTGTAGATCCTGTGTACCTTAGCTGCTGGTACCTGGCTGTTGGTGCCTTGTGAATGGTTATCCCATTTTAAGGTTCTTTTGCTAAGAAGCAACAGGTTTCCTGAATGTACCCTACTTATATACTAACGAGCATCCTGAGCTAATCTAGTTGTTAGTAGCGGAACTACTATTGCTAATGCGTCTTCTATTGCTCAGGGCCTGGTCTGCACCGTATGGGCTGGATGCATGGGGACCCTTAGTAAAGCATTAGTAACCTATTGTTACTGTAGAAATGGTATTTTGGAACTAAAAGATGCCTTTGGATTACAAAATCCTGATCTTAGTGTTCCTCTTAGATCTAATCAGCTGTATACGTACATATTGGTTTTAGCAGGGTTTCCTTGTACAAGATCAGACAACGTCTTCATCCAGGTCATTGGGTGAAAGAGCGACAATGCCTGTCTTGAAGTATGAAGGCTCACCCAAATCTGGTTTGCGGTACAGCAAAATGTGCACCAGGGCCATGGGCCATAGTAGGAGGCCCACAATGAAGCTAAACAGGCTGTCGTACTTCAACAGACCGTAGAATAGCACAAATAGGGCGCCCCGGCCTGGATACGAGAAATAAAAGGAGGCGTAGTGATGAAGCTGGTGAACTTCTCTGAACTCTAGCACCCCCAGTAGCACAGCAAGCTTCAGTCCAAAGACTGCTCTTACCAGCGTGGCGAATGACAGCACGTTGAAGATAGCTTGTTTTAGAAATAGGAGCGTTAACGCCACGGAAAAGGCGATCGTGACACCTCTGTAAACTTGCAACGCTTGCAGAGCCATACTCAGACAGGAACGTGTGTTATTAGGTGAAGGCTACGTTTAGCACGCGGTCCTAGAAACGCCATCTGAACACATTCTTCTCTTGTTCCCTTAACTTACTTGAGTGTTTAATAAGATTAAAGGCTTAGATTCCATTTTTAAGCTTGTTCTATTGTAAAGCGACTAGCAACAATAAGGACACAATCGGTCGTAGGTAGCATTGATACTGCATAGTTCACTGTTAGAGCTGTACTACCCCGTTTACACGGCTGTACAGTAGAGATACGTAGAGATCTATAATGAGCATATCAGTATTGAAAAGATGAGACAACAAGTTCTCGTTCACAGGTCCAGAAAAGCACTGGAAGGCTAATCAGGAAGAGTTTCACTCAACCATGCACAACAACACGCGACCCAATACTGGATCCAGCCACCGCTGTGGTGGATTCTCGTAAAAAAAAGTGGTAGTAAGGTCAAGGGATACACCCTAGCTATAGGTAATTAGTATATGAAGGCATTTCGTAATGATGATAGTGACAAATGATTATGGTAAGGGAAAAGACGTTTCAAAGTTTTGGACCTGTTAGCGTCCATCTGTGTCTGTGCGGTTCTTCCTCTTTTTGTAGCAGTGGGGATGTTAAAAAATGATAGCCAATATGAAGACACAACAGTTGTCCTGAGTGGGCAGTGCTGGGACAAAGGATTGGTAGATGGAGTATAAGGCATGGTTTTCGGTTAAGAGGTAAAATAAGAGATAAAAATAGGGTTCAGAAAACAGAATAAAATGTAGAACCACAAGAGCAGACGATGGGCTAAACAAAAGAAAAATAGAAAAACAAACAATCACTCATGATGGGCTCGAGTCGGAGTTTTTGAGGGTCTCATCCCTCAGAAAACCGAGACACGATCGGAGAGCAGAAGGAAAGAGTTCCCTTTTGCACAACCACATCCCAGATGTTAAATAAATTACCCACCAATCACCGGAAATTCTCCATTCTCCTTCAACACCAGAAGACACAAGAGCACCGAGAACTTCCATATATTATCTGTCAATCCTTTTCAAGAAAATTCCAGCTCCATGGTTCCCTTACATTCTTCATGTCTTTCATTCTACCTTTCGAATTTTCTATTAGAACAAAGTGGGGGAGGAGGAAACATTTGGTTTTTTTTATGGGGAATAATCGGTTATAAGGTTAGACTTCTCAGGTCCTGTATCAAAGACTTGGAGTTCGGTATGAATGAGCTTTACTTTTTTTTTTGTTCTGTTTGCTTTCACAACTATATACGCGTTCTTCTCAATACTCAAGAGACAGGATTCACAAAGTGTTTACCAAATTAAGCACCTTCAACCGGCTGGTCCTCCTGACCAGTTTCGGACATGTCTGAGGTCCACAAGGTCAAGTTATCTCTCAACAATTGCATGATCAATGTGCTGTCCTTGTACGACTCTTCAGATAAGGTATCTAGTTCAGCAATAGCGTCGTCAAAGGCTTGCTTTGCCAAATGACAGGCCTTGTCTGGGGAATTCTGGATTTCGTAGTAGAACACAGAGAAGTTTAAGGCAAGACCCAATCTGATTGGGTGGGTTGGTGGCAACTCTGTGGTGGCAATGTCGGAGGCCTCCTTGTAAGCTTCCAAAGAGGCTTGAGTGGCGTTCTCTCTTACATCGCCAGAGGAGAACTCGGCCAGATAACGGTGGTAGTCACCCTTCATCTTGTAGTAGAAAACCTTGGACTCGCCGGTTGTGGCGCTTGGGATCAAGTGAGTATCTAACACAGACAGGATGTCGTCACATATCTTGGTTAGCTCTGACTCGATCTTCGAACGGTAAGTTCTGATCAACTGCACCTGGTGCTCGGACTTCTCCTTGGCCTCCTCCTTTTGTTCGATCGAGGAAACGATTCTCCAGGATGCACGACGCGCGCCGATCACGTTCTTGTACGCGACGGATAGCAAGTTTCTCTCCTCAACAGACAACTCTTGGCCCGAGGACGCGACGTTTTTCATGTTCTCAACCATCTCTTCATAACGCTCGGCTTGTTCGGCCAACTTGGCCAAATACACGGAATCTTCGCGGCTCAAAGACATTTTTCTTGTAATATAACTAATTCTTCACGGAGTATTGCACGATAAAAGCTGTTTTGAGACCCTGAATGCGGTTATTTCCCCAGGATTTTCAACAACTATCAATTAATCTGCACATAACGCTGTTAGTAAGAGAACGATTTGAAAAAAAAAAATCCAGATTTTTGGGCGCTGAGCGAGGGGGAAAAACGGCACGGCCCTTCAGAAACCACAGAAACCACAGAGACTCCACCGCACGGCCTGCAGGCCGCGCAAGGCCCTTCTCGTCGCTCCGGGGCTCCCGTCTGTCGTGCCATGGCAGAATCAGAAAACGAAAAAAAAAACAAACAAAAATCATAGTGGCAATTGCGGCCAGCAAACAATACGCGCGCCGAAAACACAGATTCGCGCCCTGAACCCCGCCAATCCGCCCGAGTCCGCGCCTGCCACACGCCACACGCCCGCTCCAGCCCTGGCCCGGCCCTCACCCTCATATCCCCGCCTAATCTCCCACACTGGGCCCTCTGAATCTGGCCCCGCAAACGCCTCCCCCCTTATTCACACCCACAACAAATCTCACATACAAAGCCCTGAACTTCGCTCAAACACTCTCAATTCACGCTGTTTGGCTTCTCACAAATTATACACTCAATCTGCACTCACTAGCAACCCTTTCTGTGTTTAAACACTTGCCACCTTTTGAATTCTGTGTAATAGGTAAACTGTTAACTTAAAAACCTCGAATTCTCATTTTCCTCCTTTTCCTCTGTTTCGTCTTTTGCTTATCTTGGCCTGTTTCCGCGTATCCACCGTGTGATTCAATTGGGAGGCGTGGACGGGGCGTGTAGGGAGGGTAACTGGAGGGGTGGTGCGAGGGAGGGTAACGGGAGGGGAGTTTGTGGTCACGTGCCATTTGAGATGTCACGTGACGAGCGTCAGTGCTCTGCTCTGGGCTATATACGTAGATACATACACGCGGATGCGCATGCGCAGGCCGCTAGCGGCAGTGCTCGAACAGGCAGTGCCAGGTGTGGTCGGGCGCGCGGGCGTCCGGGGCAGGCGGGGCGTCGGAGTGCTCGGCATCCGCCTGGCGGCGGTTGCGCTCGCCCTCCAGCACGGCCTTGTACTTGAAAATGCTCTCTTCGACGGTGTTGCGGACCATGAAGTTGTAGACGTGGGTCTCTGCGGTCTGGCCGATGCGGTGCACTCTGCTGATGGCCTGGGCCTCGACGGAGTCCTCGACAATGGGCTCCAGCAGGATCAGGTGCTTCGCGTTCACCAGGGTCAGGCCGGTGGCCTGGGAGTGGGCGTTCAGCAGCAGGCAGGTGCACTCGGGGTCCTTGCGGAAGGTGTTGACGGCCTTTGCGAATTTGGTGGAGCGGACCGAGAGCACGCTTCTGACGGCGTGCAGGGTCAGCAGCTTGGACAACAGGTCCAAAAAGGGCCAGTGCGAAGAGTAGATCACGATCTGCGGGTTCCGCTTGTGGGGCTGCGTCAGCAGATGCTGCTGCTTGATGTAGAGGACGAGCCGCAGCACCTGGTCGACCTTCCCACCCCAGCTGTTCTGCAGCGGCATCTTGCTCACCTCTTCCAGGTGCGGGTAAGGCATGTATTTGCGAGCCATCAGGCGGTCGCGCTCCTCGGCGCGGGCGTCGGCCTCAGACGGGCCGTCTGCAGCGCTCACCTCTTCCTCGGCCTTGACATGACCTTTCTCCGCGTCCTCTGGGGGCTCCTCCTCGCGGAACTTGAAGTGGTAGATGTCAGACGACGTCATCTGCATCTTGCACAAGGGACACGTCTGGTTTTTGCGGAACCATTGCACAATAGAGTCCTTCGAGAAGTAATGTCCGCACTTCAGAATCGATCCGGTGTAGATGTCGCAATAGCTGATAGGACACGTGATGTTCTCTCCTTTAGAAATCGCGGACTTCAATTGGGTCAGAGTGTCCAAGTACCGAACCCTGGATTGCAGGTTGTTGATTGTCTTGCAATTACTCTCGTACACTTCCCCGGACTTCACTTTCTTCACGATCTGCACACGCGCTGCCTTGCCGTGCGTCGAGAGAGGTTGCAACGAATCAGAAATCCTCTGCAAGTAGCTGTAGTAACTGGTCTTGGCGTTGTAAATGTCGTTGAACTTTTTCAGCACTGTTCTTAAACGCTGATTCTCGTTGATGACCCGCGTTATCTCCATTTCATAACAGTTCACAAAATCTTGTACGCTGTGCCCAGCTGTAGACTTGTAACTTAGCCGATGCTTCAAGGATTTGTCAACTTCAGCTTCATTGAGAAGGATCTTTAGCGTATCTCCTTCACCAAAAACAATTCCTTCTAATAGTTCCTTCTGATATGCCGAACCAGCATCTACTTCTGGTGATTGAGGCACAACTGAGGACTCGCCGTTAACCATATTCTCCCGATTTTGGAGAATCAGCTCTAAAATGTTCAAAAGTGAGAAGATTTGGTCTTGCTCTTCGATGGACTTCTCATACTCTTTGGACTTTTCCTCCTCTGACTCGTTCTCGTGATTAGTTTCTATTTCGTTGTAACTCAATCCTTCAAGATCTTTCAGAAGTCTATTGAACTGTTTTACCTGCTGATTCATTGTAATGAAGAGCTTCGTCATTCTTTCAAAAATAGGCGTATGCTTAGCTAGTTTCCCGAATTTCCCCTTTTCAATGACAATCTCATGAAGAACATGTTGCTTATCATTATTTTTGCTTTCGAACCAGGATCTAACTCGTTCAATTTCAGTGCTGATGTCTGTAATTCGCTCATGCAACATCTGTTGTCTCAACTTTTCAGCCAAAGCATAATTTTCTTCTTCGAGTACCTGATATTCCCGTATTGAATTGAGTTCTTCGGAAGATAACATCTTTTCATATAAAGCATCATTGGCACCAATTTTGCCATCAGAATTCTTTTCGTTGGCCGCCTTCTTCTTTTTAGTTTTTAAAGAGCCTTTGTTTTCAGTTTCCTGCATAGCATCGATCTCCTCGAGCTTCTTTGATCCCAGATGATAGTAAGTTGTAGCCAAAAAAAAGTATGCTTGGTGCAGAGTGTGCAGTAAAATACGTATATTCGTGGAAACCTCCTTTGAATCCACTTGCTCATCTTCTTTGAAAATCACAGCGTCATATGTGGAGAAAGCATCAATTCCATAAATTGTCTTCAGGTCGAATTTGATACCTTCGATAAGTTTACAGAATATGTCAATCGCAGACCCAAATTCTTGATCCACTTCGAGCATTACTTGTCCCAGCTGGGCTTGAATAGAAAAGTTCTCTCTTTGAATGGCTTGGATTCGCCCACGTACTTCGTTTTTCATTGTTTCCAAGATCGTGTCCATATCTTTTAGCTCTTCGGTCTCTCTCCAGTTATTATACCGCTGATGATCAGTCATATACCTGTCTGATATTGAAACATGACAACAAACTGACCTTAGTCTATTCAGCCATATAGTGAGTTCATAGGGCTCTAGAACGCATGTCCCGTTACCCCTTCCATCATATCCTGACACAGCTAAAAAGGACTGCCATAAATTAGAGTAGTAATCCTGTTCTATTGGATTAAATTCAACAGGAATCAGGTAATTTAGTTGCGGCGGTATCTTGATTTGGTCTTGCACGTCATCCTTTCTATGTCTGATAATGAGATCAAATTTCGAGAAAACTTCAAATATATCGTCTGGACTACATTGACAGCCACGATATCCATCCCAATCTGTCCCACCCAAGTACACAATGTTATCATCAAGCGGTCTTCTAAAGTTAAAGACGTTCCTCCACAATACGTGGTTAACAATATCAGTGTACGTATCGAAAGGATCAATTCCCAAGTATGACAGTATCATACGCACGGATGAAAACCATTGTACGGGAGTCCCAGATACACCCCAAGCGTGAACGCAATGGAGCATCTTAGTACAGCGAGGAGCGGAATCGCCCATTGCAAGCATCTGAACTTCATCTAGCACAAACCGATGGAACTCTAACAGCGTAAGTGGCGAGCTATAGTCAAATCTTCGAGTGCTATCTCTACTTGGGCGTTGATTAACGCTAAATTCAGCATAGTGAACCTCGCTGGATAAGGTGGCATATGAACATATAACAACATCATAATCTGCTAGTTGCTCTGCCACGTCAGTTAGAGAAGAGGCATTGGGATATTTTGCCTTCATTTTGTTGAATCCCTCATAGTGGAAACATCTGAAATCCGTAGTTTTGGAGTTAATATGCATGGATATCTCGTCCAACCACTGTTGTAGAATGCTTTCAGGGCAAATGATCAAATTAGTTTTCACCCTTCGTACTGTTTTCCCGTTGATTGGAGAGATAAAAGTTGGTGTTTCCAGCGACAAATCTCTAGGGTTCTTCATCATTACTGTAAGTACTTCTATGGTTTTCCCCAGACCCATTTCATCAGCCAGTACTCCTCTTGCCTTTGTCAATTTTACTGGGTTTGACAAGAACTCTTCGCAAATAGCCCAAGCAGCAGTACTAGGTAAAATGTACCCCGTGAATCTATTCCAGAAACAATCGTTTATTGGCATGTACTGATATCCGTAAGAAATGTACCGGTTCAAAAATGCAAGAAGTTCTTCTCTCGTTATGACCTTGAGTTCCGGCTTCCCATAGAACCCTTCTTTTCTCAGCATCCAGTCAACGGACTCCATTTGGAAAGGTAGTAACTTTACCTCTAACGACGCCGGAGTATCTATATGCACCCCCTTTCTCAATGTAACTTCGCTGTATTTATCAACCATCTGATTGAAGTACTGTTTGATTCGCTTTGGATCAAAGTTTCCCTGGAAGAAGTACTGCGGATCTTTCTCCAGAAACAATTCACCGAGCAGTTTGTTTGTGTTATCGCTGAATCTATTGACACTGTTGACGTTGCAGTACACAGAGAACTGAATCTTGATTTTCCAACTATTGTTTTCACCGACTAACAACACCAAAGGGTGTAGTTTCACATCAGTATATGGGTAATTTGTTGTGTCTCTAGGAGTCACTCTTCTTCTTTTCTTTCTGCTTTTCTTCTTCTGGGACTCATTTTGTTCCTCTAGTTCTGACTGTCTCACCAGCTCTGCCCATTTCCGTACCATCTGCTCCTTTACCTCACAGCACTCAATAACATGCTGGAACTGTACACTCTCTTCAGTGCAGTGCCATTTTCCAAGCACTGTTGAGTCATGTAGGATCTCAATCCACGCCTTGTCAGAACCTTCATCTCTTCTTATCGCCAAATTCACTGCAACGGCTCTGAAGTTATGCTCACCTTTAATATCTCCATACTGAAGCTCCCAGTTAAGTATGGGAACCACATCAGGCTCTGCTTTTCCTTTTTTTGGCATTGATTCTAAGGGTTCCAAAGACGTATTGAAAGGATACCCTGAGATATTGTCAATAATCTCTACATCTTTCTCCTGCAACTTCCATTCCACACAGGAACCTGCAGGGAACTCTGCAGAAACACTGTCTGCCATTACTTCGCCGATTAGCAGCCTCTATTGCCCTTCAGCTGGCTTTCTTTCTTCAAATATCGATCTCATCTCTCGAAATATGTAATAGATTAAACGTCTAATCTGATATCAAGACCCTAGCGATATATAAAGAACAGAGTCACATATACACTGTAGCGCCAACCTGTGCGAAAATAAACTCCAGTAAACATCACGAACACGAAACTGGGTGGTGCTTACTTTTCTGCACCACTTTGGTCACCTATTCTGAGTTGTAAGGCTCTTTTACCAGTGTATCTGCTGTAGAACCACAGACACCAAAGCGATGCAAGGTATCAACTTCTTCCTATGTAGAATCGAAGGCTGTATAATAACTATGACTTGCAGCGGTGATACAACCTACAGCCATGCGAGCAAACGATGCGACAGTGCGGGATTGTGTTCCTTCCGAGCGGGCTTGTTGCACGTAGAGATCGCGTTTTTTCATCCAGTGCTGAATCTACCTACGCATAGGCCAGTGTGTGCGGCGCTAGGGCAAGGGTTGCACTGCTAGTGAACAGATTGTTGAACAAGACCGGGGCTGGGGGTCCACGAGGTTGTGGTTTAGTGATAGATGTCACGTGATCCAAAACAACCACGATAGCGTATTTCCATTTTGAAAGAGTTACCCTGCCTTTTACAGGAAAAGTGAGGAAAAGCATCTGATGTGCAAAGGGTACCCTATATGAACGGAGCAAATGGCACAACAGGCAAAGGCAATAATACTCTCACAATGCCGTGTTATGCAGAGCCGATGGTGACGCGCATTCAAACGCTGTCGGGGCAACACAGAGAACTCATTTGGTTCCTGTTGAAAGCGTTCTTGGGCTCCTCAAACTCCTCATTTCGTACTTTGCTCAGGTCCAAAACTCTCGAATTTTAATCAGTGACAAATGCAAAACCGTACTGATTAGTTAGCAATGTGTATAGCAAAGGCGTAACCAACTTGCAATCAGCAAGACTTGTTGTAGATAGCGAGGCAGCGCTGATTTAGTTTCGAAAAGCTGAGTAGTTAATATCAAGAATCAATTCAGCGAGCTCTGGTTTTCTGCGAGGTTATAGGCTAGATACTGGTGGAGAAGTTGGCGTTTGAAGACAAGTGGATAGTATGTTCAAGCTCAAGAATATGTTCAAGCGGAAAAGCCCGCCGCCTGTCGAGATGCAGAAGACCGGGAAGGACAGTACGTCTAGCGAGGACTCTACCACGCTTGAGATTTCGTTTCAGAAGCAACTGAACGTGTCAGAGAACCGGGAAGACAGGGGGAATGCGGATGGATATGTCACAGTGACTGATCGTGAGGCTGGGTCCAGCAGCACTGAGTCGTACGAACCGCGCGGGCAGCATATGCAGACGACGATACGCGAAACAAACACGCTAGATCGCGAGCTAGATGACGAGGAAAGCTCTGATTCTAGCTCTCCAGTTGAAGAACCCGAAGATGTGTTCCCCGAGCAATCTGAACTTAGGGACTACACGTTAATCCAAAAGATTGGCGAGGGCGCGTTTTCTAAAGTGTACCGGGGCATACCCTTGAAGCGTAACGGGTCTCATGGCTCTGCAAGCTTTGTGGCGTCCCAATACAAAGAGGTGGCTATTAAAGTGATCATAAAGCAACAGATGCCCACGGAGAACTCTCACAAGCACGACCGTAACAAAGACAGTAAACCATCTACCACGGAACAAGTGTTAAAGGAAATTGCCATTCACAAAATGGTGTCTTCTGGCGAGAATATTGTAACGTTTATCGACTTCCAAGAGTCAAACTCGTACTATTTCATCATTCAAGAGCTGTTGGCAGGCGGTGAGATCTTTGGCGAGATTGTAAAATACACTTATTTCAGCGAGGACCTGTCACGTCACGTCATCAAACAGCTGGCTACTGCCGTCAAACACATGCATCAACTAGGTGTGGTTCACAGGGACATCAAACCGGAAAATCTGCTGTTCGAACCCATCGATTTCATTGCGAATCCGCAGCCCAAACTACGGAAATCCGATGACCCTGCAACCAAGGTGGACGAAGGTGTGTTCAGGCCTGGCATTGGCGGTGGTGGAATCGGGATTGTGAAGCTAGCCGATTTCGGCCTGTCGAAACAGATCTACCAAACGAACACCAAGACTCCGTGCGGTACCGTAGGATATACAGCTCCCGAGGTAGTGAAGGACGAGCGCTACTCGATGCAAGTGGACATGTGGGGCGTCGGCTGTGTGCTGTACACTGTGCTGTGCGGGTTCCCGCCATTTTTTGACGAGAAGATCGACGTCTTGACCGAGAAGATATCTCGCGGCGAGTACACCTTCTTGAGGCCGTGGTGGGACGAGATCAGCGATGGCGCGAAGCACTGTGTGCAGAAGCTACTGGAAGTGGACCCGCTGAAACGGTACACAGTGGACCAGCTGCTGGAGGACCCCTGGCTGTGCCAGTACGACTGCATGGGCGAGACTGGCGGCGCGTCCAAGAGGAGACATTCGCACAAGCACTCCAGAAAAGCTTACAAACAGGACGCGGCCCTGCTGTACTCGCCTGCTGCCGTGGCAATGCGTGACGCATTCGACGTGTCCAACGCTGTCCAGCGTATCGAGGACGACCGCAGGATGACTCCAGGCATGAAGGTACAGAACAGTTTGGGCGATTTGCCAGAGGACGTTGAGGCCGAGATACACAGGGAGCCGTTTGCGCTGAAACTGGATAATAGCTCCATTGTGAAGAGAAGGAGGAACAACGTATGATCCGCCGCTGGCCGACCATCCGCCGCTCCATCACCTATATCATGTGACCTAAAACTATCCATCCGTTCCACCGTTCCACGGTTCCACCCACACGGGTTACCCGGTCTATAGTCAGTTCAGTCTATGTACATCACGTGACCACGCCCTGTCACGTGGCCGCCTCATCGCGATGCCCTGGAAAAGAAACAAAAAAATTTTTCACTTTCCAATGAAAAATCTGCAGTATATATTTCGAGATGAGAAGAGATAAAGGTTTCTCAGGAATATACAAGATTAATGGCGGGAGATTGTTCGGATTGTGGGCCAATAGATGAGGAATTTTATGTTGTATATTAATATTTTATAAGTGTTAGGTTTGTAGTGTTCTGTTGTTGTCTGTTTGATATTAGTTTTATCATAGGGCAAGAACTTTACTTCGAGACTCGAGGATAGAAGAAGAGAAGAACCATGTCTGACTCTGCACAATCTGTCAAGGTTCTGAACGAGCTATTCGAGAAGCTGTCTGTGGCTACAGCTGACAACCGTTCTGCTGTTGCGGTGGAGGTTGCGTCGTTTTTGAACGGTAACATCATCGAACACGATGTGCCAGAAGAGTTCTTCGTGAACCTCGGCAAGGCCATCAAGGACAAGAAGACCGCTGCTAACGTGTTGGAGGCGGTCTCGCACATTGCTTCGGAGTCCGGTCTTTCTCCTTCCGTTGAGCCATTCATCGTGAACTTGGTGCCTGAGATCTGCGCCAAGGCCGGTGACAAGGACAAGGATGTGCAATCTTTGGCCAGCGCTGCTCTTTTGGCCGTTGCCAAGGCCATCAACCCAGCCGCTATCAAGGCTTTCTTGCCGCTATTGACTAACGCCTTGAGCTCCACCTCCAAGTGGCAGGAAAAGGTGGCTATTCTAGCTGCCATCTCCGCTCTTGTGGACTCTGCTAAGGACCAGATCGCTTTGAGAATGCCTGAGTTGATCCCAGTCTTGTCTGAGGCCATGTGGGACACCAAGAAGGAAGTGAAGCACGCTGCCACTGCCACCATCACCAAGGCCACCGAGACCGTCGACAACAAGGATATTGAGCGTTTCATTCCAAAGTTGATCGAGTGTATCGCTGACCCAAGCGAAGTGCCAGAAACTGTGCACTTGTTGGGTGCTACCACTTTTGTTGCTGAAGTCACCCCAGCCACTTTGTCCATCATGGTCCCATTGTTGAACAGAGGTTTGGCCGAGAGAGAAACTTCCATCAAGCGTAAGGCTGCTGTCATCATTGACAACATGTGTAAGTTGGTCGAAGACCCTCAGGTTGTCGCTCCATTCTTGGAGAAGTTGTTGCCTGGTTTGAAGAACAACTTCGCCACCATTGCCGACCCAGAAGCTCGTGAAGTTACTTTGAGAGGTTTGAAGACCTTGAGAAGAGTCGGTAACGTTGGTGACGACGACAAATTGCCAGAAGTTTCCCACGCTGGTGACGTCAACACCACCAGAGGTGTTCTAGACGAGTTGTTGAAGGGCGAGAAGGTTGCTCCAAGATTCGAGCCAGTCCTAAAGTACATTGCTGCTATCTCTGCTGACTTGATCGATGAGAGAATCATTGACCAACAAGCTTGGTTCACTCACATCACTCCATACTTCACCATCTTCGCTCACGAGAGAACTGCCAAGGAAATCATTGACGAGTTCAGAAAGAGAGCTGTCGACAACATCCCAGTTGGTCCAAACTTTGATGATGAAGAAGACGAAGGTGAAGACTTGTGTAACTGTGAATTCTCTTTGGCTTACGGTGCCAAGATCTTGTTGAACAAGACTCAATTGAGATTGAAGAGAGCTAGAAGATACGGTTTGTGTGGTCCTAACGGTGCTGGTAAGTCCACTTTGATGAGGGCTATCGCTAACGGTCAAGTTGACGGTTTCCCAACTCAAGATGAATGTAGAACCGTTTACGTCGAGCACGACATTGATGGTACTCAGGCTGACACCACCGTTCTAGACTTTGTCTTCATGGGTGACGTCGGTACCAAGGAGACCATCGAGGCTAAGTTGAAGGAATTCGGTTTCTCCGATGAAATGATCAACATGCCTATTGCCTCGTTGTCTGGTGGTTGGAAGATGAAGTTGGCTTTGGCCAGAGCTGTGTTGAAGAACGCCGACATTCTATTATTGGATGAGCCAACTAACCATTTGGATACTGTTAACGTTGCTTGGTTGGTCGACTACTTGAACACTTGTGGTATCACCTCCATCATTGTTTCCCATGACTCCGGTTTCTTGGACAAGGTCTGTCAATACATTATCCACTACGAAGGTTTGAAGTTGAGAAAGTACAAGGGTAACTTGTCTGAATTCGTGAAGAAGTGCCCAACTGCTAAGTCTTACTATGAATTGGGTGCCTCTGAATTGGAATTCAGATTCCCAGAACCAGGTTACTTGGAAGGTGTCAAGACCAAGCAAAAGGCTATTGTCAAGGTCTCTAACATGACCTTCCAATACCCAGGTACCGCCAAGCCACAAATCTCTGACATTTCTTTCCAATGTTCTTTGTCCTCGAGAATTGCTGTCATCGGTCCAAACGGTGCTGGTAAGTCCACTTTGATCAACGTCTTGACTGGTGAACTATTGCCAACCGTCGGTGAAGTTTACACTCACGAAAACTGTCGTATTGCCTACATCAAGCAGCACGCTTTCGCACACATTGAATCCCATTTGGACAAGACCCCATCGGAATACATCCAATGGAGATTCCAAACTGGTGAAGACAGAGAGACCATGGACAGAGCTAACAGAGTCATCAACGAAGACGATGCTGAGGCTATGAACAAGATCTTCAAGATCGAAGGTACCCCAAGAAGAATTGCTGGTATTCACGCCAGAAGAAAGTTCAAGAACACTTACGAGTACGAATGTTCCTTCTTGTTGGGTGAAAACATCGGTATGAAGTCCGAGAGATGGGTTCCAATGATGTCTGTTGACAACGCTTGGTTGCCAAGAGGTGAATTGGTCGAATCCCACTCTAAGATGGTTGCTGAAGTCGATATGAAGGAGGCTCTTGCTTCCGGTCAATTCAGACCATTGACCAGAAAGGAAATCGAAGAGCACTGTGCCATGTTGGGTCTAGATGCTGAATTGGTTTCTCACTCCAGAATCAGAGGTTTGTCCGGTGGTCAAAAGGTTAAGTTGGTCTTGGCTGCTTGTACGTGGCAAAGACCTCACTTGATCGTCTTGGATGAACCTACAAACTATTTGGACAGAGACTCTCTAGGTGCTTTGTCCAAGGCTTTGAAGGCTTTCGAAGGTGGTGTCATTATCATTACTCACTCTGCTGAGTTCACCAAGGACTTGACTGAAGAAGTCTGGGCCGTTAACAACGGTAGAATGGTGCCTTCTGGTCACAACTGGGTTGCCGGTCAAGGTTCTGGTCCAAGAATCGAAAAGAAGGAAGACGAAGAAGACAAGTTCGATGCTATGGGTAACAAGATCTCTGCTGCCAAGAAGAAGACTAAGTTGTCCTCTGCGGAATTGAGAAAGAAGAAGAAGGAGAGAATGAAGAAGAAGAAGGAAATGGGTGACGCTTACGTCTCTTCCGATGACGAATTCTAAACGAAGCCGGATCTTCCATCATTTTAAAAGATTCACTTTCTAACAGCGGAAGTGACCAGACCTCACCCTATTATTTATTCCACTTCTATGCCAGATTAATACAGGACTGCTTTCATGTGCAGATAAAAGCAGTCACCTCTGCACAGACTTGGAAACGGTTAATGGTGGGCAATGCTTTCTTCTCTGCAAGACTAGAGTGCTAGTTTTTTATCATAACATATCCTGTCTTTGTATTGTTTAGTATTGTATAGTACTGTTGGTTTCCCATTTTATATAGAGACTTCATCAGTCGTGCTAACCGCTTATAAATATCACGTTCAAAAGGATTCTTACATTAAAGACTCTTTGTTATCAACATTTCACTTTAAAGACAAAACAAAGATTGAACAAACAACAGCAAAGGCATAATGAGACTGTTACGGTGTCTTTTGACAGCTGAATGTGTATTAGCTCTTTCTTATGCCCCGTTAAATGTGAAATGTCCTAAAGAATTGAAGCTAAGGGCCGCGACTGTAAGTATTCTAGGGGTTTTGGATATTTAGCCGCCGAAGTTAAGATTGCGATAAGGTATACTAACAGAGCGTCCTTCGACACACCAAAAAGAATGGAGCAATTAATGACCTGGAGAGCGAATATTTGGTCAAACATCAAGAAACGGTAAATGGTAAATTCTCAAAGTTTTATGAGGATCTGGCAATTCCCGGAGTAGATTTAAGCAGCAATATTTCCTTCCCGGTAATTTCAGTAGCAATTTCAGGTGGTGGATTCAGATCTATGTTGACCAGTTCAGGTTTCATTTTAGGTATGCATCAATATGGACTATGGGAGTGCACTAGTTACGTATCTGCTATATCTGGTGGAAGCTGGACTTTACTTAAGTTAATTGAGGCTGAATTTAGATTGGATTCGTTAGCTAAATTTGACATGGAGCGGCTTATGCTAGAAGGGATCCCGAACTTTGATGTTAAGAACCATGATTTGATACGACAGGCTGATTTAGGGAACGATGGGCAAAGTAACGCGAAACTGTTTGAAAGCGATGAGCAGTTCATGAAAGAGTTACGGAAAAAATCAAGTAGCAACAGGAAACGAGAAGTCGCAATTAGTTCAGAGCTTGCATTTGACTCGCTTTTAGATTTCTTTTCCAGCATAGCCAGCGAACAAAAGCTTATCAAAGAAGACGGTAAGCTCTCTTTGAATAAACGTTCGATGGAATCTTTGTACAAAATCAAGGGAATCATTGACGACTTCTTTCATGAGGATGAAAAGAAACAGGATGATGAGCTGGATATTCTCAACGAGTTGTTGGAATCCTTTGGTAAGTTTCGAAAGACTATCGGGTTCTACATCAACTTACATAGGCAAGTGAGGCAAAAGAAAGAGGCTGGATTCCCAATCTCATTTACAGATTATTTGGGACAAGCATTGTTTGACAGAATTCCGGTTGATAGGCTTGGTTCATCAAGACATCTTTCGGAGGTTCTTCTAACTGATGCTTACAAAAATTTCCAGTCGCCAATACCGTTAATCATATCTAATGCAAAAACAGTCAAAGGACCTCAGCTTCGAAATGTCGTTTTTGAGTTTAGCCCATTTGAATTTGGTTCTTGGCATTCCAAGGTTTCCAGGTTTATCCCAACAAAATACTTAGGGTCTACGGTGGAAGAAGGGAAGTTCATCAATTGTGTCACTGGTTTTGATGATTTGGGATTTATTACTGCGACCTCTTCTTCCCTTTTCAACAATGCCTTATTGTACATCTGGAGAACAGTAACAGTGAACATTGAGTCAAATCAGAAATTGAATGCCATTAAGACCATATTCGATATGTTTGGCGTGGGTTTTAACCGGCTTCGATCAGATTACGCTATTTATCAGCCTAATCCCTTCTTCAAGGACAAAAGCGTATTAAGTCCAATAAGTAACAGCTCTCAGATGCTCCTTGTAGATGGTGGAGAAGATGGCGAAAACATTCCACTTCGATCACTGCTTGTGAGTGGAAGGCAGATTGATGTTGCATTCATAGTGGATTCCAGTTCAGATAAAGACAACTTTCCTGACATGACGAAACTTCAAGACACATACGAAAACGTAAAGCTTGAAGCGGAGAAACGAGTGATTTTAAAAAATACAGAATTTCTTGAAATCCTCTCGATGCCTTACATTCCTACCAGGAAAGAGTTATTTGCCGCAAACTTCACCCTTTCATCTCCAGTGGCCTTTGGCTGTCATCTAGAGAGTTTCAATCCCAAATCTATCAATGTTGAAAACGATACGGATATTTCAATATCTAGCATCCCACCGATCCTAATATACCACGGAAACTTCCCAGTGTCCTTCCAATCTAACACATCCACCTTCAAATTGAATTATACCCGAACAGAATTTAATGGTATGCTCAATAATGGTCACCATTTGTTTGACAACGACGACAGACAGGGAGAATATTTACAATGTCTGGGATGTGTCATGCTTCTCAGAAGCAACCCGACTCTTCAATCGTCTTTTTGTGACACTTGTATCCGAAAGCTCTGCTATAACTGACAGCTGGCACGAGACTACATGAATGGATTGAATCTTTAGGTCACATGATCTGATATTTAACTGGATTTACTTCTTTCTTCTCTCATAAATGATCTTGCATCAGTTACTGCTGCTGCTGTAAAGTAAATTGAAATATATGGAATGGAATTCAATAAAATGGATTTGAAAAAAAGGTAAATTTGATTTCAAACGGTTCCTTGAGAAGTTTATTGTAACTGTCTTTGCGAAGTCTGTTATTTGATTCTTTTCGTTAGAATTGACGCAAGGTTGTTTCAAGATTGTCTTGAATACATCGGGAACAAGTCACTATCATCACACATAACACAGTGCTTCATTTGATATGAAAGGCCTGTTACGTTACATCTCTGTACTGTTCGTCCTTACTGTTGGAGTTCTGTCGAATGCAGTGGACCTAAAACCTCCAGAGGGGATGTCGTGGGAAGAATGGCACATGGCTGAAGAATATGACATGCGTGAGTACACTCCTGAACAGTTCTTTGATCTTCATGATATTGGACAAAAAGGATATTTCGATTCGAATGATATTCTAGCGATGTACGGTTTGAACCGTGACGAGATCATTGGCAGAGGCGATGGAATGGGCGACAATGAACAGAGTCAGGTCATAACTGATGAAATGCGGGAAAGAGCTGTAAAACTTATCATGCAGCTACTAGATGTGGATGACGACACTCGTATTACCAGGAAGGAGTACCTAAAGTTTGCCTCCAAGGGTAACAAACTCATTGATCTAGGTGTTGGTGTGGGCCACCGAGGTGACTTCGAGACAGAATATGAAATGCATCACTGGAATGAGTACCACAGGGATCAAGATCCGGACATTAAAAATGTGCACAAAGAAGACGTTGAGCATGAGCTACTGCACCATGAACACGAAGTCGACGAAGAAGCTACCGGGCCCAAGGGTGCTACTAAGGGAACTGTGGTCACTGACGATGAGATGGAGGTCAGAATTGAGCGCGACCGAATCCCAAAGAAATACAAAGCTAACTTTTTAATGGCATGAGACCGACTGTGTGATACCGATTCTTCCTTAATTTCGTCAGTAATCACCCACTTGTATACTATTTAGCTATAGGGAAATTGACCGCAGAGTTTCGAACAACGAATCAGAATCGAACCGCCGCTTAGTCTTGTTGTGCGTGACGTATGCTTGCCATGGGTACTCATTTGAAGCCTGTTCTTGAGCCAGTATGGGCAGTATCTCTGTGTCCTGTAATTGGATCACATGGGTTAAGTAGAACAAAGGTTTCTTGGAGCTGACATCGGCATTTTGAAGTGTTGAAGTAATCAGTTGTGAATACTGGAGGGCATCCAAGCCGTCTGATTCTCTGTCGTAGGTACCATTTTGAAGCAAAATCTTGGCGGCCTTGGTGTTATTAGAGATGGCTGACGCAATCTCGGGGACTATGAGAGCGGGCATCAGACTGGTGACCAACGACCCAATGCTGTAAACGATCACATCTGCGGACTTTACGGCTTCTAACGCGGCCCTGTTGGGCCTGGGGCTAAACGGGACCGCCGTCTCGTCGTCTGCAGACGGTCTGATCACGTAGCGCAGTTCTTGCACCGCTGCCAAGAGTCGTGGGTGCTGGTCTTCTTTGCTGAAATGCAGCTGTGAGTTCTGCACCAATGCAGAAGAAGGATGGGATATCTCCGACTGTCCCGTGATCGTGTCTCCGTTGCTCAAGACGACCTGCAAGTCCAGCGACGGTTCTTTGCTCGAGTCATGGTACTGGCTCACAAGGTGTGCCGGCAATTCGATTTTCCTGGGCACATCGACGCATGGACACACGGACACAGCGTCTGAGGCTTCTCCAAAGCGCAAGAACAGCTCCAAAGCGCGGTCGATCCCGTGCTCGAGTTCTAGCGACTTGAGAAAGATGTTGCCGATCGACGCCGTGGAATAATCGAAGTTTAGACCCAGATTGCACACTGTACTGTGGAACAGGGCCAGATGCGACCTGAGAAACCGTACCGCGTCGCTGTGCTCGCCAGACAGGAGTGTCCACAGGCCGTGCGTGCCCTGGAGCACCTGGTCCCACTCCTGTGCGGCTTCCTTCGAGTCTCTGGCCAGTCTGTGGTGCAGGAACCTGCGCCGAGGCTCATTCTCGAACAGAAACAGCGCCCTGTTCCTCAGGTCGCCGACCGCAGGGCCTCCGAACCACTTGAGCAGCTCTGACGTGGACCCGCCGTTGTCTGAGACCGGGATCAGGTACACGACGCTTGCTGCGCTGGCCGTGCTTGCTGCGCTCGCCGTGCATTGGTCACGTGACCCATTTCCCGTCACGTGACTGCCACGTGTCCCCTCCTCCGCCAGCCGTCGCATCCCGCGCACCAGCGCGTTCGCCGCCGTGCCTCCGCTGAACACCACCACCCGCATTGCGCGCCTGCGCCTGGCCTGCAACCGCGTTCTCCCACGCTGTCCGCAAAACACGTAATCGCTCTTCTCGGCTGCCAGAAACTGACTATATAAGGCTGTTGCTGCTCGAGGTTCCAGGCTGGCCAAACGGGAGCCGGAAAAACCAAGACCCTGCTGCCTGTATCACGTGATGCATCACGTGACACACCAAGCAACACACCACGTGACCCACACCATGAAAGCGGCAGTGTTCAGCGACTTCGACGGCACCATCACGCTGCAGGACTCCAACGACTATCTCACCGACACCCTGGGCTTCGGCCGCGAGGAACGCCTCAAGGTGTTTGCAGGCGTGCTGGACGGAACCAAGCCGTTCCGCGAGGGGTTCCAGGCAATGCTGGACTCGGTGCATGAGCCCCTAGACAAGTGCATAGAGCTGCTGCTGGCCAACGTGCAGCTGGACCCCGGGTTCGTGCAGACTGCAGAGTGGTGCCACGACAACGGCGTGCCGCTGGTGGTCATCAGCAGCGGCATGCAGCCCATCATCCGTGCGCTCATTGACAAGCTCGTAGGCGCGCAGCGTGCTGCCGAATGGGGCATCGAGGTGATCGCCAACGACGTGGCCGTGGACGCGCAGACGGGCCAGTGGCGCATCGTGTACCGCGACGACACGCCGCACGGGCACGACAAGGCGCAGACGATCGCGCAATGCAAAAAACGGTTTGGCGCAGACCAGTACTTCTACTGCGGCGACGGCGTGAGCGACCTGACTGCGGCGCGCGAGTGCGACGTGCTGTTTGCGCGCGCCGGGTGCGACCTGGCGCCGTACTGCGACCGCCACGGCATCCCGTACCAGCCGTTCACGCACTTTGGCGAGATCCGCGACGAGATCCAGCGCCGCCTCGCGTGATCGCGTGACCCGGGTCACGTGACCCGCTGCCGTTACCCGGCCCGGCCTTTATCGGCGCCGGCGCAACACCCACGCACCGCACCGACCCCACAATTTCCGGAGTTTCTCCCGGCCTGACCGGCCACCGAGAACGCGCCTGAAACGCTCCGTTCAGTCCGCCATTGACTCTGCTGACTATCGCACGATTTTGGGCTCCTGTTGAGGCTGCGACGCGGCACTTGGAAATGCCCAGAATTGCGTATGTATTGCCCAGGAATCGCAGTTTGATTTTCTGTTTTATATATAAGGCGATGAGATGAAAGACTTGGCAGTTGGCAATGACGAGAGTGGAGCGATGGAAAGATAAGTAGTGTAAGCAGTGGTTTAGATGGTAGTGCAACAGTGTGAGCAGTGGTTTAGACGGTAGTGCAAGCAGTGCAGCAGTCTGAGTAGTGCAGTGCGTTTAATTGAGAACAAGATGAGCAAGATCAGTGTCAAGACTCCCGTGGTGGAGATGGATGGTGACGAGCAGACCAGGATCATCTGGAAGCTGATCAAGGACCACTTGATCCTGCCATACCTGGACGTGGATTTGAAGTACTACGACCTTTCCATCGAAAACCGTGATCTGACGGATGATCACGTGACCACGCAATCTGCGGAAGCGACGCTCAAGTACGGGGTGGCCGTCAAGTGCGCGACCATCACGCCGGACGAGGCGCGTGTGGAGGAGTTCAAGCTCAAGAAGATGTGGAAGTCGCCCAACGGGACCATCAGAAACATCCTGGGCGGAACCGTGTTCCGTGAGCCCATTGTGATCCCCAGAATCCCCAAGCTGGTCTCGAACTGGGAGAAACCCATCATCATCGGAAGACACGCGTTCGGCGACCAATACAAGGCCACGGACGTCGTGGTCCCTGGGGCTGGAACCTTGAAGTTGGTGTTTGAAAGCGACGACAACAGCGCCGAGAGCTTCGATTTGGAAGTGTTCAAGTTCGACGAAAAGAGCAAAGGCGGTGTCGGCATGGCCATGTACAACACCACAGAGTCCATCACGGGCTTCGCCCACTCCTCCTTCAAGATGGCCCTGGAAAGAGGCTTGTGTCTGTACTCCACCACCAAAAACACCATCTTGAAGAAGTACGACGGTAAGTTCAAGGACATCTTCGAGTCTTTGTACGAGTCCCAGTACAAGGCTGACTTCGAGAAGAAGGGCATCTGGTACGAGCACCGTTTGATCGACGACATGGTCGCCCAGATGTTGAAGTCCAAGGGTGGCTACATCATTGCCATGAAGAACTACGACGGTGACGTCGAATCCGACATCGTCGCCCAAGGTTTCGGCTCTCTGGGTCTAATGACTTCTGTGTTGATCACACCGGACGGCAAGGCCTTCGAATCCGAAGCTGCTCACGGTACCGTCACCAGACACTACAGACAGCACCAGCAGGGCAAAGAGACCTCCACTAACTCTATTGCCTCCATTTTCGCCTGGACCAGAGGTCTAATCCAGAGAGGTAAGCTCGACGAAACTCCAGACGTCGTCAAGTTCGCCCAATTGCTAGAAGACGCTACTGTGAACACCGTGCAAGAGGACCAGATCATGACCAAGGACTTGGCCTTGATTTTGGGCAAGACCGAAAGATCTGCCTATGTCACCACTGAAGAGTTCATTGAAGCCGTCCACAAGAGACTTGACACTCAGTACAAGGCTGCATTCAACTGATCGCCACATGACGTAACTTATTGGCTCACTCTAATATATATTTATGTATGTTCTACGTGCACTACACGCAGAATCCGCTTAACGACAAGAGTTTACTGCAGATCGCAGATCACATCGGACACGTGATCGATTTTTTTCATTTCGCCGGTTCCGGCTTTTTGATTTTTCGACTTTTCGCCGGTTTCTTCATTTCGTGCGAAGTGACTGGAATTTTGACCATGGAAAAGCTATCAGAATGACTCAAGACAAGATAGGAACATGAACCAAGCTGTTGGAAGGCTTGTAGCGAGTATATATGACAATGTTTCCACTGTTTATAGAGTCCAAAAGGGCAAGATTCTACTGGTTTTGTCTCTAGGTTTTTTTTGTAAAGATTCGGAGTACTAAAGCAGTTATTAGCCAGTGAAGCGATGCTAGGATCAAGATTAGTGCCCAGAGTGGCCTGCAGAAGCCTGGCAAGAGCCAAGTCTTCGTCTACTGCAGCTTTGGCATACAAGCAATTGCACAAGAACCGGACCAGGCCTCCTTTGCCCACAATTGAGACACCCTCATGGTCTGCTAACAGCGCGATTTCGTCGATCCTGTACGAGTCTCCGGTGCCCTCCAAGGAACCCAAGAAGCAGCATGTGCTGAACTGCTTGGTGCAGAACGAACCAGGTGTGCTGTCGCTTGTTTCTGGGACTCTGGCTGCCAGGGGGTTCAACATTGACTCGCTGGTCGTGTGTAACACGGAAGTGAAGGACTTGTCCAGAATGACGATCGTATTGCACGGACAAGACGGCGTTATCGAACAAGCCAGAAGACAGATCGAGGACCTGGTGCCTGTGTTTGTCGTTTTGGACTACTCCCAGTCCTCCATCATTCAAAGAGAACTGTTGATGACTAGAATCTCGCTGCTAGGTGCCGAGTACTTTGAGGACTTGATCCACCATCACGAGCATGAAAATAACGACGACGCTATAGACAAGATCAGACAAAAGCAGTACCATCCTTCGAACTTGCCTCTATCTCAGGTGCTAAGGTTGAAGCACGAGCACTTGAACGACATCACCAACCTCACCAACAACTTCGGTGGTAAAGTGGTCGACATTGCTGAACAAAGTTGTATTGTGGAACTCTGTGCCAAACCCTCGCGTATCTCTGCCTTCTTGAAGCTTGTGGAACCATTCGGTATTCTGGAAGTGGCAAGATCCGGTATGATGGCCTTGCCAAGAACTCCAATTTCTGATGTGGAAGATGCTGATGGTGCCGAACAGATCAATGAAATTGTCGATGTTTCTCAGTTGCCTCCTGGTTGAAGCACGATCATGAATGACCCGAGCAGTCTTCCAGGCCCCTTCCAGTTTTACTTGGAATCAACTTACGTTTCCACTTTTGATTGTATATACAAGCTCTTAATATATATCCTGTGCAATGCGAGACAGGTGGACCAGCTTTTCTCCCCTAGTTTATATATCACTAATCGGTGAAGGCTAGCACTTTGATGTGTACCACTCACTTATCGCCAACTGTTTATAGTTTGCTCAAGAAATCGGTCTTTGGTCTCACGATGATATCTATGGTCTTATCATCATAGTTGTAACGTCTGGTTGTGATGGTTTTCTTGGAAGGTTTCAAAGGTTCTTCCAGTTTCTTCAGGGAGGCTTCTGGAAGAACAGGCTTTAGGAACTGTCTGCGTAGCTTCACTTCTTGGGACTGGGTCAAGAAGTTCTTGGCGTTCTCGAACAAATCAAGTACTTGTTTCTTTGATTTCTTGTCAGTGATATCGATAGCCTTCAAGTCGGTAATCAATTTAGCCTTTAGTTGTTCTTTCTCTTCCGATGTCAAGAATTTAATTAGATCCAGTCTGCTGTTGAACGCCACAGATTCGTTCAGTTTGGTAGAGACTTGTTTCAACAAAGCCAATTGATCGTTCAGTTTGCTCGATTCTTCCGATCTAAGCTTCAGTTTCAGTTCTTGTTCTAGATAGTAATATGCGTTGAATTGTGCATCAGCCTCGGCGAACCCGTTTCTCAAACACGTTCTGTACCTAACCAAGTAAGGTAAAGCGAGAGCCAATTCCTGTTCGTCAAACTCAAGTTTAAGTTCTGTGAGAGTCTTGGCGTAGGTTTGTTTCAGCGCCTCACGTTTGGCCTCACGCTCCTTCTGTTTCTGGATCAACGTATCCTTCATCAAATAGATCTTTCTGGGCAACGCGTTCTCTTCTGCCGCAGCTCTCTTATCATCGACGATCACAGATTTGCCGAATCTTCTTAGACGAGGTTCAAAATGGGGCAGTGGAAGCTTCACGTCCTCGTACAGCGACACGCCAATGAATTTCTTGCCTGGATGGAACGGGTCCAGATAGTATCTGACGTACCCTGGTTCCAGCGCAAACAAAGTGTGGTCCTTACCGATTCCGACGTTTTCGCCTGGGTAGAACTTGGTCCCACGCTGACGCATGATAATCTCTCCTACACGCGTCTGCTCGCCCTCGTGCTTCTTGGGGCCGAGTCTACGGCCTGCAGAGTCCTTCATACTGGTACGTGACCCTGCAGCACGCTTTGTAGCGGTACGCACCTGTTGCACCACAAACTTGGGCACCTGCTGCCATGACGAACTGAACATCACAATTCCGGTTTACTCGCCTTTCAGCCCTATAACCACTCCTTATTCCTCACCAAATACAGGACAGGTCTTGTCTAATGCAAAGATCTATTGCAAACCCCCTCAGACAACTCACAGCGCTAATTATATCAGCTTGATGTCCTCATCTGGTCTGTTGTACATTCGAATTCTGGGCCGGGCATCGAGTGAAAAATTTGGCAGTCTGAGTGAAGGCAGGGTAACTATGATATACCTCAATGACTCTTGCACAAACAGGGCCACTAGTCTGTCTTTAATTCGACTTGGATAGCTGGTATAGGTTTCCCCACCGTACCACGCCGTACTTGCTCATTTTGAACGCAATATGGCCACTTTTGTGTTCACTAAGAAATTAAAGGTTTTTGTGGCACACAAGTTCCCGAGATTCAACAGCTCACAAATCGTAAACAATAATTCTTCAGTCACTTCTAACGGTTTGATCTGTTTTTCCAATTATTTCCTCTTTCGGCCATTGCATCATCTTCGTCGCTCAGCTCTCGTCATACTGGCAAACGAGCTCACTGACACAAGCACCTGAACCACGGCATTACAGGTCATTTGTGGTCAGTTTGGGACTCGTTTTTCAGGAGTTTCGAACACGGTTTGTATAGTGGAGTCTTAACTTGTTGGCCGTAGTTTATTGGAGCGCTAGAGCTAGAGCTAGAGCTAAAGCCAAGAGCCAAGAGTAGTAAGGCATCGAGGCAAGGCTACTGGGCTGAGCATGACGGTGGAGGATAGATGGGGCGTAGTAATAACGCGACTTCAGGATCTGTGTAAGCTCGGGGACATCGCTGACTTCGAGTCGCTGGACCCGAAGAACATGAACTTCCATGGCATGACTACAGGCCAGTTGGCAGAGATCCAGGGCCGGCTAGAGACGCGGCTTGGGGTAAACGAAAAGATGCAGGCGTTGTGTCGAGAGTTGCTGGAAGGGTTGTGTTACGTGCTGGAGCACAGCTCTGAGGTTAAAAGAGAGGCCAGCTCAGAAGGTGTTCCTGCAGCTTCTGGAGCAGCCTCGGCCGGGGCGTTAGTCGGACGGTCGCACTGGACCAGCCAGTACAACCCTAGTGAGCCCATAGAGGTGGGCTCAGAGGTTGCGTACAAATCCAAGAAGACTGGCGAGTGGATCCAGTGTATATGCACGCGAGTGTACGGCGATGGGCTGCGATTCGAGGTCAAAGACCCAGAGCCGGATGAGTTCGGAAAGCCCGGAGGAATCTTCAAGTGTACCTCGAAAGAGGTGATCCTGATCCCTCCTGTTCACGCCAGGAAGCACCAGATGCCGAACTACCCTGTGTCTACGAAGGTCCTGGCTCGGTACCCAGAGACCACGACTTTTTACCCAGCAGTGGTCTGTGGAAGCAAGAGAGACGGTACATGCAAGCTCCGGTTCGATGGTGAGGAGGAAATTGACAAGGAGACAGAGGTAGAACGCCGGCTCGTGTTGCCCTACCCCTCTAGAAGATGACCATTTGATCCAGTGGGACTTTCATTTCGTAATTATGTATAAAAGGACGGGTATGAACAAGTTAATCCAAAGTCCAAGCGAATCCCTGGCACAAACAAGGCCAAATTGACAAACCCCAAGGCCACAACGGCAATGACCCGCTGGACCCTTAAATCGCTAGCCAGATTTTGTTTGTTGGCGTTGGTCGTCAATTTGGTGGTCAAACTGACCAAAGCACCGCTCAAACGGTGTTTGTATAGATGGATTACCACTTGCCCCAACGGTGGAGAACCATGTGTGTTCTGGTGGCAAAGGTCTAGTACGCTCGAATTCTTAGTATGGAGTATACTTGACCGAGTATCTACGGAATAGTTAAAGGATAGTTTTGTCCTGTATGTATCTATAAAAGATGGACTTTAAGAGTTTTATACATCTGGTTTAAGTTCAATGCCACCAACGGTCCAAATCTCGTTTTCGTCCTCAAATCTGTCCGAAAACATCGCTTCAGCGTCACCACCAGCAGCGATCTTCTCTCTCTCGACGCTAGCCAGTCTTTTACCGACTCTTTTCGTGTAATCACCAATCGACCGAAGTTGCAAAGCTTCGCCTTTACTGTTTTCCACCGTCTGGCCTGGTAGCTGTGAAAACCATGTGTTGAACGAGTCCATTTCAGGCTCTTCGACAAGGTGGAACATAGCCAAGTATGCCTTTTCGGCAGCCAGCTTGATAGGAATAATAGGGTCGCGCAAACATGAGAACACAGAAGGCCCAAGAATATCGTAGTATGGAGCGATAGTCTTGGAATGGTTAAATCTGGCTAATGTTCTTATGATTACAAGAGATATTCTTCGGGTATCCAGAGAATTGCTGTTAGGTTGTAACACACACTTTGCGATTTGATGAATCAGTTTTGCAACATTAGGTTGGCCGATTGTGAACGGTTGAGAACTCTTCAATTTGGAGTGAGGAGAACTGTATTGTTCCTCTAATAACAACGTTTTACCAATAGCGAGCAGGCCGTTATCGGAGAAGTAAGGGTTGGTGGATTCAGCGGCATCGATCATGTAGCTTACGCACTCGTCGATTAGACCAGTCTCAAAGATATGGCTAGGAGCATCACGTAAGAACGAGTTCAAAGTCAGAATGCCAAACTTACCAGAGTCATCAGATAACGAACTGTCAAGTACTTTATTTTGTAATATCTTACTGGCTTCCTCTTTGGTCAAAATGTTGGACAAAGACCCGATTAGTTTAGCGTATGCGATTGCTAGATTGTCATTTGCGGAAAGCATTTCCTCTTCGATCAAATTCAAGATGGTTGTTTTAGATGTTTGGTTCAGTTTGGATCCTGCCTTGGAAACGGCTTCCAATAGAGCCCTCAGCATTGCAGTCTTGACACCATCGTCAGTGGTTTGTTTGGTTCCAGTCACCAATTCCACGACCAAAGGATCAACTCTAGGCTGGTACTCGATTAGAGTTCCCAGTGCTTTAGCAGCACGCAAACGCAACACCTCATTGGTAGGGTCGGACAATGATTTTACAAAAGTCCTCTGCAATTGAGGAATGAAGGGTCTTAATAGTTGAGGTATCTTGGCAAACAACACGTTCAAAGCGTACAAAATAGCTGCCTTGATATCACTGTTGAATCTTTCCCCAACAACACGGATCAACGGACCAGTTATGACAGTAACATAAGTTTTCAATCCTGAAGCTGGAGTCTTGGATACAACATCAGCGATGGCAAGGGCAGACGCTTCACGCTCGTCACCAGATCCATACATCAACCCATGTAAAAAGATTGGTAAAACACAGCCAGGGCCCTTGGGTAAAGTGAACGCAGCGACATCCTCCCCGGGTTTGCCTGTCATGGACAATGCTTGTTTCGCTGGTTTGATCAACTTATCCAACATCGACTTTTCTTGATTCTTCACCAAGGCAGTTAGAGCGTTGAAGTTGGCTTCGACAATGGCAGGATCAGATTCATTTAAAGACAAGATTGCATTGGTAGCAATGTCAGGAGTGTAAATGCTGTAATCCAATACGGTATTATTGAAAAACGTAGGGAGACGGTTTAAGATCACAATTCTCTTTTTGATATCCTCGTGCTTCAACAATGCCATAATTTGTTGTAGGAGAGGATGCAATCCGTCAGAATCTGAGATTGATAGGAAAATCTTGTCAAGTGTCGACTCGAGGGTTTCCTTAGTGTCTTCATTCGAAGTTTCTACAAGTGCGTTGACCACAGAGTTGATGATGGTGGATAAACGTTTGTGTAAAGCAGGACCTGCAACTTCAGCCAAAGCTCCCAAAGCATTCGCCTTGAAGGAATCGATTGGAGAGCTTAACAAAGTGGGGATCAAAATTGGGAAAATGACCTCTGACTTGGTTGACATGATTTCCTGCAGAGCAGACAATGCATATTCAGAACTGCCTTCTTCCTTCAACTTATTCAATAAGAATGGTATAATCGCGTCAATTGCAGCTTTGCCCATAATCTCTTGATAAGCGTCGAAGCAAGTTGCCGAAGCCTCTCTGACCGTTTCGTCTTCATCAATAGAGGTAGAGCTGATGATGTCCACGATGGTATCATGGTAAGATTCCAAAGACACAGCATTGGATGATTCAATAAGTTCGTGCAATGCAATACAAACACCTTGTTTAGAGTTAGAATCAGATGCTGCAACCAAGGATTGCTTCAGAGTTGGCAATAATTGAGACAAAGCGTTAGAACCCACACGACGAACTAAGTCACCTAAAGCCTGGGCAGCAATATGTCTCAATGTTCTTGATGAAGATGCAAGGTGAACAACAATAGTAGAAGTCAGCTCGGGCAAGATTTCCTTTATTGTACGAGGTGTGTTAGGAACCAAAGCTTTCCATATATCCACAGTAGTTGCCCTGACAATACCAGAGATATCCGAACGACAGACGAACAGGGAAGAAAGAATTCTGGCGTGTCTCTCTTCTCCCAAAACCTCAACCATACGTTTTCCAATTTCACTGTTGTAATCGGTGTCTTCCTCGTCAAATTCGTTCTTCGAAGAGATACCAGTGACCTGGAATAGTAGTTCACCTGCCAATTGAACAGAAGAAAGTCTGATTCTTTCGTTTTCATCGAACATGCCTTGCTCTAGTTCAGGCAACAATAAGTCGATTGCTTTGGTGGCATAATTTTTCACAATCAACTTACCTGCCTTCAAAGCAGTATCACGGATGTTTTCATCAGTGTCAGCTAAACCAGAGAGAATTGGTTGGATAATTTGATTGATGTACGGAGCGAATTGTTGACCAAAACATACAGGTAAGAACAACAATAGGGGCATGAAACCTTCGCGCACATATGCACGGTAGTTGGTGACACCTGATAAGATAGTTGGAAGCAATTCTTCGAGTTTCGATAAACCCAAGCCAGCAATCACTTCGGAAAGAGCTTGAGCGGAACCCATACGATCACCGGATTTTGTGCTATCACTCAAAGTAGCCAACAAACGAGGAATCAAATCTGGGAACTGTTCTTCACCCAATCTTTCGACAAGGGCACCAAGAGCACGTGCAGCAGTTGCTCTAGTGTTAGGAACGGGGTCAACCATAGCGATTTCCACCTCATCAATCAATTGTTGCAGGTAAGGTACTAAATCTTTAGTATCAACAAGAATTGCCATATTACCAACAATCTTACAAGCCTTTCTTTTTGTGTTTGCAGATCTGTCATGCATCCCACGGTGAATCACATGGATAATCAATGCTAAAGAGGGACCATCGATGTAATGCACAAATTGTGTCTGGATTAGGGCATCCAACGCCTCTTCAGTGTATTTTGTTGGATCGCCAATAGCATTGATCAGAGTTGGGACCAGTTTTTGAATCTCTGGATTTCTGATGACTTCACCAAATCTCTTCAAAGATTCATCGGCCGCCTTTCTGACTTCCTTATGAGAATCATTCAAAACACCTACAATTTCAGGGACAATTGTCGATAGAGATGCTGATAGTTGGGTTGGATCCAAGTAAGCCATATTACCCAGCAACTCCACTGATCCTCTTTTTGATCTCCAAGAAATATCATTCAGATTCGATACGGTGACTGGAATTAGTTTTTTAACACCAAAGCTGGTAGTAGATGACATTATTACCTTCGTGGCCTGAGCTGTGGCCTCCCGTACTTCAGGGACAGGATCGCCCAAGTTTTTAAGAATGTTAGGAAGAACTTCAATCACATAAGGCTCGAAGAACTTTCCTAAAGAAAGGGACAAACATTCAAACCCAAACGCTACAGATTCTCTTTTCTTCGGGTCTTTTTTGTCCTCAGATCCATCGATCAGATAACGAATTATGTCAAACTCAGATAAAGCCGCAATTCCATATCCTTTGACTAGACCTGCAATTCCCCAAGCTGCGCCTCTTCTGAGTTGTTTACCAGCATTGGAGTTGAAGAGTATCTGGAACAATGATTCAATGTAATCTAGCACTGAGTCTTTGAACAAAGGAACCAAAGCAGCCAAACATTTGGAAATCGATTTTTGTAGGTCTTCTGATGGTGTCGAAAGGGTATCTAGCAGTCTTTCTACAATCTTTTTCACAACTGGATCATTTGCTTCCAGATGTCTTGCCAAAGAACCATACAAAATAATAACATTTTCCTTCATCACAACGTCAGAAGACGTAGACAAAAAGTTCTCGAATATTGACATCAAGTCATTTAAGTGTTTCCCACCATGGGAGTCAATGATAGCAATACCAGCTTCTTTCATTTCTTGACGGACTAGTTCTTCTCTATCACCTAATGCACCCGAGTCTATCAAAAAGTGAATCAACTCCACAACAGCGGCCTCATCCGAGGTGAAATTCATATTCAGCTCCTTCAAAGCAATTGCACAAGTGCTTCTTGCCTCCCAACGATCTTTTTGCTCGGCTGCGCTAATTTTGACAAGACCATATTCATCCAAAACATCAGTTGGAGGTTTAGACATTAAGGCATAGAAGTCTAATAGCGATTTGAAGAACTTGTGGAAGGAACCTGTACTTTCTGCCTCTAGCTGGGTAACAGCTGCAGAGTATGCCTTGGCAGTGAATAATCTCAATCCGCTGTCGGATTGCTCAAAGAAGTCAAACAATTTTGTCACTAATTCAGGCACAACTTTAAACTGGCTTGATTCCCAGATAAACTTGGCTAGGTCTCTATTATTGTCATCTTCACTGAAGGAGACAATATACAGTTCAGGACAATAGCTCATTATTGGTTCTAAGTCGTACTCTTCATCCAATGCTTCTAAAATAGTTGCTTGAACGAACTGATTTGGTGTCATCAGACTCTTCAAGAGTAAATCGAGATCTTCTTTTGTGGGAGAAATAGAAATATTCTGGCAAAGAGAGATGAAATATTCCTTAGCCAACTTAGCCTTTGATGGTAGAGCCAATAATGATAGTAACACTGACAAAATGCTTTGACGAGGAATAGAGGTGTCTTGGAAAGCTTCTCCGTGGAATGAAACGATATCCAATGCAAGAAGTAGCTGCTCTTCCTCGGGGTCTTCTTCAACAAATTCACTACGGTTTGCAGGTTTGTTCGCATTTTTAATTGCCACTTTTTTCCCAATTTCCATTACTTTTACTAGTAGTGGAAGTATATACGTTAATGCCATCGATCCGAAGGGCAGTTGTCTGGAACCATGTTTAATTTTGAAAAGGGCTGTCAAAATCAAATTCTGCTTACTTTGGTTGTCAGTTTCTGGTAGGACGTGAGGCACTTGATGGACAAGTAAAGTTGCGTATCCTACTGTTTTTGAAAACATACCAAGTTTATCATCCAAGAGGAAGGATAGCTGTAAAAACACGTCCATTCCAATATTTCCTAGAAGAACAAAAAAGTTCTCCTCTTGAAGAATTCTAAGCAAGCATTTAACGGAAACGGGAAACCAGCCAGAAATACCATTATCAAGCCATGTAGCATCGGCGCTGATGAGAGAGATCAATTTAACTGTGTTCTTTACTTTTCTCACCTTATTATTTATGTCAAGTCTAATTTCAGCTTCTTTCTTGAGTTGGGCAGCAATAAGCTGCTGTTCCTCTTTGGTCAGTTTTTTATTCCCGTTCTTGGCTTGTTCAGCTCTTATGCTTTCCTGCCATTTTAGAATCTCATAGTCCTTTGAGTTTTTGTCGTTCAAAATCGCAGATTGTTTTGCAGAAAGTACGTCAACCACCAAGACTCCGTCTTCCCCCTTCCATATTTCAACATCCTGGACGGAGATGCTAGACAGGGTATCAGGTTGAAGGTTTTGTTCAATTATTGTCGCAAGTTTTGGAGAAATAGCCGTAGGGTTGATAAACAAGATATGCGCGATGGATTTGAAATAAGCAGTTTCAATTATTTTGTTTTGAGAGTTTGGAGTCGTTAGTGATCTCATTAGCTGGTCTAACAGTTCAGAACCATTACTTTTGATAATTTCTGCAGGATCTAAGCCGGCTTGGAGTACAAGACCTGCCCATCCATCTTTTAAGTTAACCTCATTCAGCTGAGAGGGCACTAGCAAACGCTTTAGCAATTCGATTGATACCTCTTTCGAAGGAATGTTACAAGCTAATGTCTTGAACAGAGCAGGGGCGTATCTCAAATTGAAAGCTGAGCCTGTCTCTAATGCATCGCACAGTTTATTATCTAATGCATCAAGGATGGCATTTCCAACAAAAGAAGGTTCAGAAAGGAACGATGCGCCCAATAGTGTCAGCGCTTGTTTTCGTTGCTCAAAATCAAGTTGATACGATAAAGTTACGTATAACCAAGCCAATCCATAATTTTCAGAGTTATTGTGAAGCAACTCCTTGACAACGGATGTGATGTTCGTTGCCGACGAATCTATGAGTTTCTGGATACATATAAAAGATCCTAATGCAGTAGTAGCATTATGCTTCGTGGGGTTAGTCAACACTTCCTCCAAATACTCAATGATCTCCTTCTCAAATTGTTCAATAATTTCAATATTCGCCTCCTTCAAACCTGCTAGGAAAAAGCTTAACCATACCTTCTTCAAGGGGAGTTTCTTCTCTTTCAACCCATTCTTTATCACCATTATGATAGAAGAATCCACACTTTTCAAGGAGAAAAGATGATGGAAAAAGGCTGAAAGCATGCCGCTCAATGCGAGTTCATTAGACTCTTTGGATATGTAAGTCTTCAAACCATCAACCACTTTGACAGAAGCTTGTTCACAAAAGGTTGGAATATCCATTGATAAATCTGAAATCATGATCTTATAGTCCGTATTAATGTTTGTCTTCAGACTCTTGAAGGATTCGTCAACAATCTTAACAAGGCTATCCTGATCATATTTTTCCTCTTGTACAGACCTCAGAAGTGTTTTCACAGCGATTAGTGACCCATCACGGGCTGGCTTTTTTGAACTTTTGAATGATGAGAATGTCTGGCTGATGCATTTTGAAGAGACAAACAAATTCAAGGTGTTTACTTTACTGGGGTCCAATGCGGAGTAGAACTCTGCAGCAATAGTAAATGATGATTCTGGTGACCTTAGATTGGCCTTTTCGAAATTCGGAATTAGGTACTTTGATACTTGTTCCTCATTGACAAAAGTGTGCAAATAGTCTCTTAAAAAGAGTTCTAGGCAAAATGCAGAGGGAGGTTCTTTAGCCAAGATCACTTCTTTTCCCAAATATTCTACAATCCTATCACTCAAGTTCTCAAGGGAATGAACAGATTGTGGTCTTTTTGCCTGGCACTGCAACGCCGCGTGAGATACGCAACCTAATGCTATAACAACTCCGGTAGCTGGGAGCTTTAACTTTGAGTAGTTGTCTAGAGCAAATGATAGGATTTCATCTACCATATTTGGTCTATTGTCCTTATCATTGTTCAAACATTGCGCAAAACACTTCACAGACTGCTGGAACACACATAGTCTCAATCTTCTGCGGTGCTGGTTTTGTCTATTAAGTTGCTGTTTTGCGATCTCCTGGGTATCTAACACAGTCTCAATTACAGCAGCTAATGTGATATACGCATGCAGCAGTTCATTGCGGTGTTTTTCGTATATGATCTCATCGGAGTTGGTGAAAACGTTGGAAAGGAAGGCCAGGATCCATTCGAGCAGGTTCAAATAATCAGCCACGGCTTTTGAGGTCCCATTGTGCGCCCTCGAAGCCTCGATCACCAATTCACAGACTCTGGATAAAAAATTGTCTTGCAATTCGGCCAACTTGGCCAATACGGCTAGAGCTAGCTGTTTTGACTTTTTATCTTGGTTCAGCGAGTAAGTTTGGAAAACACTGTCAAACAGTAAAGTCAACCCATTTGCATTATCCCTCGCTTCATCTGATTGAAGCCATTCTAATCCATGTTCTAACATTTCTAGTCTCCTAGTCAACAAGGAGCTGTGCAGCCCTTGCTGCAAAACAGGTTCGATCTCTTTCCATGTAGACATCCTTCTTAACAGCTAAACGTAAAACCGAGATACCGACTTTGTGAAACCTTTGCCTAAGGTTAGGCAGCTTTGATGTTTCTTATGGTAATACTCAATTGACAGTAGGCGCTATAGTACTGTTTCAAGCAACGTTAGAACCAGACATCAAGGAATACATCAAGTACCAAGTAGTTATCGCTGAGTTGTTACTGCCGAAGACTGGAAAAACTGTTAAGCGATGAGCATCCGTACACAGTGATTTACACTTAAAGGTTCAACGGTATATATATGGTCTAAGTAAGTTGACGCAGACTACTCCAACGACGACTGGATGTATCTGGGTTTGGATGAGTAGAAATGAATGCTGAATATACAGCAAAATGTTTTGTCATGTGTCTGTAGTGTTTGTTGCTGAATATGAGCAGCAATTGGAAGGTAAAAATTAAGAAAACGAGGCATTCAATGACGTCGGTGCTGTCTCTGACACCTATTTATTACTGGAGTTCGTCTTGGACCTGCCACTGCCTATAGTGAGGTTTGAGAAAGTCCTGGAAATTTTCTCGAAGGGTTTTCCAGTGCCTGAAGGAGATACAGAAGCCGAGATGTGAGGCTGAGGGGAATTCTCGTAAGAACCTGTTCTGGAGTAAGTGCGACCTGGCTGAATCTTCCGCTGCCGTAGGAGTGTGTCGTCAATCTCTGATATGCTTTGCTGCAATTTTTTTTTCACGGTTTTCAGCTCACGCGAGATGTACAAACAGTCCATACATCTCACCATCAATTTGACGTCGCCAACCAAAACTGCGGACTCGTAGATCAGCTCCATCACGTAGTCCACTGGGGGTAGCGAGTTGGGTGATGCGAGACTGTCCAGAGTGGCAAGCTTCTGGTTGTGGTACATGGACTCGTGTCTGATTCGGCTTGTCAGTAAGGAAGGTTTCTTGTGCTGGGAAAATCCAGATTCAGTTGAACCACCGGAGAGTGGATCAATCGAGTCTTCGAGCTCTAGAGCACGCTCTCTAAATGACTTCTCGATTTTATTCTTAGAGGGAAACCCTAAACCAATGCCCAACTCATCCGAATCGGAGCTATTTGTCGAATCGGTCGAATGAACTTCATCAAGCAATGGTTCTTCAATCAAACTCTTCGCCTGATCCAACTCATCGTCGATCTTTGGCATTTCAGATGACATTCGAATAGGCAAATTCGAGGCAGATGAAGACCGCAGTAGTTTCCCAGGTATGTCTTTGCTGGTAACTTCTTTGCTCAGGCTGGACTTATGCTTGGGATTGGTACTGGAACGTTGCGTCTTGTGTGATACGGACGGTTTCTTCCCTGAGTTGGGCATAGAAAAAGTACTCGGATACTGGACAGAAGATAGAGAATTGATACTGTCTCTAGGACTTCCAGATATCACAGAAGGCACGATCACGGCAGATGAAGTTGAATCGACGGACCCTGATTTTTCAAATTGATCGTGGGTCGCTGAACTGCTTACCGTGCTGACGGAGAATGCAGCAGATGCCTTCCTTAGATGACCTACATCGAAATAGCCATCGTCAATGTTGTTAAGGGATCTTTCAATTAATTTGTACTCCTGGAAGAAGGAATGGTTGTTCAAGTAATCTTCCATGGCTTTTGAATCGCCATCAAACAAAGCATTTATCCTACTCAAAAAGGCATCTTTGATTGACTTACTAATGATGAAGAGACTCTCCTCCTTCTTCCCAATGATTGAATAGAAAACCTCTAACATCAAATCGAATAATAATGGTACCTCATAGACCTTTGCCATATTTAATAGTCCGACAGAAACTGGCGATAATGGCCACTTCCCAGATATTTGACCTGTGTAGAAGAACTCTGCAAATGCTTTCACAGTTTCCGTGGGCCATGGCATATACAAACTTCTTGGGATCAATAGAGGCTCTATCAAAAGATCTGCGTTGATATTGTTGTGGCTGCTCACACTGTCACTGTTTGAAGCAAGAGAATTTCTTTCATTATGGGGCGTTTTCAGTTCGGTGTTATCGCTGAAGCTTCTATCTAGGGGATCGCCAATAAATGCCTCATCAATCTTGTTTGAATATCCACTTTCAGGAGAGATATGTTGGGCAAGTTCGGGGTGTAGGGATGACCTTCTGCTGGAAAAAGGTGACGTTGAAGTTCTGTGTCGTATCTCTGGTCCAAATTGTTCCGACAACCGCTTTGATATATTGAAATCATGTGGAGGATGAGAAGGTAGAGGTGGTAATGGATCACTTGGAGCAGGTGGTAACGGCGGTAGTGGTATGTTTAGGTTGAGCATCTCATCCGATCCATTGTTCTTGTAGATGGACTCTCCCATTCTATCACTAGTTGAACTGACATGAGAGATGGAACTCGAGATAGATGTTATGGAAGCCTTGCGGGAGCTCAGAGGACTATTTGCACCATAAGTTGCTTGCAATAGGATTTCGCTTCCTAGAGATTGAGAGATCTTGCGGAATTGGGAGGGATTCGATCTCAAATACTCATCCGAGTGCATTGCAGAACAAGAACTGGTCGAGTTCTTCCTGTTTGATGGACAGTTGATTTTCATTGGCTCCGATACTTCATTAGGATCTAAACTGACAGGTGGTGGAGTTGCATGTTTAGAGCTTTCGGTACTAGGACGAAATGGAACTCTGAAAATCATTCCTCCAGAAGAGCTTGTAACGCCGGAGTTTGCAGTTGAATGTCTTCTCAACGAGGTATGTTCAGATATGTCCTCCAATGAAACAATGGGGTCTGGTGTGTCGTCAGCTTGGCAGGATAGCACATCACCATCACCGCCACCAACATCAGGTTCAGAATGGCTAGACTGGGGATTAGGATACTGATTGGGGTTGTTTTCAGTAGACTTCACAGCTTCCGAAGTATTGAAGAATAATCCTGCAGATTTCCTTTCCACCGGAGGCGTATTACTTTGAGCTGATTGTGTGCTTGTACGATGACGACTGAAAAATGTATCCAACGACCCCTGAGATGTTGCAGGTTTCTCCTCATTCATCATAATATTGGTATTAGAAGTTGTCGAACTTGAGGTATGAGGAGAGTATCCGGAAAATAAGGCTGATCTAGAGACGACATGCGCTGCTCTGGGATTATTGTCCTCAATTCTTGGATCTGAAGCCACTTGAACATAAGTAGTTGCCAATAATCTATCAAAGTATCGGCCCCATCTCTTTCGAAGTAAGAAACTGGGTACAGCTACTGATTCGTTATCTTCCGTGATGAAGTTGAAGTCTGCCAGAAGTCTGTTGTATATTTCCAAAGAGTCTTTCCCCAATACCATTGAGTAGGAAGGAAACACCGATCGTATCGAAGTGATCTCGGAAGGAGGAGCCACATATCTACTATACTTTTCAAACTGATCCGTCTCAGATTGTAGTGAAGGAGTCACAGTTCTTCCTCGTGCTGAAGAAGACCTTGAATCTCTCAGCTCAGTTTGCGCTGAATGGAAGAGATTGGTTATGTGCAGTCCAAGAGATAGTAGCCTGTCAAATCTTTGTACAGATGGTAGCGAGTCTGGATCCACCTTGCTCCCAAGAAGCAAAGCCTTGTGATGCGATTCCCACAAAAGAAGTTTCCAAAATCTGTGCTTAGCTACATTCAAATCCCCACAGTTTATACTTAGTCTCGTCCACTTCCCAGATGTGATGTTGTACAAGAAACAATGGAAGTTCTGAGACTGCAAATTGGGATGAAACCCTGATATCACAATATTGTAACCGAATTTATCACCTGTAGGCCACTGCAAATTGTACGCTGTATGTAGTCTTTGTCTTCTCCGTTCACTGTTATCATATATATGCATTCTGACACCATCAGTCTCCGGAATCAACGGCAGGGCAAATAGAGGATTTGCCTCTACAGCGTAATTACTCTGGTTAGGTTCAGCAGAGTCTTCTTCTGCCGGGTAGTACACAGCTAGTGTCGGTAGTTGTGCCTCGTTTTGTTCAACTAACAAGGAGAAAGACTTTTCAGCTCCCAAAACGACAGGTTTTCCACCAACATTTATTCTGACGTCGTGCAGATCAGTTTCTTCGTTCCACATCTCGGTGGATTCCCATCTGTTTGTATCCAAGTTGAAAACATCAACAAGATCCACCGGTTGGTCCATATTGTTTAAACCGCCTACTATTAGCAACTTCGTGTCCAAATCCTTTTCCGTTTCATATAACACATGCATCTGACAATTAAATCTTCTGGTTACTAAGGGATCTGCGCTGACCAAGGTCCACACTTTCGTGAGCAAATCTAATTTCCATAGTTCGTTAGATGCCACTAATTCGTAATCCGATTGTGGGGAAACCGTCAGTCCACCAAAGAGGTACAAGGACCCATTACAATAGCATATCGAGTGGAACAACCGTTCTGACAGTGGTGACATCTCTACGCTTTTCTTGTTGTCTGCGAAATCCGTCTCGTACATAGTAGGGACTCTCTCCCATCGTCTGGAGATCAAATCCAAAAAGAACACCTCTTTGCTGATCCACTGGCTTAAACTGTGAAACGAACTCGAATCCTTACGCTCCCGTGCAAAATGCATTATGAGCTCCTGCTGCAAGTTCACAGACGTTATCTCCTGCAGATTCAAAGGGATTGTGAGTCCACCGTGCACGAATATTCCTGATCTTGCGAGCATAGTGGCCGCACCCGTCCTGACATCGAGCGTCAATCGTTTAGTAGCACATTCGTCAAGTCCTGCGGCGGCCTCAGCATCAAGCTGAGGCAGATGTAAGTTGTAGCACGAACAATTCGATGGAATGAGCAGAGGCATGATCTCTTTGCGCACTGATTTAGAACCCTGGTAGCTTCCAACTTGTTGTCCTGGTAAAAGCTATTCTTTCGATACTTGATATCCCTGTAATTGCTGACCAGCAGACCTTTCAAACAAAGTACTTTAACAGACAGTCTGCCCTGGGTTTAACAACGTCTGTATGCGTGCTTTCAAGTCTCACGTCAGAGCCAGTAAGGAACTGTACCTCTTTCAAGCATCGATGAGAAATCCAGGTTGTACACAATTTCTTTATTTCACTGATGTCCAATATAAAGGGAATACAATACTTTTAGCGATGAGATGAGCAGTAGGGAATACAGCGCGGCGCTCTCTAGCCATGAACAGCTGATATTTAGCCTATTGGGACACGAATCTGATTTAGATGGTAATTGAGTCGTCAATAGCCGGATTCTCTGTTGTGAAATCCTCTCTTATGGTATTTAAATGCATATATAAGAAACTACGCCAGAGCATCGCGGATGTAGGACCGGCCAGGCACTGCTAGCATCTCACTGGATCACTGAGAGCCACCCCAGGAATAACAGACACAGTGCGGGAGGATACCTCTGCACCAAGTTCTTGGGCTGAGACACGGTCCACATTGAAACGATCGACCATGTCGAGCACAGGGCAAACGACAGCACCCTTCCAAGCACCACGAGTCGCACCAGCGATACGTTGGGAATCCTGTTAAGCAGAGGCAGCACTAATGAGCATAGGACTGTGTTGATGAGCTGTGGGAACAAGCAATAGCCTGCCAGCGAAAGGTACGACATCCACGACATCGGTTCGTGCGGGTTCAGAAGCTTCAGATGCGTCGCAATGACGCTGATTACAATCCACCCGGTGATAAAGAAGGTTGAGAAATGGCCTGGCCCGCAAGATAGGAACACCGCGTACAAAATGATGAAGCACAGGGGCGCCCAAAGGTCGGTGCCTTGCAGCACATGCTGCTCTTGCGCTGTCACTGATCCCAGCGGGAAATTCGGATACACCACTTTCTTCAGCTTGTCGTTGATCTCATTCACGTCTCTTTTGAACGTTGCCACTATTGTCTCGTCCAGCGTGCCTCTGCTGGCTGTGCCTGTGGACCCATACCCTTGGTCTTGCACATCGGGAAGCGTCTCTACAAAATCAGGCTCAATGGTATCCATTTGATAGAAAACAGTCCACCTGGCAGGATATACTTTACAGATCCTTTGCTGCCACTTCTAAACGTCTCAGACCTGCAAAAAACATGCTCAAGTAACCTCTGGTAGGTTCACGATTCAGAAGGAAGGCAACATGGTTTTTAATCCTTTGATACAAAGCGTTAATATTGTATCGTATCAGAGATTGTTCACGCATAGTCATTCATCATGTGAGATTCGAACTGCCGCATTATATGTTTTTTTTTGGCATTTCGCGCAGACCGCCCGGTCCGCATTGTGCGCTACAGGGGGTTACTAACAAGCAAGGTATGTTAAAGAGGTGTCAGACAGACAGACTGGCTGGGCCAGGTCATGGCTCTAGCAGTTGAACCAGAGCCAGCTGGTGTTACCCTATGTTTCGTACGTAGTGATGGACGTTAAGGCGAGATAAGTAGGGCAAGCCGGGGGAAGCTGGTGACCAGCCCAACGGTGGTTCTGCGCTGATTGCGGCTGGTTTTAGGACGTTACAGCGGACGGCAGTCCTGAGCAGAGGCTTTCTGGGGCGCCTTGGCGCTCATACAAACGCACCAGCGCGCGATGAGTGCGTTTACTAAATATAGCAGTGAACGCGGGCCACGCGGCAAGCAGCCGAGCTACTGACATCTATTGGCGGGCATGAGGGTGCTGTGGTCGTGTATAAAGCTGTGGTGGCCCCGAGGGGCCACCACAGACGCGCTACTGCGCAGTTTTTTCCGTAAAATGGAGCCCCAAAACACATCTGCAAACTGTAATTCTGCGCAGCATGTGCAGGGGCTCTCCCGAACCGCCAGGGGTTCCAGGGTCCGTCTGAGATGTTGCCCCACGTCCATTGGGAGCCTCTTCACGGGCCTTCTGGCGCTTATCGACGGTCTAACAGCCATCAAACCAATCCACATTCTGCTCAGATGCCGAAAAAATACCCCTCAGAACGCCCAAATCCTCCAGAAAACTCATAGCTCATCCGCATGGTAGCACTGACACCACATATGCGCCCCTAAGGGCTCTTGGCTACCGGTGAAGGGACTCTGTAAGCCCTGCACTCATTCTAATTCGTTCCTCTCCTATAGAGAATCCCCAATATAACAATAAAAAGAATAAAGGTTTAGTTACAACAATTTAAACAACATCTGTCAGAAAATTGCAAACGGTGTAGCGCGTTCTTGAAGGCACTTACAGCTGTTCTGAGCGTTATATTCGGACTCTGCAGTGCTCTTTTCAGTAGTGGTTGGTGTATCGGCAGTTTGAAGTCAAGCTGTGTCGTGATAAGTTACTTTGTCATTAGGTAAGAGTTTTCAAGCAAGCGAATTCTGTACCTTTTAACCATCCATAGTCTTGAGACAGGAGTTGGGACTGGCAGGCGAAGTTTGCTGAGAGCTAAGTGAGACTGGACGGCTGGGCTGTTTTAGTTGGGACTAAAGAGCGGAGCAACGAATAGAAGCTAAGAGAAGCGAAGGAGGAACAAGAGTCATGGATCAGCAATCGGTGGACGTGGACGACATTATTGATAGACTGCTGGAGGTGCGGGGGCTGAAGCCCGGGCACCAGGTGGACCTGGAGGAGCATGAGATCCGTTACTTGTGCTCCAAGGCGCGGTCTATCTTCATAAAGCAGCCCATTTTGCTGGAACTGGAGGCTCCAATCAAGATCTGCGGAGACATCCATGGCCAATACTACGACTTGCTACGTTTGTTTGAGTACGGCGGATTCCCGCCAGAGTCGAACTACCTGTTTTTGGGAGACTACGTGGACCGTGGAAAGCAGTCGCTTGAGACGATCTGCTTGCTGTTGGCGTACAAGATCAAGTATCCGGAAAACTTCTTCATCTTGCGTGGAAACCACGAGTGTGCATCAATCAACAGAATTTACGGGTTTTACGATGAGTGTAAGAGACGGTACAACATCAAGCTTTGGAAGACGTTCACGGATTGCTTCAACTGTTTGCCTATTGCAGCGATTGTGGACGAGAAAATCTTTTGTATGCACGGTGGCTTATCCCCGGACTTGAACACGATGGAGCAGATTAGACGCGTTATGAGACCTACAGACATTCCGGACGTTGGCTTGTTGTGTGACTTGTTGTGGTCCGACCCTGACAAGGACATTGTTGGCTGGTCCGAGAACGACAGAGGTGTCTCGTTCACGTTTGGCCCAGATGTGGTCAGCAGATTTTTACAGAAACAGGACATGGAGTTGATTTGCAGGGCGCACCAGGTTGTGGAAGACGGGTACGAGTTTTTCAGCAAAAGACAGTTGGTAACGCTGTTCAGCGCGCCCAACTATTGTGGCGAGTTCGACAACGCAGGTGCCATGATGTCTGTGGACGAGAGCTTGCTGTGCTCTTTCCAGATCTTGAAACCCGCGTCGAAACTGTTGGAAAGGAACGTGGTAAGAAGGAAGAAGTGATTGTGTAGCGTATGCGCTGCGCAATGCCCTGGCTGTCTCCGGATTCTCGCCTCGTAATATTTTGTAACATAAAATCCTGGTCTTCCCGGGCTGCTCCCATCAGAACTACACATCCTTCACGAACCCATTCATCATATATATATAGCAACTTAAACAAGAACAAACTCATCTGTACGTTAGCTCAGACTTGTCTTAGTACTATTTTCAGAAAACTGCTTTCACCAATAGATAAGAATTACCGCGTTCTCATTCCCTACCCCATGTTTTATCTCACCAATTTCAAGTATTTACTACAATAATCAATTAGATATTTCAATTGAACATCTTTGAGTTAACATTACAGCGCCATAGCGCTTGCTAATCCTGTTTTCTTCGCTCCTCTTCGCTCTTTTCGTTATTGCAAGTTCTGGATCTTCAAGGTTCTACATTTGTACTACGAAAAATGTAGAGTTGACAAGAACACACCAGTTGTTGAAGAATGAAAAATGAGGTAAGACGTGTCTATTGAGCGATCTGGTCGTCAATTGTGGTACCATTAGTTTGCCAGTGGTGCATTCATTGAACTAAAAGTGTGCTAGATCGTTTCTGAGTGTTTAATTCAGGATGTTGGTGCAATTTTTGGTGTTGCTATTTGCCGGATTGTGCAGTGCACACACGGTACATCTGCCTGCGTATGGGCGCCGGTGTTTCTTTGAGAACTTGAGCAAAGGTGACGAGCTATCCGTATCGTTCCAGTTCGGTGACAGAGACCCCTATGGGACGGACCAATTGACGGGAGACTTCATTTTATACGGTCCGCAGAGAAACGAAGTGTTGAAGACGTTGCGGGACGTGTCGCACGGCGAGGTGTTTGTAAACGCACCATACACCGGGAAGTTCCAGTACTGCTTTTTGAATGAGAACTCGGGGATCGACTCTAAGGACGTGACTTTCAACGTGTACGGCGTCGTGTACGTCGATCTGGACGACCCTAACACCAAATCGCTAGACGGGTCCGTGAGACAGTTGACAAAGCTTGTCAGAGAGGTCAAGAACGAGCAGAGCTACATTGTCATCAGAGAAAGAACCCACAGAAACACCGCAGAGTCCACCAACGACCGTGTCAAGTGGTGGTCCGTTTTCCAGCTCATCGTTGTCGTCGCCAACTCGCTGTTCCAGATCTACTACTTGAAGAGATTCTTCGAGGTAACCTCTTACGTCTGATCCCGCGCAGGGATCCTGTCCATATCCGCGTATAACCCACATATACCTAAGTACAAACTCGAACAACACGGTCCGAATGTGCTGCTAGGCGGTGTCCATGGTGTAGCTGCGCTCCTGCGGTCGCTGCGCAGAGCGCAGCGACCGCTCTGATCACGTGCTGCGTAATGTGCCGCCTGTACCGACTTCCAACATAGCGTTTCCAAAATCGACTCCCTCTAGGGGTGCGGTCTGTCTGCAGACATGTGACACCGGTTCGAAACCGCACGGTCACTCCGGGTCTTTCTTCTGAAAGAGATTCCGCCTTCGGGCGGTTTTCGGTACTCCCATAAACAGCGAGGACGGGGCAGTTCTTGTCACGTGATTAGGTATCCTAGCCACGTGACACTGTCTCCCTCTCTGGCCGCTCGGTCAATGCAAGCTAACGGGAGCCTTCATCGGCACAGGACGAACCTGTTCTTTCTGTGTCACGTGGTGGACTTGTCCCACCGTTTGAAAATTGTTGCGGGTAACATTTGGTGGTTTGGCCGCGCGAGAAGTCCGCGGTTCGAAGCCCATCTGGTAACGACCTTGGTATTTAGTCTAATGACGATACCAAACCAGTGTTTAACGTTGAAGGGGAGTCTCATCCAGCACAACGAACACTGCTCGTGACGAGGTGGTGAGGATTGCAAGTCCCATGGTGAGAAGGTCCGCATTGGTCTTAGCAGATGGTTAGCCGTTCGATTATTTTTTGTTTAAGGTTCTTGTTCCAGATAAGAGTAGATTAGACAAGAGCAGATACAAGGTTCGAAGGTCATCGCAAGATCCAAAGAGCGATCGTGGCACAATGAACGGTAATGTGTATGAGGCAAGTCAGGATTTGATCAAGGGTCCCAAGGGCAAGGTTCTGTCGGCAGACGAGTGTCTGGGGCTAAGACTTGGCCATATTGTGCCCATTCCACTTCTGAGCAGAGATGAGCTGGCTGGCAAACTGCCTGACATGGACACAAAAGTGGTGCACTACTTTTTGACGCAGCTGGTGCTGCAGCGCTACCCGCATCTTGTGCGGCGGTTCGACGAGACCAGCCTGCTTACTCTAACATGGCTGATGGAAAAATGGGTCGCGGATTATCTGGTGCGCAGCGACTCTGGGGAGCTTTCTGAGGGTGCGGCGCAGCAGATCGCCAAGAGCATCAACTACAGGTACTCTCCGGCGGACATTTGAGCCTTTGGAGATGGGATAGAGTCGATGAGTTGTTGATTTTGCCGGATTTGCGGCGTGAAAAGGCATTCAAATGGGGAGCAAGCTATACTACGTGATAGCTGGGATCCGCAGCTATCGTTTGGTGTGTTTTCTGGAGTCATTGCTTGTCATTCTGGTGTGCTAGGCCCTTCTTTGCTCATTCCCTTCTTGCTTTTCCAGTACTAGGACGCAAATTTTACGAAGAGAAAAGTTTCAACCATTTGAGCCATGCGATGAGGTTGAAAACAGAGAAGGATTACACTGGTTTGCGAAGGGTTTATGGACCCTGTGAGAAGATCAGTAGCCGGTTCAGTGACACAGCAATTATGGCCAGAAGAAAGAACCAGAGAAAAGGGCCCAAGAAAACGTTTGGTGCTCGCGATGACTCGAACAACCAAAAGAACTGGACGGAGCTTGTGAAGGAAAACGAGAGATGGGAATCTTACTACAAGGATTTGGGCGTGATCCCTGAGGAGGAGTGGGAGACCTTCAAGAAGACGTGTCAGACCCAGTTGCCTTTGACTTTCAGGATTACTGGATCGCGCAAACATGCCAAGGAAGTGTTGCAACTGTTCCTCGAAAACCATCTGCCCAACTTGAGCAATGTGACGTGGGAAGGTGAGGCCGTGAAGCCACCAATGTCTTTGCCGTGGTATCCAGAGAACTTGGGGTGGCAACTAGACGTCTCAAAGAGTGTTATCAGAAAGAACGAGCAGTTTGCCCGTATGCAGAGATTCTTGGTCGTGGAAAATGCAGTCGGCAACATATCGAGACAAGAAGCTGTTTCGATGATCCCACCTATCGTGCTAGATGTGAAACCACATCATTATGTTTTGGACATGTGTGCGGCACCTGGCTCTAAAACTGCTCAATTGATTGAGGCTCTACACACTGAGTCTGACGAGCCATCTGGATTTGTGATGGCTAATGACGCCGATTACAAGAGATCTCACATGTTGGTCCATCAGTTGAAACGTCTGAACTCTGCAAACTTGATTGTGGTGAACCATGACGCTCAGTTCTTCCCTCGTATCAGAGTTGATTCTCCAGATGCGAAGGCTAAGTCTTCTGCGCCTCAATACTTGAAGTTTGACAGAGTTCTATGTGACGTTCCTTGCTCGGGAGACGGTACCATGAGAAAGAATGTGAATGTATGGAAAGACTGGGGTACAGCTTCGGGACTAGGTTTGCATACTGTTCAATTGAACATATTGGAGAGAGGTTTGAATCTTTTGAAAGAAGGTGGTAAGCTTGTCTACTCTACTTGTTCCTTGAACCCAATCGAAAACGAAGCTGTCGTTGCAGCTGCTTTAAGAAGATGGGGTGATAAGGTTAGACTGTTCAACTGTGACGATCAACTACCAGGTCTAATCAGATCCAAGGGTATCAGCCAATGGAAGGTATATGATAAGCAGTTTCAATTGAGAGAAAAGGGTGACGAAAACTGTCTAGAGTCTTGGTTCCCTCCTACTGCGGAAGAAGCCGAAAAATTCCATTTGGAAAACTGTATTAGAGTTTACCAGCATCAGCAGAACACTGGAGGATTCTTCATTACAGTTTTCGAGAAGCTAAGTGTCGACTCTGCTGATGGTGCTGCTGAATCGACTCCTGCTCCAACTTCTGCAAAGACGGATGAAGAACCAGAGCCAAAGAAAGCAAAAGTGGATACATCTTCCACAGCAGCGCAGATTCAAAAGAAGGAAAAGCTACCTCGTGATGCAAATGAAGAGCCTTTTGTCTTTGTTGATCCTAAGCATCCTGAACTGGCTAAGTGCTGGTCATTCTATGGCATTGACGACAACTTCGACAAGACTTCTTGCTTGGTTCGTAATGCGTCTGGAGAGCCAACAAGAACGATTTACCATGTGGCTACACCTCTAAAACAGTTGATTGTCAACAACGAGGACAGATTAAAGATCGTGTACTCTGGTGTTAAGTTGTTCGTATCACAAAGATCTGACATTGAGTGCTCGTGGAGAATTCAGTCTGAATCCCTGCCAATCATGAAACAACACATGAAATCCGATAGAATTGTTCCTGGTAATATGAATATGTTGAAGACGCTGCTAACGGAAGCGTTCCCAAGATACGAAGATTTGATCAAGGACAACATAGATCCAGAATTCGTCTCGAAGACCCAGAAACTAAGTGCAGGATGTACCTTCATCAGAGTAGACAGAAACGATCCCGCAAAAGAAGACTTGTTCTTGCCAATATGGAATGGATCCAAGTGTATCAATCTGATGGTGTGTAAAGAAGACGCTCACGAGTTACTGTACAGAATTTTCGGTATTGAGACCACCAGTAAACAAAACCCAAAGGCAGAACATATGGCCAAGAAGGCTCAAGAAGCATTGGATGCTGCTGATTCTCAGACCGAAGAAGAAAAGCCAAAAAACGATGAGGAAGTTGTAGAAACCACTGAAACAAAGGATTCCAATTGATAGAGCATGTTCCGAAACGTTCTTCAGAAATTCGCTTCATGTATTAGGTCTATTAATAAATTATATGTACATCTTGAGAACAATCACTCTGATATTACAAACGGTCTACTGTAGCCAAAAGTTATGTATAAATGCGACTGAGATTCTTGGTGACATATGTGAACAAGCGCAGTTTTATGAAGCGCCCATTGTATATACAGCAAAGGCTCTTTGAAGTTGACGACGGACGCTGATCTTTTGGGCACCAACGAAACTGTCAACAGTCACTTTGATGGCTCTGTCCAAATCCCACGATGAAACAAACTCTGAGAGTCTCATCTTGGCAAAAGATTCAGCTATTCTTAAAATGGATTCTAAATGACGCACGGTGATCGGGAACGACCCCGTGGTGACACTCTCACGTCTCAAGTCGGCATATACCCTGCTAACTTTGTCCATATCCATTTGGTGTAGTTTGGGATACACTTTGGTTCGAGCATAATGAATATATTTCATCAGTAGATGTTGTGGAATTGGAGAAATTTCTTCTTCTCTTCGACGATGGCTTTGTAACCTTCTTTGTTTCGCCGATACTGGGACACCGTCATTTGCTTCTTCGTCTCCATTGTCTTCTTCTGCTCTATTATCATTGGCATCATCCAAGTCTTTATCCGGATGTGATCTTATGTGAGAGTCAACAACGAAAGAGGCTAATCTTTCGTCACTTTCCTCGTCAACCAAGTCTCTCACAACACAAAGAATATCAAATCTGGACAAGATGGGTTCTGTTAGATTCACGTTTTGGGATAATGGTAGAGTAGAATTATATCTTCCTCCAATTGGGTTAGCAGCAGCCATGATACAACAACGAGCTTGTAACGTGGTGACGATACCTGCCTTGGAAATAGAAATACTTTGTTGTTCCATAGCTTCGTGGATAGAAGTACGATCCTGGTCGTTCATCTTGTCAAATTCATCGATCAGACAAACACCCTTGTCAGCTAACACCAAGGCACCACCTTCAAGCGTCCATTCTTTAGTAATTTGATCTTTTCTGACAGATGCTGTCAAACCAACAGCAGAAGCACCTTGACCTGTTGCGAAAACCGCTCTGTTTGCGGTTTTCTCCACATATTTCAAAATCTGTGACTTGGCAGTACCGGGATCACCCAACAGAAGAATGTTAATGTCACCTCGAATTGAATGTTTTCCGTTAACATTCTTAGGAACACCACCAAATAACGAACATGCTATGGCAGTTTTGATGTCTCTGTGACCATAAATGGAAGGTGCCATAGAAGATATTATCTTGTCTATGATTTTCCTATCACGAGACATCTTTCTGAATTCACGTTCTTCATCCTCAGTCCAGCTAAACGCATCCAACCCTTCTTGATCTTCACCATCTTGCAAGCCACCTTCTCGCCTTTTCACCGAATTGGCTTCTAGCACGGTTGCGAACACAGGGAACCCGTTTCTTGCGTTCAAGTTACCGTCATAAGTGTTCTTATAAATACCTGTGACCTCGACCTCTTCTCCCGGTTTAGCAATGTCGACCAAGTCCCATAAAAGAATTGCTTCTCTGTGACGAGGCAATCTACCAGCGGGAACTGACCCGGGCGATTCTTGAATGGTAATTCTTTGATAGTTACGGTACAACGTTTTCTCCATGTTGATTCTGAAGGGACCCTTGGATCTACAATTTGTACAGAATGAGATCTTGATCTCTTCGTTTGAATCTTGATAATAAGGTCCTAAAACAGCACCGCACTTCAAACAATTAAACTTGACATATTTCAGTTGTGGGAAGACGCCCGTTCTTCTGGTAACCACACCGCTGACTCTGACAAGTGAGTTCAGATGCGTTTCACGCAAGGCACGCAAGTTCAGAACACTTGGGAAGTCTGATATTCTGACATGGATCTCGGAATGGATACGAGTATAATCTGGGTAATGTAGCTGTGTAGCCTCCATGGCGACAGCGTCGAATATTTTTAGCATTTCCTCCGGGCATTTAGCCAAGAAAAGGGCCAAGATAGCCTTAGATTCCACCAAATGCCTGTAATTAACTTCAAGCGACTCAGAGTTCATCTCACCTAACGTTCTGATACGAGCACCGTAGACAGACTTACCAGACTCGTCTGTGTACTCCAGCAAAAACGATTTGAGCTCTCTCGCAATGGTTCTGGATACATTTGGCTGCGTAATCCATTCTGAGTAACTCGAGGCTTTGACGTCGGCCAGCGATTCGAGCGAGAGTTCGTCGGCAAGCGGGTCCATATCCATATCCGAGAGCAAATCGTCGTCGTTTTCCTCGTACTGCCTTCTTCGGCGTCTCCGCTGCACTGGTAGACCCATAGCATCCAGGTTTTGAGCGCCCAGCCCTTCTGTTTCGTCCTCCAGATACGCAGTGTTTCTATGAACAAGCCGATCTCTCTGGTTCAATTGCGCGTCAATCCGCCTCCGTGCTGCCAAATCCAGCTCCTCCTGCTCACGGTCGTCTACTCCAGTGCCCTCATACTCATCCTGCTCTCTATTTGCCGCGTAATCCCGGTACATATCGTCTCCCATCAGATCCACTTCGTTCAGTCTTTCTTCAACTTCTTCCAGATCTTCTTCCACATTCACCGCTTCTCCACCGTCATTGTCCGGGTTTTCAAAGTCAATCTCATCAGGAGACCCCAAAGGCGCTTCAAATTGTGGAGAACTGGGCATGTTTGGTACCTCATGTGGCTGTGTAGAGAGAGAATCCGCCGCTTCCTCATCTTCTTCATCAACTCTTCTTCTTCTCCTTCTTCCGTGGCTGATTTCCTCGTTATCAGACATGCTAAAACTTCTATTAAACCTGCCACACCTATTCTTTCGATACCGCTCTACAAGATGGTCTGCTTACTTTTCCGATTACACAACTGTAGGTGCCCTTAATCTTGACTTTTCTTACGACAACCTCATTCTTCTTCTAAGATGTAAAGGCTTAACTATCAGTTTTTCAGTAGCATCTTGGCAGATCAAGTTCAATTACATTGCCTAAACAGGATAATGTGGTGGTTTGAAGGCCTTCCCCGGTGTTTAAAGATTCACAACGATGGTGTATGGGTACCAAGAATCCTGTGAAGGCTTTGGGGTCTTTTGAAGCTGGAAAATGCGTGTCTTGGGCGCTAAATAAGGCTATAGAAATGTTTCAGGTGAAATTTTGTCACGTGATTCAGCTATCTTTATCGAGAAGTAGCAGTATATCTTCTGCTACAGGTGCCCAAAAAGCGTGATTCAAGATTCTAACCGCTTAGTTGTCCATCTCAAGGAACTCTTCATCTGGTACAGGCTGGTGGCGCCCGTTTCAGGGATCTTTTCTGCGTTTTGTCTTGTCTTATTGTGATTCTTACTTAAAAGGCATCGCATCGCTAAAGCTTCACAGTTATTCACTAGAGATCGGTTCAGAAGAAGTGCAGCTAGCCCCATCCTAGGGCATCCTGTCAGGAGTAGCGATGGCTGAGATCAGCGTTAAGGAATATGTCAGACAACAAGATGAATTGGAAGAAGAGGCCAATGAGTTGATGCCTTATGATCCAAGCGAATGCACCTATGCTCTGGGACCTTTACGACAGCCGATATTTGCATGCCGGACATGCAAAATGGGCGTATGCTACTCGTGTTCTATCCAGTGCCACAGCCAGTGTGACATTATAGAGTTGTTCGACAAGAGGAACTTCAGCTGCGACTGTGGAACTCTCCGAAAGGAAAAGGAAGGCCAGAAGTTCAAGCCATGCAACCTACGCAAGAACACGACGCCAGACGTGCCGGATTTGGGAAACAGGTATTGCCACAACTATGATGGACTGTTTTGTGCGTGCAACAAAGAATACGATCCGGACTCGACTGCAACCATGCTGCAGTGCACGCTGGGTTTAGAATGCAACGAGGACTGGTACCACGATCATTGCATTTTGGGAGTGAAAGAGAATCCGGATCCTGTGACACAGGACAGACAGCTTCCCGGTTTCCCTGCTCTAGATAGTTTCGAAGGGTTCATTTCGTGGGTATGCATCGACAAGCACCGAGATATCTTTGAGAAACTGCTGTCGCATGAAGTTAGCGACAAAATAATTGCACACAAGGTCTACCGTAAGGAACCAGAAACTGCAGTCCAGAAAACCGGTGAATCCTCCTCGGAATCTCCCACGGATATGAAGAAGAGGCCTTTACAGGATGAGAATAATACTGAATCGTATTCTCTCTTTTTGAAAGACGACTATAGAAATGAGTTAAAGAAGCTGAGGGATTCTCTTCCGACAGGAGATTCTCTTAAGGTTTTCCTCACTCATACAGCACCTCATCTTACCGAATGCGAAAAGGTTTACGAGCCTCCAAGAGAGACAGAGCAACCTTCTCTAGTCGAGTTGGGTGAATCGGCTTTAGCTCAGAACCTGACACACCAGCAAGCAGTTTCAAGCCTGGTCGCGTTCCAGCAAATCAAGTCCAAACTGACTGATTTCCTGCGTCCATTTGCTGAGAGTGACACGGTCGTTCGTGAATCTGATATAAAGCGCTTCTTCGATAAGCAACGAAAATGACATATATCTGATTGTCGAACACCTCGATGACCATTCGCTTGTATGTACATTATATACTCGTCCGTTTTAATGTATGTCTCTAAATAACTTATAGTGGAATCTTTTATGGAGCAATTACCACCGATTTCAAGTCCGTATAGTCATCAATTCCATATTTGGAACCCTCTCTGCCGAGTCCTGAGTTCTTGACACCACCAAAGGCTAATGCAGGTTCGCTGATGGCACCCGTGTTAACTCCAACCATTCCTACATTTAACTTTTCAGACACTTTCATTATTGTGCGGATGTTCTGACTGTAAAAGTATCCCGCAAGACCCACATCGGTATCGTTGGCACGCTTTATGACTTCGTCAGTGTCCTTGAACTTGATCAAAGAAGCTACAGGGCCAAAGATTTCTTCGTGAAATATTTCCATGGATTCTGTTACATTGCCCAACACAGTAGGCTGATAGAACAATGGGCCAAGGCTGCTAGCTCTTGAGCCACCAGTTAAAACATCTGCTCCTTTAGTTTTGGCATCCTGCACCAAATTAGAGACCTTATCGATAGAACCTTGATGAATCAAAGGACCGTGAGTGACATCTTCTTGTAAACCATCACCCAGTTTGAATGAGGATTCAATCTTGTCAACCAACATCTTACTGAACTTGTCGTAAACGTCTTCATGAACAAATATTCTGTTAGCGCAGATGCATGTTTGTCCTGATTGTCTGAACTTGCAACCGATTAAGCCTGAGAGTGCGCTATCAAGATCAGCATCCTCGAAGACAATGAAAGGAGCATTGCCACCTAGTTCCATCGAGAATTTTTTGATGTTCTTGCTCTTGGATCCTTGATTCATGAGTAACTGGCCAATCTTGGTGGAGCCAGTAAAGGTAATCTTCTTGATAAGCTCATGTTCGCAGACGTATTTTCCAACTTCACTAGTATAAGTAGTTGGTAGAATGTTACACACACCAGGAGGAAGTCCGGCTTTCTCTGCGATAACGCCAAGAGCCAGGGCACTAAATGGAGTCTCATGAGCTGGTTTTATGACCGCCGTGTTGGCTGTTGCTATGGCTGGGGCCAGTTTTCTGGCGATCATCGCACTAGGGAAGTTCCATGGGGTTAAAATGCCGACCACACCTAAAGGTTTCCGCACTGTGATGATCTTCAGGTCATTAGAAGCCCCACTGGGGATCAAATCACCGTAGATTCGTGGAGCTTCTTCTGCAAACCACTTGAAATATCTGGCCGAGTACAAAATTTCACCCAGAGAGTCTTTCAAAGGCTTGCCGTTCTCCAATGTCAAGATCTTGGCCAAGTCATTCTGGTGCTCTATCATGAGATTGTACATGTTATCCAGAATTTGTGAGCGGTCTCTAACAGTGGTGCTCTGAAACTTTTCAAAGGCCTCATCTGCCAATTTGATCGCCTCATTGTATTCTGCCAGGCCACAATTCGTCACTTTGCGGATCACATCTCCATTTGCTGGATTTGTCACTTCAAACTCATCACCAGTGTCGATCCATTGACCGTTGATATAGGCTTTGGTTTGCAACAAGAAGTCGTTTTCTAATATGCTAGACATTTTCCGTATTTGCCTTACAGCGCCGCCTATAGTGTTTCTTCTAGCTAACATTCTGAATCAACACGGTGCCTGGCCTAATTCTGCACTTATGTAGCGCAACTGCAAGCTCAATTGGTGCTCTTTTATACGTTCTGTAGGGATAAAGATCTTGTCATAAGGGTACTCCGGATAGCAAAATGCGATATTAAGTAATTCATCCGTTATATAGTACAAAAGGTTCTTGTTGAACGCAACGCAACACCAAAAAGATTTACAAGATAAGCACTAATTAGGTACCATCTGGGACAAGACATATAATGTTAAAGAATTTGGTAAAGGTTGTTTAGTAACTTTCACCAAATTCTCTTTGACACCATTTTGTATCTCTCTACGGACTCTAAAGATCTTGGGTGCTTGAGATCTTTCTTGTTTCTTCGATCGTTTAAGCTGGGTGGAATGCCGGGCCTTCTATCTGAATGTGCGGCTGTGGGGGATGCTGGCGGAGTGAGTTTGTTCTGGTCTGAGGTTCTGGGATGTGAGTCGTTTTTCTGGCTCGTGTGAATCATCCTTCTCGCTTCTTCGTCCATCATTCCCTTTCCTGATGACAGTACACCTTCAATGTATAGATTGTCGCTTAGGATGTTGCTTGACTTGCTCTGTATATACTTGGTCCATCTTATTAGCAGAATCTGTAGCGTAATTTTGGTCAGTAATAGCCAAAAGAAACCAAATACAAGGCCAAATACCGCCCACAATATTCTTCCCCTTATGAGTTGTCTTACAACAGGCCACAGGAGCACCAGAATAGAGGTGATAAGAGGCGGGAACGGCAGTCCCAGCCTTTTTTGAAACTGTATGCTGTTTTTCAAGTTGTCCTTCGATAGGATCTGTAAATATCGCTGGTATATGTGGGCTCTGATTCTGTTGAACTTAATCACATATGCGTGCTTGATCCAATCAACAATAACTTCGCTGCCGATAACAGTCAAAATAGGTCCCACAAAGATTCCAAAGGTAAGTGATTTGGTTGAATGCATCGTCCACGAGTGCGGCAACACGTTTCCCCAGTTGCTGCCAGCTGCAACGAAGTTCCGGATTGCAATGACGGTAAGAAACAGAATCAGCTGGAATCGTTCTACAATATCTGATATCATGAGCTGAAAGAGACCCTCTTTGTCCGTTCTTTTGAACACAGCGGCCTTGAGCTCCGCGAACTGCATTGACAGCAGAAGCGTCCATAGAGAGTTAGAATACGAGTTTACAGCCACGTTCATGGCCAGAATCTGGTAAATGTATATTAATGCGTGAATCAATAAACACAGACAGCATGCTGTGTACAAAAGCAGCTTCTCGCTTTTTGCCTTTGGGTTGCTGTTGACCATCAAAATCGAATAGAGGTCAAGTCCTGCGCTTGCGAGAAGCTTTTCAGCCATATCAAGGACCTGAAATATCATATACAGCTTGATCGCATTCTGGCCTTTGATCTTGTGGTACATCTTGGAAGTGTCTAGAGTGTTGAGCATCAAAACGGGGCCCAAAATCATCGCTGTAGTGAGTAGTTCCTGTCGTATCTTTCTCACACCTTCTCTTTTTACCACCAGCACATAGAATATTCTGATGGGAACCAAGGTGAAGTAGTGTAGCAGGCAGTTCAAACACGTTAACAGAGTGAAAGAGAATAATTGTTCGATTTGGAATGGCACCTTCAAAACATTTGTGATTTGCTCTAAATCTAATTCTGATCCTCTGAAACTGTCCTCAAAATTCTCCTCCTTCAAAAGATTTATGGTCTGAGGCCGCAGCTCTGAGTTTATGAACTCTTTGATGGTTGATGAGGCAGTTCTCTTCATGTCATTATCAATCCGACTGTTGGAGTCCTCTTCTTTAGCCCTAGACTGTGACCTGCGCTTTCTGCTACCGAATATAACCCCATCACAGCCTAACATTGAGTATCTGACCTCTGCCTAGAGTACCATAGATCATGTGTATCACTGCTGTCCCTGTTTTCCTTTATTGTCACCAACTGTTCTTAAGTAAAGGTATCTATCATTCTGATATTCACTAAGGCTTTATCGTTAGGAAACAAAACAAGAAAAGGTAAAACAGGTTTGCTGTGGGAGTTAGAGGCCTGTGAATCAGGTATACGGTACATGATAATCATTATATTGAATTCAATAAGTTAGTTTGAGTTTAAAGCGATTCTAGATGGCTACTGTGGAAGAGATCAAGGAAACCATCCTGAAGCCTTATAGGAACCACAAGCAATTGAACATCAGGGAGGTTGAATCAATCACGCTGAGCCTCATCGAGCTTCTGGTTACCAAGGATGTGAAGGACTTTCGTACTATGAAATTCATAGCTCGATTCCTTACAAAAGAGGACTATGCGGATCTAGTCCAGGAGAGAAACATTGTTAAACGGTGTGGATACCTGCTGTGCAACAGGAGTCAAGCCAGGGAGCGTGATCCATTCGCAAACCGACAGATGACGTCTTTTCTGAAACAGAATAACCCTTACGCGTATCTCTCGGAGTACTGCACCAAGCCACACTTCAGGTGCTCGCAGTTCTACCAATTCCAGTTGTCCGAGGATCCGCTGTTCCTGAGAGTAGGCGTGCATCTGGATGACTACCAGCCTCCAAATGAGATGCAGCTTCTTGAGGAAGTGCTTGCCAGAGAAACCGACGTCAAACAGATGATCAGAGGGTTCACAGAGCTCAGGCTCGCGGATGACGACGGTAAAGAAGAGATTGAAAAGGACATCAGTGAGATGCTAGCAGATATCAAAATCGTGGAGGTCAATGAGCCCAGTATCATTGGAGACTACGGGAAGGAATGAGCAGCGTGTGTATCGGTTAATGGGGCATCAAATGGACAGGTTTAGCATGAATTTTATTTAAAGTACATCAAGTCTAGTGCATTGGTATGTGTAGATCAATACAGGCACTTAGGAACGACGACGTTCCAGCAGTTCATGCGGCTGAAGAAACTTCCACTTCAACAGCAAGGCACCTAAGTTGTTCTGTTCCGAGAACGGGTTCACTGTGTACAGCTCGGCTTTCAAACCTACAAATCGGTCAAGCCGTCTTTGGTACATCTGTGCGGTAAGCCGTTTATAATAATCATACTGTTTGCTGTTAAGCAGGTCGTCTTTTCCCTTTACAAAGCGTTCCTTCATCCGGTCATTCGTCTGGTTCAGTCGGTCCATTTCTTCAAGGAGCGGCTGGATCCATTCTTGGAATGTTTCTGGAATATCGTCTGAGTTGTGCCTCTTGAGCTTCGATACAACTTTATCCACCGAAACGTTGTAAGTGCGACCATGCTGTAAGTAATACTCCCACTGAGCCTCCTGATAACCATACAAAATATCTTTCTCACATTTCCGATACGCATCAAGATTCATCTGTGACCTCAGCCTGGTGTGACGGATCAGCACGGACAGTCTCTTTGACTGATGCGATTTACGGTTCATTGGCGACCTCACAAACCAGATTCTTGACTGACCAGCACCAGTGTAATTTAGCGAAACTTTTGGTGGACCCTTCGCAAGCCTGTATTCGATCAAATGCAGCTTTTTACAATATTTCTCATGATACAGTAGGGGCAGCAGTAGCTGTTTCTTGTAGTTTGTGGGTATACTGATGTTGAAGCCGTATCTCTTGTAATGCTGGAAGATATATCTATTCACTGCAAGCCAGTCAACATTGTCCTTCTCGACCTGCTGATCCTTGAAGTGTTTCGAATCAGAAGCCTCTGAGGCAGGAGGAGCGCTAGGTGGTATTGCAATCCGTTGTTCATACTTCTCTATCAAATCCTGTACCTTCTCAGCGTTATCATTGGCAATGAACTGGTTAAGTAACTCTAAGTCTTCCAGCAGACCTTTCACATGCCAACTAGATTTATGGTTGCGGTTTGCTCGTGCAGTGTAAGCGAGCAGGTCACGGATTCTCACCTGCTGGTTGTAAGTTGGTACGTTGGCATTGATATTTCGTAGAGAGTATCTGTACCATTGCAAGACATGTCTGCGATGTTTCTCCAACTGGCCAAAGTGTCGTACCATGTCACTGTTGGGGGTTCTGTGGGATTTTTGTGAACTGTCTATTAATGCAATGGAGGATTGGTGAAGGCTCTGCCGGTAAGTGTATAACTGGCTCAATGACAAGAGAGTTCTTGATCTCATCACCTACATTTTAATGTCGCATGCTTCTCATCGTGATTGTATACTTCTTAAGAATAACACTATTTCATAAAATGGTTTCGTGGTCTAGTCGGTTATGGCATCTGCTTAACACGCAGAACGTCCCCAGTTCGATCCTGGGCGAAATCATTTTCTTTTTCTTTTTTGAAATAGGCGACACTTAATGTCTGTACTTGGGAAGAGTACTCACTCTAGGAAGAAAGCCTCCATGGTTTTGTAATGCGTGGGTAATTGTCTATTGTTTTTGGAAACGGTGCACGCGTGCGGTACGGTGCTTATACTGTGTATCATGTTATGGTGTTGCCTTTTCCTGTATTTGACTATCAAATGAGTATTAGTAGTTAAACTTGTATAAGATCCTGTGACAGAAAGAAAATTTATTGGCAGAGCAGTGATACACTTTCAAAAAGGTCTCAGATCTTTTTGATATGTATCCAAAATACTGTTACTATTATAATCCGAAGTATGTGATCAACAGAATATACACTGGTTATAGAATTTAGGCATAAGGATGTCTCTAATTTGACTCAGTAAGTCAGATGGAGTATCTGAACTCCAGATTCTCGAAATCTGTCAGGTCTGCAAAAGCTTGATTCTCGAGAACCACGTAGCTGTCTCCCATTTGTTCTCTCATTTTGTCTCTTCTTCTGTTCTCAATCACGTTCAACGCTGTCATGACAGCCATCAAGACAATCGCAGCACCGTAACATCCGACAATGGCTGCCTTGGCGCTAGAATAAAGGGGTGCGTCCTTGGCTCTGAAAGTTTGAGGACCTATGATATTACCAGCGGAGTATCCTATCAGAGAGATGGCATTCGCCGTCAGTTTTTTTGTATGACCTGCTGTGTTCGAAGCGACGCAAGAAGTGACAGTGATAATCCCGACAGGCGCGATACCTGTGATATAGTACCCTGCCAGCGCAGCTTTGTCATTTGGTGAAAAGGCTAGCAGGCAAGACCCCATCACACATATCAGTAGGTAACTGATAGCGATGATCATTCTCTTCTTGATAAAATGAGAGATGAAGGGAAGCACTATCAGACCTACCAATTCGCAAGCACCAACCGGCGCTTTCATCATCAGAGACTTTTCAGTAGAGTATCCGAACCCTTTAAGAATGATAGACCCAAAAGAACTGATACCACCATTCGGAATTGCAACACTGATACCAATAAAGAAGTATAACCAAGTTCTGACATCTGTCAGACATTCTTTTACCTGGTACCATTTGAACTTCTTAGAGCCAAACCCTTGGTTATTCCCTCTGATACGTTCCAGAACGACCAGTTTATGTCTTTCAGATAGGAATTTGGCATCTGCAGGGGTATTTGGCATGATGAACAAGATGAGCAGTCCATTTAAGATAGTGAACAGTCCCACGATGAGGAAAAGAACCTTGTACGCTTCCATCGAGTACAGCTCCAAGTTATGATAGAGTGCGTAGGAGATACTTGCCAGGATAACCGTACCTAAACCATTGAAACCGTACAATACACCGATGTAGCCGAAATGCTCAGATTTCTTGTAGTACTGGTTCATCATTATTACGAAGATAGGCGACACAAACGCTTCCAGCACTCCTAAAAGGGTTCTAAGCAGCGTGAAAGTTGCATAAGATTTGGCAGTGACATGCAGACACTGGATCATACCCCATATGACGATACAAAGCGCAGAAGTCCGCATACTGGGCAGTTTTTGTAGCGCCACGGCTGCAAATGGTGACGCAAACAGATATCCCAGATAGAAGCAGGAGGTTGTCCACGAGTACATTGTGTTATGCATCTTGTAGTCCTCTCTGATCCCCATCACGGCCGCGAAACTAATACAGGTTTTGTCCATGAACTGGATCATGTACAGGAAACTGAACAGGGGCATCACGATCAGATCCAATTTCATCTTCACTCTGCGATCCTCGCTTGGTGACACCTCAATATGCTCATGGTGTTTCGCAAATTCCATTGCCTCGTCCACCTCTGTACCTACCACAATGACTCGCCCGTCAGGTGAGATAATGGCCTGCAGCTCATCCTCCGTCGAGGCGTCCTGCACACTCAACACTTTCTCCAACACAGGGTCCTTCATTTCAGTCATTTCTTCTCGTGTACGCATCTTACCGGCACTGCAGTAGTGTGTTGATGTCCGACCTGATGTCACGACTGGTGTCTACATTAAAACCTGATTTGACAAGTTTCCACTCTTCCATTCTCCGACAGCCCACCAACCCCAGTCTTATATGCCAAACCACAGCCCGTCAAACCTTTACTTGAATACTATCTCTGCATTTGACCCCAGTCTCTTCCCCACAGCACAGACTGCTTGCTTGATACTAAGCAATCTCATCTCTTGTCGTTTGCCAAGATCCGCAACTTTTCTCCCCGCCCTTTAACACGGAATCTCTTGTCACCACTGTATTACATGTTCTTACTACACCATTGGCCAACAATATTCCCGACTCTTACTACCGCAGACGATGATTCAACTGCACAGTACCAGTATCAAGGACGTATCTAATCTTATCATGCTTGAGTCATGTTCTTGAGTCACTTTGCTTATCTCCGCTGTCTCGAGAGTTGCGGGCGAGAAAAAGTGAAAAATTCCAGTTACCACTAGTCATCGGATAGAAGACATCGGACCCACAACTCATCAAGCGTTAGGATTAGTGGCCGAGAAAGGTGAGTATTGTATCTTGATCGGTTCTAAACTGTGGTTTGGAATTTGTGCATATGTGGCGCTTCTTTTGGGTTGATATGAATTTTGGTTGTGGAGTATCAGTATATATAAGGAAGGCATGCGATGAGATGAGAGAATACAGAATGAATGAAGTGAAGATCAAAAGGTGTGCTTCCTGGTATTGGTGAGATTCTGTTGTTGATAAGTCAGCCAACAAGTGAACATGGGTCAAGTGGTGTCTACAGAAGGCTCACAGCGAGTGCAGGTGGAGATTCCTGGGCAGGGAAAGCTGACAGGGTTCACTTTGAAGTCTGACAGAACAGGGCAGATAACGACGCATAGGTTTGCAAGAATCCCATATGCGCAGCCGTTTACAAAGCAGAGCAGGTTCAAGAGACCTCAAGCGCTGCCAGAAGATTTTGATTATACCGGAGAGTATCGGGATTTCGGACTCAAATGTCCTCAGCCCAGCGTTCCAAACCCAGCGTTTAGGTACACGAAGTCTGCGTCAGACGAGAATATCAACTATCTGAACATCTGGGTGCCCTCTAGCGAGAAATACAAAGGTGACAAGGGCTGGCCCGTTCTGGTGTACATTCATGGTGGGTGGTTACAGTACTCGTCGCCGAATACCGAGTTTTTCAATACAAACGAGATGTTCGACGACCAAGAGTTTCAGCAAAAGTATATTCTGGTCGCGCCAGGGTACCGTTTGAACATGTTCGGATTCCTTTCAAGCCAGGAACTGCTGGAGGAAGACGAGAGCTCGTCGAATTTCGGACTGTGGGACCAGCGGCTTGCGATCGAATGGACATACAAGTACATCAAGTACTTCGGAGGGAACCCAGATCAGATTTCAGTAGGCGGGATCTCAGCAGGTGCATATTCCTCATTTTTCCAGCTCGCTTACGAACTGTACCATCCTGAGGAAAACCAGATTATCAAGCAGATCCTGTACTTTTCCAACCTAGTATACGTTCAGCCGAAGACTATTCAGGAATGCCAAGACCAGTTCGACGAAATAATCTCCAAACTCTCAATAGACCCAAGTGCTTCATCAGCGGTGAAACTGGCTGCACTGCGTGAACTGGAGCCTGAATTCATTGAGGATTTCATATCTACGCTAAAACACCACACTTTCAGAGCTGTCACTGACGACAAGTTTATCGCATCCAGCCTGATCCAGGACTTGAACTCGGGAGTATACACCAAGAAGCTACTCTCGCTCAAAGGCCCGGACTTCAGAGTTCTGTGCGGAGAAGTGGACAACGAGCCTGTAAAGTACTCACTACTGAACACACCAAAGACCCTACCAGAGCTGGAAGTGCAGGTTGCAAACTACTACCCAAAAAACGTCGTGGATACGCTCTTGGATCTGTACAAGACCGAGAAGTTGGACCCTTCCCTGCCTACCTTTGAGGACGATCTGCGAGTCGCATATGGGGATATTATCGGCGATGGACAAGTGTACGCTTCAGCCAGAGGTTATCTACACAAGCTAGTGGAATTTGGGTTCCCTGAGAAGAACGTGTTCCGATACAGAGTCTCGTACAGGGCCAAATGGCTCGACCAGCACATATCGCCCGAATTGCGGGTTCCACACGCGGCAGATATCTCAGTATGGTTTTACTGTCTCAGAGAAGGATATACAGAACAAGAAAGAACCCATCTCAACAACTGGCTGCGTCCTTATCTCCAGTTCCTCAACTTCCAAGAAGTAGACGATTGGTGCTCAGATGACATCAAGAAATACCGAGTATTCAGCGAAGACGGCACTTCTAAGTACACTGATGACGATCATTGGGACTGGGGTGTCAAGGTCGCAACAACAACATATACAGCACAGTTACCTGTGAACTCTTGTCTCTCTACATAAAAGTGACGTGAAGCAGACAAGAAACCTTAATTATTGATACACACTTTATATAACAGCATAAGTACTGTGAAGAAAGCATTTTAGATGCATTATCAGGCCCAAGAGAACGCTGAAAAATGGCCAACAAATAGAGAAATGAGTGATATGGACTGCCGTGTTGTACTTTAGTGTCAATTTTGCGAAATCGGTGGGAAATCACATAAAACCTAAGACTCATAACGACACTGAATTCGAATCGTGAATCACAGCCATCTGTGAACTGAGGGAGTTGCGAATCGAACTCAAGGGACTGTTATCTGGAGTCATCATACACTACACATGTTAGATGGGAAGCGCGAGAGTGGCAGTGTGAAGAAGAAGACTCATATTGTCAGGAAACGGAAGCCTCAATCGTGTATTCAATGTTACAATGCGAAGCGTAAGTGTGACCATAAGAAGCCTGTGTGTATGAGATGCGCAAAGAGAGGAGTGGAATGCGAATATTTTACGGATGAAGACGTACTGGCGAGGTGTCTCCAGAGACAGAACGATAATTCGCAAGTTGAAAACCGGGCAGCGAGCCATTGTTCGGAAAACGAGAGTGTGGACGATACCATCCCCAATACAGAACTTAATCCAATACCGCGCGAGTCTGAGGCAAGGAACTTCAAGCTAATAGTAAACTCTACCGGGGAATACTCCAAGTATCTCTCACTCAGCCTGTTTCCGTTCAGCGATCGATCGGCTAATGTGTCATACATCGTTGACAGATCTCTCAAGGATCAGGACAAGATCGTCATCTTCGACTTCTCATACGTCCCAAACCGACTTAAGAATAGAGCAGAGATCAAAAAGCTGCTCCCGATAAAGAGGCATTGTGACGAATTGGTGTCATACTTCTTTGTCCATATCTCACCATTGGTACCTGTATTGGACGAAGAAGAATTCCAACTAAAATACACAGAGTTGTGGAAAAACTATAACAAATACGACGATCTTAATACTTTCATGGTACTGTTCTCAATACTGTTCTCAAGCTGTGTTTCAATTCAGATTAAGAAGTTGTTTGTTGAGGGCACCCACACATCAGAAGATGATCCAATTGACTACGAAAAGCTTAAGTACGTCAGTTTCCAATGCATCGAAAATATCAAGCACTTTGCAAACACATCTATGTCTCCTTCAATGTCTGCCATAACTGCGCTGACAATCATGTACTATGTAGGTTCTCTGAATTGTCATGGAACCTGCGGAGAAGTTTCTGCTCTGATAAGATACTGCCAAATTGCAGGTCTGCATCGTAGTCTCTCAAAATTCTCAGACACAAGTTCTACAAGGGCATTTCTGTACAGCCATGTACTGCATTTGGACTCATTGGTGGCTTATTATACTGGGCTGAGCTCTTTAACCAACAGGGATATATTTGAAACCGTTCGCAACTTTCCTAAAAAGGATGGATCTGTTAAGACACTTCACGCATTAACGAGATTACATAACAGTTTGATATGGATGGACTTGCTGAATCAACTTAACCGCATTGAAATATCTACTGAGAGCGACTACAAGCGACTCTTTAAACGTTATCATGACTCTGTTCTGCTTGTGAACTCTTTGAATGCAGAAATATTAACGGGATTTCCAGAGGTCCCAGTCGAATATTTAAAACTGTTAGCAGTCGAGGGAAGACTAGGTCTACGCAAATCGGCTATACTGGTTCATTTTTTGAAGATTTCCACTGTTGATCCAACAAATAAAAGTGCAGCAGAAACGGAAGCTGACAACATTGATTTGGTGATACAGTCGCTTCTCCTAATAAACGAGTCTCTGATGAAAATTTACCTGGCTTCTAAGTACAACCCCAATTTAATGTGGTTTGCCCGGAACTCGTATCCTTTTCAAGCCATGTCCATTGTGTTAACTCATTTACTGAAACACAGGACGAAAGCAGTGAATTTTTGCAACTTACCCCCGGAGGTAGACTATACTAAACATCCCGAAATTGATTACACTGCCCCAGATATTAGAGCAGTGCTGATAGAAAAAGTGAATTCTGCGCTGCACCAGATCAAACCCCTTTGGCCTAGACTATTTCAGCGAAGGTTTGAATACATGTGTGAACTGAAGAACTCTGTATTTGCAGACAAGACACATAATGCCACAGCCAAAATTCATTCAAATATCAACCAGAGTACAGCTAATAGAGTTGAAATTTTCAGTTCTCCGGATGTATCAAATATTTCTGCCGACCGCCTTCTACAGAGCTTGCTCGAAAACGACGCAGAATTTCAATCGCTGTTCTTCCAAAACCCGCCTGATCATTTGTGACAGGCAAACCAAATTATCAGAGCAATTCCGAGAACGACTACTGACTCTTAACAAGTAAAAACTCCGAAGATCTTTATTTAATCAACTGTAATTTCTACCTGCTACCTGATACCGTGCTATGATAGTATTCTGACCATCTAGCGCAACGAAGCTAGTCAGTTGGATTGTGTTGTACTGCAATCTTTATACGGTCATGTGATCTGAAATCCTTTTTGTGAACAATAATGTTTTCATGAAGATTCAAGTTATTTCCGCGATAGTTTAATGGTTAGAATTCGCGCTTGTCGCGTGCGAGATCGGGGTTCAATTCCCCGTCGCGGAGTTTTTTTAAATTCACTTAAAACCACTTTAGAAGTGATCTACTTCATCTTGCAGATCGAATGTACCCCCGCAAGTATATTTCAGTCGTTCAGGAATAGACATTACCTAATTTATTACCAGAAGGCTTGTATTATGCGGTAAAATTTAGATCCTTATACTAAAATATAGATTGCAATCAGAATGATAGACATTCATACATTCGCCAACATGTCAGACACAGCAGTTTTAACCTTGTAGAAAATTTCAGATGGCGAACCTTCTACTATTGTCTCTGCATCGTTGATTTTCCTAACAAGCACCTTCCCATCTACAACTAGCGTGCCTTCTCCTTGGAATTCAGCTTTATGGTTTTCAGTTGTTAAACGACTTTTTAGTTCCGGTAATCTTACGTCGCCTACTCTTAGAGAGCTTCCAGAATGTAGTGCCAATGGATTGTTCAATGACTTCAACGATAGTTTTTCTCTCGTCGGTACCTTGGGATCTTTTTCGGATACGAGCTTACCAACTACATGAGCGACAGTGAATGCGCTGCTGATTCTTTGCCAGTTCAACTGCTGGTCTAAAGCAGGGTCAATCGAGACATCAATGGACTTTGTTGCGGTGTCCATCTCTTTAGAAATATTGAACGCAGTCACGACAACATCAACTTTCCTCCTGTTTAAATTGGATATCACTTGGGCATCTACGTTTAACAGGGATGGTAAAACTATGACTTTGGTCGGTTTCATCGCAGGCCATATGATAGATATGGATCTAGCGTTAACCACGCTAGTGAGATCCACGAAAACCAAAGAGCACCTCACACTTACTTTGGTATCTACCAATGTCCTTTTGTAGATATCGCTTCTCAAAGGATCTAAGTATGAAATATCGTCATTATCCTCATTCTTCTTGTTATCCGTCCTCCTATTCTTTGTCTTGGATTTCCTGGAACCTACAACTTCATACTGATCGTCTTCATCTTCATCATCTTCATGGGCATTGCTGTTGGTATAAGGCCTCTTGGAAATCTGAGAAACATCATACGTTTCCTCCTGAGGCAAGAATTTTGCGAAGTCCACTACATCCCCATAATCGTCTGTCTTGATCTTTGGAGGGTGAAATGGGAAAGAGAGATACTTCTCCGGAAGATTGTTTGCATGAATTACAATATCCACTGGTACCTCAATTGCCAAATTACTACTAGTCTTCTTCGCAGACGGATCCATACTAGTAGAGCCTTCTTCATCACTGCTTTCGTCCTCTGGATCAAAATGCAGAGATTGATCTTGATTTATATCGTTGGAATTGACTGTAAACTCTTGATTTATCTTCTCTCGAATTTCATTACGCGCCGTGATAGTTGCTCTGACAGAATCAGCTTCTTGTTTGTTTATAAGAGTTTTCTTCATGATCTGCAGGTTCATGTTATCCGAAACGGTTATTGGATTTCCGTCCAACGCACTTCTAGAACCGTTCTTAACCGCTTGCTCCCATTTATCAGCCAGTTTACTTAAAGGATGAACATTTGGGAGATTGACATGTCGGTGGGTCAAGATAATGGTCGTTTTCTCCTTGGCACAAAGTTTGTTTATAGACTGAGAGAGAATATCGTCAACTTCAGAAACTATACAAATCTTCTGACCTGAGTACCCGCTAAGTTCGTCCGGTGATATAATTCTGAGTTTTGACACTATATCAAAGGGTGACCTGCTATCACGCGCTTCCCATGTCTTTACGATTTGAGGTGATAACCACTCCAGCATCGATTTGGCATACGTCAACGGCCGTCCTTTCGAATACGAAAGAAGAAAGACTGGGATATCGTGTTTCCTTCCAGACTTCATATTGTCATACAAAAAATTGTTCACCAGCACGACAATCTCGAGTAGCTTTCCTCCTAGTTCCGTTGGTATCAGTATCGAGTTGTTCATCTGAATCGCTCTCTTCATCGTATCTGAAAAATGCTCTACTCTCTTTCGCAGCGGCTCTGGCGACCCTGTAATGTCTATATTTGTGATCACAGAAGTCGGATGCATCAATGCGTTTGTTGGGTTTCCAGTACTGTCCAAGAGCGCCGCACTATTCAGAATAGTATCTCTTGTATGATTCCATCTGGGAGCGTATAAGATCTTCTCTGAAGCAGTGATAATCGTCCAAATAGTACCCCCAGGGGCGTAGCCGGAATTGTGGGCTTCCAAAGTAAGGCTTTCAAACTTGTTTTTGAGATCAACAGTCTGCGAATACTTTACAGATTCGATTTGGTCGAACGAACTTTCCACGTCTTCGAGATCCATCACTGCGGTAGAAAACGGACCCAGAATGCCAACTGAAGTCAAAATATCAATACTGTTGACTCTTCCCAAATTAGATACAGGCAGAGTCCCATACACCAGAATTCGCGATCTGAAATGCGATAAGAACTGTTTGAACATCATGCTGTATGATCCGAGACATTCTATCGTCGGCTGAGATATAAGCAATACGTCAACTTCGGAAATAAACTTTGCCCAAAACTGCTCACACTCGTCAAAACTCCCCTGGCCATTCCAACCTGGATCCATCAGCACAATAACATTCTCAAATCGCACGATGGTGCCCTTGAACCGTTTCTTCTCATCTTGACAGGTTTCGATCGTATAGGTCATAATTCAACTCCAGAGACCCCACTTTTTCAAAGAAATACTGCTCTTATGGATTTTTAGAATTGTGTTTGACGTTTGAGTCCAGCAACGACCTCTCAAACCTTCTATTAAACCCAGAATCGGTGGCTCAAACGTTTCTATCCAGTGGTTAACCTTTATCACAGCGATTGATCATTAAATAAATTTAAGTCCGGGTAATAACATATTAGATTTTAATCTGATAAGAAGCCTCTACTCTGTGTTGAAGAGCACCAATGGCACATTTCAGCTTCTCAACAAGACTTGGAGTTCCGGTGCCTGACTCAGATATGCGAATCATGATCTTATAGAAGATCACTAGAACATAAACGCAGGTTAACAGAATATAATTTTATTTCAGAGCAATTTTAAGCCAATGACATAATTACGAGGGAGAGCATGCCTTTGACACTTGTGATTTGGATTTGTGCAAACTAACATGGGAAGGTTTTGAAGAGGCTAAGAAGGCTGTATATTGTTATCACTGTGAGCTGCAATTGGTAGGGTCTGTTTTCGCTATCACAGAATGAGTAGAGAATATGAAACAAGCCGGTGTCTTCCGCTAGAGATCCTCGAGAAAATAGCATGCAGCGGATTTGACAGCCTTGAAGGGCTGCTGCAGTGGAGCCAAGTGGACTCGCATTTTCGGGAAATTGTGATCCAAAGACTCGGAATCGTTGTGATACGAGATTTGAGTTATAATAAAAAGTTGGCACTCCATCCGTTAAACTACAATGCCATGGCTGACGAACGAAATACCGTGGAAGTCAGCACAGACAGTTTCAAGTTTGTTCAAATAAAAGATTTCGTTTTGCGTTTTGACCATCTTCTCTTGGTTGTCACCACAGACCGTGGGTATAGTGACCCGTTGTCAACTACGTTCTCTGAAATTAGCAAAGGATTGAGTGAGCAGATGAAGGCCAAAGATTTATGTGTCATCTACAAAACTACAGTGAATTTCATGTCGAAATTTTACTTACGCGAGCTTTCACGTTGCAGTCAGAACCTACGACTTTGCGAGCTCCATGTCATTGCAAATAGAGAGATAAACCATCAAAAAGTTGACATGTTTGACATAGACACTATATTTCAAACCACCTACCTTCACAACGTAGAGCTGATCTACTCGTTGAATATCCGGAACGGCAGCAAAGTGGTAGCAAAGAGACTTCATACTGTGAAACAGCTTCAAGTCGAGAACAACACAACGATAGTCGACGCATTTCAATACTGTCCCTGTATCTCGAGGATCGATCAGTTTCATCTCCCACCGGTTGGGAAAGTGATCTTACCTCCATGTGATAAACTTACCATCTCCAATTGCGATTCTCAGTTTCGGAACGACTTGGTCGATGGCTCCTTGGTCAGAAATTCATTGACGCTACGGATATCTGCCATGTGTTCGGAACCGACTTTTAGAAACATCAAATGCGCGAGTATCAAGAAGCTCACTGTCGAAGGTAGCAGGAACGTGCAGGGAGAAGTTAAATTCATCGACTGTTACTTTGGAAATCTCAGATGCTTTGCCACGATTTTCAATGTTGACTGGGAAGATCTTTTCTACTCAAGATGTGACCTTCTTGACACCATTGAATTTGCACCAAAGGACATCCAATCGTTCCAGAATCTATCTACAATTCCTTTCCATCTACAAAGACTCAAATTACACTCATACGGATCGTCTCAGTGGTACCACGACGTGAAAACCGAAATCTCTGATGCAGTCAGCAAATCAATCAGCCGTTTCCCCTCAGTTGAGAGAATTGAGTATGAACTAGCCAGCATCTTGGATTTCACCATTTTGCAACATGTCATAATTCCAAACCTTATTACATCTTCTGAATTATCATTAACTGTACATTCTGCTAAGATCAACAGGCAACTATTTGAGCTAGCGTCAAGATCGGTTTCTGCCTACGAATCATTTTTATCGCAGTTCAACTGGAACAATGAACGAATACTGCTAACCATACCGAATATGAAATGCTTTCACGTTAATTACGAGCTCGATGTCGATACTCATCGTACGGTGTATAATAGTCGTGTTTCCCTGACTCATCCTCTACTGGAAAGAACAAATCCGAGCCTCAACATCGTTTCTTTTCCAGCTGCTATTGAGTTCAATACCATGGCCAATCCTTCTGTAATTACTTGATGCTTTGGACGTTTTGTTAGTCCTTCTGATTCCCGCAACTTACATAATCCAAACTCCCTTCCCTTAAGGCTGAACCTTTCTACTACTCATACGCATCAGACTCAAAGAAAGCACGATACTCAACTGCTATAAACTTGTCACACTACTAGAGAGCGTAGTCTTGCACATACACGGTGCAACTACTTGCTGGAATGCCGTTATGAGGATTTCCTTGGCGTTATTCCCAGGAAAGGAACCTATACTAGTTTACCACTAATTCTAGAAGAAACAGCTGTTGATCATGATGAACTACGAACAGTCAAACTTGTATGTTCCACAATAGGAATTGGAATTGCTATCTCTACCCTGCGGTACTCATGCGAAGCCCCGAGAGAAAATTCCATTCTTAGGCGATGATTACTTCGGGTTAAAGTACGTTGAATGCTTCAAAGAAGGGTGAAATCATCCAATATGTACAGTAGGCTCTAAGTAATGCTATGTATACTCCAGGGAACGAGCCACGGCCCACTATAGGACCTCTATATGGCGATGTGTTGAGATATCACTTTTCTTGTACGTACTATATCAAAGTCTCAAAGTATCACCGTTAACAGTTACTTGCCCACTTTGCCATCAGAGTTAAAACGGAAGAACATGCTCGAGACCTTCACACACCTGGTTCTAGCGAGCTACAGTTAAAAGTAGCTGCAGGTAACAGAAGGTTTAGGCTACGTTAACTTCATTCGCCGCTCATAAGAAGTTAACCAGCCTTTTAAAGAAGAGATACACTCCGAGCTGAGTGAAGGCGAAGAGAGAAATCATTGAAAGAGCAGACTCTGCTTGTGCATCGTGATTATTAGAGCACTACAGAGCTATTGGGCCTTTGGGATTTGTATCAGTTGTTTTGTAGACTGATTGGTGCTTGGATTGCAAGTTTTAGCGCTTGTTTTAACTATTTGCACATTTGCCACACAGCGTAGAGAAGTGAGTGAGGATTCTACTGTCGAGTATGAGCGATAAAAAGGCCAAAGTAGGCATTGAAAGTCCATTGCCAGTCAAGAGTGCCCGGCACCGCCTGTTCAAAGGTCTGGATACAGATATTGAAAAGCGTTCTGCAAGTAATGTAGAGTTGGAGACGAAGAAATCGAAAGTAGTCAATAGCTTGAACGTTCCGAACCGCGGAGCGTCTGGCGGCAAAGCCAGATCTACGACTCCAATGCTAGGCTACACTATTTCGGATGAGGCTAGCATGAAAGAGAAATTGGCCCACTACAACTTGGATTTCGTTGAAGATGTGGAACAACATCGGGCAAATATCCATGATCCTTCGTCAAAATGGTTTGGGAGGCGGATCAAACCGGCTGTAGAGCTTGAAGACTTGCTGCCCTATAAGATCGAATCTCATTTGGATCAGGCCAAATACTTATACCATATCGTGACCAATTTGTACATTGCCATCAAGGCAATGGACGTACAAGGTCTTGTTAGCATTACCAGTCAGGATTTACTAGCGCTGAAGAATGAGATATATGATTTGGCTTTGAATTCAGATATGTTCCGTTTAGTACAGGACACAACAGATTATCCTAATGACGTTGCTAAATTCGACGAAGATGACGAGAATGATTCAATGGAATTGTTAGAGGAAAATGAGTTTCTTGACGCTGCATATCCTGACTTCGGTGTCTCAGGTAAGATAACTGCAAAGTCAACAGCGGTGATCAACGTCAATCATTGGACAAATGAGCTGAAAAACTGCTTACACTTTGAGTTTCCACTTACACTGCGTAAAGCATTAGCTGTTGTATACTACAACTTGTGTCTTGTACGCGGACAAAAAGTTTACAGGCAACTGCACGCTGAAATGTTTGAGAAGCTGGTCTCCGATGATGATGAAGGTACAGACTTCACCAGAGAACTGAAGAAAATAGGAATGGTGCTGGATTATAAGCCCATGAAGGAATTTTTGAACGAATTTTTGCCCACAGTGGAACCAGACTACAAGATATATGACATAAGCTCTAGAAGTGACCTATCTGTTTTCAGGCTCTTGGTGATGGTATCTTCTCTAGCAAGGCCATTTTTTGATGAAAACGATCAGACGATTTTAACGGAAACAATGGACTATTTCCTGTCATCTGTCAGTCCAAACACTTTGACAGTAGCTTTACCTGCAATGACATGTATTGTACCCTTCCATTATCATCGTGAAAGATCAGTAGTGGACTACTTTCAAATCTTATTCTCTCTATGGACGAACTCTACAGCAGATAACACCTTTGATACTCACTTATATGCTTTTATTGGTCATGCTTCTATGGATGCATATTATCAGTACATCATGGAAGAGTCTCCTGCTATATTATCTAAGGCCAATATCGAATTTGGCGAATATGGTATCCTCACACAGACTCAAATGAAGTTTATTTTGAACAGAATCAAGAATCATTTGAAGGAGGATTATCAAATTTGCTCTTTCACTAGGGTAGTGAGACCTTTGGTGTATTCCATCAACGGTTCATCACCAAAAGCATTTTTCGATCAGCTAAAAGCCCTCCTAACTTCTATCGAAACTTATGTCCACCCGTCTAATTCCGGATATTGGACCGATATCATTGCCAAGTTCATTCATGGGTTTATCAGGATGTATCATGAGAGGTATAAGAACGAGCAGAAAAAGGACGCAATATACAGATCTGAACTGAAGTTAACTGATGAGTGCCATGAAATTCTTGTCGATAGCTTCTTAGAGCTGTTGTTGGTAGGGGCGCAAAGTAAGGAATCCGATATTGCAAATTACTTTATTTCATGCTTCGGGTATTTGTTGGACATGAAACCCCGCAATGGATACAAAATTTGTGATAGGATCATCGTGGATCTTTATGACTCTCTCACAGATCAATACGTTAACTCTGAACATAGACTACTTTCATCTTTGAAACAATTTACCAGAGTGGTTAGATTTTTGATTCAATCCGAATTGTATCGTGTTCATATTACAAATATTTTGTCAATTTTGATTGAAAAGATTGATCTTAACGATTTAACACTCACAAGCAGTTTGATGAACTGTATCGTATCAGTCGCATGCTTCATACCGATCGAGAACTTCGTGAGCAAAGATGAGTTTCTAACTTTTGAGTCAACCACTATTCCATTTATCGAAGAACACTTGTACCTATTGAAGGGTGGTGAATGTTCTGCAAATTTTAAATATGAACCCGAGACTTTGAACAATGCTTTCAAGGCGTCAACAACTGTATTTGAGAACTGTCTGAAGGTTTATGTTGATAAAATATATCAGTTGGTTGACACTGATCTAGAAGCTGGAATTATTTGCAAGATTAATCAAACCTCATGTATCATGATACAGTCTATGAATGATGAAATGTTCCAATACTTCTTTGAACTACTAGAGAAAACGTTTTGGAATAACGACTCTTTCAAGGTCAAAAATCCTTTGATTGAACTGGCATCGACCCCGTTGGCTGCATCTGTTATGAGGGACCACAGCTTAGGCCCACGGCTGTTCAAGGATTTAAAATTCAATATTGTACAACAGATCAAAGGTGGAGCAGGAAGTGTTAGAAGTACAACCGAGATCCAACCAAGAGATGTGAAGTTGGCTTCGTTAGTAACAGTTTTGAGTGATGTTATTCGTCACTCACATGAGAAAATTTTAGAGTTTGCCGAGGAACTCATATCATTGTTGGATTTCATCTACCAGAATGTAACTAACGCTCCTCTAGATGTATTGCACACCACATTATTACATGACACACTTCAAAGTTTGACGGTAACTGAGCTACTTGATTATAGACTTTTCCCTGAAGATACTGATATCAGCGATTTCGACAAATGGGGTGGGTTACAGTTTGACAAGAGAAAATACTCTCCAAAATTCCACAATTTTAAATGGCACAACCCAACATCTGAAGAAATCGACTTTGCCATTCGTATCATTGAGCACTTTTATTCAAAAGCATCCAAAAGTACCGAGGCTCTCATAAATGATCCGCAAAACACATTCAATCATGTTGATACCATGAAAAAGAACATTTTGATTGTAACAAATATTCTGTCAGGTAGCAGTATTCTGTATGACTCTGACTATAATCAGAACTCCAAACCGATTGAAAACATTGATCCGTACAAGAAGAAATTGCTCCTACTTCAGAAGATTAGAGATGGAACTTGTGATAACAATGAACTTCTAATGGACATTGAAAAAGTGAGGGATGACTCCTTTGATACTGATATCGACATGGACGAGAACGCCGACGAGATGAACTCACAAGAAGATATCGAAATCAGGCACGAGCTCAATTCCGTAAGAGATGAAGACCTCATTACATACGATTCGAGTTCCTCAGAGATGCCTTCGGGGATCGCAACCCCAGTACCACAAGCAGAGGGTGATTCAAACTATTCCATGATGAACTCTTATACCGCTTTCAGAGATTTGGACGTGTTTACTTATAACTATTTCTTTGGGGATTCCATCGCAGAACGTCAATTAGACGTGCGGTACCACAAGATTCACCAAATCAGAAATGACATTGGCCTTTTCTTGCATGGAATTTTAAAATTCTTGAACAAAAACTATGAGAATTCTACTTCTGTATTCCAGATTTTCATAGACGCGTTGAAGGTATGGTTCACTGATGTTGGCCAAGAGACTATTTTCAGAGATGATTATCGAGTTGCGATATCCTCTGAATTTTTGGAGAACATCCAAGATATTGCTCATTGGACTGAGCCTTTCTTACCCTTTACCAGAACTTACCTTGCTGCTGATTGTCAGCAATTACACACTTCAAGACTAAGTCTACATTCAACCAATAGAAAGCCTTCGAGACTGGAGACAAAACTACTATCGGATGTTATCACTCTCTCCTTGTCGGTTTATCCTAATATCTACAGGCCTTCTCAACAATGTATGATTCATGTCATGAAACAGTTAATTGGCTCTTATTCTATGATCATTAGAAAGGTATTCAAAGCTTTCGAGGAAGCTCTCAACAGCACAGACCCAGAGGCACCAAAGAAACTCGAGGTATTGATCCAGGTGTTGTCCATGAAAAAGATTCAACGTAAGTTGATGTCTGATTACGATAACTTGGAAAAGATGATGACTCTTCTCTTAAGAGCTACCAAGGTGAATTCTGACTTGGTCGTTTCCTTATGTGACCAAGTTATGGATAGTGTTTCTGGATTGATCAAAATTCCTTCATCTGTATGTATATTTGATGAGAACTCGGTTGACGTATTGAAACCTAATGATGATACCATTGACAAGCAAGTTGCTGTCGTTAAGACAGCCAAGGATAGGAAAAGAGAACAATACTACAAAAAGCTGGAAAAGATTCAGTCAGACTTACTTGAATTACAGAAAAATGATGATCAATTACGTTGGATCTCGACTTGTCAAATCATCAGAATTGTTCAAGTCATTCAGTCCAATTTACAGATCAAGCCCAACGAGGAGGTCCTTGTACAAAGTTTCGAGTTGACTAAAACCAAACATCCATCTGTGATCCAGAACTGTATGGTTACCATGGTCAATGTTTGCAATAAAATGATCTCATTAGGAAATTATGGGTACAACATCGACTTGTCATTTAGATCTGATTACATCAGAGAGTACGTTGAGTATTTGGATACTTCTGACCCTGATTTCAACGAGAAATTTTTTGCGGAGATGAGTAACACCAAGAGTCCAAACTACTTTGTAGATGCCAAGCCATTTGTCGGCTGGCTATGTTGGGGAAGACCATTGGGTGTCGTAAAGCCCCAAGATCAAGGTCAATTCAAACTGAAGGAGGATGATATGCAGATAATGAAGAGTTTCGGCACGCTAATAACCAAGGAATGGCTGCTAGATATGTGCAATGTATTCATCCGGTCCAATGAGGCTCAGAGTAGTTTCAGTACGACCAGAGTCAGTCTCTTCGAAGCTTTTGTCCATTTGATTTCGAATGATTGTTGTTCATTGAAGTATGATGATATACTTGACATTTGTGATAAAATCTACGATAAGGATGACAAATCCGCTCTGATTGCCTGTAGTGAAATTATTGCCGGGTTGTTGATTGCTAGCAAATACACCAGTGCTACGAACCAAGCCAAATTTGAGGTCTTTATCGAGAAATTCTTGGGCAAATGGCTAGACACTTTCTACAACAGTACGACAACGGATATTTGGGCTGTTGTCGCATGGTGGGTTCCGTCTTTCATTGACTTGCGAAGATCACCGCATATCTACAAGAGGTTTTTGACGCTAGATGGTCTGTTTGATACGAAGGGAATATCCTCGTTAGAGCTTTCAGGAAAGCTTGCGATAGTATGTCAAGCCACCTCTGACATAACGTTCAAGAATGGTAACGTGGATAACGTTTTGGATCATCTAGTGTTTGATCATCCTTCTGATGCGGTCCGCCAAGAAGTTGGAAAATTGCTGTCGTACTTGTTCTATGCCAAGGCCTTTGCCGGGTATTCGAGTATCGATGCTGTTATTGACGCGGCGAATGCTGATAACTTACAATTGAGAGTTGTATCGGACAAGTTGAGAGAAAAGCTGATAGAACTCTTTGAGGAGACGGAGAAGGAAAGACTTTTGGTGAAGGATTTGTCCACCCAAGAGATAGTGAAGTCGAGGTATGTGTTTCTTGCGACGACGATATACTACTGGACCAACAGGATGTTCCATACTGGCGCGAAGGTATGCCTCATTCCGTTTGTGAAGGACTATTTGGCACCTTTCATCATGAAACTTGACCGGATGAGGGACGTGTGCAACATGCTGAACATCAAGGCGTACACTTTGTTTTTGGAGATCGCGTACCTGCCCATCACTTTGAAGGTTTTGCCAGAGATAGTCTCGATTCTCGACGACACGGATTTGACGAGTTCCCACGAGCTTCGTGTGAACCTAACCTTTGCCGAAACCTTTTTCGCGAACCACTCTCTGCTGCTGTCGGACGAGATCAGACGCAAGATTATAGACTTTGTCGTGGACAAACTGTTCTACGAGACGTCTGTCGAGGTGCGGCAAAAGGCGTCCTACGTGCTTGCCGGGATCATCCACAACATCTCGTACGACACAGAGAAGTTCCAGATGCTACTGGACACTTTCAAGGAGAAGCTGGACAGCAGCGAGTACTCTGCTGACGAGAAGGCCGCCTTGTCCAAGTCTAGCACCAAGATCCACGGTGCCGTGCTGGGGCTTGGAGCTCTGATCGAGGCGTTCCCCTACGTCTCTCCTCTGCCTGCGTGGATTCCAGAAAACATTGCCATTCTTGCGTCCTGGGCCAGAACAAGCGGCATGAGTGGCTCTGCTGCTAAGGACATCATCTCACGGTACAAGAAGGTCCGTGCCGACACCTGGCATCTGGACAGAGCCCAGTTCACCAGTGATCAGTTAGAGGACATGGAAGGTGTTCTTTGGAGGAGTTATTACGCATAAATTGGTACCACCGTGCTTCCACAGCTCGCACCATCCAATTGCAACCCTCAGTGCCGGCCTACCACCTCTGTGTAGCGTGTATAGCCCAACTTCCGTATTATCATCACTTTCCACGATTTGAAGATATCAAATCCCAAAAGGCTCGGTGGGAAACCAGCCTTTAAGGAACCAACGAACAAAAGAGCAGACTGTATGGTGATCGGGAGTGTTGTTTGAGCTGGTTTGAGCTGCTTTAAGCTGCTGTTTGTATTGCAGAAGGGTGAGACAGTGTAGCGTTCAAGCAAGTACACGGGAGATGTCTGGACTAAGAACAGCAGCCGGAGCTACCGGCGGAGTGAGCAAGAACTACGACTCAGTGATGAAGATCTTACTGTTGGGAGACTCTGGAGTTGGGAAATCGTGTCTTTTGGTGCGGTTTGTGGAGGACAAGTTCACGCCCACGTTCATTACGACGATTGGGATCGACTTCAAGATCAAGACGGTGGACATCAACGGGAAGCGCGTGAAGCTGCAGCTGTGGGACACCGCGGGCCAGGAGCGGTTCCGCACGATCACCACTGCGTACTACCGCGGGGCGATGGGCATTGTGCTGATCTACGACGTGACGGACGAGCGGACGTTCCAGAACATCAGGCAGTGGTTCTCGACGGTGAACCAGCACGCGAGCGAGGACGTCGTGATGCTGCTTGTGGGCAACAAGAAGGACATGGACACCCGCACCGTGTCCTACGAGCAGGGCGAGGCCTTGGCGAAGGAGCTGGGCATTCCGTTCATAGAGGCCAGCGCCAAGGACGACACCAACGTCAGCGAGATCTTCTTCACGCTGGCCAAGCTGATCCAGGAAAAGATCGACGACGGCAAGATGGAAAACAAGGCCGAAAGAGAGGGCAACGTCAGCATCAGGGGCTCGGGCTCCTCGGGCTCCAAGTCCAACTGCTGCTGAGCGCCTGCCGTGGCCGCCGCCCTCACACGTATACTTGCCTTCTTAACACACCTCTGTATAAGTAAAACCATGCCGAAACCACGTGATGAGCACGTGACATATTTACATCACGTGACCAACCAAACCACGTGATTGTCACGTGCTCATCACACGAGTAACACGTGACCGAACACGTGGCCCCCTCTCCCCCCTTCCCTCCATAAGTGCGTTTCTGAAAATTCCCATCGCTACAAGCTCTTCCAATTCGATAAGTCGCAAGTATATAAAGGGAAACGTAGAACAGTACAACAGTGGAACAGCGTAGATCCAGCGAAGGATGCCCGTATTGCAGGTGTGATGTCAGCTGAGTAAAGAGTTCACAACAGAACACATCAGCAACTGTGTGGCGTTTGGTGATTCCTTAAGCCTTGTTCGCAATACCCTTGTGCAAGGCAGTTCACACAGATATGCTATTCGGTGTTAAACTAGCTAACGATACGTATCCTCCGTGGAGAGACTCGTACATTGACTATGAGAAGTTGAAAAAGCTGCTGAAGGAGTCTGTGATCAGAGACTCCGAGATGACCAATGGGTCAGGCGCAGGCAAGAAGGGGAAGCACAAGAAGGGCAAGAGCGCCAACACAGACGAGTACTGGACCGAGAAGGACGAGTCGCGGTTTGTGTCTGCTCTGGACGAGGAATTGGAAAAAGTGTACGGGTTCCAAACCTCGGTGTACAACAAGATCATGAACACGCTGAACCGCTTGGAAGAGGAGACGGACGACGAGACCAACCTGGCGTCGATCGACTTCAACTCGTTCCAGCAGCAGCTGGAGGAGTGCCTGAGCCAGGCGCAGGAGCTGGACAACTTCCAGCGGTTGAACTTCACGGGGTTCACCAAGATTGTCAAGAAGCACGACAAGCTGCACCCGGGGTACCCGTCGGTCAAGGCGCTGCTGCAGGTGCGGTTGAAGGCGTTGCCGTTCCACTCGGAGGAGTACTCGCCGCTGCTGTACAAGATCTCGTACCTGTACAACATTCTGCGCAACAACTTCTCGTCCGTGTCCAAGTCTCTGGCGGACTCGTCGAAGCTGTCGTCCATACCGAAGAACGAAAAGACGTCGACGCAGTCGTTCAAGTTCTGGATCCACCAGGACAATCTGATGGAGGTCAAGACGATCATTCTGAGAAGACTGCCGGTGCTTGTTTACGCACAAGCGCCCACGGAGAATGACGACCTGATAAACCGGTTGGAGTCCAACTTGTTGAACGACGACGGCGGGCCTGCCATGTCCAGCTCCAGCAACGAGACAGACCTGGGCCACTTGAGAAAGAGCTACGAGCCTGTCATTTCGACGCTGTACTTTGACAACGAGTTCTTTGAGCTGTACAACAACAAGCTGCTAAAGACCAACGCCGCGCCAACGCTGAGGTTACGGTGGATCGGCAAGCTGAGCGACAAGCCCGACATCTTCTTGGAGAAGAGGATGTTTGTCGACGACGAGGGTTCTGGGTCGACCGAGTTTGAAGAAGTGCGCGTCAACTTGAAGCCCAAGTTCATCAACGGGTTCATCTTCAACGGCGACACGGAGTACAAGGAGCTCATGCTGAAGAAGTTGAAGGAGAGTGGCTCGAACAACACCGCTGCCAAGAAACTGGAGAAGAACTTGGACTACTTGCAACAGTACATTATGGAGAACGAGTTGCAACCTGTGCTCAGAACGTTGTACCAAAGAACGGCGTTCCAAATCCCTGGCGACGACCAAGTGAGAATCACGATCGATTCCGACATCATGTACATTAGAGAAGACGCGTTCGACAAGGACCGCCCTATCAGAGACCCGAAGCAGTGGCACAGGTCTGACATTGACTCTGACGTTGCTAACCCGCTCAAGTTGGTGAGAGCTGGAGAGTACTCCAAGTTCCCATACAGCGTGATGGAGATCAAGGTCAAGACGGCGACTTCTGCCATTGCGTCTTCTGAGAACGCCTTGAACTCGCTGACCCACGGCGGGCACAAGCTCAAATGGATCGCAGACTTGGCCAACTCGCACTTGGTGAAGGAGGTGCCGAAGTTCTCAAAGTACGTGCAAGGTGTTGCGTCGTTGTTTGGCGAGGACGACAAGCTGGACATGTTGCCGTTCTGGCTGCCGGATCTCGAGTTTGACATTAGAAAGGACCCAAAACAGGCCTACGAAGAAGAGAAACGCAAGATTGAGAGGCAGCACGAGTACAGCAACAAGATGCAAAAGATGAAGAGGCTGTCCATCGCCGCGGGCAGCACTTCGAACCTGGAAATCGCGGGCCAGTCCGGCGACCAGCACGCTGACCGGGACGCTGACCAGCACGCCGACAGCGACGACGAAGAAGAGTCCTCTGAAGACGACGAGGTGGACAGAGTGCACTCTACCGCGGCTAGAAGAAACAGGAAACGGCTCAACGAGCCCAACATCTTTAGCATTTTGACGGGCCGCAACACGCTCGACAACTCGCTCACGGGCGACGATTTGGAGGACGAGGAGATCGAGTTACCTCCAGGTGTCAAGAAACCCACCAGCTACATCAAGAACGCGGGCCCCGTCAAGGTCGAGGCCAAGGTCTGGCTCGCAAACGAGCGGACCTTCAACAAGTGGCTCAGCGTCACCACTCTGCTCAGCGTGCTCACCTTCTCCATCTCGAGCTCTGTCACGCGCGCCAACATGCCGGCGCTCGCCGAGTGGTTGACCACCGCGTACTTCTTGCTGACCGTGTTCACGGGCGTGTGGGCCTACGCCACCTTCAACAGACGGCTCTCCGTGATCCGCGCGCGTAGCGGCACCCACCTGGACGCCCCCTTCGGACCTTTGCTCGTCTCCTTCATCGTCTCCGTCACCCTGATCATCAACTTCGTCGTGGCCTTCCGCGACCTGGTCAGACACCACGACCCCTCATCCCTGACCGTTGCTTCTGTGCAGCACGTCTCCCCTGTAGTATCTCGCATTATAACAGTTGTGGGGAGAATAGTCGGCGCCTGATCTTTCCCATACGTACTCTAATCCTGCCCCTTTTATACTTTTTTTCCTGGCCTCGGCGGCTAACCCCCTGAAATCCCCGCTTTTCGTCCCTTCCGTTCCGGGCAGTTTAGCCGCCGTAACCCCCTGACGTCACGCACACCCTTGCACCGCACCCACCGCTCCGCTTTCCCCGTCCGGGTCCCCGTTCGGGTCCCGGTTTGTTCCGAGCTCCGAACCGAAGTCACGCGGGCGCGCGGCCGCTCCGCGGTCGGAACCGGCAATCCGTGGAAAGCATGACGGTTACCCGGACTTTACGCTGCTGTCTCGTCAGTTCTCACTTCTCCGTTCTCCGTATATATATATAAATGTATATAAAGAAAGATGCAAACAGGATCGGAGCTCCTTCAATACGTGGACATGATCGGCAGATGATCTGAGCCAGATAATAAAGCGTGGTGAAGGCTGAGCAGAGGGTAGAAGTACTTTAGTTTTGGATCCCAGCGTTTGGAGAGATATCTGAGATGTTCAAGAGTGTTTTAAAGCCCGGTATCGCCGGTTTGGGATTGAGAGGCAATGTCACGTGCAACAGCAGAAAGTTTGTTGCGCAGGCATTGCGCAGACAGTCGTCTGTAGCGATCAAGAAGACCACAGAGCAGGAGCAGTACGAGCTGCTAGTGCAGCAGAGAAAGGCCAGACCCGTGAGCCCCCATTTGACGATCTACCAGCCACAATTGACGTGGTACTTGTCGTCCATGCACCGTGTGTCCGGGGTGCTCATGGCGTCCATGTTCTACGCGGTGACGATTTCGTTCGGCGTGTCCAGCTTGCTGGGGTTGGGCCTCACGGCAGACGGCCTGGTGGAGTACTACATGCAGCACGTCCCTTCGTGGGCCGATCTTGCCATCAAGGGCACGTATGCGTACCTTCTTGCGTTCCATTTCGGTAACGGTCTCAGACACTTGCTATGGGATACCGGTAACGCCTTGTCCCTCAAGGGCGTCTACAGAACAGGGTACGCTGTGCTTGCCATGGCCGCTGTGGTCGGCACGACCTTCTTGTCTTTCTGAGCTTTCTCAGCCGGCAATTTTCCCATATTCATGACGATTATTCTTTCTCTGCACGCCAAGCGTCCTTTCTAACTTTATTTATTGTACATAGCGCCCAAAACGACGTATGTTCTCATGGATCTCTTGCCCTTGCAGTCTTTCTTTTCAACATTGGTTCTGTTGTTCATAATTTTAGTAGAAGCGATGTGTTGAACTTGTTAAAGTTTAATACTGTTGAAGAAACGGACAGATTTCTGAGATAGAGCACCACAGCGGACCAGAGCCACCACAGCATATCCCGCAAGAGCTCATGAGCCAGCCAAAACCGTTCAAGAAAAAGAGACAGGGTTCCAGGTATCAGGGCTCACAGTCTCAGTCTAGGTACCAACCATACCATAGTGCTCATACAGGCTTCAGGCCGAACAATGCTCGAAATGGAGCGCCAAGCGGACAACCAAACGGAGCAACAGGACGACCAAAACCTGGGTCCAGATTTGAGGGCCATGGGGCTATCCCCAGGGGCCCCAGACTGGCGGAAAACAGAACCTCAAGGCCTGTTCAGTCGAACCATTTAGTCCCCAAGAAGAAAACTGTTCACGACATACCGGCTGTTATCGCATTCCCAAACGTTAAATCGAGCTTCCAGCCCCTCGCACAGGTCGGGGAGGGTACGTATGGGAAAGTGTACAAGGCAGAGAACGTGCACACGGGCAAACTGATTGCGCTAAAGCGGCTTAGACTGGAACTTGAGCGTGATGGATTTCCTATAACGTCGATCCGGGAAATCAAGCTTTTGCAGCAACTACAGCATCCAAATATCAGCTTGATCGACGAGATCATCGTCTCAGATAAAAATTCCATCTCTATGGGGTTCCAGTACATGGAGAACGATTTGTCTGGGATGCTGATGGACAAAAGCATCGAGTTTTCGCCAGCTAACATTAAGCATCTTTTGAAACAGCTGTTCGTTGGGCTGCAATACCTACACCAGCAGCAGATCGTCCACAGAGACATCAAAGGCTCCAACTTGTTAATAGACAACCTCGGCAACCTGAAGATCACGGACTTTGGACTCGCCAAAAAGCTCACGCTCGATAGCTCTGGTTCGTCGACCGTAATGTCAAATACCAACAGAGTCATTACGCTATGGTATAGGCCTCCTGAGCTTCTATTGGGCACAACAGACTATAAATTCGAAGTGGACTGCTGGGGATGCGGCTGTCTACTTGTCGAACTGTTCACGGGCTCTGCATTGTTCCCTGGGTCTAACGAAGTGAATCAGTTTGTCAAGATCTTGGAAGTGATGGGATCGCCAACTCTGGAGCAGTGGCCTCGGATGGTCGATATGCCATGGTGGTTCTTAATGCTGCCGCAGATGGTACGAAAGTATGACTGCGTGTTCACTTCAAAGTTTCAGGAGTCTGTGCCTGCTGATGCCTTAGACTTGGCCTCCAAGCTGTTGCGGTACGACCAGGATTCCCGGTTCACTGCTTCTGAAGCCCTGCAACACAACTACTTTACGAACGAGCCTCGTGCACAGCCCCTCGTGCTGGACCCCTCGTTCAAAGGGTCACATGAGTATGAGGCTAAGAAGCTCAGACGCAAAGAGCGTGAGAAGCTTAAAGAAGCTCAACCTGAATAGAACAGATCACTGTTGTAATACTTATTCGGTACATAAATTTAAGCATATTCACTTCTTCAGCATCTCATTTTCGAATACACGGTTGCTACCAACGAACGTGCTTGCTTGCACTGCACCCAGCCGTGTGATCATACGGCTCTGGCCTGCCAGAACCTGTACTTGTCTGCTGGTCTCTTCCAGATTCTCGTTCAGTTGCTTCAAATGAGCTGCGAGTCGCGCGTACTGTCGTTGTTTCGTGTCCATTGTGCCCAGAATCCAGTCAGTTTGTCTTGGATACTCTCAGAACACGCTCGTGGCAGTTTGCAACAGCTGCTTTCCATTCAGTTTCTAATCCTGCGATGTTGTTATAAGAAGTTTAAGGTTATCATCAAGGTAAACACTTGTTGAAACCTTGAAAGAAGAGGAATCCAGATCCTCAGTGGAACCAATCAGTTGGCCAAAGGAACTCAAGAAATGTCACAATTGAATGACCCTGTAGCGCTGATGCAGCAGACGCGGCAAAACTTCATAATAGAGAGTGATGTTACTGGAGTATCGCAAATCAAGAAGAACATTCAACAGCTCACTAAAGCGATGACTGAGAAGCAGCGACAACACGATGAGCTTGTGATACAGCTGCAGGGACAGCTAAGAGCACAGCAGAGCAAGGTTCATGCGTTAAAGGAATCATTCGAAGTGCAAGAGCAACAAGTAAAGCGTGTGGAAGATGAGCTGAACATTCCGCAGCTGGAGCATCAGATCGAGAAGCTGATCCAGGAGATCAGCGTGCTCCGTAGCGGGATACAAGAAGGAATAGAGAAGGTTGTTGAGACGCAAAAACAACTTCTGAGCGAAACAGGCGTCACGGAGGCACCACTGAGCCGTGAGGACCGCGTTCGTGTACTGAAATTGAAGCTGTTCCATTCTTTAGATCTTACAGCATATGAGGACCAGCTACTGGACCTACGGCACGACGCGCGCCCCTTAACAAACACAAAAGACCCTTGGCTTGAGCTTTGAATGCTGGTAGCAGATTCTTAGTGATATGTAATGGTACCTATCGTATCTATGTACAAGAGAAGCCCGTGTCTCAAAAGTGGCGGGGGTTTCTTCTTAACGAGAGCTTTGTCCACTTGGGGACCTTGTGCACACCCTTTCTGTAGCCACTGGAGTACCTGCTAAACGTCGTGTATTTGTCCTTAGGCGACATTTCGGGTTCCTTAGGGAAGTATTGCGCCTTGTCTAGGATGCGAAGACTCTTGACCTTGGGTTTGATCTTGCGCAAATTTAGTCCTACGGCGTCTGAAACCTTCAGCTGCGCACGCTCCATGTGCAAACCCAACTTCAATGTCGAGAGCACATCATCTACTGCTCTCAAACGGCTTCTTTGTCTCGCTTTCTGCGGTCCAGACATTCTCCATGGAATCTTCCATAACAGGCCTCCCAAGGCTGGCTGCGTAGCTCTAAAAGCACCAAACATTTTGCGCTGAGATTAAGTTCTGTGTATTCACAATTGTCCCGGCTAAACGCTGAACCTGCTCAATACTAACTGGTCCAGTTGAAGCATCTGGTATATCTGGTTTAAAGTTTGATCAAAGTTCTATTCTCTTTCTACATCAAGAACTCTGTAAAAGTTTCCAATACTGCTATCTGGTGATACTATGAAATAAATAAGAAGTCTTTATTAGAGCCACTTGTGGGCACGCTCAGGGGCTGGAAAAGCTGCTACGTAACCTGGTAGTGCTAGTTTGTGGATTCGAATCGAAAGAACTGACGATTTACGATGTCTGAGGAGATAGAGAGACATAACAAGAGACTGCCTTTATGGGTACTTACCTCTCAGGAGGAAAAAGAGGCTAGACAGAACCTAAAGAAGTATGCGTATGCACAGTGCGTGGAATACGTGGAAGCCATGGCGGAATGCTCGAAGCTGCACGGTATTAAATTGTTTCCTGCGTGCTACGGGCCACGAGATGCTATGCGAAACTGCATCTGGGCACACCAGTCGGACGCTGAGCTTGATGCTCAGCGGGACTTGATGGTGCAGCGCAGGATTGAGCGTCTCGAGGAGAGTCTGCGGAAACAGAAGGAGCAGTCCAGGTGAGCTCTGAAGTCCGTTTCTATATATTCTTGTACATACCACCCCTTCATACTTACTATCTATTATTTCTTAAGTTTGGATTGCAGACATCATTACACTACCATTGTGCATCAGCTACATCAAGTCCAAAAGCTCAGTGGTATGGGAGGCCGTTTTTGGAGTACCAGAGCTGCCGTTTTTCGAGCTGTCCATCTTTTTGACATCACCAGCGAAGTCAAAAAGATCGTTGAGTTCATTCAGCACCGAGGACGAGATCTTACTCGTGGTGCTGTCACTCATATCTAGAAGGACATCATCGTTCATGTTCCTCAAAATCTCGTTGGTGGCCATACCCTTGAGCTCGTCGAAGTCCTTGTCTCTTAAAATGTGAATCTCGTTCTTGCGACGTTTTATCTTGGAGGATGGCTTATGGTACACAGAAGATAGTGTTGATAGTTCTTGCAGCAGCGTTTGCAGCACCTCTTTTGAGAAATGGTCTATTGTGGACGTTAGTTTTGGAATTTCGTGCTTGTCAAATAATTGGTCTAAAATAGCATCCCCATTGTCGATCGAGAGGCACCTCCAGTACATCATTGCCATGTCTCTGATGTCAATGTCGTGCACATTTGTAGTACATTGGTCTAAAATTCGTTTCAGCAAATCTTCTGACACCGTTCGGTGACACTTGACGATGCCCATTAGAAGCGCCATCTGAGTATAAGGCCCTAGTTCTGTGAATATGTCAACCAGGGGCGCTAGTTTGGTCTCTAGATTAACGTTCGTGTAAGTAGTAATGTACCACACATAGTTACAGCAGCCTAGGTCTGAGATGAATGTGGTGTCTACATCCTGCCACGAAGATACAATTGCTTTCAACTCGTTCCTGCTGGAGTCGCTAATCAAAGTTTCCTCATTGTCATACCTCAGTATGTCACCTATGCAAATCATCACTATGTCAATAAACTCTTCTCTTTCCTGAAGTACAGAGACCAGCTCATCGACCACTGCATTCAAGAACTTATTGTTGATGTCTTCACCACCAGAAGAAACTTTGATCGCTAACTGAGAGATCGATTGAATGGCTTTCGTTACGAACTCGTGATCAAAGTCCTTTGCGTACTCTTTAAACTCATTGAATAACGACTGACACTGCTTCAAATTGTTAACAGGAACTAGCCTTACGAGGATATCCAGTTTTTCCACCTTTAAATACAAAGGATCGTTGAACTTGACATAGAATATCCTCAGTTCTTTCCTCAACAGATTTGGGAATGCGTCTAAAATAATTCTTATGTTTCTGAGAGCCACATATTGTATTTCTGCAGGTGTCGACATCAAAGACACCAATGCAGTAGAGAGTTTGTTGTACAGAACGTCATCTACGGTTACCAAATTGGGCATATGCATTAGAATACACTTCACACTGATTAACACAACCGAGGGGTTGGCATGCTGAAGATGTGGAACCACCCGATCAACAATCTCACGGGATTCAACAGCTGTTGTTGATTTGTGCTCTGATAGGGATTCCAAGATGGTGATTCTTGCCCATTCCGTGCATTCGTTCAGCACATTTAGGAACCGTTTGATGTTCTGCGATACAAGTTTTTTGATATCAAAGGATCCCGGTTCCAGTTCTTCGATCTCGTGCACTGCAGCTAGCGCATTGGCCACTACCATAGGGTTATCATCCAGCAACGCGTGTTGCAAATCGTTCAACATGTTCAATTCTCGACAAAGCTCGGGACTCAATTGGAACAATTTTGCCACACAAAGAACCGCAGTTCTTCTCACATAGGGGTTTTCATCTTGGAGTGTCTTTCTGAGCGGGGTTTCAATGTACTCCAGAATCTTATCAACTCTGATCATCGACATTGTACGAATCGCCATCGATCTAATCAACGGATTTGGATCTGCAGCATCGCTCACAAACGTGTTAACGACAAGGATACACAGCTCAGGGTGCGATTCTGCATAGTTTGCCACGTACAAATACACCAGTTTCTTCTGCTCAATGTCCTGTGTAGCGATGTTCTTTAGCACATCGGGAAACAGCGACGAAACGTCCTTTCCCGAGGTCATCTGCTGAATAATCTTTCTAATCGCGTCTTTTCTGGTCTGTGGGTATCCGGATGCGAGACCATTTTGAAGCTCATACAGCTCGCCCTTCTGAGAGATCTTGGGAGCCACTCGTACCGCATCTCTGAAGAATTTCTTGATCATCTTATCAACACCCATTGTATTTCGTCTTATTCAATCGGCCACTTAATCCAGTAAAATGCGCCAAAGATGGGGTGAAATCGTTCTAGATGTTACCTGAGGTTCACAATGCCTTGAATTTATCATTCAACCCATCTACTGGCGCCCAAACCGAGCACTACTCACTAAATCCTTCCTGTGTATACGATGTCTGTTTGATCTTCATAGTAAAGGGAGAAACGTTGAGAGAGTTGAAGGTAGCGAAAAAAATCAGATCACGTGACAGAAGCACGTGACAATCACGTGAACAAAGAAAGATTACCCGGATTCAAAGAAACGATTTGTTGATTTTCCCCAATAAGGAAACTGTTCGGTGCGAATCAGGGACTGTTTTGTTTCTATTATGCGGTGTACCAAATTATGGGTAAAAAACGTCCGGACCAGCAAGTACGCTTGACACCCGCACACCACTCGGCGTAAGCTTCAGCACGCCCACGCAACATCAACTTTTTGAAAAATCGCATCAAGCTCATCACTTAGGACAAGTTTTCAAAATTTGGATGCATCTCTTAACCAAATGCATACAGGTTTTTACATTATGATGGTTGGAATTTTAGATGTCATTTAGGTTATGTCGTTTCTCATTCTGTTTTTTGGTTCTTGTTAATATCATTTTGTTTGTCAATTGGTTTTTTGCTTGAGGATATATCGTCAGTACAACAACCATCACTGCAAATACCAAGATGTCTTCCAATATCATGCTTGTTTTGAGAGGTACCCTAGAAGGCCACAACGGCTGGGTGACCTCCTTGTCTACCTCTGCCGCTCAACCAAACTTGTTGGTGTCTGGTTCCAGAGACAAGACTTTGATCTCGTGGAGATTGACCGAAAACGAACAGCAGTTCGGTGTGCCAGTCAGATCCTACAAGGGTCACTCTCACATCGTCCAAGATGTTGTTGTCTCTGCTGACGGTAACTACGCCGTTTCCGCTTCTTGGGATAAGACCTTGAGATTGTGGAACTTGGCTACCGGTAACTCCGAGGCCAGATTTGTTGGCCACACCGGTGACGTTTTGTCTGTCGCCATCGACGCCAACTCCTCCAAGATCATCTCTGCTTCCAGAGACAAGACCATCAGAGTCTGGAACACCGTTGGTGACTGTGCCTACGTCTTGCTAGGTCACACCGACTGGGTCACCAAGGTCAGAGTTGCTCCAAAGAACTTGGAGGAAGGTGAAGCTGACGACGGAAGAATTACCTTTGTTTCTGCCGGTATGGACAGAATCGTTAGAGTATGTTATCCAATCACACATTTTATCCAAACACACGAACATTCAGATGCTCCGGTGGTACGAAGAATGGGAATTTTGATATCCAAGTTGACACAATGCACTAATTGGGGGTTTACTTCATCGATACGACAAATGATGTATTCTTATATTTGCTACTTCAGACGAAACCTTGCCGGGTTTCGAATGAGACATACCAATTATCACCAAGATCTCTGATGTCTAAACAATAACCCCCATATTCCTTGTGCGTTAACAAATGTGGTGTATTCATCCTCAGTTCTACGTTATTAGACATCGGGTTACGCATTCCTGAAATGTTGCGTGGTGTACTCAATCGCATCTTTTACTAACAGTATTGCTCAATAACATTTTGTTTCCTAACGGAAACAAAATCTATTTGGCTCATTGATATTCAGTCCTGGTCGTTGAACGAGGACTCTTACAGAATCGAAGCTGACTTCATTGGTCACAACAACTACATTAACGTTGTTCAGCCATCTCCAGATGGATCTCTAGCTGCTTCCGCCGGTAAGGACGGTCAAGTTTACGTCTGGAACTTGAAGCACAAGAATGCCTTCATGAACTTCGATGCTAAGGATGAAGTCTTTGCTTTGGCCTTCTCTCCATCCAGATTCTGGTTGACTGCTGCCACTGCCTCTGGTATCAAGATCTACGACTTGGAAAACGAAGTCTTGATCGATGAATTGAAGCCAGAATTCGCCGGCTACACCAAGGCCCAAGACCCACACGCTGTGTCTTTGGCTTGGTCTGCTGACGGTCAAACTTTGTTCGCCGGTTACACCGACAACGTCATCAGAGTTTGGCAAGTCATGACCGCCAACTAAGCTTGTTACAAAATCTAGATCTCCTTGCTGTCGCCAGTAAGGGTCTTCATTTTACTTTTATTCTTCATTGATGGTTGGATCTCTGGTCAATCCCCCATTTTTCATGCACTGGAGGACCAATCGTCATGGATGTGGTTTTATACAAAAGGCAAGTACTAATTTGGTAGTCATTCTTATAATCATCTTCAATCTAACCCTGTAATCGCTGAGTATATTAGATATACAGTTATCCCTCACGTACTAATTTTAAGAGATGTTTTGGATTTAGAAGGCCTATTAGCGTTGTAGCTCTTAATTGTATATACATATTTAAAGATTTACATCTCAGATTTGACATCACCGATATATCTCATTCCCCATTCATCACCCTCCGCAAGCCTTGGTTCGTCCAGAACTTGACTCAGCAATACCCAGGGATCACGGGAACCTCCCCACTTCAGCAAACCCTCCTTTAATTTGGTTCCATTATCTCTGTTGAAAGGATCGGCTTCGAACAAATGCTCCCAGATTTTGGAAGCGATGGCTCTATCAAATAAGTAACTGTAATAAGAGGCACCATACCCAAACAGATGTCCAAATTTACCACACCAGTTGCTTTGGTCATCAGGCATCACTTTTAGACGGCGTTCTAAATTGTGGTATATGCTGACTACGTCAATCACTTGATCAACGCTGGAGTCCAAGTTATGCAATTCCTGGTCCAGAAGTGACATCTTAATCTGAGAAAAAGTTTCACAGTTCTGCAAGAATTGGTTTTCCTGCTGATGGTTTTTCAGGACCTCTGCAGAGAGCGGTTCTCCCGTCTTATAATCCGAAGAAATTGACGTGAGAACTCTGATATCGCGAGCAAAATGCTCCATAAGAATGCTTGGTAATTCGACAAAATCAGTGACACAACGGGTACCACTGACATTCTGTAGTTGTGTTCTGCCCAACATGGAATGCATAGCATGTCCCATCTCATGAAACAAAGTCTCTATCTCATTAAGTTGCAACAGACACATGTTCCTCTTGGTTCCATCATCGAGGTTTACCTCCACTGGCCTGAAGTCACATACCAAAGAGATAACTGGAAGCTGAAAATTTTCACCCCGAGAATTGGTACCTAACTGAACGGTGGAAGTATCAATTTCATTGGGGTACATGTTTCTGGAACAGCACACAGTGAAATGTGCCGGGTTCGGGGTCTTACCGTTTCTTTCAAAAAAGTCACAGTACATGACACCGATAAGTCCTTCATTCTCATCAATAACGTTAATTCTACGCACTTCAGGAGACCAAGTTTCACCAGTCTTAGGTGTGGCAGGTTCCAGTTTGATGCCGTAAATTCTTTCAAATAAATCGGACAAACCCTGCATTACGACTCCTAACGAAAATGCGGATGAAATTGGTTCCCCAACATCAAGACTAGAGGATCTGCGTTGGGATAAAGCTTGAATCGCACCGTAGTAATCTCTGTCCCACGGTTTCATAATTTCTAGAATTTTGTCCATGTTTATTGGAGTCTGGCAGCTAGTCAGATCCGACTTTAATTTAGCTAAAGGAGTAAGCTCTCGAGCTGCCTTGATACGAGTAGAGTCGACGAGGGACTCTAAAAATCCCATCACGTTATCGGGGTTCTTGGCCATCTTGCCTTGAAGTTGGTATTCTGCGAAATTCTTGGATCCCAAGAGCTGTGCCAATTCTGTTCTAAGCTGAATCAGTTTTGTTAGTCTTCCGATCTGAGCATCTGAACAGTTATGCATCTCTGTCCACAGGATTTTTCTGACGTTTTCATTGCTACAAGTGCGAACCACCGTGTAGCCCAAGTAACCATAAGTTGGGATCTTGTAAAACTTGCCTGTAACGTCTTTTTTCAACTGGCTGTAGACCATTTTGCTCACACTTTGTGTAATGACTTCTGTGTCCACTTTCACGTAGTTGTGCTTGACATACTCTGAGTGATTGATGAATTCCTGGCCAACAATGCTAATTTCTTGACTTAGATGGATGAACCTGTCTCTGATCTCAGGCTTCATGTATATTCCCGACTTCTCGAAATCCTCAAGCAGGATCTTCCCAACTCGTATTTCTTCGTCATCTAAACCCAAAATGGTACTTTTATTCAAGCATTCCGTTAAAAGATCACATAGTTTCACATCGGTGTTTAATATGTTCATGATTTCGAACATCTTCTCGTGACATTGTTGAGCGGTTTGAACATACTTCTTGTCTGGATGAGTAGCCCTTATAAACTCACATAAATCAATAACACGACACAAAACGTCGCTGAGCTGATCCAAATCCTTGATATAAAGCTTCAATTGCTCGTCATTCTCAATGGAATGGATCTTGGCTACTAATGTCTTCGCCTTGTGAAAAGAATGTTCTGTGAACTGGACCAGCCCTTTGGGTGACTTCAAGTATGGGTTCTGGAAAAGTCCAGTTTCGGACTCTGATCCGAAACTTAAACCGAAACCTCTCTTATTACTACCACTGTTGTTGTAATTAGACTTGTTCAGTTCCCTCCAGTAAGCTTCGTCATCAAACACTCGACGTAGTGGCCTCTGAATCCGTTGTAAACTAGCAGTTGAATAACGAACTTTGTCTAGTCTTCTAGAAAGAATACCATAACTTTGCTCAAAGTACTGTCTGCCGGTTGAAAAAGTCCGCAGCATTCGTAGAAATGATAGCAGTGACAGCCCACGCTACTCAACTACCTAAAAACCAGCGGTTAGAGTTGTATTTCTGTTCCTAAAACCGTAAATTCTTCATTAACGGTATAGAGCTAGCTTTGTTCTTCAATTACATTACGTATTGAATCTTGATTAAAGCCTGAACAGACCAAATAAAAGAGAGAGAGAGAGCAACTTCCTCGGAAGACCACACACGAAGCTTCAGAATCAAAGCTAGGAAGCTCCCTTGGAATCTAATAGATTTCGTACGCTATATAGTATATGCGATAGTCTCTTATATACAGATATATAATTTTGGTATTTTAGCGAGAAGGTCTTCAAGGCGCTAAGCAGTTTAAGCAGCCGACGTTTCTTCCTCTGTTTCATATGGGAACGGTTCCAAGATTTTTGGATTAGCTCTAGCCTTGGCCACTTTCTCCAATTCGATCTCAGAGGGGTTGACGAGCTCTTGGAAGTCTGTGGTTTTCGCTAGCGACAGACTTTCGTTTAATAGACGTTCAGCCTTTGAGAGGTCTCCGCGATGCAGGCTGATGACACCCATACCGTAGGTCGATAGTGCAATGGCTTGAGACGCAGAAGGGTCCAGCATATCGTCAATCTGATATCTGAGTTTCTTGTTTTTCTTGCCGAAAGAAACGACGCTTTGATAGCATCGGTTGGCTAGATCCAAGCATATTTGACGATGCTGTTTCAACTGAGCTACCTTTTCATCGAAGTGTTCATCCCGAGAGTCCTTTGGCACCTGATTCAACGCGAATAGCTGACCTTCCACTTGCTCAGTCTGTAAGTACAACAACGAGCCCAGATTAGCCTGTGAAAGCAGTATTTGGCCCGGGGCCATATCAGCGAGTACCATCCATTGGACAGTCGTCATTTTGCAGCCCAATGCTGCCAGTATGTCCTTCGTAGATAAACAATACGCGGTATACAGCTCTCTTGCCGTGAAAAATTCTTCTTTCAAGGGTTCCCATGCGCTGCTATCCTTGTGCAGATCCAGAATCATGTATCCATCTTTGTCCACTTTGATATTCTTCAAGAACTCGTCCGGATCGAATTTCTGCTTGATGACGATGATCTCATGGCCATCTTTTTCACCGGCCTTCACTACGTCCTGCTTTCTGCTATCAAAATACTGTTTTAGTTCGGGAGACCTGCTCAACACCTCTTCCTGGGCCAACAGGAGATGCGATAAGAGCACTTTCTTACCGTACATTAGATCCTGGTTCTGTTCCAAAGCCTTGATTAATACTCTCAAATCCTTTTGAATGAGATGTGGTCGCTTATCCTCTGGAACTTTTCCTGGGGTATTTAGAGCCTGGTAGTACCGATATACTAATTCCCAGTAGATGCCAGATGCCTCCTTATCGAAGTTTAACCGTTCGTACATGTCAGCAATTTTCAGCTGAATTCCAGTATATTCATCGCTCAAAGGGTCCATCTCCAGTTTGTCGCACTGTTCTAGGGCCTCGATGTAGTACTTGAGCGCACCCTGATAATTGAAGTCCTTCTTGTCGCTCTCTTCCCACAACGCTTTCCTCAGAAGTTTGGAAACGGATCTGGGGTAGTTGTGGTGAGGATAGTAAAACCACCACAAGCCGAAAGAAAGAGCCCCTACTACCCCTAAACCAAACAGCCAGTTATACCTCTTGTTTTTGGCGGCCTCCTTAGGTGGAATGTAGTACGTTCTGCGGCCCCAGCCACGCATAATGCCACCATTAGCGCCGTTTCTTGCAAGTCCAATTCTGGTTTCGTTGCTTAAAATGCCAATATTGGGCACACTAGACCGAATAAGACGCCCAGAGCCTCTTGATCTGAGCATACGTAACATATCGATAGGATTCACTGCTTTTCAGGCCGAAGTTGGCTCTCTCAAGTTGGTATAATCTTCTTCAAACCTGTGCATAAAGTGTTGATAAGTTTAGGTTTTTAGTTGCTTAAACCCTCATCATATATGAAGAGATTATAGGGAATAAAACCAGCTAAGATGAGCTGAACAAGAAAAGAGCTTAGATAGGTTTCTGTCGTGCTATGTTCACTGCTGATACCAATGCTGAATTCAGCTTGTTGAACGGATATTATACAGCCTTTTTTTGGAGGTTCTATATTGACAGTTTGGATTTAAGTCAAACCTCGAATTGACCAGTCATTGTGACTTGTAAGAAAGAGATTGATTATAGTGGCAATTAAGAGTAAATTGGACCGAAACTGGCGTTGATAGTCAGATAGTAACTATGTGTGGAAGATTTGCTTTGGATTTAGATCCTGAAACCATCAGAGAGCAGTTTGAAGAGCGAAGTGTTCCATTAAACCGTGATCAGAATATACCAGAGTTCAGCAGGAATTATAACGTAGGACCAACACAACCAGCACCAGTGTATCATGGCTCCAAATTGCATGTAATGAAGTGGGGGTTGATTCCATTTTGGACGAAAGACGTGAAGAAAGCGACCCCCTGGAGGACTTTCAATGCACGAGCGGAGACTTTGAACGAAAGCCGGCTTTGGAAGCCTTCTTTGAACCACAAGCGGTGCGTGGTGCCGATTAGCGGATATTATGAGTGGCTCACGGAGAAGGGCCAGAAGATTCCCTATTTCATCAGAAGAAAGGACAAGAAGGTAATGTTTTTGGCTGGGCTGTTCGATGTGATGAAATTGGGCGAGCTGAGGGAGAAAGAGGGAGAAGCAGAAGAAGACGATGCTGAAGAAGCAAAAGAGCTTTGGACTTTTACAATAATTACAGGACCGGCTCCTGAAAATTTGAAATGGCTTCATGATCGTATGCCAATGGTTCTGGAACCTGGGACCCAATTATGGGATACTTGGCTGGACCAAGACAAGGAAAAATGGACTCAAGAAGAGGTCGACACAAAACTTCGGCCTTCATGTAACGAGGCGGAGTATGAATGGTACAAAGTGCCACAAGATGTTGGGAAAGTACAGAACAACGAGAAGCGGTTAATGGAACCAATAAAAAAGTACGGTAAGCTCGATGCTTTCTTCAAGAAAGAACCTAATCGTGAACCTGTCAAGAGAGAAAACAGCGAAGTTGACTCAGTGAAAGAGGAATCTGTCGCTAAACGAGTGAAACGTGAATCTCATTGAGGTGAAGCTCCATTAGTATAAAATTATGTAGACTCTGCCAACTTTTCCGATTGTCTGTGAGGAATGTTGTTATAATGAACATGTAGCAGCTGTCCTACCAGGTACAGCGACCCACACACGACCAGTTTCGTTTCTGGCCCGGACTGTGCAAATTGAGGCAGTATAGTCAACATATTCCGATTGATCTCGACGTTCTGAGTATACTTTCTCACTTCAGCTGCCAAATCTTCAGCGCCCATTGGGTTAATCCAAGGCATCCCGTCGACTGGTCCGAACTCTGTGCAAATAACTCTATCCTGAGGTTTAAGGATGGGTGACAGAAGAGGTCCCAGCTTTTTACCCTGTGTGATGGCGAGAACGAAGGTCAATGGCTCATCTGTTGAGAATCTGAACTCCTGGTCCAAATATTTGGCTAATTCAAGGGCAGCTCCGCCGTTATGGGCACCATCAAAGAGCACAGGAATAGTTTTTCCCGGGGAGTAGTGGTAATCTACGAACTGCAACCGTCCAGGCCATTCTGCAGACCGAAGACTTTTCGCTACCGTCTCGGAATCAAAGTTGATCTGCCCTGTTTGCTGCAGGTAGTCTGCCATTAGAATCGCAACCTGTGCGTTGATGACCTGGTACTCGCCATTCAAAGGCAGATTATCCAGTTCTAACACGCCCCAGCTATCTGTTTGCACCAATTTGACCGTGGAATCGGGGTTTGTGGTCACCATACGGGCTCCCACAGCCTTGGATTGCTTCTCGATGACCTGTATCACAGCTTTGTCGTTCGTGCCATCAACGGCGACAAAAGAAGTGCCCTGGACCAGTATCCCAGCTTTCTGTTCCGCAATAGCCTCAATCGAGTCTCCCAGAAACGCTTCATGGTCCAGACCAATCTTGGTGATACCACAGATCTTGTTGCTACCAGGAATTACATTCGTCGCATCCAACTTTCCTCCGAGTCCAACCTCTAGGATGCACCATTTGCAGCTGACCTGGTGGAAGTATGAAAGCGCCGTTGCGGTCAAAAGCTCAAACTCAGTACAATTCAATGCATGACTCTCGTTCAATTGCCTCAGCTGCTGCTGCAGCATCTGGTACTCTCTTGAAGGTATTGCTCGTTGATTTACCGTGATGCTGTCTCTCACATGGCACAGATGTGGTGACGTGAACTTACCAACCTTGCAATTGCCCTGCTGCAGCAGCGCACTCAAATAAGAGCACACTGATCCCTTGCCGTTAGTACCTGCCACATGCAACACCCTCAGATGCAGCTGAGGGTTGCCCAAATGACCCAGCAGTTTGGTAATTCTTGTTAAACCCAGATCTATAGACATTCTGCTACCGTTACAGACTCCAAACTTCGCCTAAACCACAGCTGATTCCACAGTATCCAGTAACACGCCTTATATACCACAGAAACGGCTCACAGCAATCGTTGTCTGTCTTTGAATTCTGTTCAAAAGTAATGCTCATCGCTGTATAATAATTGAAGAAGCCTTAATCTGATACAGAACCAGATTTGAACTACAAACCAGAAGCACAAAACTTGAATTAGCACCTCTTGCGAGGGCTCTCGGTGCACGAAACCTGAATATCCAGCTGGAATGGGTCAACCAGAGTACATAAAAGAAAGACTGGAGTCGCTAGCGCGCGTGGACGCCCAGCTGGTGGACATTTTGCACAAGGCATCGCTTTCCGTTTCTACACTATCAGATCTGAAGAAGGGAAGCGAGGAGCTGAAACCGCAGTTTCAGCTAAACGCACAGGAGTTCTACGATACGCTGGAGTCTGCTTCTGCACATCTGAGGCAAGAGATCAAACTACTGGATGAGAGCTTCGGAACGCGACTGCTGCCGATCCAGACTCATAAGAGAGCCTCAGGACAGGATCAAGCAAAACTGGAAGAACAGTTCGCTCAGCTAGCGAAACATCTAGGGAAATCGCCTAAAAGCGGTTGATTATAGTAGCTGTAGTTCTGCTCTATGCATTGCATTTGTTGCTGCTGCGATTAGACTGCTGCGGCAGGTGCTGTAGGCGTTTGAAGTAGTTCAAGTGTTCACATTTTGTATTACGTATAATAAGCGAAGAGCTCTATTTGGATTTAAGGTTTCTTACCACCAGAACAAAAGATTGAACTAAATAGAGAACAACAGTTGATTCACCAGCGCTAAGGTGAATTAAAGTACTGTACCAGTAACTTCAGGATCTTAGGTATACAGGGAACAAGTATTGGGGCTTGAATAGGTTGATTTGATAGTATTTTGCGCGCCAAACGTTCGATGTCTGAAATGGAGGATAACGGGAACCAAGTAGAGGAATCGAGTCCCAGGCTTGCAGATGAGTCAAGCGTGTCCTCTTGTGGGAGCGAGATGCATGAGTTGCAGCGTATGAGTAGATCTCCTGGCTCAGGCGATGCCCTGAGACCAGAAAAGAGTGTGAAGGAGCTTTTGGAAGAGACTCTGAGAACCCAGCATTTGTTGATGGAGGACTTTGAAACCATGCAGAAGGAGCAGCGGAACCTCAAGGAGAAGCTGGACTGTCTGCTGCGTGAGCAGGAGAAGTTTCACATCGGAGGCTACAAAAGAATGGAGCAAGGGTTCAAGAAAGTGGACAAATGTCTGGGCCAGATGGAGGGCATCAATGAGGTGTTTAAAGAGGTGATCGGGATCATCAGTGGACAGAGGATACGGTTCGTGGATCACTCGCAGGAGAGTCTGAATGAGCAAGACGCACATCTAGCAACCACTTCAGAGCTGCTGGAGGACAACGGGCGCCGCAACACTACGGTGTGGGGCGACTCAATGAGTTACAACCGTGACAGACGCATTTTGGAGGGGACTGTAAAGCGCGAAGTACAAAACCCTTGGGAATTGACTCCAGATAACGCGGAACAACCTGCTACCAGGACTTTGCCTCCTGAGGAGCCGGTCACGGCGATGGCATCGGCTCCTCCTCAGCTTTCGGAGAGCAGTACGGTGGGGAACGGGTTTGTCCAGCGATACCGGATGAACAGAGCTATCAAAACAGTAACAGATCTTGCGCGCGAGTACTACGAGGGACTACCGGGACAGCCCTCTGTGATGGCATTGGAAAGAAGGTTTGGATCAACTTGGAGAAGTAGCGCTGGAGAGCGAACGTTCTTCCACAAAAGGTACGTTATAATACAGCGAATCGAAACCATCCTAAGGGAGCCCGCACGATTTAACCTGCCGCTGGACATCACCAGAAGGAAAGCCGTGCGTGTGGTAGAGAACATCAGAATCGGTAACAACACGTACAACAACGGATCGCCATGTTTCATGACGTTAGCTCAACTTTACCTATACTTCTCAAAATACCTGGACTCCTCCGACGACTATTCCCTCACCTTGAAGAATAAAGATGTACCAAGTATCAGAGAGATCAAGAGCCGACAGAAGAAGACATCTTCTGCTTCCCAGCTGTCTCAAGAATCTTGAAGTTGTACTGATCGTACTTGTGAGATCCTATAGGCGAGGATCCTCTAGTATATATATTTACAAGGACAGGTCGTCTCTATGCGTTCAGGCTAGCCCGAGAACTATATAGCGTATTTACCGCTGATTCTTTTTCACTGTTTCTTACTAGGCTTGGCCAGCGCTGTCCAGCCCGCGCTGTCCTCTGAGAACCGTTTTCTAAGTTCCTCTTGTTTCTGTAAAAGCACCGTGGTCCAATCCTGCAGCAGGTCACTGTATTCATCCCCAGAGTTTACAATGGCAACGTCATGAAGTAGTATATCATCCGAGTCCTCGGGATCCAATTCGTCCTCCAAGGCGCATTTCTTCGTGAACTGTATTAGTTCAAGACGAAGATGACAATGTCTCCGAGAACTGCTGTTGAATGATTCCACCAGCCATTGGATTCCCTTGATGTAAATTCTGTAAGAGTCATTTATACAAGCAATTGTTGCATCACTGACCACCAGACTCTCGTTCAGCGTCTTTGCAATAGTTTCACCTCTGAGCGACTGTGTGATGTAGAAGTTCAACACATCCAAAAGCTCGAACACTTTAATCAAAAACTGGCCCAGATCAAACACCACAAGATCTAACGGATGACCTAAAAGCTCCGAACGGTTTTCAAAAGCCCATGAGTGCAGCTCATCGTTCATGAAGCGTAATTTCTTAACATACTTGATCAAAGTCATTCTCTCGAACCGTAAAGAGCTGACTCGGCGTTGCACCAAAATCAAAGTGTTGAGATAATCAACATACCCAGATATGTAGCTCGAATATGCTGCTGTAAGACCTTCCAATGAGTCCAGAATCGAGTCTGTGATGGCCGGTATGTCCTCTTTTTGGTTAGTCATATTTTAGTTCATCAATGCCCTTCTGTTTCAGACTTATTATCACCAGCACCCTAGCTCTTGAAACCACAAAACCTGGCAGGTGATAACCCTTGATATTTTGCAATGAGTACCACGGATAAATAGCTTCTCAATGGCTCTTTTAGATACACCAAACCCCTTTATAATTCTTCACTGTTTCTCAAGATCACCTTTTTAACAATAAATCCGCTAAGCAAACCTTTAACATTTAGTTCTTGATAGTTATCAATGCAAAGGTATCAATATTTGGTTCTTGTGAACCGCTAATTGGTCTAAGAGCAGTTGATTTGGTGCTATAGGACACATTGGATTGAACATCAAGAGGTAGATCCATATTTGCGACGTTGTAATGAGTAAATTGCAGTATACCAAGTTAGAGGACATCCCTACAAAGATCGACAATGCCGTCCGGTTCTATCAAGAGAGGCAACAGAGGCTTTCTAAGCTGCACCATCCGTTGGATCATGATATTGATGAGAGGATAAAGACGTTGCAGAGATTTTACTGGGCTGTAAAGGACAGAGAAGACAGATTTGTGAAAGCGTTGGAACAGGATTTCCACAGGTCCAGGAATGAAACCATAACTTTAGAGCTGGTTCCACTGTACAACAATCTACTTTATGTGATTAAGAATCTGAAGAAATACATCAAGCCTTCTAAGTTGAAGCTCAGCGCTGTCGCGTTCAGGTTCGGTAAAGTCACCGTTGAAAAGATTGCGCGGGGGACTGTTCTCGTGATCTCGCCCTTCAACTTCCCTGTTTTACTGGCCTTAAGCCCACTAGCTGGTGCAATTGCATGCGGAAACTCGGTAGTATTCAAACCAAGCGAATCTACCTCTGCTACCTCCGCTTTGATGCAAGAAGTCTGCGAGGAAGTTTTCTTCCCGGGCCAGGTCGAAGTTGTTCAAGGAGCTGTGGAAGAGACATCTGTGTTGCTAGAGTCCCCTAAATTCGACTTGATCTTCTACACTGGTTCTCCTTCTGTGGGCTCAATCATTGCAGAAAAGGCTGCAAAGAGCTTGACACCATGCGTTTTGGAACTTGGTGGGAAATCTCCTGTGTTTGTGACTTCCAACTTCCCCAAATCGAAATGGGAGACTGCAATCCGCAGAATATTCTTCAGTGGGTTCGGGAATGCGGGTCAGATTTGTGTTGCAGCAGATTTCATTGTCTGCCATGAATCAATCTACGAAGAGTTCTTGGAAACGTGTAAGCGTATCCTAAGGGAACAATTCCCATCCGTGAGTCCAGATATCGAGTACACTCATATGATCCACGACAGAGCCTACGAAAGAATTCAAAAAATTCTCGAAGAAACCTCTGGCGATAAATTCAGTGCAGAGTTTACAAACAATGACACCAAGAGCCGTTGTATTTCGCCAACTCTTATCAGCAACGTTTCTTGGAATGATGTTTCCATGGCTGGCGAGAACTTCGGACCAATCGTACCAATAGTGAAGTACAGCTCTTTGGATGATGCTATAGAACAAGTGTTACAAAGGTACGACACACCCTTGGTACAGTACATTTTCTCCAATTCCAATGATGAAATTGAAACTATCAAGACTAGAATCAGATCCGGAGCGTGTGTTATCGGGGACACAATGATTCACGTCGGAATTGAAGATGCTCCATTCGGAGGAATCGGAACCTCAGGATACGGTAATTACCATGGCGAGTATACGTTCAGAACATTCACTCATGAACGTACTGTGTTCAATCAGCCATATTGGGTTGACCTCTTGTTGAACATGAGATATCCACCATTTAATAAGAAGAAGACAAGCATTTCTCAGTTGTTCATGGAAGAGAAACCGGGATTCGACAGAGATGGTAGGAAAAAGATTGACTACAAAATAGTCGGGTTGTGTGTGCTGATCTCTGCCGTGATAGGATTCTTTATTAAGAAGAAGCAGGAAATCTGAAGCAATCGATTGTTTTCTCCGAGCTAACAAAGTTAGCACAGACAATACTGGACAAGTGCAGGTGGATATATAAGTATCATATGTGTTTTCTGGTTACCTGAGTGAAATTTTGTACGTAGTGGTATATTTACAATCCCTTTTACACTTATGCGATGATATATCATCGAAGGATACACATGCGGAGTTGGTTATTTGATCACCAATCATCGTCATCTTCCTCAGCGTTGTTGGTTTCATCATCGCTTTCTAAACGCATGTTATTCGCTCTTGCTGCTAACGCGTCAGCTAGACCAAGGCTGAAAGCGTTCTGGGCAGGGTTGCTGATCGATGAGCCAGCAGTGTTGGTATTGGTACTCATGCTGGCTACTGCAGCCGCAGCAGCTCCACCAATTGCAGCAGCAGCGGCAACATCGATGTTTTGAGTTTGAACGGCGGAGGGGGGAACAGATGCTCCTGATTTGATATCCTGGTATTCCACAATATAATTGGTAGGAACCCAACCTTCCTTAGAGCCATCCAGAAGCTTAGCTAACGACCAGCCACTGGGGTCTTGTTTCGAGACAGTAACAATTGTTCCCTTGGCCAAAGGCAACTCACTTGCAGACCCAGTTCCAGCAAAGTCATATGCAGCTTCGAATTTAGGATCCTGTTTAACTACAGGTGGTGGAGGAGGAGGTGGAGGAACATTCTTTTTGACCACTGGTGTGGATGCATGTGCAGTCTGAACGGGCTGCGCCTGGTGAGCGGTTTGTTGAACATTGGCTACAGCAGGAACACGGGGTTTAGTAGCCTGTTCGGGATGGTAAGCAGCTTGAGCAGCATGAGCAGCGATGTTTTGTTGATCTCTGTTAGGAGCGACTTTCACAGCTCCAGGTGGAGGTGGTGCACGTTTCTTTTGCGTATATTGTTGGTTGGGCTGCTGGCGCACTTGCTGTTGTACAGGTTGCTGTGCAATCGGAGCACTGCGGCGACTGTTATGAACGACTCCATCGTCCAAAAGAGAGCTTTTCTTTTTAGGCTTTGGAGCTTGTGGTGTGTTAGCCGGACGTCCATGACGGACAGAAATTGTGCTGGATTTGTAAATATCCCCGTATTTTGGCGCAAGCTCACTGATCTGGCACTTAACCTTGTGTATCTTCCCTGGCTTCTTTTGATATTCAATTACAGGTCCAATCTTGACTTGAATAGACCTGTTGAGTTGCTTTAAATGCGTTATCAGCTCTGTTTTGAAAACCGTGTTAATAAAGGGGTCAGGGAGGTTTTCTCCTGCAACGTTTATTCCCACCCAATCATCGGCCAAGTTTGTCAAACTTACTGATTTGATGTTTGAGACAGTTACTTTGCGTTCTACATTGTACGCCACCTGATTTTGTGCAATCGACTGCCCTATAATGTACAAGGACGTTGGGGTCAGAATGAACGTTTTAGGCAACCTGACAGCTGATCTACCAAACTTAGAATGCAAAGATTCACCATTGGCAGAGAATATGACTGTTTCGGAAACACCGGCCTGTCTTTTAATGAATGCACCCTTAGACTTCATTTCATTGCAGGAAAGATAGTCGCCCATGAATGCTCTGTACCCCAGAAGCGACAAAGCCCTTCTTTCTTTTCTACCACCCAATAGTTGATTACCATTGTCACGTAGCTGTTCATATTTGTTACCTCCCTTCTTCTCTCTGATGGCACGTTGTATCCTAATGGCCGAGTCAATTCTTCTTTGAATAAATCTTCTCCATGCACGTTGAATTCTGGCAGCCATGTTATGCCAGTACTTGTCTCTCATATGTTCCAAGGCAAAGAGAGTTTCTGGAGTCTTGATGAAGACTTTGGTAACACCTAATTGGTATTCCGAAGGAGGAATTGAAGTATCTTGTAAGATTAACTTGACCGCGCTCAAAGTGTCACCCTGCCAGATATAGTCTCCAGCGTAAGAACATTTTGGCGAGAGTAAGTAGAATCTTTCAACGAACTTTTCGAAAGTTTGTCTGTAAGCGAAACCGGCTCTTCTGATCCTAACGTTTTCCTGTAGACCCAAATACTTAATTTGATGCAGGACTTGTTGATCATCATAGTCTCTTGGGGACTTGGTTTGATTCGGTTTGATTGTTCTGATGTATGAAGGTTGAGCCTTAGAAAGAGTGTCTACAAGTTCATTAGCACTCTTGATAATCTTGTTACCAGCTGTTGGTGGTCGTTTCTTTGAAGACTTATCAACAGCGTCTGGGAAAATTGAGGATAAGAAGGGGTTGGAAGTAGTCTGGATCAACTCTGCTAAATCTTTCTGTAACTGATCCTTGTTTTTGTCTGTCATTCCACCAATATCGTAAGTCACTTCTCCAGCATAGTGCTTGATAACAAACTTTGAAGATCTCAAATCGAAGTGGGGATTGGTGGAAAACATGTTCAAACGCTGAGCAAACGCCTGATCTGCAGCACTGGAATCTGCATGAGCTGTAGCAACAGAATCATCTAAAGTGGCGAATATTCCTGGTGGTCTTCTACCTTCGATCAAGTCACAAACGACTTTGTTGTCGAAGTATTTAATTGGTGTCCATTGAATTTGCTCCTTATTATACTCTTCTTGTTCCGACTTCAAAGTTAGTTGAATGAAAATTTGTTGCAGTTTCTCGTTCACATAGTTGATACAGATCTGTTCAAATGAGTTATGGTCAAATATCTCGAAACCATAAATATCTAAGATACCGATAGATTTTACAGCACCTGGGAATGCTTTCAAGGATACATTGACACGATCAACAATCCATTCAAACAGATTGTTGTAAAGTGCCTTGGCCAACGCATCTCTCACTGCAGTAGCTTGAACGATATTCAAAGGCACATGGTAAACCGACCCCCTTCTAGACCCATGGCCCGTTTCCATCACTCTTTCCACCAGACACTTCACCAAAAGCCCTGAATCAACTTGCATCAAGTACGCGACAAAGTCTGTCACAGACGTGTCTCTGACCTCGGCATTACCTTCAGAGTTTTCAGCGAAAGAAATATTACCTATCCACAGGATTGCTGAGACAATTCTGAAAATCTGATCCTGTTCATCTTGCGACAAGCCGATCACCTCCATTGCCTTAATAGTGTTTTTGTAGTCTTCCAAATCATCAATCGTGTCCACTGAGGTACAACCAGAGGCTGATGTATAGATGTATTGATCCGGTTGCAACACACCAAAGTTCTGTCTGTACGTGTCGCTGGCACCCTTTGTGAACTGGTAAAAGATGTGGAAGTTTCTCTCGTTTTTAATCTGACCCACGACTCTTTGCTTCTCCAGCAAGTAGTTTGTGATTTGACCCGCACATGGTTCGAACTGGTCGTTGAATCTGATTTCGAGGTATTTTCCGTGTCTTGAGGAGTTGTTGTTTCTTAAGGTCTTGGCACAACCAAACGACTCAAGAAGAGGATTTGTAGCTAAAACCATGTCCTTGATCTTCCCAATGGATGCCTCGTGCGTAGAACTGGCTGCTGCAATATATTGCATAATCTGCTTTGCAGCCTCTGTCTTACCGGCACCAGACTCACCCGAAATGATCACACACTGGTTTTCGTTGTACGCCTTCAGATTGTAATACATCGCCTCAGCAATGGCAAACACATGTGGAGGCACTTCCAGTCTGTTTTTCCCCTTGTATGACTGCAGCACCGCATCCGTGTATATTCCCAAATCACGGAACGGATTCACACTGATCAACACATGCCCGATATACGTATAAATAGTTCCATTCTCGAACCGTTTTTTCAAGTTTTGGTTAATTGTGTCGTCTGAGATCGTGGATAACAGCGTCAGATCAGACACTCCGACCTCTTTTTTCTTAGAGGCGTCGAAAGTCGCTTTCTTAATCGTGGCTTCTGCCCTTTTCTGCGGAGCAGCCTTGTTCTTGGCTCGTCTAATGATCGCCATTTCAATCTATCCGGAAACAAAGTTATAGAAACACACGTTAGCACTCACAATGGCTGGTTGCAGCTCTTTTACAGACTGTAAGCTTGGCCGGTTTAAACGTTGCAAAACAGTATAATTTCCCTTACTAATTCCAAACCGTTAAAACACTCGAAAATAGTCTCTTAATCCGGGGGAAAAATTATACCACTATTTTCTAACCGTTATTAGATGTGTTACTAGTCAGTTGTAGAGCCAAAAACTCTGTGCTACCCGAGTATTCTTGCTTTTCGTTACTATCACCAAAGTAACAATCAAAGATCAACAAACTAAAGCAAGTTCCGACTTTTTCAACCTTTAATGAGAAACTCGCCCCTATAAGCTTAAATAATACCGCTGCCTGCAGCGGATCAGATATCTGACGTTTAGCCACGGATGTATCCATAGCTGAATGAGAGTCGAATACGATGAATGAATGAGTTAATTATGTGATATACATTTTATGTACAGAAAGCTAACATGACATGAGTTTCAGAAGGTTAGTACTTGCCTCCGGTACGCTGATGACGAAGTTCATTCTGTTTCCTTTCCACTTCTGGGTCGAAGTTGATGAACTCGTGTAAGCCCTTACCGGAAGGAACCATGGGCAAGACGGGAACCTTTGTCTCAGTTTGGACCTCCAACAAGATGGGGCCCTCATTGTAGTCGAGGAATTCTTGTAGAGTAGCATCGGTCTTGGTCTGGTCAGAGAGTCTGAGAGCCTTGAGACCCATAGCTTCGCCCAGCTTGACAAAGTCTGGATTTAGCTGATGGGTATGAGAGTAACGGTGCTCGTAGAACAAGGACTGCCATTGGGTGACCATCCCTTGTTCTTCATTATTTAGCAACAAGATCTTCACTGGGGCCTTGGACTGCACGGCAGAAGACAATTCCATCAGAGTCATGTTGAAAGAGGCGTCACCGTCAATGTCGATGACAATGTGGTCTGGCTTGGCGATCTGGGCACCAATAGCAGCTGGCAGACCGTAGCCCATAGTACCAAGACCACCAGAGGTGATGAATGTTCTTGGGGTCTTCCAAGTCCAGTGCTGGGCAGCCCACATTTGATGCTGGCCAACACCTGTTGTAACAATGGCTGGTCTTCCACTCTTTTCGACCAATTCAGATAACTTGGCGATCACAGTCTGGGGCTTGATCTTAGAACCTGGTGTTTCCTTTTGGTATGCATATGGATATTGTTCCTTCCACTTGGCCACTTGGGCAGACCACTCAGGTCTCTTGTCGACAGATTCGATCAATGGGAGTAATTTCTCCAAATTGCGGGTGACGTCACCTTCGACAGCCACTTCGGCTTCAACGACTTTGTTGATGTTCTTTGGAGAGATTTCGAAATGCACAATACCACCACGCTTCTCCAAGGCGGCCTTTCTGGCTTCTGGAGCGAATTTGGAAATGTTCAAAGTGACACGGTCGTCAAATCTGGCACCCAAAGCGATAATTAAATCGGCATTTTGCATGGCCATGTTTGCTGCGGCGTTGCCGTGCATTCCAACCATGTCCAAAGACTTCGGGTCGGTTTGGTCAAAGGCGCCAAGACCTTGCAAAGTTGTGGTGACAGGGATTTGAGCTCTATCACTCAACTGCTTCAAGTATTCGGGCCCACGCTCGGATCCCAGAATACCGGCACCAACGTATAGTAACGGTTTCTTTGCCTTGTTGATCAAATCAGCAGCCCTACTAATGTTTTCCAACGTGAACTCGTCAACAACCCGTTGCGTCAATTGGTTCAAAGTATCCGAGGGCAAAATCGATTTCATTGGGATTGGGTTTCTCAAGATGGCAGCGGTAACGTCCTTTGGCAAATCAACCAACACAGGTCCCGGTCTTCCGGTGGTTGCTATCTCGAAGGCCTCGTTGATTCTGCGAGGAAGTTCCTCGACGGTTTTCACCATGACGTTCCACTTTGTGCATGATCTGGAGATACCGACAACGTCAGCTTCTTGGAATGCGTCTGTGCCGATAGCTGACGTGGCGACTTGACCGGTGAACACGACTAATGGCACACCGTCTGCCAAAGCGTCCGCCATAGGGGTGACGACGTTGGTGGCACCAGGACCAGAGGTCACCAAGACCACACCGGGCTTTCCGGACGCTCTTGCGTAACCCTCGGCCATGTGGCCTGCGCCTTGTTCGTGTCTAGGAAGCACAAACGTGAACTTGTCCGATTCGTGGATAGCGTCGTAAACGGGTAAGATGGCACCACCTGGGTAACCAAACACGGTGTCGACGTTGTGGCGTTGCATCATCTCGTGGAAAATTTCACCTCCAGACATTCCAATGAACGAGTCGTCCATCTGCGCCAGGCCTGCCGATTGTGACTTCTTGGCGGCTGCTGATCTGGCCCTGGCCCTGGCGGCTGCCCCAGCGGCACCACCAGCAGAGGCAGAGGCAGAGGCAGAACCTGTGGCCGCCGACTGTCTCTGTAAACTCTCGACGTCTGCTGACGCGGGATCAACGTTAAAGCTTGGTGCTGGCTGCGGCCGCGCCGTGGCATTGCATCTCACCACAACGCTGAACCTGCCCGCGCTCCTTGTAGCTGATCTGACAAAACGACTTCTTAGCATCTTGTATAAGTTGCGCTCTGGCTTTGCGTCCAGTATGGCCAGTCCTACCGCTTCCAAACCTCTTTAACCTTCCAATTTGGCGCTCCCATTTAGGTATGTCATTTAGTGTTTCTTATATATGCAAACTCACGCTGGCTCTTTTCTGGTTAAGGTAGCCCTGGAAAATTTTCAAAATGTGCTTTTCTTGCAAGAGTATTACGATTCACAGTCTGAGTCATCAAGCCGTTCGACCGGGGACTTCGTGCCGGTTTCCGGGCCGGTGCGAAACCAGGAGAAAACTGGAAATAAAAAAATTAAAAAAAATAAAAAATTAAAAAAACAGACGAAAATACAAGTCACGTGACACTTCTCCCAGATCTCTTCGGCGGCTCCTGTCTTTTTCAAAGAAAAACGGCCCCTTTATATACTTTTTCGTGCCCCTGGGCGGCTATTTCTACACACAACACTACCCCGCGCGCTACAGCGCGCTGCCGCACGCTACTCCGCAGGCCGCACCAGCACAAAAACCACGCCGCCCGTCTGCAGGTCCAGCACCTCCGGGTGGCCCAGAACGCGCAGCGCGCTCTGGATGACTCCCGAGTGGCACGTGACCGAGATGTACCGCTCGTCACAGCCTCCGGCCTGCAGAATCTGCTGCAAAGCCGCGCCGATCCTGGCGTCGATCTCTTGCTCTGTCTCGCGGTGCTCTGCGTCCCACATCTGGTCCTCGTCGCTGAGCCCTGCCTCGTACTCCCACTGCACCGTGGTGCCAGCCACCGTGGTCTGCAGCCCGTACTCTGCCACCACTTGGCTGTGGTTCACGCGCTTGTCGCACCAGTGCCTGCCAAGCGTTTCGCGGATCTGTTCCTTGACGTACACTTTCACAGAATCTATGTGATGCTTGGCGAAAACCTGCGCCCAGGACTCCATAAAAGTCTCCAGACACCGTCTCATGGGCGAGCTGTACCACTTCTGCGGGTACCCCAGGTGCTGGACCATGGGCAGCAGCACCTGCTGCCCGATGTCTCTGACCTGCTGCTTGCCGAGCTCTGTCAGCCGTGCGTCTTGCAGCGTGCCGTGAGTCACGTGACTCACCTCCGGCTGCAGCGCCCAGTACCGGTTCCACTCGTGCGTGCCGTACTTGACCTCAGTCGCGTTGTGGAAACCCTGCCCGTGCCGCGCCAGCACCAGCAGCTTCAGCTGCGCGTCCTGCTGCAGCGCCTGCTGCACCTCTGGCCATCCGCCTGTTTCGGCGAACCCCAGATGCTGGCCCTGGTCGCCGCGCTGTGCCAGCGCGCCGTCCTGCTCGTAGCTCTTGAAGAACCCTGGCACCGCCTGGAACTTGCACTTGCTCATTGTCGCGTCCTGGTGTGTCCTGGTGTGTCCTGGCGTGCCCTGGCGTGCCCTGCCTCTCTTGGCCTCTCTCCTAACATACTGCTTCTCTTTACATACAGCTGTCTAGTCATAAATACGATGCAAAACGGGTTATCGGGAAAAAGGAAAAGCGCTCCCGCCGGGGGTCGAACGCGCGCCCGAAAGAAAAAAAGTTCATAAGTTCAAAAGTTCACCAGATTGTTGGGCTCGCCCTTGGGACTCGCCTTCATCTTGTTGTACAGCGCTTCAAACTCCTCGCGCGTCAGCTTGGACACGTCCACCATGCCGTCGGACGACACGCTGGACTTGCGCGACCCGCTGTCGGCCGGCATGTCTGCTGCGAGCGCAGCCGCAGCAGCGTCCTTCTTGGACCCGCCGGCCGGCGCGCGGTACTCGCGCGCAAACATAAACGTGGTGTTACCCGCCCCGATGTTCGAGTGGTTGCCGCCGGCCGACTTGGCGTCGGCGTGCTTCTTCTTGTTGTATACTTCAAACGCGTCTAGAAAACGTGACATTGTGCTTGATCCTGGATCCGTGGTCACGTGGCTGCTTACATAATCTATCACTATCTACGGCGAAACCCCGCTTTTCTCGCCTCTCGTGTATCACCATCTCGCCGTAAGCCTTATATACCGATGCTGATCCAGCCCCCACTGTCCCCTAAACAGATGCTCCTGACCTGCCCCTGACAGCCCCTGACAGCCCCTGACCTGCTCCTGACCACGCATACTCCGCTTTCCCTTGCTATGGCAGAGTTGACGTGTTTCGTCGTGGACGTGCGCTTACGTGATTGGCTGAAACCCTTCACGTATGTGGAGTACGCGCTGCTGCAAAAAGTGCAAGCGCAGCGAAAGACCGATTACGTACAGCTGAATCTGGTGAACGTAAGGGGCAACGACGAGTCGTTGCCCGTGGAGCGGCTGGCGATGCTGCCCGCGTTGCCACAGGCGCCGGTGTCGATACCGGACGTAAAGGGCTGGCTAGGCCGGTGGTACGCTGAGGCAGACAGCCAGGCGGAGAGCCAGGCAGACAGCCAAACGGAGAGCCAGTTGGAGGACGTGCTGTTCAACGCGCTATTAGTCAGCGTTCTGAAGCTGAAGGAGTTCGTTGGCCGCCGCAAGATGCGGGGCAGGCTGGTGGTTTTCACGGAGTCTGGGCTGGAAGACGTGTCGATGGAGGAGCTGGCGACGTTTGCAGAGCAGTGTCCGTTTGAGGTGATCGTGTGCGACTGCCGCGCGCAGGGTTCGAACGCGGGCCGCGGCGCGGGCGCGTTCGAGCGGTGGGCCAAGCTTGGGTGTGCGCAGCAGTATACGGCGGCAGAGCTGGTGCAGTGTGTCGGAGACCCGCGGGTGAAGGTGACGCGGCCCGTTCGGACGTTCCAGGGCGAGCTGCGGCTGGGCGCGGGCACTGCGGGCAGCGTGGGCAGCGAGGGGATGTGCATTCGGGTGGAGGGCGTGCCCGGGACGAAACACGTGACTTCGGCGGCTCGCAAGGTGATGGAGCGGCGCGCGGGTCCGCAGTACGCCGCGGTCAAGAGCGTTGTGGAGTACCGGCTCGCCGAGGACCCCGGCGGCGGAGCCGACGGGTCCGGCGCTGCCGGGCCGGGCGTAAGCGCGGATTACGTAAGAAAGGCGTACCGGTACGGCGCGGACTACGTGGACCTGCCGCCGAGCCTGGACGCGGAGCGGCAGTTCCGGGCCGCGCCGGCGCTCGACATCCGCGGGTTCGTCGACCGCGACAAGCTCGCGCGGTCGCTGCTGTGCTCGGAGTGCGTGTACGTGGTCGCAGACACCAAGAGCGGGTCACGTGCGGACGCCGTGTGTCTCGCGGCGCTGGTCGAGGCGCTGGCGCGGACGGGCCGGGTAGCAGTGGCGCGTCACGTGCCCAGGGCGGGTAACGATGTGCAGATGTGCTGTCTGAGTCCCGTGATCACGGCGGACCGGCGGCGGCGCGAGTGTCACGTGCTCGCGATGACACGGCTGCCCATGAGCGAGGACGAGCGCACGAGCGCGTTCCCGCGGCTGTGCGGCGACCGCAGCACGGCGGCAGGCCCCGAGGACGCCGCCATGGCGCGGCTTGTCGATTCAATGGACCTGGACTTGGACCCGGACAGCGCATCGCAACCATGGTTCTCAGACGCCGGACAAGTGCTTAAGTACTCGGACGTAGCAGTGGACCAGGCCACGCTGCCGCTGCCCGCGAGCGGGCTGCTGCAGCAGGCCGCGCGCAGCCCGCTGGCGGTCCCCGCCATCTCGCTGCATCGGCAGCAGCAGGTTCTGCTGGAGCGCGTGCACCAGCAGTTCATCGCGCCAGGCTCTGCGTCAGCGAAACTGGACGTTCCTGCGATGAGCCCGGAAATCGTGGACAAGATAACGCCGCGGCACCGCGCAGGGGTCGAGCTGGCGTTCAGCGTGAAGCAGCAGTTTGGCGTGGCCAAGCGGGACCCTGTGGCGCAGCAGGCGCGCGGCGCGGGCCCCGAGCAGCAGTTCGAGGAACCGGACCCGGATCTGTTAGATCTGGATCTGTTGCTGGCGCGAGGTGCTAGATGACGTCCAAACCGCCCAGAATCGGTCTTTAAAATTACGTACCAGCTGTGCGCACCGCTGCTGAAAAGCAGCGGTCCGTACACGGCGTCTGTGGCTCGCAATGCGTCGTTTTCTGTTCTCGTTTGCGCTCTTGTCATTATCAGCTGGTTTCCATTTTTTTGCCATATATAAGAAATAGAAGCATGTTAAAATTGATGAAATGATGCTTAGTTCGGTATTCGAGACTTAATACGAGACAATGGCATGTGTACCGTTTGTTCAGGCTTCAGAAACAACGAGCAGCGATTCAGCAAACAACTGTAAGAAGTACAGACCAATTGTGCCTTTGTTTGCGCGGATATTTGAAGGTATAACTACAAAAGAGTTGATACAAGAGGCACAAAAGGGAGCCATACCAATAGTATTTGGGATTTAGCACTAAAAGCACTGAAAGCAGGTATAAACAAGAACAAAATGTCGTTAAAGGTTATCTCTGTTGCCACACAGCCATTCCAGGACCAGAAGCCCGGAACGTCCGGTTTGAGAAAGAAGACTAAGGTGTTTGAGCACACTTTGCACTACACAGAAAACTTTATCCAGGCGATCATGGAATCGATTCCAGAAGGCGCAGCAGGCGCTACGTTGGTTATAGGCGGGGATGGACGCTACTACAACGACAAGGTGGTGCAGAAGATCGCGGCTATTGGGTCAGCGAACGGGGTACGCAAAATCGTGGTGGGCCACCACGGGATTTTGTCCACTCCAGCGACGTCGCACGTGATCAGAACGTACCACGAGAAGTGCACCGGAGGCATCATCCTCACGGCTTCACATAACCCCGGTGGGCCAAACAACGATTTTGGAATCAAGTACAACTTGGCTAACGGTGGGCCTGCGCCGGAGTCCGTCACAAACTTGATGTGGGACAAGTCGAAACACTTGACACATTACAAGATCGTGGACCAGTTCCCCGAGATCGACTTGGAGAATATCGGCACAAATCAGAAATACGGTGACCTATTAGTTGACGTTATTGACTCCACTGCAGCGTACGTGCAGCTGATGAAGGAAATCTTCGATTTCCCCTTGATTAAGTCCTTCATTAACGAGCAAGCCAAGCACGGGTTCAAGATCTTGTTTGACTCCTTGAACGGAGTCACCGGACCATACGGCGAAGCGCTCTTCGTGAAGGAATTGGGTCTCCCACAGTCCTCGCTACAGAACTTCCACCCTAAACCAGACTTTGGAGGTTTACATCCAGATCCAAATTTGACATATGCACACACTCTAGTCGAAAGAGTTGACAAGGACGGTATCCAATTCGGTGCTGCGTCAGATGGTGACGGTGACAGAAACATGATCTACGGTGCAGGCCCCGCGTTCGTATCGCCTGGAGACTCGGTAGCCATCATTTCCGAATACGCGTCCGAGATCCCATATTTCAAAAAGCAAGGAATCTACGGCCTTGCGAGATCTTTCCCCACCTCTTCTGCCATCGACAGAGTCGCAAAGGCACAAGGACTAAACTGCTACGAGGTCCCCACAGGTTGGAAGTTCTTCTGCGCTTTGTTCGATGCCAAGAAGTTGTCCATCTGCGGCGAAGAGTCCTTCGGTACTGGGTCAAACCACGTTAGAGAAAAAGACGGTGTGTGGGCCATCATGGCATGGCTCAACATCTTGGCCATCTACAACAAGAAGAACCCGGGAAAAGAAGCTTCGATCAAATCGATCCAGCAAGACTTTTGGAACAAGTACGGACGTACATTCTTCACACGTTACGATTATGAGAACTTGAGCCACGAGGATGCGGGCAAAGTGATCACTTTGTTGCAGCAGTACGTCGCAGAACCAAACGCCATAAAGGGAACCAAGTTCCCGGCTACCAGCGATGATTCTCTAACGGTTGTAGACGCTGGTGACTTCTCATACACAGACCTGGACGGTTCTGTCTCGAACCACCAGGGTCTCTTTGTTAGACTATCAAACGGCGTGCGTTTCGTCGTGAGACTCTCGGGCACCGGCTCCTCCGGCTCCACCATCAGACTCTACGTGGAGCGCTACACGGACGACTCTGCCAAGTACGACCAGACCGCTGAGCAGTTTTTGGGAGACGACATCAAGCTCATTCTAAAATTCCTCAAATTCAAGGAATTTATCGGCACAGAAGAACCAACTGTGCGTACATGATCACAAAACATCCTTTCCTCTACATAATATGCCGTCGATATCAACTCAATGACATATGTTGGTATCGATAAATAATCCTAGATAACTATATGCCGATTACCAAAACAGACATGATTTTTAATCTTGTCATAACGACCAATTCTTACTTTCTACATCACTGCAAATGCATTCAGCGCATAGAGCACGTTAACGAGTCTCGATTTATAATATAGTCTTCCGATTTCGGCCCTCAGAACTCTTACAATTCTTAATATAATCGCTTCTGTTGTGTTGGAGATTCTTGATCTACAGATGTCTAAGCCTTTATTTGTTATATAACGCAGAAACTTGATAATGCTTAAAGCCTCAAAGCTATCAAAACTTTGGTAATTCGTATAAAAGTTAAGTTCCCGACCGATATAGGTTCGTAAGCGACTTGAAACTACTCTCACAGGGTACCTGAGTCACTCGTTAAGACATCTGTGCAAATTTTAGTCTGGTGGTTCGAAGCAATACTCGTGTTTGATAGCGGTTTACAGAATAAGGACAAAACAGACATCACGATGTATTCTTGGAAACTGTCCAGCAAGTTCCGGTTTGGGCGGTCCAAAGAGAAAGATGAGAAGCATCATAAAGAAGTAGAAGATGCTGATGTAGAGGATTCTGATATCAGAAGTTCAGTGGACCGGAAAGCGACTATCGTGCCTGGTTCTGCGACGGTGGTACAGTCACGAGCCAGCACCGATACTAGAGGCAATTCAGAGGACAATAGCACCGTGATTACCGGTCCAAGTGGAGCAAAGGCGCCGCCTGCAGAATTACCTGCACTTACCGACACTTCTACCGAAATTACAGACGTTTCTGCGCAGTCCAGCGTACACGACCGTGCGGGATCAAACAACGCGAGTTTTAACTCGAAGCACCAGCCCGCAGGACAGCCTGAGACCAGCGACCCGCATAGTACGAACGGGATTTTAACTGTCAAGATCTATAGCGGAGACGCTTTCAAGTTACCAATCCCGATTAGTTACAATGAACAAGTATTGGGCAAATTACTTGGCTCAGGAGTTGACGTCACAAGCACAACACAGCAGGAATCCTTGGAAGAGTTGCTTCAGTCGATGCATGGATTGTCTTTGCTTGAAGAAAAGAACAAGCTGTTGTCTGGAGAGTTGGCATCTCATTATATTCCTGCAAGCGTTATATTACCGGGATCCAAGAGTCTGAACTCGCTCTTGTACTTTACGATTGAGTTTGACAACACAATTGCTACCATTGAACCAGAATCTGGGACTTTGAACAGACCTATCTTCAATAAGATCTCGACCTTTGATGTCACCAGAAGACTTCCATTCTTGAAGATAGACGTTTTTGCGCGGATCCCATCGATTTTGTTGCCATCCCAAACGTGGCAAGAGAACCACCTGACGCAGAACGACATGTTGAGCGACTACTTCAATAAGATCAAGAACAATAACGATATACATTTGGACTCATACCATTTACCGCTGAATCTGAGAATCGACTCTGCTTCAAACATCAGGTTGTACAATCACCAATGGCTTGAGTTAGAGGGGAAAATGGGGAAATTGAACATCAGCGTCGACTACAAACCGTCTACCCACAAACACTTGACCATTGACGATTTTGATTTGTTGAAAGTCATTGGTAAGGGTTCCTTTGGAAAAGTGATGCAGGTAAGGAAGAGGGACACAAACAAGATTTACGCTTTAAAGGCGATTAGAAAATCGTACATCGTCTCAAAATCTGAGGTTACCCACACTTTAGCCGAGCGGACAGTGCTAGCGCGTGTGGACAACCCCTTCATTGTTCCGTTGAAATTTTCTTTCCAATCACCTGAAAAGTTGTATCTTGTGCTAGCCTTTATTAATGGCGGTGAGTTATTCTACCACTTGCAGCGGGAGGGCCGCTTTAATTTATCAAGGTCGCGTTTCTACACTGCTGAGCTTCTTTGCGCTTTAGAGGCGTTGCACAAATTCGACGTTATCTACCGAGACTTAAAACCAGAGAACATCCTCTTAGACTACCAGGGCCACATTGCGCTTTGTGATTTTGGACTCTGTAAGTTGAACATGAAGGATCAGGAAAAGACTAGTACCTTCTGTGGAACACCAGAGTACCTTGCGCCAGAGTTACTTCTGGGCCAGGGGTATACTAAAGTGGTCGACTGGTGGACCCTTGGTGTGCTTCTCTACGAGATGCTGACAGGTCTGCCACCGTACTACGATGAGGACGTGCCTAAGATGTACAAGAAAATTTTGCAGGATCCGCTTCGATTCCCAGATGACTTTGACAAGGACGCCAAAGACCTGTTGATCGGTCTCTTATGCCGGGACCCAAAGAGAAGACTTGGTCACAATGGCGCAGAAGAGATCAAGTCTCATCCATTTTTCCACCAGCTAAGCTGGAAACGTCTCAAGATGAAGGGCTACATCCCTCCTTATAAACCACCGGTCATGGGCGCCATGGATACCAGCAATTTTGACCAGGAATTCACAAGAGAAAAGCCCATTGACAGTGTTGTCAACGATTTCCTCAGTGAGTCTGTGCAGCAACAATTTGGCGGTTGGACTTATATGGGTTCTGAACAACTCGGACAGTCCATGCTCCCGGAAAGGACCTTCAACAATCCTTGATAAACAACTAGATATACCGTTTGTAACCTTAACATTTTTCCTGATCGTCTTGATATAGTTTAGGCATATCTAAACACTGAAAAATTTCTGAGTGTTAAACCCTAAGCTCATCTCATCTAATCACTTTTTAACAGAGATAAAACTTCAGATAGCAGAGCCATAAGCCGTTGCGCGACCTTGTGAATACCGTGGTATGGATCCCAGTATACAGGAGAACAGTTTGGCGTAGGTTTATTCTTGAATTTGTCACGTTTGATCGGTAAAAAGTAGTCAAGTGCAAGTACTGACAATGATCGCTATGGAAAACGGACCAAAAAGACAGCTAGCGGACCGCGTGGAACGTACAGAGGCTGGTAGTATGGACCATACGAACCATAAGAAGCGGAAAGTTGAGTTTATAGATCCCGTACGGGATTTGGAACCAGCGTCCGGAGACAAGAGGTTTGAACAAGAGATGTTCGAAGGGTTTGTGGTACGGGCACTGCGAGAGCTTGATTCGAGCGAGACTAGCGGACTGGAATCTCTAGCTACGCAGGTGTCGTTACCTGCGTCGAGCGGTGACCGGATCTCGCCTGAAAAGTTTGCTCTGCTGCTGCGGGTGCTGGGGAACAATTTGAGCAAGATTGACAGCAGAAGCGGGACCGCAGTTATACGAGCGATCATCGGGTTTGAGAAGTGGTGGGAGCTGCCTCCCGGACCTCTTAGCAGCTATATACAGTTTATCAGGATCTTATGCTCGAGCCTTCCTAAATGGTGGCAGGATGTCTCGATGTCTTTAGTGTCGGGATTTCAGCTTCCGATGAGCCAGACCGTGAAACACCACGAGATGTTACAGTACTTCTTGAAGACAATCCCATCATCTATCCACTTCATTGACACATACCTGGTGAAGCACTTCCCAAATAAGAACAGTCCTAAGAAAATAATGCTGAACTACATCTCCAATGTCCTCGCTTTGACCGAGTATTGCAAGGAACTACGGTTCCAAGCTTGGTCTCTGATAATCGAGAAGGTGATATCTATAGATGTCGAGCTTCAGAACGAGCTTGATGAACTGGACGAAGACCTGGACGAGGATGAAGAAGATGAAGAAGATGATGACGATGAAGTGGACGATGATGAACTAGAGAGTCCAAGCAAAACCGCGGAATTGACACAGGATGCTGATGCAGATGCAGATGACGACATGGAAGAGAGTGATGAGGACGACGAGAATAGTGATATGGAAGCGGAGTACAATATGGACGGTGAAGAAGTGTACTACGTAGACCTTTCGCATAATATCAAAGAACTTTCTTCCAAACTGGACGATATCTTGGCAGTTATCACTGCCAAACTGTCCTGTGCGTTGACTGCAGAGTCTTTGGAAGAAGGTGACGGTGTGAATATCTTCAACACCCTGACTTCTCTGTTCAAGACACATATCTTACCAACCTACTACACACGCTCGGTGCAGTACCTAATGTTCCACGTCTCGCAGCAACAGCCCGAGCTTATGGACTCCTTTCTGGTGACTCTAATTGACATTTCTTTCAGTGCCACAGAGACCATCGAGAAGAAGATTAAGTCGCTGCAGTATATTGGCTCGTTCATCGCGCGTGCCAAGAAGCTGACAAGGACGCAGATAATTTTTGTTACAAGCTACCTGACCTCCTGGCTGAACCGGTATGTGCTGGAGCGTGAGGAAGAAGTGGACCAAGACGGAGGAATGGAACGGTTCAAGCATTTCTACGCCGTGTTCCAAGCGATCTGCTACATCTTCTGCTTCCGGCACTCACTGCTGCGGGATCGTGCCACAGACTCCTGGGAGTGCGAGCTGGACAAGTTTTTCCAAAGAATGGTTATCTCAAAGTTCAATCCGCTGAAATACTGCAATGAGAACGTCATGATGATGTTTGCTAAGATTGCCCAACATGAGGGTATCGTCTACTGCTTCAGCATCATCGAAAACAACAATAACGAACGGCTCAGGGGCATCACTGGCAAATCCTCAGAGGCCGGGGGATCCGCCGTATCCGGAACATGGTCGCTGACAACAAGGCAGCAGTTCATCGATCTCCAGTCTTACTTCCCATATGATCCGCTGTTCCTGGCCAATTATAAATCCATGATGAAGGATTACTATATAGAATGGACAGAGGTCAGCAAGGACTACGACTCCGACGACTCGGACGAACTAGAGTCTCCTGTGTCACGTCAGTGACCTTTCTATATAAGGTTTCATATATTATCATATAGTCATTAGCATTGCAAAAAGGTCCGACAAGGGCTCCAAAGATTCCAACCCCACTGCTACTATTCTCAGGATTCGAATTAGTCTCGCCAAGACTCACATGCTGGTCCAGGAGACGCAACGGGGATCCTTTTTATCATGTGTCACGTGACTTAAGTCCTCTAACTTCCTCAAAGTTCTACATCAAAGCTCTAGTTAACAACTTCAACAATATATCACAACATTTGAATAGTAGTTCAAGAACCAAAGTTGTTGTTCAGCTTCTGATACGATCTTCAAGCCCAATTTTACCAAGATAAAAGTGAACTGTACAAGCTGAGTAATATTTATATCTCTATTTTGGCGTGGTTTGAACCAAACTGATAAATGAGAAGTCAAAAGTTGTTAATATGGGATTAGTTATGTTCAAAGAAAAGGCGACTAGCTACTTAATATCAAACCAGGTGTCTGGAATACCAGGTGATTTGTTACCGGGAGATGGTGGGGATTTGGCTCCCACAACAGATGCGTTCAGTCTGATGTTTTTGATCTCACTAAGCATAACGTTTGGACTGCTTTTATTCATTTTGGTGCTGATATCGGTGTATTTGACGTTCTGTGGAGGTGACGGAGATTCTAATAGCGATGATGAGGATGAGGAAGGGTCTAGTGTGGCGTTCAAGTTTTTCAAGACTCGCAGTAACCTGCTGCTGGACGGCAGTTTCTTGACACCGGGGAAATTTGACGACGACGAGGCGTTCAAGGAGCGGGCCATGAAAGAGCTCGCAAAGATGTCCAGCTTTGAAGTGGAGCTTTATGAGCGGACCAGAGAGTTCCAGCGCATGAGTGCGCCTATGGTTAAACCGTTTGGTACCTTTTTGAACTCGTATGATAAGCAAGTCATTAAAGACAGAGGAATCCAGTCGTACTTTTTCCTGCCTTCGATAAACGATAACGTCGACGCAGACGGTAATTTCCTCCCGAGCTTCTTCGTAGAAGACAAGCTTAACGTCTCGTTTACTCAACATAACATCTCATCAAGCGCCATCATGAACTACCCGCTGCCGTCAAACAAGAAGGATGCGGTGTATTTTGAAGTGAAAGTGTACAGGTTCAAACCATGCTCTAATTCGATCTTCAGTGTTGGTCTGATGACATGTCCTTACCCATACTTCAGAATACCCGGGACAGCAGAGTATTCGATCGCTTACGAGTCTACGGGGAAACTTCGAATCAATAATTCATTCACTGCAGATACTTTACTCCCGAAACTGGTTGAAGGAGACGTCGTGGGATTCGGTTACAGGTACAGCTCAGGTACTATTTTCATCACGCACAATGGGAAGAAAATGATGGACGTTACTCACAAAGTCGGTATCACGTTATTCGTTGGAGTCGGTGCAATGAACGCTGCTTATACACGCACATACACAAAAGACGGACTATTCGAAGACCCGGACAACGTCAGTTTCCGCCAAAAATGGTCTCAGTACCAGGCCTCGATGGGTCAGAATTCTGATGTAGGAGAGTTCTTGAACAAACAGCTGCTGCAGGTACACGACCCAAAGACATCTCCTGTCAGCTCAGATCCCATTGAATTGCATTTGAATCTGGGCCAATTGGGATTTGTATTCATAGAGGCAAATGTTAAAAAATACGCTTTCGGTAGTGTTTTTGGAGACATAGGCATACCGCCTGCATACAATGGTGATGATATCAAGCAAGATATGCTGCTTCAAAAGGGGGATGAACTTCCCCCAGGATACCCAGATAACGAAGTCGATTTTTTCGGTAACATCAACAGTCCCGTATCCAGCTCCTTGATACCCTCTCAGCCTCCGTCTCAATTAATTTCGCCGGAGCTTGTGCAGGACGAGGCTGGTGATATTGAAGAACAGCCCTTGCTTGTTAATGCCCAACTTCAGCCAGCGGACTCTAAGAAGTCTGGGCTTAAGAAGACCAAAAAGAAGAAGCGAAAGGGAAAGAACAAGGCCAGGCCTGGACGCCGCTAACTTGTTGGAATGTTTCCACTATTAGTTTAACTTTCTTATATATATACACACACATTTATCAATGCATACGGAATTTATGTTTTACATGCTAGATCGGAGAGTCTTATTTCTTCCCTTTCTTCTTGCCCTTGCTCTTGCCTTTCTTTGTTGAAGCAGAGCTAGCAGCACTTGGAGCAGCAGCAGCTGCTGCTGCTGTTGGCGCTACTGTAGGCTGTGTAGCCGTTCCAGCTGCGGTTACGGTGGACTTCTTCTTCTTTTTCGCTGCTGTTTCAGCTTCCAAGTGACGTTTGACCTTCTTGTTCACCAACAGCGTAGCCATACCCCTTAGATCAAGCGACTTCCGCTTGTGAACACGTTTCCCAACGTGTCCAAGCGGCAGGTTCACCCCTGTGGGTCCCATAGCGCTCAGAGCGCGCGAAACATTCTTGGATTGTTTCGTCTTGTACGAGTACTTCATGCCCAGAGCGTCATTTGACGTGTAGAAAGACACCTTTGACGACCCATCTTGCGCAGGTCTATATTTCATCACCACCCGTGTCTTTGAGGCATCAGTTTCGAGCACCTTCAAGCTCTCTGTGATGAAGCAATCCAACTTGTTCACACTCATCGTCAATACCGATTTTTCTTCAAACACAAATTCCTAACCAAAGAGCACTTCTTTAGAGATCAAACTTGGTACCAATGTAATGCCCTGAATATCAGCAATTCAATAAATTGACTTGTGGCTTGCAGAAACTCAAATAATACCCTCGTATTCCCAGTTTTCTATAAACAAAAGTTGTAGTTGATTGTCCTTTTCCATTTAACGATCAGGTCTCTATTTGAAACGAGGCGATGTCTAGAAAATCTATCAAGTGCATACAACAGAACGGTTGAACAAAAGTGAAATTTACCAGTGCTACAGAGATCATAGCAAGATTAAACCACTTAAATTTGGAAGCTGTCAAATTTATCTAACGATTGAGAGTAATTATGGCTGATATAGACGTGGGACAGAGGTTTGGGTTTGATTTCAATAAGAAGTGCTCCTTGAGAAATGGACGTCGAGAGAATGTAGCGGATGCCAACCCTGAAAACTACGAGGATTTGGTATCAACAACGACAGAAGATGCATGGAATAATGAGAAATCTGGAGCGAAGATCGACTGGCTCGGTTTAGTTGCTGATGAACAGTTCAAATGGCACCTGAAGCATGGAGAGCATCTCAAGATTTACCGGAAAACTAAGGGGTTTAAGCAGTTCCGGCGCCTGATGCTAGCCCAGGAGCTCCATACGCCCAATGTAGATTTTGCCAGTGCGTCTTCTGGGTCTGGAAAGTCGTCTGTGTCCAGTCACAGTTCCGGGAACGCAGTGTGGTGCGTGAAATTTAGCGTGGATGGCAAATTCATGGCAACAGCGGGCAAAGATGAGGTGCTTACGATCTGGAAAGTGATCTCATCTGCTGCAGAACGCATGGATCTCAGTGGGAACCCAACGTCGATCCTGAACTCTACGAAAAATGCGATCTCGCAACTGAATGGACAGCTGGCGCAGTACGGAATCGATGTTGACAACTCTTCCGTGAACTCAGGGTCAAGTATCACCCAGGTGGATTCGTTCCCGCGTGTAGCTATGAGCAGAAATGGGTCTCAAAACCTTCAGCAGAGCAGTTCAAAGAATCGAGGAACACACGAGTGTGACGAAGTGCACTTCGGTGTTTTCCATCCAACACCGTACGCCTCGTTTCATGAGCACACAGACGACATTTTGGATCTTGACTGGTCGAAAAACTCATTCATACTTACAGGGTCCATGGACAAGACATGCAAGCTATGGAACCTGGAACGTTCTGCTTCGCTCAAGACGTTTCAGCATCCCGATTTCGTGACAGGAGTTCGATTCATGCCGCACGATGACAGATTCTTTTTGAGTGCGTGTCTAGACCAGAAATGCCGGCTGTGGTCTATCTTAGACTCGGAAGTTGTGTTTGAGTATGATTGCGGTGACATGATCACGGCCATGGACGTCTCGTTCAATGGCAAGTACACCATTTTAGGAACGTTAAACGGGTACATCCATGTCTTACTGACCAAATTCTTACAACCGTTGTTCTCGTTCAATGTACTGGATACGCATGCAGAGCTTCATGATGACACGTTAAAGAGGAGCGACGGTACCAGCGAGTCCAAGAGCAAAGCCAAGAGCAAGTCTGACAAGAAGGCGAAGTTGAAACAGGGGCCTAAGATCACGGGGATCGAGTTTGTGCGGAGCTCATGCCGAGACTACTCCAACATTCCAGACGAGATGATGGACTGGTTCACGGTCAGCAGCAACGACTCCCGGATCCGCGTGTACAGTTTGAACAAAGAGCTGATCTCGGTGATGAAGGGTCTTTCGAACGAGCACTCGCAGATCTCTGCGCACTGCGTGGTGTCCAAGAGTGGACAAGCGTACGTGATGAGCGGCAGCGAGGACCACTGGATATACTGCTGGAAGGTGTGCCAGGACACGCCGGGTGAATTTCGCCTCGAGGACGGCCTGTTCGAGAAGGAGAAGCCTCGCTCCAGGTCCGGCTCGCTGAGGGGTTTCTACCGAAGACACCATTCGAAACACGACAACTGTGTGGCGGACGTGCTGGAGGCCAAGTTCTGCTCCAACCACAAGAACCACAGGCCCTCGGCCAACACGGACTACATTGGCTTTGCTGCGCACCATCACCCGGTCACGTGCGCAACTGCCGTTCCGCCAAAAACCGTCAAAGTGCTGTCTCTGAGCAACGACCCGATCTGCGAGCTCACCATGCGGTTCTGGGAGACCCAGGAGGACATCACCATGGACCAGGTCCACAAGAAGCAGGTCCACAAGAAGCAGGCCCCCAAGAAATCCAGGCCCAGTGGTTCCTTCCAAAGAAAAGATCACGCTGCTGTCTTTACAGACAGCAGCACGACATCCTCTTCTGACGGCGCCACTCGCGCCTCTGCAGACTCCGGCGAGCAGCCGTCCCTGCCAGACTTCATCGGCGCCATCGTCGTGAGTGCAGACACCACAGGTCTGATCCGCGTTTTCCGGAGCGACATGTCGTCGAATGTGCGTCAGCGAGTGCTCAAGAAACTGGAACAGATCGAAAAGCAGCTGCACGACGCCCACATCTCCGTGCCGTTTCCGCGGGGCTCTGGCCCGGGCAGCGACCTGAACGTTTCCTCGACTTCTACGAACACGTACGTGGCAGACTCGCTGCACTTGCCCGACGTTCCAGGCGTGAAGCCTGGCACTCGGGTCTGCAACGTCTGCGGCGGCACGCGCTTTGTGGCTGAGAGGACCAAGTCCCAGCAGGGGCTGGGCACCAGCATGGAGTACTTCTGTGCGGACTGCAGCGCGCTGCACACGTCCTTCCGCTGACCTGCCCGCGTACGTACGTGTGTGTAGCGCCTGTAATACTTGATCACGTGAATGTCACGTGACCTTATTTTTCAACGTCACGTGACATTCACGTGACATCTACCCGGATGCCCGGAACCGGCCTCGCCAACAGGTCGCCAACGGTCACCAACGGCGCACCAACGGCACGCCAACGGCACCCAACGCAGCGCATTGATGACCCGTTTCGCGTGCCGTTGGTTATGCTGGGCTCGCAGCAGCATCGCACGTATATAAGGCTCGAGCGTCGCAGCGATGAGCTGTGAACAGAACAAAGAGCCAACGGCAGGCCGTCCTCTGCTAGCAGAGGGTTCCTGCGGCAGCAGCAGCACGGCGATGTCCAGCAAGGGTATTCAGAAGAGTGCAGCGCACGAGGTGTCCAAGTTTGGGTCGTTTGTGGCCGGCGGAGCGGCCGCATGTATCGCAGTAACGTTCACGAATCCATTCGACTGTGTCAAGACCAGGATGCAGCTGCAGGGCGAGATGCACGCGTCGGCAGCCAAGGTGTACCGCAACCCAGTGCAAGCGCTTGGGGTGATCTTCCGGAACGAGGGTATGCGCGGGCTGCAAAAGGGTCTGTTCAGTGCGTACCTGTACCAAATCGCACTCAATGGGTCGAGACTGGGCTTCTACGAGCCAATCCGGGCGCTGCTCAACGCAGCGTTCTACCCCGGGCAGGAGTCGCACACGGTGCAGCACCTGGGGCTTAACGTGGCCGCTGGAGCGATCTCTGGGGTTGTTGGAGCGTTTGTGGGCTCGCCGCTGTTTTTGATCAAGACCAGAATGCAGTCGTACTCTGATGCGGTGCACATCGGGCAGCAGACGCACTACAATTCTGTGTTTGACGGGCTGGCGACCATCTTCCGCACGGAGGGCGTCAAGGGTCTGTTCCGCGGCGTGGACGCAGCCATGCTGCGGACCGGGATTGGCTCTGCGGTGCAGCTGCCCATCTACAACGTGTGCAAGAACTTCTTGCTGAGACACGACCTCATGGCGGAGGGCACAGCGCTGCACCTGGTGTCGTCTACAGCCGCAGGGTTCGGTGTTGGGGTCGTGATGAACCCCTGGGACGTGGTGCTCACCAGAGTGTACAACCAGAAGGGCAATCTGTACAGCGGGCCGGTGGACTGTTTTGTGAAGACCGTGCGGGCCGAGGGCCTGGCGGCGCTGTACAAAGGGTTCGGCGCGCAGATCCTGCGGATCGGCCCACACACGGTGCTGTGTCTCACGTTTATGGAGCAGACGATGAAGCTTGTGCGCTCTGTGGAGCGCCGGTTTGCATGAAACAGCGTGAAACAGGCGTGAAACAGGCGCTAAGTGGCAGGCAGGAGCCGGCAGGAGCTGGCTGGGCCTGGCCCCACTGGCCTGGCCACTGGACCGGCCACTGGCGCCTTCTGATCTTTACATTCTACTGCTTTTCTTCGTATCTATATAAAACCGTAAGAGCTTCGGCGCTTATTCACTTCTACAAACCACTTCAGATCTGAACACAGAGGCCCCAAACAGCGAGCAGCAGCAGCAAATACACACCAGCATGACACTGCATCGTTTGAGAAGAGGTCACAAAGGCCAGCAAGTGCAGCAAGACCCGGTAGAGGTGCCAGAGGCCGAGGTCTCGCGGTTATTTGAACAAAACGACTTTATACTGCGGTCCATCAGCTCGCTGAGCTTGCAAGATATCCGGCAGCGGCTCAGCAGCCTAGACGTGGGCATTTACCCGATCCTGCGGCTGTTTGCATGGGCGCAACGGGTGATGGTCAGCGCGCTGCGCATGGGGCCAGTTCCTCGACACATGTCGTTTATCATGGACGGCAACAGACGGTACGCAAAGAGAATGGACAAGCCGGTGAAAGAGGGCCACAAGGCAGGCGGAACAACGCTGATTGACATTTTATACATCTGCAAGTTGATGAAGGTGCGCAGCGTGAGCGCATACGCGTTTTCGATCGAAAACTTCAACCGGTCGGCGCAAGAGGTGGAAATGCTGATGGACCTGCTGGGCTACTACATCGACGAGTTCACCAAGCGGGCAGTAGATAAGAAGGACGACCTTTACGGGATCAAGCTGCGGGTAGTAGGAGAGCTGTCGTTGCTCAACGACGTTTTGTTGAAGAAAATCCAGACAGCGGAGCAGCTGACGTGCGACGGGACGGAGTTCGTGCTCTACTTGGCGCTGCCTTACACCTCGCGCAACGACATTGCGCACTCCATGAAGGTCAACATCGCCAACTGCATCAACGAAAACCGCGAGATCACAGAGCATGGGCTCACGGAAAACATGTACTTTAAAGAGTTTTCGGATAAGTGCGATCTGTTGATCCGCACCAGCGGCCACACGCGGCTATCGGACTACATGTTGTGGCAGGTCCACGAAAACAGCGTCATAGAGTTCGTAGACTGCTTGTGGCCCGATTTTGGGTTCTGGCGTTTGTACTGGCTCGTCCTCAAGTGGGCCTTTTTCCAGCTGTGGCAGCAGGCCCATGAACCCACCGTTGAGACTGTGCCACACGAGAAGGAGCCCGGCCTGTTTGCCAAATTCACCCACAGAACTTCGATCAATTTGTTGAAACGCACCAAGCGTGTCGCGCTAGACTCGTTGCCCGCTCCGCCCTTGGCAGTGTCCTGCGACGCAAAGTGAGATGCCCCCTCTTATTGACGCTTCTTGCTAATAGTTCTTGCTACCTAGGATACCTAAGTAAACGTCTCCTCGCAACAATGCCTACACCAGTCTTTTGACGACTTTCTGCACCACTGGCTTCCTCCTTTCGGTGGTTCGTGCTTCTTCGATCTTCCTGTAATACATGTTGTACATCGCGACATCCGCCACAAGCACCAACAGACCGCCAAACAGACACAAAAGGACCCTGACGTGCGGTTCCCATCCATGCTGTGTCGCGTACCACACGGCGTACACGGTACCGAACACAGTCAGCAGGACGTTGGCAACTGCAGACACTTGTTCTTTGATTTCTTTGTTGATCTCGGCCATGGAGGGCTCATGGTTTGACCCACTGGCCGTTACGTGCAGCGAGCTGCGTTTCAGCATTGCCTGGTACTCTGATTCCTGTTGCACAGACCGCAGCCTTTCAAGCTCGGCTTTGAAGGATTCCGAGTATGCTTCGCCCGGTTGTTTCCGTTTCTTGAACCGCAGCGAGCTGCTCTGTAGCAGCAATTTCATATCAACATCTGGGTCTTGTTTCCAGTACTCCTCATATAACTCACTGAGTAATTGGAACGACATTATTCCCTGGCTCAAGCTCACGGATGCCCTGTTGTCATTGTGCTCTTCTTTGAGAACTTTCAACTTGTGTTTTAAAAGACCTTCTCGCAGCTCTAAATCAAACATGGTTTTGGTCAAGCCTTTTGACACTCCAATTCTACTGATTTCAACCGTTTAGAAGTCCATGCTGAGGACCCTGGCGGCTCTTTCCTGTATCTTTCAGTTCTAACAAGCTTTTAAGAAGCTTTAATCAATAATTATTCATGTCAAAGCTGAGAACATAACCTTGAAGAAATTGAGAAAGTTCGAATACCAAGTGTTCAAGACGGTTCTATGAGCTGGCAGGGGTATCAAAATATACTCCTGTATCTACAGTTTGCGTGAACCGTTTTTCCTGATTGATTTTAGAGCGTTAACAGCTGGTACTGTGGAGTTTAAATCGAAGGGGACTTGACCATTTCAACATACAGACAAGATATCGGACTGTAACAAACGAACAGAGTCTACAAGGCAGTGTTTTAGGGTGTGAATTCAGACATTCAGTGAGCAGCTGTGTTTAATAGCACAAAATGAGAGAACTAACGTATAGATCTGTGGCAGGAAACCGTGCCACAGTTACGATTCCACAAACAGTTTATGATCGCAGAGCATTGGATAACGTATCAGACCTACCTCTGATTAACTCTTTGAATCACCTGGCGTTTCTCTGCTCGACCTCCAGTTTGATAAGAGACGCCATGTCGACGGATGGTGCTCTGGAGAGGCTTGTGTCCATTTTGCACGAGTGCTACATTCCGTTGTCGGATTTGCCTCAGTACATGGGCTCACCGCACAGCGGAACTCCAAACCCAGTCCAAAAAGTGAAACGAGATAAGCAGTTGGCGTACACCTCGTGGAAATGGACCTTGGCGTACCAATGCCTGGTGTTGACAGGGACAAGAGGTACACTGTCGATCCGAGAACAAGTGGTAAAATCTGGCATTGTGCCGATTATCGCAACAGTGTTAGACAACTACATGATATACTACAAGAACTTTGACTACATGAACAACACTGTCATTCCTTTCAGTTTCAGTGAACTAGCAGAAGTTGACTCTGATCTGCTGAACTTTACAGAAGACGAGTTACAGAAGCTGAACAGTAAAGTGGATCCCTCGGACCCGTATTACAAAGATTTTCTTGCGATGGAGAAGTGCAAGCTTCTGCTAGGGGCTCCAGCGAATCAGTTTGACTTTGACGTGGAAAATGTTGCTGGACTTCATTTGCGTCCCAGTTTTGTTACTGAGCTGGACACCGATTGGCAAAGTCTTGTTCAAGATGAGTTGTGCATACAATTACCGGGTTCGGCGTTGGATAACGTCGTCATACTACCGCCTAGGAAATTCATGTTTGGTAGAGTGGTCCCTGAGCTCGATGACGTGACGTGGGCCGTCCAGCTTTTGGCATTTTTGACCAAGAACACTGCAGTGAAACCCATCTTGCAGCATGCGACTTTAGTCGATTCGCTTTCCTTTAGGCCTATCTTGAAGAACGCCAGGACGCGTCTAGCTCGTTCGGTGGAGCTGGACATTACCCCATTGAGCTTACATGCAGATGAAGAGGAGGAGGAAGAGGACAGTGCTGAACCTCCCGAAAATGATGAAACAATGGCTCTTTCTCCGGATCTCACTTTAATCGAAAAGTACTTCAAGGAAATCCAGCACCTACGTCTTGTGCAAGAACCTGAGGAGCACCGGCACCGTTACGGCACCAACGTCGACGTGTTTGACGTGCGATTACGCAAAGAAGACGCGTTGCAAGATCGGTTCAAAGACTTGTGCGAAAGAAAGCCGGACCCCAGACAACTCACGGACGAGGACTGGGAACGCATCTTCAAAGACGAGTCTTTCAATTTGTTCGGGCTGGTCGAGCGGTACACTGTGAAGGGTGCCACCACTGAGATAGTCAACTACTGGAGCTCCGTGGTGATGCGTAATTCGTGCCGCAAGGACGAAGTGACGAGCCTACGACAGTGTGCCAACCTAAGTTGCGGGAAGTGGGAAGAACACCCCAAGCAGTTCCCCAAATGCAGAAGATGTAAAAGGACAAAATACTGTTCCAGACTCTGCCAGCTCAAGTCCTGGGAGTACCATAGGTACTGGTGTCAGGAGGCCACGATGAACAGTAATTCCGATCCTCGCGTTTGTGGTCACTCCCACTCAACCACTGACGCAGCAGAAGTCTCTGACTCGGATACCACGAACCAGGAACACCAAGCCATAACTTCAATTGATCCAGAGACCGCTACCGTGCTGCAGCAGGACCAGGGTCTGCCACCACCATCCTTGTGACCGGTTCCCAATGGGTCACGTGTTAAACACGTGATTACTTTATCACTTTTTCCGGGTAACATATCTAGATTCGTCATTGTTGGATTTCTGCGTTTCTTGATCAAGCGAAACCACGACATCGATGACGATTAGATCGTTTTGACACTGCTTGCGCACGTTTACCATGGCTCTAGAACGGTTGGTAGTGATATTGCAGTGATTCAATACCATAGTATCACAATAACCTTCGAAATCTGTGTCAAGAAGGCTGATCTCGTTTCATGTGGGGTACAAAGTAGTGAGGTGTAAGGCTTTGGACTTGTGATATTGGACATTTGAGCAATGTCAAGTCAGTCGTCTTCTTCCCAGATTTGGAGGTACGTCAAGCGATACAGAGAGGTTATCAAAGTGCTAGGAAGGTTCGAAAGAGTACCTCAGAACAAGAGCTCAGTGTCAAACGTAGAAGGTAAAGTGCGGAAGTCGACTGCTCCTATTGCGCTTCCGCTGGCTCAGATTGTGACCAATCTGCACAAGCTTTTCCCACTGTCGGCTGCAGACTCGTACCAAGACTACAAGCAGTTTAATTTGGACAAGGAGAAGTTCCAGGAGGATCTACTCTCGGTCCTTCCATACTACCCTAATGCAACTTCACAGTTCACGTCCAGGATCATCAAGACACCTGTGGATGACAGGGGGAACTACATCAACGAGTTTGAGATACAGCCCGTGCAGCCGCATACAAAAGACTTGAAGCATGTATTGCTGGTTCATGGGTATGGAGCAGGGCTGGGTTTCTTTTTGAAGAATTTTGGCTCGTTAATCTCGGATGACGTGGTAGTGCACGCAATAGATCTGCCAGGGTACGGGTACTCTTCAAGACCCAAGTTCCCCTTTGTGTACCCCAGAGACTCGTATCTGGATGTCGAAGACTACTTCCACGAAGCCCTTGCTAACTGGTTTGAGCAAAAGGGTTTGGCCAAGAATTGGCAGAATAACTACGTGATTGCACACTCTATGGGAGCTTACATATTCTCCTTATATGCGAATAAGCACAAACACTTCAAAAAGCTCTTCATGTGCTCTCCTGGAGGAGTCTCGAAGAACAAAGACATGCCAGCGCCCCCATGGTGGTTCGTGAAACTTTGGGACCAAAATATATCGCCCTTTTCAATAGTACGGAACGCTAATTGGATGGGATCCAAGCTAGTAAGCGGATGGAGTTGTCGCAGGTTTGGGCTGGATCATGAATATTTCGACAAGCTGCATCATTACACTTACGGAATATTCAATCAACCCGGCTCAGGTGAGTACATGCTTTCCTTCATGCTAGGCTGTGGAGGATGGCCGCGAGTTCCACTAGAAACCCGTCTTTTCACAGACAAAAATTTCAAGAGCAACCATCTGGACTGGGTCTGGCTGTACGGCGATAATGACTGGATGGATGTCGAAGGTGGTAAAAGAATAAATGAGTTCTTGATGCAGAGAGCTATAAATTCTAAACTTCAAATAATCCCCAACGCAGGGCACCACTTGTATTGGGACAACGATGCATACTTCAACAAATTAATAAAATCTGAGTTGAACATCTCTCAGGGTTAAACAAAACGTACTTAACAGGACCTGACTGCAACTCACCACAATACATTTCTTATTCTTTTTTTTTTCATAGTTTTTAATACTTGTAATCGGTTATACATGCTGCATATTAGTAAATTTAGATAATGTTGCTGTCCGGATGTCATCATCGGGTTTACTTCAATTACAGTATTCAATTAGGGTTGGTCATTAAGACACGTTGAACAAATGATACGATCTAACAATGCCAACTGACAGAGCAAAAAAACACCATACGTGAGCATTCATGGGATGCCTTTGATGATTGGAAATTAGTCGTTACAATAAAATGTTTGTGTACATGGACTAAGTGTCCGATAATACTGAAAAAGTGAGGCGGAGATGTCACCTCAGTATCTGGGAGACGTCTACAGTACTGATAAACTCAACAAGATTTGAATCAAATAAAAAAATAAAGTTCAATCAATGTGAAAGTATTCGAGTAACTAAGATCGCTACTCAAGGACTTAGCTTTAACTGGAATAGACCTGGTCGACCTCTTTTTGCACAGATGCTAGAATCTTCTTCCTTTGCAACTTTTGCGCAGAGGTAACAAATCCATTGTGTGGAGTCCACTCTTCTTCCACGATAACAATGCCCTCGATCAGTTCGATACCAGCTAATCCTTGGCTCTTACCGGTCTTCAACATGTCCTGCAAGATATCGTTTTTCAGCTTTGAGTCGTGGTACAAGTGAGAAACGTCCTCTCCCTTCTTGATTAGCCCCAAGCTGACAGCTCTTTCGGCAACAGCTGCTTCATTTGGCACTATAATACCTACTGGCTTCGATTTGTTTTGATCAGCGTAAACACAAATGTTTTGAACGAACGGAGAAGATCTGTAAATGGATTCAAGTTTTTCTAATGCAATGTATTCACCGTTCTGGGTCTTGACCAAGTTCTTTTTACGATCAATGATTTTCAAATGACCCTTATTAGTCCATTCGCCAATGTCACCGGTCTTGAACCATCCATCTTCGGTCATGGCGTTTTTCGTCTCTTCGTCATTCTTGTAGTACTGAGGCATCACACACTCACCTTTGATCCACACTTCACCTTGGTTGTTCTTGGCAAAGTATCCAAGCTCTTCCACGTCAACCAATTTGACGGTAACAGAACCAACAAGGTCACCAGCGACTTCATATTCAAAGTGTTCAGGTTGTAAGATAGTGGTGTTGGCCATCGTTTCAGTTAAGCCGTACCCTATCAACATGGGACAAATCAAATTGGTGATGAACTCTTGTGCATCCTTGGATAATGGAGAACCACCATTCAAGACCAGTCTTAACTGGCCACCGGTCGCCTCCCTGACTTTCTTGAACAGTACTTTGCCCAACAAGTCGCCACCAGGAATGTGGAATTTCTTCATCTTGATCTTGGCGTGGTAGCCGGTCCAGAAAACATTTTGGGTGAAAGAGGGCAACTTGGCGACTTGAGCCAAAATACCCTTTCTCACATTTTCCCACACCGCGGCAACACCGACCATGATAGTTGGCTTAAACTCCTTGATATCACCTTGGCAATGGCGCACAGAAGTGTCAGTCAAAGTCTTGACATTGGCATAACCTAGAGTGGCACCCCAGTAAAAGGTAATCAATTCAAATGCTAATTCGAAGATATGAGCTAACGGCAAAAAGGCAATAACACGGTCAGAACTCGAGACGTGTTCTGGTTTATTGGAGATAATGGTGGAGATACCTCCAAGGCCTGCCACAATGTTGGAGTGCTTCAAAACAACACCCTTTGGATCACCGGTTGAGCCGGATGTGTACATGATTGCAGAAAGTTCTTCTGGCTTTGGAGGGTGAGGGTCGATCTCGCTTCGTGCCTTTTTACCAAGCTGGATGACTTCGTCCATCGACACGATCTTGATGTCAGGTCTTTTCTCCTGGATTTTCGCCACTGCCTCGGCAGCTTCCTTGTACAATCTTCCTTCGTCCCTTTTGTCCTCAGGGTCGATGACTTCGGAATGGATGATGTACTTCAGGTTTTTGGCCTCGTCCACGGCGTTGAACAGCTTGCACAACAACGCGTTGTCCACAAACATCGCTGTTGACGCCGTCTGCACCATCGAATGGATCAGCCCCTTTTCGCCCAACGTGTCGTACGCGGTCACCACGGGAATAGCCTGCGACTGTGTTGCCAAAAAGGTCTTCATCCACTTGTGCGACGTAGACGCAAAGATGTGCACCTTATCGTCGCTGTGTGGCTTGAGGCCCAGCTTTACGAGCCCTCGCCCATAGTCGTGCATGATCTCTCCTAGCTCGCTAAACGTGTTGTACTTGTACGGCGTCAGCTCGTAGAACATCCACTCTTTTTCCACAGGCGTGTCCTTCCCGTTGATCTTCTTCACCACAGTCTTCTTCTCCCGGTGTAAATCTATGGTCTCTCTCCACCCCATGCTGCGCGCGTTTCCCCGCTTCTCAAAACACTCCACCACATACTCGTACACAGTCGACGCTTTCATGCCCCGAGGCCTGGTGACTGCCCCGTCCTTCACCAAAACGTTTCTCCTGGGCGCTGTCTCGTGCTCATTGGCTGCTGCTGCCACTGGAACACTGTATTGAACCATTTTGCCTCTGTTTCACACTCAGTCCGCGCTAACTCGGGTTAAACCGTCTCAAATCGCTCGCTCTTTCAGACCAAACCTATAAAAACAGGTTTCCCAACAAAATGAGCCTACTCTGTACACATCTGCACCTCTGTAGCAGAACTTATTCCCTTTTTAAAAAAAAGCCGCCCAACATTGTTGTTGGTAAACTTGAACTTCCTTGTTTCTGGTTCCATTTATATATAGCAAGGAGAAGTTAAAGGAAATGGAAAAGTGTTGAAAAATCGGAGAATAGTATGTGGTGTTGGGGTGTTTGAGGAAGGTATAAGAGTGTCCATAGGGTCTTGTGGGCCCGGCAGCAGGTCAATTGGGTGGTTTGTGTGATGTAGAGTGCTGTGGAGAGTATTTAAGGTTGTTTTAGTGTGTTTCAGGCGAGTCTTTGTGGTGTTTGTCGAAAAAAGCTGTGTTATAGCCAAGATTCTTGGAAACATTACGTATTTCTACATCATGGCGCCCTGCTTGGCCAGTTGGTCTGCGATTTCGTTTCCTGGGATGCCGACGTGGGCTTTGACCCATCGTACGGTGACTCCGTCGTTTTGGAGCAGGCGCTGGTTTGCACGGTAGAAGTGCAGCACTTTTAAGTAGTTGCGAACCAGCGGGACGACGAGGTCGCTGTTGGAGGCCCTGGCGAGCTCAGCAGGCGGGGTGTGGTTCGCGTAGTCGTTCAGCATTTTGGCCACGTACTCGCTGTCGGTGTGTATGATGTAGGTTTCGATTTTTGCCGGGCGGTGGGCGCGCAGCGCGGAGTGACAGCTGTCGAGATGCGTCCATATGTGGGCCAGGGCGTGCGACACGGCGGAGATCTCGGCGCGGTTGTTGGTCTGGCTGCCCGAGCGCAGCGGCGCGGCAATCCTGGTGTCGGAGCGCTCGAAATACACGCCGTAGCCCGCGCGCGCGCCGCGCTGGCCGTTGCTCAGCGAAGATCCGTCGCAAAAGACGTTTTCGGGCTCCTGGGAGACGGTCACCAGCGAGTGCAGCTCTTCAGGCACGGCGTACTGGGCGTAGAACTCGGACTTTGAGGTCTGTAAGTGGGCAAACACGATCTCAGAGGACGCGGCGCCCGTAGAAAAGTTTTGGGCCTCGGACTCGGATTCGAACCGTTTGAATGACACGCCTTTCTGGCCCTTCACATACTGCTGGCACTCGGGCCAGGAGTTGAACACTCTGCTTTTCACTGCATTGTTGGTGCTCCGCACGCCATAGAATGCTGGGCCCGATTTCCGCGGGCCTGCAGCCGCACTTCGGCTGGAATAAGACTTGGTCTTGGTCCCATACGAGCTTTTGGGACGTTGTGCTACGCCTGCGCCACTCCCAGACCGCACGAAACCCAGCGCAGAGTCCATGCTGTCAAACTTCTTGAACTTGGCATTCGGAAATCCGCTCACGGCGCTCTGGCACTCGGCCCACGTCCGGAATATGCCCGTATTTCTGCCTTTAGCCACTGCGTAGTAACTCCTCTTGGCCATGCTGTGACGGTATTGGATTCCTGTTAGCTTGAACAGGCCTCGCTGCATTCCAGCCTCATTGGTATTGCAATATCGCACCTTATGCAGATGTCACAGAGTGAACATGCCCTTTCTCATTCGGTGATGCGTTTTAACACATCCAAACTACGCTTTAAACCAAGTTGTCTCTTACAGAAGCTAAGCAGTATACAAAAGAAAAATACGGATTAGAAAAGGCGAGCTCACGGAGGCTTGCTACTTGAGGAATGCGCCATTGGTTAGTTCTAGCTCCAAGTCGTAATCGACCTGGAACTCGGTGTACAAAGTTTCCGGGTCTGAGGTGTTGAAGTAGGTGTAGTCTGCTTCCTCATCGCCGATGATCTTCTTTTCCAAGCCTGCTCTGGCAGCCTGCTCCACAAGCAGCTGCACCTCGCAGCATCTCTCCATGAGGGTGAACAGGTACCCTGCCTCATCGACGGTCTCGCCTACGGTGAGCAGACCGTGGTTCTGCAGGATGATGGCCTTGTTGTCGGCCAAGGCCGTGGCCAAACGCTCGCCCTCTTCGTCCTCCAAAACCACACCTCCAAAAGAACCGTACACGGTGTGCTTCTTGTAGAACATGCACACGTCCTGGTTGATCATGTCCAGGGGCTTGCCGAAGGTGGACCACGCCTTGCCGAACTTCGAGTGCGTGTGGCACGCAGCGTTCACGTCAGGCCGCGCCTTGTGCAGGTGCGAGTGGATCTTGAACCCTGCCGCGTTCACAGCCGCCTGGTTGCCGTCAGGCAGGATGTTGCAGTCCTCGTCCACATGCACCAGCGCAGAAACCGTCATCTGCGAGAAGTGCAGCCCCAGCGGGTTGATCCAGAACGTGTTCCGGTCCACAGGGTCTCTGACAGACACGTGACCTGCCGCACCTTCGCCAAACCCTCTTCTGCCAAACACCCGGAACACCGCTGCCATGTGCTCCAGCGTGTGTCTGCGCTCCTGCAGCTTGTCCTTGAACTCTGGCTTGATGTGCTTGTACCGCAACCGGCCGCTGGCTATGTTGTGCACGCCCTGCGTGCGAGTGCTCAATTTTCCAACCTCATCGGTCTTCTGTTCCACTTGAGTAGCTGACATAGCTCGAAAACTGCAGGCTTCCCTGGCTTCCCTGGCTTCCCTGGCTTCCCTGTCTGTGCTTTGTTCCCTCAACAAACCTCGCTGTGACTCCTTTTATACCTTGAGTCGTGCTTTCACTCTCGCTCTATCTTACCATAATCAATTGATAGGGTAGATTATGTAAGATCCGAAATCAAGACTTGCTGCTCGAATACAAGGAGCCTGACCTTCCAGATTCAGAGCTGGATACCGGTAGGAATCGCTGCATACAGAGACTCGTTCCAGTCAGCTGTAGCACACGTCAATGGCGTGACTCTGCACAGTCTGTTTTCGTGCAGCTTGAGCTTCTCTTTATGCTATCGAGCAAGCTTATCGGAGTGTTGAAATTTTTCAGAAATGGATCGATGAGGTTACCCGTCCGAGGCGATTCTCAACTTGGCAAGTGCGGCCCTGGCGGCGGCGTCACGTGACTGCAAATAGTGGTTGACAAAATGGAGCTCGTCACGTGACCACAGGATGCGCAGGGCCACCAGGTGCGGCGCAGGCGGCTTCAGCTGGCGGTCCCGGCGGTCCCGGCGCGGGTCATCTGTGAGGTAGCGTTTGAGCTGGGCCGTGGTGTTGTCGAACATGCTGGCGATGAGCATCAGGTCGTGGTAGCGGTCGTTTTTGAGCTGGTCGAGCGCAGGCCCGGCGCCGTTGTTGTAGAAGAAATCCTTGCACAGAATGTCTATCCAGCGGAAGACGATCTCGACTTGGGTTTGGGAGATCACGTGACCCGGGGATTGCTGCTTGTTGAGCATGACGCGCTGGAGGCCGGACACGGCGGCGTCCCACACGGCGGCGGCAGAGGTGTGGGGGTGCAGGGGCTGCGGCGGCTCGCGTGCTGCGGGCGCAGCAGTGTGCTGCAGGGGCGGAAGCAGCAGTGCGTCGGCAGCTGCGACTATTTTGTTCCACACCTGCAGCTGGATGCGGTGCAGCGTTTCTGTGGACAGCGTCTGCGCCAAAACCGTGAAGTTGTCGTTTAGGAAATCGAACAGCGGCACGAGGTTTTCATAGACGGAGTCTGTGTCCTGCTGCGTGGTGCTGAGCGTCTTGAGCGACAGCGTGTTGCATATGCAGGGCTCGAATCTGTTAGAGACTTGTTTCAAAGTCCGGGACATGGACCGAGACACTATCTTCCGGGTTGTCTCCAGGATGGAGCGCGGCTCTGCGCGCTCCACTTCGAGAGACACGGACACGACCAAGTGTCCGTGTGTGTCCAGCGGAAGGGACATTTGTACTGCCGACGACTGCGTGTCCCTGAAACGTCTCATGTCCAGATCCAGGTAGCATCTTCCAACAGGACATCCAGTTTGCTTGGACCCACCACGCGACCCGTGTCCTACCCCGCCCTCGTTGTCTTGCCACAGGACCAGAGACAGGGACATCTTCTCGCGCGGCTGGAGTTCCAAGTCAAACTCTTCTTCGTCCCACCAGCGCGGCGCACTGGCAGCCAATGTGCGGTAAATCTCGCATCGGCGGCTGGCGTCCACAATGGAGACGCTGTACCACAGGCGTCTAGCCGGGTCCGTCGTTTGCCGGGCTTTGCCGCCCGCCGAGCTCTTGCCGTTGCTGCCGGCGGCACTAACGTCCATCCGTCCGACGCCCTCGGCGGCTACCGGAACAATTGTCCACAATTGCGCTTTGATCTCGGATAATCTGGCCGAGTCTCCGAGATCTGGATTCGAGGTCACGTGGGACCGCTGTTCTAGGCTGGATAACGTCTCTATCAGAGTCACCATGTTGTTCATGCAAACACAGCTCTTCAAAGATATGACATAGCTGGGGCTTGTTTCGGTGTCGCTCTCTGAAGTGGCGGATCGGGTCTTCGCACGGACCTTCAAATGAGAGTTCCAAAGCTTGGAAGACTGGATAGCAGCTTTCACGTCTTTGAACAGAGCCATGGTCCGGTTTTGGTCTGCGCTCTGCATCACTTCTTCGTCCATGGCACACACGTCTTCGCGGATGAGTTCTTCCATGGTCTTGGCGTACTGTGTCAGACATTCGCTGGCAGTTTCTAGCAGGACGACAGAGGCTGTCTCCGCCTGGGTCTTGTCTTGCCATTGTAACTGCTCCACGAGTTTCAAAGTGTCTGACACTAACCGGGATATGTCGAACGCAGATCTACTGTACCACTTTCCCGCATCGGCGTCCATGGGTTCCCAGTTCTCCTGTGCCACGATTCTCTCGTATCCCTGCTTCATGGTCTTGCTCGTGTTCTGGCAGAACATCACAAGATAATCGTAGAATAGCGACTCCAATACGGGGAACGGTGAGGGACCGCTGTGGGCTTCTGTTTTGTGGGCCTTGTAGTGCATTCTCAGTTCATTGAGGATCTGATACGTGTCCATGGCGTCTGTTTCGTTAGGCGTGCAGTATTTTTGGATCTGTTGCATGAGCACCGGCAGGTCTCGAAACAGTGCTGTGACGTAGGTATTGGTTAGAACATGATAAAAATTGAACCGGGGTGAGATCTTCAGTAAAACTTTGTAGCGCTTTTTCGCCAGCTCAATGTCGTTCAAAATACTGCTACTCAGTTCATGTAGGTATCTGATGTTAATGTCTTTGTTGGTGGGGATTTTTTGGATCAAGTTGATGTAACGTTTCTCGATCACTTGGAAAGTCGTCTTCCTCAGACTGTTCATTTGTCTCTTGTACAAACTTGATTTCGTGAATTCTCGGTCTCTAAGCACTTTATCCTGGTCTATCAACGCAATATACGTAGAGACCGTTTGTTTAAGAAGGGAAAAGCTTTGTTTATAATCAGGATCTGAAATGTCTCTCGTTGCATTGAACAAGCTTTTTATCAGCGTCTGAACTTCATCCGTTAACCAAACAAATAAAGTAGCTTGATTGGATTCCCATTGATCCTGATCTTCTTGGCACCAAGTACGTGAGTCGGAGTGCTTAGAATCAAAATCAGTTGAAAGTCGCTGCTCCATGAAGCGGAAGGTGTACTGAATGACAGACAATGCTTCCGAGAAAGGGAGTTTCTCGATTGCATGCAAACAGCCGGTGACAGCTTCTGCGAACATGACGCTCCCATACTCTATTTGCCAATATTTGATGCATCTCGAAAGTAAAAACTTGGAGTCTAGTGATATCGACTTGGACTCAGTAGTGTCACTTCTTGTATTGGAATCTTCAGTAAGGAAATCATGTTTTAATATCTGACATATCAACGTTCGAAATATCAATCTTTTATTCTCAGGAATTAGTCTGGACTCCGCATTCAGACGTACATCCTTACCTGATTCATTGTGACCCGAAAGTCCTTGTTGCACCTTGACTTTAAGCTCTTGTATTCGTGATTCTTGGTGTTCTTTCCAATCGATGAAGCAATGTTCATCTGGGAAATCTTTTGGGGGGTAGGATCCCGAGGCTGAGACAGACGATAACTCTTTCAAGTAGATATCATTCTTGACAAAGGGTGATAGTCTAATGACGTCTCTTTGCAATTTAAGCTCATCGACTTTAAATATTGTCGAGAGAATCCTGACATGGGTAATCTCATCAACTCTGAACGTAGGTTTCAGGGTAATCTCCATCATTTGCGACGCTCCGTCGCCATGTATTGGGGATGGACTTCTTTGACTAGAAGCGCCATCACTCTTTTGATTAAGTGATTTCTTGTAATCCTTCAATTGGCGCGCGTAAGTGGGGCCCATTGGAGTGTCTCTTGACACCTCTGTTAGAATGTCGATAAATTTGGTCATTTGGGTGAAAATCTGGTCAGATCTACTGTCCTCGACTTCCATTTTGACCAACTCCTGGTTTGCGCTCTTGACAAAGAGCACTATCAGGTCTTCTGGCTTTGTCATTGTGTCCAGTGCCTGTTTCTTGAACTCAGAATCCAAAAATGCATCGTTGTAAAACTTCAAAAGGCTTCTTCGCAGCATTGAATCCGCTATTACATCCTGGTTCATAGCTACGCGTGTCATTTTTTGTTCCAGCTTGTCTATTGTCAGTCTCATAGACTCGGATTTACGTCCTAGATCGTCATCAGACCCATCGGAACTGTGTGAGAACCACGTAGACAGCCGGTTATTCTCCTTATTAATATTGCTGGAATGCAATCTTTGAGACTGAAAGTCCTCGCCGTCCTTCTCTATCCGTTTCCACTTCCTTCTGAACCGTGGCTCGTTGACGTACTCCAATAGTATGATCTTCAGGGCATAAGAATACACCAAATCTAGATCATTGCTAACTGGATAACTGTCTATATCTCCGCAAAAATGGCCATAATCTCCAGATGAACCTTGCGAAACCATTCTCTGGTTGCTCTGCATCCCAGATCCACTGTTTGGGGGCCTTCAATGTCGTGAGATCAACCGCATTACCTTCTTACACTTTGTTGAACAAAGCATCAACATTTATACATCGATTTAAGGCAAGCCGTTTTATGTACACGATGAAGAATTCTGTCTGATACTCAAGATATAGAGAGGCAATTTTATGCGCACTGGTGATGATAATGTTACAAAAGAGTTAAGACAGGTGGTACTTAATCACTTGAGTTCCTCTGAGGGTTCTTCCGAGGACTCCTTTCCAGGTTCTTGTTTTACCGGCTTGTTTAGATTGAAGAGATGCTTTGACAGAATCTTGTTCATGGTGAACATTGTCATTCTATCTCCGAATATGGGCCGCATTGCGTCATCACATATGATCTCACGTCTGTCCTCTGGGTTTTGTAGGTCGTGTTCCTTTATATAGTCCCACACGGCTTTAACTACCTGCGTTCGAGGCATCTCTGTGGTATGTAAGAACTCTTGTAAGGTCTCACTGAGTCCAACGTTCTTTACATGTATGCTGTTCGGATTTTCATTAGCGGCGGGCTTCTTCTTCTTGCGTGGCTTCTTTACTTTCTTGCCTGTCCGATGCTGCTTCAGCAGCGCTAGCTCTTCTGCCTGCAGCCTGGAGGCCAGTTCTCCGTCGAGTTCTTTCAGCTCTTCATGCTTCAATGTCTTACTCTTGAGGTCTTGCAGCCGTGTAAACCGCGACACAATCAATTCCTTCAACTCCCGCTTTTTTGTAGTCAAATCTATTGAGAACAGCTCCTGTAAAGCTTTCCGAATACGCTTTGCGCTAACTTCTTCTGGGTCAGATACGCTTAGGATGGCCTGGTTTTGAGACTTGTTAGTATATGATGTACATTTATCGAAATTGCAGTAGCACATACGTCTATCATTGGTACATATCGCTGCAGTTCTTCCATGGCTTTCCTGAAACTCTTGGTATCCCTCCCTGATCACTGCTGGCTCTTGTTCCTTTTCTGTTGAAGTTTCGTTAGTAACGTTGTTGTTTTGAGCTGGACTTCTCTTATTATATGAGCTAAATAGAACACAGCTTGCAGGTTGATAAAGCTTCTGCTACGAGTGTTTCTTCTTCACTAAAGATGTGCTATGTCTATGTTACGGTCTGCTAATTTTATCTACTGAAGTGGTAGGAGATTTGGCTCTGATGAGGCTCTCATCTGGTTTGATTCTTTAGATTTCTCTTATGCTGCAATTCGTTCTTCTTGACTAGTCTCTTTCTTTCAGCCCTGTTGAGCGTCCTTGGGTCAATCAGCTCATTTTCCGTACCCTTAACATCGTCGTCGACCTCAACCAGCCACTGGTCGTCCAGTTCTTTGTTGGCGCCCTTGTAGCCCCACTTGGGCACCCATTCTCCTCTGGCCTCATCGTATTCCATCTTACCAGACCTTTCCTTCGACTTGATGCCCTTCTTGGCAGCAAACTGTTCCCATTTCGTAGGAGCCTTTGGTTTAGGAAGCGGCTTCTCTCTAGGCAGCTCTGTGAGGGGCTCGGGTAGCTGTACCAGCGCCATGGATGCAGACTGGCCACTGGTGCCTCCAGACGATTCCGTCGTTGTCTTAATGGGAAGAGATAGGATCTGGTTCACCAGCAGCTGCACGTTATCACGTGTGAGAGCCTTCAAAGTGTCTTCACGCTTCGCATTAGACGAATCTAGCTCACTGCGGTCCAAAACATTAGTGTCGAACACCGCTAGGTTGCCTAGATCGTACGTCACCGGGATCGCTTTCTCTACTGTCACTGGACGTTCGCTTACACTTTTAGAAGCCATGTTTCTATGTTTCTGTGTGACTATGATGTCCTTTCCTTCAAACTTGATGCCAACCGTTATTTAGATATATACAACGTAAGATGAGACAGAGTAATTGACGCTCTGGCAGTCCTTCTTCAACGAAGCTCATCGCTAGCTCATCGCTAGCTCATCGCATCAAACGTATTCCAAGCTAAAGAAGTGAAAAAAAAAAATCATTGTTCCGGGTAATCTAGATTCTACCACCCATACTGATGGGATGGTATCATGGGTCGTCCAGTGGAACGTTGCGGTGAACGTGATTAATGAATATCACAGTTCAAACAATTTTCTAGCTGCTCTGCTTGCTCTTGGATCTCCTAGGTAAGTCCAGTTTTCTCTCACTGCATTTCTGGTGTAGAATCGTGAAGAACAGAACAATTGTAGAATATCGAAATTATCACCCAGGTCCCGCTCACTAGACTTGATCAGTTCCAACTCCTTGGCCAGAAACTGGTCTCCGCCAGCCAGTATCTTCATGTACTCCATCATCAGTTGAGTGTATTGCGAGAGAAGCACTGTTACTATATCGGCAATAAAAGAGTTGAAAATGGGCAGTGATTCTGTAAGCTGTTGGTGGAGCTCCTGAAAGCTTCGGGCCAGGATCTGTTTCTTCGCGTCGTGTGTGTCGTTCGTTTCATTTCTGAGATACGCCATGTATTCTTTTTTGAGGGAATCCCGATCAGCCAGTTTTTGACGGACGACAGTGCATTTTTGCAGGGCATTCTGTAGGGGTTTAATAACTTTTCTTCGCAGGTCTTGCAGCTGTAATACCATCACTTGCTGCCGTTGCTTATCTATCTTGTCCACGTACGCTCCATATATGGTCCCATTGTTATCAGATACAAACATCTCGTTAATGGGCTCGAACTCAATCAGATTTTTCCATACTAGAGCGGTGTTCAAAGTGCTGTCAAGCACTTTTGCAAGGTCTAACTTGCACAGAACCTTGTCCCACCGTTGCAGATGGTGATTTAAGTTGTTAAATCGTTGTATTGCACTCTTAAGTGAGGTAGAAGGCTGTTCGCACGGGCCGTACTCGGTATTTGGAAAGTCCGAGTAGAAGCTTGACGATTCAGATATGTTTGACACAGTACGAGAGCCCTTGCTGCTTTGATGGGACTCGTTACTGGTAGCCATATGCTGTTTTTCGGACTGCTTTACCGGCATTGGGTCCTTTGGTTCGCTCAACCCGTTTAGTTCGTCGTTAAGATTCCGCAAGAATGATATGTACTCCTTTGAACAGGATTCCATATTTCGCGAAGCTGTTTCTGGCAAAATGTTGCTACCGTATAGACATAGATTTTCAAATAGAGAGCCCCAATGGCCCAATCTCTCTAGTGGTAATTCAAGCAGATCTTCCAGCTTTTCGAAATGAGATTTCTTGAGGCAAATTTCATACCATTTGTAAAACAACTCGGTGTTCTTCAACTTCATAGAATTGAGAAACCTTTTACGTTCCTGATGGCATAAACAGTAGCTACGGTATGGTGATCTTACCCTGTGTATATGTGAATTTATTACTGAAGACAGAGGCAGCTTCAACAGTTGTTGACACAAAGAATCGTTAGATTTCAGTTCTGACCATATACTGGGGCCATTCTTTGTATCTGGAACAATGGAAACCAAAAGATCATACACGTTACTATAGAACAAACGGCTCAGTTCTGCCATTGCATCCAAATTTCCAAAGAGAAGCAGTACCTCGTTGGAGGCGGAATCCAATAGCTTGTTTTTGAACTTCTTGTCATGACATGCTTGTGCCTTGTATGTCGACAGGCATAGATTAATCATCTCGAGATACTGCACCTCCGACTCCATCAGTTTCTGTAACGTTTGGACGTAGTTCAACGTCTTTGAGTCCGGCCTGTTGATAGATTCAAAGTTCATTTTTTGACTGAAAGACTCTACATCCAATGGAGAGTATGTTTTCTTGTTATGTGGTTCATCTGAACTGTTCCATTGAAGGGACGGCGTCTGTGATTTAATAAATTCTGTATCATCCCTTTCTCGCTTGTTTGCGAGGCTGCCTTCTTTAATCTTGTTCAGAGCTTGTCTATTTTCTTCAGAATTGTGCCAGAGGGAACTGGAATATGGATTATGATTTGATTCATAAAAGTTGGGTAGTACATATCTATCCTCATGACTTGTTCTGATGGGAGTTACAACATTATGTGATGGATAATTCAATTGATAAACGGAATACTTTGACTTTATCATCTTTGACGCTGACTGAAATACCTGTCGTTCCGTTAATACTAGCACTCAAACAAAATTTTGTAAAATGATACGGCTAACCAAGAGCCGTTGAAATATATTCAGTGTTACAGCCACATGACGAGTTGTGGGATCGCATTCAATGGGTTAAGAGCGCTGGTTGTCAGAATCGCTCATGCTATAAATACCCTTTGTCGCCTGTTTTACTTTTGTTTCAGATTTAAACATGACCTCAAACCTGAAACACATACATCAATTATAATACTTATGTCACGTGATGTGAAGTCTCATTCTTAGGTTAGATTTGTGACACTAGACGGTCTGGATCGTCAAGACCGCCCTTAGCAACAAATTCAGATATGATGGTAAATCGATCTTCCTTGGGATCCAAGTCGGATAAAGCAGCTCTAAGCATATCTGCATTTTGGGCCGAGTTTTGGTACTCTTTCATGATCTTTTTAGCAGCGTCGGTTTCAACGACGCATTGAGGGTCCGTGTAAAACTGATCAGATTCTGGCTCCTCATTCAAGCTGCGCTGGTTGTACAAATGGCCTGACTTGAAATATACCATTGGAAACTCAACAGGAACATGTGATGCATCACAAAGTCTATTTTTCACTTTAAACTGGATTGGAGCTTCAGTAGCTAGTGTCTCTTGGAGTTTCGACATTTTTTGCTCCAGCTCCTTCTTATAGGACTCTACCAAGAGCTCGTTTTTCTTGATTTCAGCATTCTCTCTCTTGAGATGCTCCACCAGAAAGTCTTTAATAACGCCATATTTCACTACTGTCGATGAACTCAAAGTCTGAATAATGTCAAGCGGAGACATCAGATCGAATTCAAGTATTTTGTCCAGTATCTTTTCCTTGAAAACTGTTTCTCCGCCTATATCTTCATAGACCTTCTTCGACGATACGAAATGACCAATAGCAATCTTGTATAGCTCATGATCTTTGTCACCATACTTATCCAAAAATTCGATACATTGTTGAGGGTTGGAAGTCAAGCACATCGTGCGAAAGACGTCAGAAACATTCAGGTGACTGAGAACTGAAGAGTGTTCATCATCTTCTTTATCTAGTACTGTTGAAACTGTGAATGGATTCATGTCGTGCATATGAGATATCAAGAGCATCAAAGAACTGTCAATTGGCTTATCATTGTTCAGATGTCGTTTGGCACTTTCACTTTCAACAAGTATTGCTGCTGCTTTACTCTTCCAGTCTGATTTTCTTTTCTCGATATCGTCTTCTGATAGCGAGAGGTAAACATCGTACAGAGTAGTCAGTACATCCTGACGATCCTGATCATATCCTTGAAACCTTTTATAGCTTTCAAGACAGGCTTCTAAGAACACGACGAATTCGAATGGCTTTTGAACAAAGGAAGAGAAGATCAAATTCGGTTTCGGCGGGTGATAAGTGGGTGTTTGTACAGCTTGGTGGATCAGGGAATCATGTTCAGTCGAAGACGGAAGCATGTACTCGAAGAAGGAACGGTAGTTATAGAAGATCATTGGTTCTGTCTTTTCATTATTTGATGTCAATGACTTCTGTTCTATAGGAACTTCGTTTATTTCAGCGTTGTAAGCAGTTGGCTGGTACTTTCCTGTGAACAAATCAATCAATAACAGATTCGTTTCATTCGGAACTTTATCCAGTAGTTTCCTAGAGTACTTGATTAAGACTCGCAGTGCATCGTCCACTGGTAAGCTTTTTGTGTAATTTAAGGCCGCCAATGCATCTTTCTGATGTAGTAGGACTAGATCCACAACCTGAAGGGCATCCTTTGAATATTTGAGAGCAAATTTGTGAGCCAGACCATGTAAACCACTCTCTACAAGAAGCTTGAGCACAATATCAAGATCAAATAGAGTGTTGTCAGAATAAAAGTAGGCGTCGTCGTTCATTGACCATTGACCGAAAACTTCGGGTGTTTCAAGAAAGATGCCTTCTCTTCCATATCGTGAAATGAATAACTCTAACCCGTCTATATCATTGAGTTTTATCAAAAGTGTTAACAACAAAGAGACGTGATCTACCTTGGCCCTGTTTTCCTTTACAAGCTTCCACAAGAACTCTCTCAAATGCAATGAATTTTCAGAATTTGTCTTTTGCTCAGCACCATATTTTGATATGATTTCGGTGATATCACAGACATCTAAGCACTGCATGTACTCCTCTATAGCCTCTTTTTTGGAGCCTTTCTTAAACAGATTGTTAGCGTACCGGAGTCTAATCTCTTGGACTTTTTCCTCAGGTAATTCAAATTGTTCTGCAAACTCTAGGGCTACAGGATACATGTCCTTCTGGCATATTGTTTCAAGCTGATCATCAACAGGCTTCTCCTTAAGTTTGTGTATTACGCCATCTGATGTTAACAAATTAACGCTGGAATTATCACTGAATATATCTATGACTGGGCTTGTGATTAACGCTGAGTAAGACACGATTTTGTTCCTTGTGTCAAGAATGTATACTCTGGTCGCTTCCCTAGGAGGTTTTCCCAAATTTAATGTCGATGAAGGTATTTCTGCTATCAGCAAAAGCATTTGACGCTCTGAAACTGGAAAGATGCGCTTTGCTGTAGAGACATCTGCTACCAAGGATTTTTTACCTCCCGAATGACTGTATATATCAACCCTATTCTTCATTAGAACAAAAAATTCATTCGTAAGAGGGTTCAGTATACCGCAATTTAGATCAGCACCTTCTCTATCGTTAAGTACTAAATCAGGTTTGCCGTTAGTTCGTCCAGTAGTGTTAAATAACATGATTTTGGAAGTTGTTGCTGCAAACACATGACTGGCTTCATTATTCAAAGCCAGGGATGTGATAGGTTCTTTACCCGAATCTTCATATATGATTCTGAATTTCGATCCTCGGTCTCTCATCAAGTCACCTCTCACAAGTATGATTCGTCCATCCGTGAATCCTATCGCTAAGCATGAATTGGACAAATTACAAGATATCGCGGATATGGGATAAGTGTTCGATCCATTCCTCACCTCAGCCAAAGCATGGTATTTATCTTCTCCATTTGGTAAATCCTCCAAGTTCCAGAGCTTTATCAACACTGCTTTACCGGAGCACTCGCCAACGCTCAATAGGAATGTGTCTGAAACCCTTTCCAAATAAGTGACTTGGTATCCTGTGGTATACGCTTCAAACTGCAAATCCACCGACATATCAAGAAGATTCAGAATCTTTATCAGGGTTCCATGTACAACAATCGCCATATGATCCTCATTAAGCGAGGCTAGGGCTGTTAGCGTTGGATCAGAGTACAATGCATTATCACTCTCAATCAACGGATCCCTAATAGGTACGTTCTCAAACAGCTGAAACTGCCTCCATGTACTCAATGACATCTTGAAAATGTACGCCAACTCTCACAGTTCAAACTCTCGGATATTAACTGGCCCCCAAAGAGGATACTTTAGTTTAGTATGTCGATACCTGTGGTTTACAATGATCAATGCTATTAAGGTCTATGTTATATAGAGTTGATATATGTCACGTGTTTAACAATGTGGCTTTAGCATTCATAGCATTGAGTTTAACCAGGAGTCCTGCAGTAGCTCCAAGCTACTAGGTCTCTTACTGTAGTCTAGTTCAAACGTCTTGTATAGGAAGAGCTTTGCTTCTTCCGACACCCAAGTAGGAATCTCAGGAATGATGTTAGTACCAATCTTAAAGATTGCTTGCATCTGAGAAAAGTCTGGGAAGGGATGCTTTCCAGTGAACATCTCAATGACCACACATCCAACGGACCAAATATCTGCTTTTTCTGTTGTTACTACCTGTTTCACGACTTCTGGTGCCATCCAGTAGACAGAACCTTGCAAAGATGCTCTTTTGTTCTGCTGTTTATTTAGAGGGGACAGCTTTTTCGAAATACCGAAATCGGTGATCTTCACTCCACCTTTGATGTCTATTAGGATGTTGGCCCCTTTAATGTCTCTGTGTATGATGTTTCTTTTATGCAAGTAGGCTAACCCAATGAGGATTTGTCGGGTAAAATTCTTCACTAGTGGTTCATCGAAGGGTCCATAGTTATTTAACATAGACGATACTGAACCACCAGGCACGTATTCCAAGAAAATATTCAAATTTCCACCTTCTTGAGAAGATCCATAATACGTGACAATATTATCGTGATGCAACTCCTTCAAAATATTCATTTCATGCTGTAAGGCATCGATCATCTTTCGGTGAATCTGAGAAGTGCTTTTTACAGCAGTAGCTCCTGCGCCACCAGCGCCAGCACCACTACCTGGGCTTTGAACTTTCTTAGAATCGTCGGATATAGGCACTACGCCAGCTGCTACAGCTGTTGGCTGGATTTCGACCTGTTTCACAGCCATTAGTTCTCCGGTTTCTGCGTTCATACCCAAGTACACGCTTCCGAAACTACCACTACCAATTCTGGCACCCTTAAGCCACGACTTTGGTGCCTCCACCTTGGTGGGTAAGGATATGGTATCCTCGGCATCTTCATCCTCTTCTTCTTCTTCCGTGTCCGTGTCAATACTGTACAGCTCAATTCTATCATGAGAGGCAGTACTAGATGAATCCGCACTGGCTTTATGAGCCGATGGTACCCGAGTCCTACTCGTACTTGAGATTGATACGCGCTTCATCAAGGAATTGAGAGATCCGGTAGAGCCACCTTCAGATCCACTTACAACGCTGCTTGGTCGTGCTGCATTTGATTTTTGTGATGCCACTGGATTATTTTGTATGCTCTCTAACAATATTCGGTCAACAGCTTGCGATTGATTGACCAAGATATCTCCGATCTTATTTGATCCTGCTAATGATACCAAAGACCCGTTTTTACCTCTAATCATACTTGCGCGTATGGATTGTCGCATAGAGTTTCTTAAAGTTTTCTTCAATCTATTGATATCCGTGTGAGGGAAGTATTCCGGCAAGTTGGTTGAGATTAGCTCTGTAGGTGGTCGTTGGGTAAATATTTCACGTATATCATCACTCCTGTTTTCTATTCTTAAAGCATTTGGAGTTGGACCGGACAAAAGAGGTCTAGCTGAGACGTTCTGGGATCCCATCTGTTGCATGACACTCAGCGTTTTCAGATAAACTTTCTTTGAGGTGAAGATAGCTTTTTCGCTGGGAGTCTGGTCCTTCGAGACGAATATCAAACGGTTCTTCTCGAGCCTGTCGCTAGAATGACAGATTGTGACCAGCTCTACATCGTACAACAGATGCAGCACATTCTTGGCGTAGTCTACCACGAACACATCGTAATCCTGAGAAGAGTAAGTCGGCTCTTTGGTGGCCGGATCGATGGATATGAACTCAGGTGGTAGTCTTTTGATCAATTTCTTTTTAATTGAGTGCGCGTTGAAGCATCCGTTCACATTCACCTTCTTTGCCGACCCGTCGTTCAAAATAAAAATGACAGAATGCTTATCTGTAACCAGCTCTTCGTTGATTGACATTGGGCTGGAGTTTAGTGCATTGATCTTGGCCGTGATCTCGACCAACTCTTTCTTCGGATCGAATCCAATAGACTCTTTTCTCAGCTGTCTGGACCGCTTCAGAATCTTGATTTTGTCCCCGATTTTCTTCACTCCGATCTCTTCCAATATCTCCCTGTCCAGGTAAAACAGCCGTCCTTCATCTTCCAGCTTATACTCCTGGAAAGCGGATAAATACTCAGTACACTCGATATCATTCAGAAATCTTTCCAGTAAAGACATATCTTCAACAGCCGTTATTGCATCTTCTGTCTCCAAATCACGCATTCTTTCTGCACTGGAATACCGCTGTGTTTTTATTGGGTCGATTGGCGTTGTGAGCGGTTGCACAAAGGGCTCGCAGTCCGGTTATTGTCGTTTATACTTTCTCTTAAATCTGTCAGAATCTATATTAAGTGTTGATATAAGGACTGACTTATGACAAAGTTCTATAATTAAACCTTAAACAGTAAAACATGAAGACACGAGCCATTTGAAGTCCCAGCAGCGGCTTTGAAGCTTTCAAATCGTGGCAGCAGAATTATCAGATACTTCTTAAATCAATGGGTGAGGAAAGGGAGGAAAGGGGAGCCGACCAAGAGATTGGTAACCTTGTTATTAAAAGGGGAGGCAAAGTAAAAGAAATTGATCCTAAAACGCTGCTGAAACCAAGGGTATACGTGCCTGTAAACCGGGGTCCCGGCTCAGAATTGGAATCTAATGGATCTCCTCTGGTTATGACAGGTGGTCACAGGCCTACAGTTCCAACCCCTCAGGTCTCTGAGGCACATGCCGAGTCGGATGAGGATGCAGATAACAAGCAGATACCTCAGAGCTAAGATCCCAATATTTAGGTGAGAGGGGCTGTTTTTCTATGCGGATGTGGGCTATTCTGTGAGTAATGCGAGAGCTGGTTCTGTTAAACGTGTGTATGCCAGCGATAAGCTCTGCATTCTTGGTGTTTAAGGTTTATTCATATATATATCAGATCACGATAACAATTGATCTTCTACGTAACACAATTAAAATACTAAAGAAATGATGGTTTCAGGCATGTTTAGCGTTATGCTCGGTGTTTACAGGCATGCTGTGATAGCTCTTTATGAGATTGGGGGACTGAGGTGGTTTCAAAACTGATTTTAGGACCAAGGTGTGCAGTTAAAGGAAGAATTTCAGTTGAAACATGGTATCACTGCCTAAGAAATACCTTCGAGCAGTGGCATATTGCTTACTTCTCGGGACCATAGTTGCTGGTATACTAAAATTCAGATGGGCCAGTTACGTTTTGTCACAGGCAAGGCTCAGATTACAGGAGCCTTCAGATAGTAAAGCGTCTGGAATCATTGTCAATGTCGGATTTAAGCGATGCTTTCACGTCGGAGCGTGGTTCAGGGTCTGTCCCTATTCGCATGATTTATATGGTATGGACCCAAAGTCTCCTGAGTTAACAGATCTAGGTGTGGTTAGAAAGCTTATAGAGAAAGATCTGCTTAGTTCGGAGCATTATAACTGGTTTGGCTGGTCCGAGTTCCTGTGGTACGATAAGGTTCCTAGTACTTCAGCTAAGAAAACCGATGTGACTTTACATGGCATTCATACAATAACCAGCAATTTGGATGGATGTAAACAACAGCTGAGAGGGCTATGCATTAAATCAGTTGAACTGGATAGCAGAACATTGGATGACTTCATGTTTCTTTCTGATTTCACTGTTTTATTTGGCGAAGACGTCACTGAACCAAGGCCAGAATGGGTGCTCGACAAATCTGTGCTACTTACTGATGTGAGGTTCCCTGGGTACCTTTCGTACAACCTTTCGAACAAGAATGGCAGACTATTGGCTTTGCCGTCGCTTAAGATTAGCAACAATCGCAGGTTCAAAATAGTTCAGCTAGCAGATCTCCATTTCAGTGTGGGTGTAGGAAAGTGCAGAGATACCTTTCCTGAAGATAATTCATGTGAAGCAGATCCTAAAACTGTTCGGTTCATCAACCAAGTATTAGATCTTGAATCACCGGATTTAGTCGTGCTCACTGGAGACCAAATCATGGGAGATGAGTGCAAACAAGACTCTGAGACTGCTCTACTGAAAGTATTAACTCCGATTATCTCTCGAAAGATACCATGGGCACTCGTGTGGGGAAATCATGATGATGAGGGCTCGATGACAAGGTGGCAGCTTTCTGAGCTGGCAAGAAGCCTACCTTATTCTATGTTCCAGATTGGACCAAATGATACTAATGACAACACTTTTGGGGTAGGTAATTACGTCTTAGAGATTAAAGACAACCAGGATCGGACAAAAGTAGTGCTATACTTCTTGGATTCGCACAAATACTCGAACTCCAAGGTGTCGCCAGGGTATGATTGGATTAAAGAAGAGCAATGGGCTTATATGGAGGAGTATTTACAAAGTCACGACTCTATCAAAGCTGCAAAGGCTTCAGGCAGTCTGATGTCCATGGCTTTCTTTCACATCCCACTTCCAGAATACCGGAACATTCCTCAAGAGAAGAGTAGTGGACGCATTGTTGGATCTTTCAAAGAGGGTATAACAGCGCCCAAGTATAACTCTGGCGGAGCCGATTCCTTGCGGAAACTAGGTGTATCTGTGGCGACAGTAGGGCATGACCACTGCAATGATTACTGTCTGTTAGATGAATCAGACTCAGGTAAAATCTGGCTGTGTTATGGTGGAGCTGGAGGGGAAGGAGGTTACGCTGGGTACGGAGGAACCGAAAGAAGGATTAGAATGTTTGAGATCGATGCATTAAAGAAAGATATTTATTCGTGGAAGCGACTCAATGGGTCTCCGGAAAAGACGTTTGATCATCAGAAGCTGGTTCACGATGGTGCTCCATATATTGCCTCAACTGATTGATGTTCTTATTGAAGCTTATCACGGCCATCTGTAGATTATTTTCATGCTGTTGATTTGATTTTGGCACTGTATAGAAGGGCAGCATGTTGTCTATCAAGGAATTGCTGCCCTTGAATGATAGAGTATGCGGCAGTGGGATAAATAGAATATCATTTGCTATCACTTTGATAAGAAGCAGGTAGTATCCTAATTTTGCATTCAAGGCAGTTTTGTCGCAAGAAGTGGTCAACTGAGACAAGGAAACTTTTCGGAAGTCAAGATAGAACGGATCGTTTCGTACTTTAGCTTTCTTGGTATCGATAAATTCATTTATATGCAAGTGGTCGATAATTTGCATCATCTGCCTCAGCTTTCTGATTTGCAAAGACTGAAGTTTGGCTTTGTTTTGAGCGAATGTAGAAAATTCAGAACCATAATCGTCGTTAATTTCAGAAGATTCTGACGTATTAGATCTTAGACCAGAACTTAAAGTTTCAGAACCAGACTCGACATTTGAAATCTCTGAGTTCAGATAGGTTATGTGGTCATTTGTTTTTCGTATTCTTTCCTTGTACTTCTCGATTGACTGCTTAACTTGAATATACTCTGTGTCAGGTATTGTGTAATTATTCGTAATGTAGTCACCAAACGCTTGAGTCTCCTGTTGTACCTGGATCAAATATTGAATGATTTTATTTAGTTTTAGCATTGAGTTAAACGTCACTGATTTCTTTACAGGAGTATTGGGTATCGGTCTCTCATGACCACGAACGAACAGGGATGAATGTTCTGCTAATGTGTAAAACCCTTCCTTGAACTCAAAGATGGGAATATTGTAATTCATACGAACGCTCTTTTTAATCGAGTACTGCAGGTCCATATTTTCTCCAATCCATACCAAAGTCCTTAAAGCCGTCTTGTAGTACTTCAGTTCGACCCAATTGTCTTTCAGCTCTTCTTCGCAGGTTTCTATAGGGTACTTCCCTACAACTCTCAACCCCAAAGAAGTATCGCTAAGGCATAAGCTAGGGAATTCTTCGAATTGTAGCAGACTAGAACGGTTGCTCTGTACCTCTGTCACATATACAGGCTTGTTCTTGCTATCCTCCAGTATAAGAAAGCACGGAAACATGCGGTAGCAGCTCTCCGCGGTATCACTACTCATAAGAGACACATTGGCCAACGAAACCGACCGCAAATGTCTTATTCGAGACTGCATTGATGAAAGCTCTATTATTGAAAGGCGATCCCCTGAGTTTTACAGGTGGAGGGTCGCTCAACCCTGAACTAGAACGGTTAGTTATATGGTTCAGTATCATCCATTCAGATGAAAGATTCTATCGATCCACGATAAAACACATACATGAAACGCTCCAGAGTCGGTCATCTCAATGACTCTTTTCAGCCACTCCAGGTTGCCCTTAGTCGCACAGCTGATGGTAACTGCCTGCCAGGACTGGAACGTATCACCAGAAATTTTAGTTAAGTCTGCACAACCTTGATTATTTAAAGAATGTCGCACGAATTCAAGAACTTATATTCAAGAAGAGAGGAAACACTTAAGCGAAGCATAGTGCTACCGGCATCAGAAGTCATATTCTGTGATAGTGAGGAATTTTTAACAGCTGGTAGGTTTCCGTGAATTGGTTATTCAAATCCGGTATTGAGAAGTGGAGTTATAAAGCATCTTCTGATAGACCTCATCAATAATATTAACGGTGAAGGGTTATTTCGGTCAACTACACACTTTCAGCCGAATACCACAATCAGAGCGACTCTTTACAATTTGCTGTACTGTTATCTATTATTGCTTAGGATTTGTGTGGGTGCTTCATGTCTTCTTACTGAATAACATTTGGCAGATCATCGTTGACAGTGTCCTAACTGTATAAGCTACCTCTTAGCTGGAAAGTGACAGTGCCAGTCATGCACATCGGTGACAGTGGTTTTATTTCGCTCACGCACTTCTGTGATAAGCATGGACCACGGGTGCTAATCGTGACGCAGTTGGCGAAGAACCTGAGCAGCTGCAATGACTTGCTTTTACCCGAATACCCAAAGGACTCGTACTGTGAATCCTGCTTATTGCGGTTTCCTAACACGAACACCAACGCTACTTCGATACGGACAGAATACGATGATTTTTACAGTGTTTCGACCCAATATTCGGCAACTCGGTTTCAGCTACTCAATCTTATTATCAAGAAGACTTTCTCTGAAGAAAGTATGAGCTACGACGACTCTCCATTCATGTTTAGTGACAAGTACAGAGGTGTGAATCTGGCAGTTGGGTTTAAGCTAGAAGATGTACATGCCCGTGGGAATGAAAGACGGTACTGTTTGATTCTCAGTTTAGATAAAAATGCCGAACAGGACCAGCAAGCCTCACAAAGAATAATATCGGATAATTGGCAGTTTATAATTGAATCTTTCTCAAAGCTGATAGATCATATTAAACTTGACGCGAGAATCCAACTGAATAGGGCACATACGGATTTTGCCCAAATAATGGGAGGATCGTATCTCAGGGAAAATAAACAAAAGTATCCTGTGAACTTAGCGGACCTTGTCGGAGATCAGTTGATCTTTCTGAAAATTCACAAGTGGAATACGTTCATCTTGACTAGATTGAATAAGCTTTCAGAAGACGCACTAGATCCGGAAGGTGCGGAAACAATATAGACCAAAAAGAGAACAATAGTCTTGTTTGGATCTCTGAATGTTTCTACTTGACAGGTAAACTTATACATAAAAATAATTAATAGTAAGGTATACGGTATGATATTTGACACAGTACCGAGTTGGTACCGTGGTAACCTAATGGTGGCTCTTAAACGTTTAATTTGACCTCGACGTTAGTGATGTCCTTAGTGAAAGGTTCAAGAGCTTGCTTGACATCGTTAGCAATGAATTTTTCAACCTGTTGTGGAGCCCTGCCGACAAACGTGGATGGATCTAATAGAGAGTCCAGCTGGTTCCAGATAGGTTCGAAAAACTTGTCTTTCCTGACACGGTCAATCAAATCGTTGTCTCCTCCCTCTTCCTTGACCACAGCAGCAGCCTGGTGAGATAGAACTCTGATAGCTTCATGGACATCTTGTCTAGAGGCACCGTGTTCAACCATTGCCATGATGATATTTTCAGTGGCCATGAATGGCAGTTCACTCTTGATTCTTCTTTCAATGACTTTAGGATACACGACAAGACCAGAAGAGATGTTGAGCAAGGTTGATAGCAGGATGTCTGCGGTCAAGAAAGCACTTGGTAGAGATATTCTTCTAATGGCAGAGTCATCCAAGGTTCTCTCAAACCATTGGACAGACGCTGTTTGAACAGCATCGCTGAACAAAGAACCCAAATGTCTGGCCAACGAACAAACACGTTCACAACGCATTGGGTTTCTCTTGTACGCCATGGCAGAAGAACCGATCTGCGACTTTTCGAATGGCTCTTCCAATTCCTTCAAGTTAGCCAATAGTCTGATATCGGTTGCCATTTTGTGGGCAGTGGCAGCAAAAGAGGACAATGGAGCCAACACGTCGATATCAATCTTTCTGGAATAAGTTTGACCAGTAACAGGGTAGACGGTAGTGAACCCTAGTAGCTCGGTAACTCTCTTGTCCAGAGCCTCGACCTTGTCGTGGTCTCCATGGAACAAAGCCAAGAAAGAGGCCTGGGTACCAGTGGTACCCTTGACACCACGCAAACCGATGTCATTTCTTGCTCTGACGAAGTTTCTTAGATCCCATAGTAGTTCTTGAATCCACAAAGTAGCTCTCTTACCTAAGGTGGTCAATTGAGCTGGCTGGAAATGGGTCCATCCCAAAACAGGAAGGTCCTTGTGTTCCAAAGCAAAGCTGGATAATCTGTCTATAACATTGACCAACTTTGGAATTAGGATGTCATATGCATCTCTCAAGAAGATTAAATCCGCATTGTCAGTGACAAAACACGAGGTAGCACCTAAATGGATGATACCAGCCGCATGAGGGCAGGTTTCACCAAAAGTATGGACGTGAGCCATAACATCGTGTCTCACAATGGCTTCCTGTTTGGAAGCAGCGGCGATTTCATCGTCTGTAATCTGCAAGTTGGCCTTCATCTCTTCCAAGGCAGCATCACTGATTACATCTAGACCCAACTCTTTCTCTGCAATAGCTAGATTCAACCATAGCTTTCTCCATGTCGAGAATCTGTTCCTCAGAGAGAACACGGAGGACATCTCCTCTGAAGCATAACGGGAAGACAATGGTGTAGAGTACTTATCGTATTCGGACATCTTTGGGAATGGACTCTAATCTGCAAATTCCAGTAAAATCGGTGGTACTTCGCGCAAAAGGTTTAACTCTGAAACAATTCGAGCAACGATATTTAGCAGCAATTCAATTCAAGAGCTAACCAGGAATCCCGTAATCCAGGAATCATATACAAACCACTTGGTTGTTCTGAAATGTACTTGTACATATTGGTGATGATCTAAAAATTAATGTAATACCTTTAATTAAGTCGTGTTGAGCGACGGGAGTCACTAACGAAATTTTTGACTTGACCCAAGTCTTCAGTTGAGAAGACATGAAATAAGACCCTAAGGGAGCCTGTTGACGGCGGTTGAAGATTGGTTATCATTCATGATTTGATGTGAACATGTTGTTTTCGTGAAATATTTTTTTGTATGGTTACATTTATATAGTACTACAGATGTACCTGCTTAAGTTAGACAAGTGTGGAGTCACTCGTCTGTTGGCGAATTTTGTAGGCCATGAAAGCAGAACTAGGTCTGAGCCCTCTGGTAAAAGTACCAGGGATACTTTCCTGTTCATCATCGGTTTCTGCAGAGGTTTCGGAGCCGTGTTTCTGTTTCTTGAACCATCTATTTAAGGGGACGTCGTTGCCCGAATCCAACAACCGTTCGGAAATAACAGCGCTAGGGCTTCTGAACCATATGACTTCGCCTCTTGCTCTTCTCTTTCTAGGCACATTATCCCTGCCAAGTCTTCTGATCTGGCTAGAGTAGTCAGCTCTTTGTAGTAGCTCGGTATTTTTCGTCAAGGGAATTGGAAGTATGCATGCAGAGGGAGGGTCTATGGAAATCGTGCCTGGGGCGGCGCTGGAGTTTTTCATCTGAGAAAGCAAGTCGTTGATCACAGCTGTTGAACGGTATGGGATAGGTCTGCTGCTTTCGCCTGCAGCGCCTGAAGTGGAACCGCGGCCTTGGATCTGGCTGCTTCCATGCTGTGACTGTAACATCAACTGCTGCTGTAACTGCTGTTGTTGCTGATGCTTGTGCATCATCTGTTGATGCGAAGGTAATTGTATTGGTGTAGGCGAATTCGATTGGTGCCCCTTCATCGCCGGTGGGGGGTAGTATTGAGAATTTCTAGCTTGCATAGAGCTCATTGGACTCTGAGAAACATTTCTCGTCAAAGAGGACAGCCTATGAGGACCTCTTGGTACCACACTAGGACTCTGCTGGTTCGTTATTACAGTGCCAGTTTCATCATCGTACTTTCCGGGTGGAGGAGGGTCTCCAGGTCTGATGATATATCTTGGGCAGTAGTCAGAAGTCGAATATTCCCCAAGATCATCTCTTCTTAGCTTAGGACGTAGATACACTGCTCCTACCAACGGAGGAGCATTAACTGCGCCTTCTGTTGGCTGTGGCAAGGGATCATTGACGGTAGCATTAGCGGGTAACAGGTGCTTGATAGGAGATTCATATTTGTAGAATCTTCTTCCAATCACAGGTATGGTGGGGTCTTCAATTTCACGCACCTCCTCAGGCAAACAACCCTTCCATGTTCTAATCTTATTGAACACTTTGTCTGCTTCATTGTAACGATACTCACAAACGAACAGAGGACCTTCCATTGGAACGTCAGGGTCTCCACGCTGGAATCTTGTGAAATGGCACACATAACACTTTCCAACAATCTCTTCCACCAAATGATCTCTATATTGTCCGGATTTTACCACTTCATTCTTGTAGAATAACCTGTCGACACGGTGAACGGTTTGTTCTGGTCTCAAATACCAACAACAGTTCAGCCATCTGGTACCATCAGAAGTGTACCAAAGTCTGAAGATCTGGGCCACTGTGGGTTTACTGTTATCATTGGGATTACGGAGAAGAACCCAGTCTCCGATCTTGTAAGATTTCCCATCGACTTCAACACTCTCAAGAGGATACTTTAATACACCATCTGTCATGAAATCAATGTCAGGACGGGATAATTCGTGTTGACAATGAGCATTGAAATAGTTCTCAAAATCAGTCGCTCTTCTCATCTCAGCTGGCTGTGATCTGTGGTACATTCTGTAGTTGCTTAGCATGAGCATCACATCTTCTTGGAAGTTTTTGAAGTTCTTGTATTTACGTTGTTTCACCTTTTTCTTGATATCCTCTAAACAGATCGGATCGGATATGACAGAATAGTATTGTGGCTCACGGTCTTCGTCTGGCAGCCTCTCGAATTTAGTGGCCAAGAAATCTTTTCTATCAGGAGTAACCTCTTTCTTCATCGCCTTGAGCACGTTTTTGATCCGTTGTTCGTAGGGTAGATCAATCACTGGGGGTCTACCACGCTTCATATGAGTCTTCTTCTCTACATGAGTTTTGTTCGTGAAGGGTTGTGGTGTAGCAGATTTTGATGTGTTGATGATAGGTGGTGACTTCTGTGTGATACGAAGCTTTGGTAACGGTCTGTGAGATCTCTGGTCTGTCTCTTCCGTTACTTTCACTTCTCTTCGGTTAGCCGCAAGTCTATATTCTTCCTCGGTAGTGCGGAATCCGCCGGGGGAACGAGTTAGTGGAATGGAAGTGTGATGTGATGCACCTACTTTAGCTGAAGTGCCTGCCCCATTCTTCTTTTGTCCCATCGATGAATCGGAATCATACGAATCAGATCTGCCTTTGGACGCTGCTTGCATTTTCTGCTGCTTTTCCGGTTCTTCAATTTCCACGCCCTCTAAAGGAGCCTCATCGGGCAGTGGACCCAAATATGGGTAACGAACATGCGGGAAATCCTTCTTGAGCTTCGGTATAATCGTCTCCTTCAGGCACTGGTCCAGTAGAACTGCGTAATGGTAGACGTCCGAGTCTTTAGTGTTGTAAACTCTAGCATTCCACGTTACTCGAGCCATATCGTTCACAAATTCTTGCGGATTCCTGTACTGTGTCATACGTTTTTTTACTGTGCTCAGACTGATTGGATGCTCTATAATCTGATAGTAGTCTGGATAGTCACGTCTAGGTGGTAAAAGGTGAAACACAGGGTGAATCTCGAGCCCATTTTCCTCCTTCAATTCATAGATTATATTAACCAATGGCTTGATTATCTCCTTCAAAGGAACTCTTCCCGACATAATGTTCAGATGTTATTCAAATCTTGGTTGAAGATGCAGTGTATACAGATATAATCACTTATTGCCTATAATAATCGTCTAATCTGGTTCATCGTTCCTTTTAAACGTTGTTGATGTTTATCTTAATGCCTTAAACCTTTAGTTTTTAGCAGAACATAGGAAGATGTAAATTTATCATTATGTACGTATCAGAGGGAAGCATACAACCAACCGTGAATAGAAATCAGAATCTCCCAGTATGAGGAACCTCTGAGGATTGGTAGTGCATCATTTAGGTCTTAGATGTGCTGGGAAATATGTAAGATATTTTCTCAGGCAGTATCTAGTCTTCTTTTCAACTAAGAGCAATCTCAAATTCTGTGTAAATTTGTTCTACATAGTAGTATGTAAGGTCGCATCGATCAGAAAAAGGTAAGGCCGGACTGTGATGATTAATTGCATGGTAGTGTACAATGGTAAATGGTGTTAGTGTTACAATCGTATTAGCATTATTTTTTTTCTGTAGGAATCTGTTGCAGTAGCTTACCTATCTAACGTTACGGTTCGTTGTGATGGAAGATCAACATCCTTTTCGAATCCTGTGCTGTTGCTGTTCTTCTGGAGTTCGTGAAATTCCAACTCGATATTCTCTTGGCCGAGAGGTCTTCTGGTGATCTTTTGTCTCCAGAACCCGTCCTCACCAAGTACCTCTTCATGCACCAACTCATACTTTCCCCACTTAGGTAGCAGTACGGCCCATACAACCCAGTAGACACCGCCTAATGCAAAGATACCCCATGCGGTGACACAGTGAATGTAGTACGGCAAGGTCTCATAAACGGATTCTCCACCAGATGGTGGGATGTAGGGTGCAATGACCAGGTACAAGTTGGTCAGCATGAAGAACACAATAGTTGCAATACCGGCCTTGATAGGAGGATCCCACATTGTTCTGCCCTTCTTCCTTTCCCAGTGGATCCACAACAATCCAGCGCTGATCACAAAGTTAATGATGTTCATTGGATATGAAATCAGGTTCAACACAAAGTTATAGGCGTCACCGGCAGGAGGTGCAATAATGGTAACCAAACACACGATGAAATGCTGGAACAACCCAACGCATGGAGAGTCGAAGGGTTTTGATGTAGCGAAGAAGTTTGAGAATGGCAAGACACCTTCACGGCCCAGCTGCTGGATGATTCTGCCTTGGGAGAATATCACAGACATGACGTTACCAAGAGCACTCAAACCAACAAAAACCGCGGCAGCAGTTTTAGCACTTTTGCTTTGAAAGGCCAGCTCAAAGAAGTCTGCAACCAAGATCAACTTGGAGTTTCTGAAAGTCTCCTTGGGAACCACGGCGAAGTATGCAATGTTCACAAATATGTAAACGATGGCCAAGAAGATCAAAGATGTAGGTCCTGCGATTTTCAAAGTCCTTACTGGATTCTTGACTTCACCCAGCGCGTAGTTAACATTTGAGTACCCAACAAAGGACCAAATGACGTTGTAAAGGGCGTTCACGATACCGTATGCAGTAGCAGTATTGGTGCCCTCAAATGCATTGTGGAAGTTGTCTGTGTGGTAGCCATCTTTCAGTCCTCCGCCAAGCGCGACCCAGCCAGTGATAGCGATGAATAAGATGATTCCGATCTTGAATATACCCAAAATGTTTTGAATGTAGAGTCCGACCTTCACATTGATCGAATTCACGGCAAACGCAAACCCTACAACCGCCACACCAATGCCCCTCTGGTTCCAGTCTGTGACCTTGGCATTAGCTGCGGTCAAGAACATCACTGCCGTGTTAACAGAATTACCTGCTGCCCAGCCAAGGAAGAACACATACGCACCGTACATGCAAGTCACGAAAAACTTGGGAACCGGAAAGATACGCTCCAGATAGTTCTTCTCACCTCCATTACGTGGGATCGCGGTACCGAACTCCATGTACACGTACAACCCGGCCAGGGCGATGATTCCTCCGATCGCCCACATGATAAGTGTCAATCCCACAGACCCACAGAGTCCGTAAATCGTCGATGACACGGCGAAGATACCAGTACCCAGCATCCGGTTACAGATCAAGCCGATGCAAGATACCACGCCCAGCTTCTTGGACCCCCGGTCCAGCTCCACCTCGAAATGTTCACCGTTTTCTACCGATCTGTCGTCATCGCTGTTCACTCCGTCCAGCACGCCTGCCTCCACAAACTTCGAGCTAGGCCCTTCGGCATCCGATATTTCATAGTTGTCCTTGTTAAAAACGTTGAGTTGAGACAGAAATGACCGGCTGCTCGGCATCCTCAACTGTTTCTGTATTGATGATCTTCTTTCGACTTCTGCTTCTGCCTCTCTTTCACCACCTTCCACAAAGAAAGCCTACGAACACTATATTTGCGTCCCCATATCGAAGACCTACTCCTTTATATCTCGCTAAAGGTACCACTAACACATCCCAGACCACCACAAACCTTGGCATACACAGTTGTTCCAGCTTAATCCTCTGCAAGATCCTACTATAATACAGTACACAGTTTCACACTACAAGACGAAAAACTATGGCTTCCCAAAAACACACTGGCTACGCTCTGCCACCAATTTAAGACTGGTTCATCACCGGAACATCTCCCACACGATCATCCACAATGAGCCTAACAGCTGAACAGAAAAGAAAACTGCTTCAAGGCTACAGACAATGCCATTCGCGAAGTAACTTTGCGATGTCAACTGTGTAAAAGTGTCAAAATAAACTGTTGGCCGTAGTTGCCAGTAGTGTCGTTGCTGTCAAATGGCACTTCTGTCAGCTCAGCTCAGAAACAAGAAACGAGAAACGAGAAACGGCATCTTTTGCTGACAGCTGGGGTTACTAATGGACACTAATAATAAATGTTGATCTTTCAGCCTCAAGGCTGGGTTACACTTGGCGTTGCACTTGTGCCACGGTTATGTGAGGTGAGACAAGAGACACAGCACAGATATACGCTGGTAGTAGTTATGTCTTGGTGATGTATCGAAGACTGTGAAAGGGCTTGTTTGTTCGTAGTCTGTTTGTTACGTTAGAGTTGTATGTAGTAGAAACTTGGATTTAAGTACGTACAATAGTAATTCTAGAGCAGGCAAGATCAGCTGGCTGCTGGTGGAGCTGAAGAGGGAGGCAAATCTGGGAGAGCAGGAGCAACAGCGTGCTGCTGGGGCTCAGGTGCTGTCTCTGATGAGGTCTTTGTGACTGCAGGGTCAGATTTCGGTCTTTTACTCTTTTCTCCGGACTTTTCGGGCTTCCGTTTCTTGCTCAGCCTCACGGGACGCTGTTCGCCGTCCTGGTAAACCTCGTCGGGCAAGTCGTGGACCTTGACGTACTTGATTACCAAGGAGTATGTCTCAGGGTCCTCGTACTCCGGTAGCGCACGACACAGGTTGAAAAACTCCTGGCATGGGATGTGGATGTCGATCTTCTTGCTCTCTTCGGTGTTTATGTCGAGGCCAATGAACATGGTGGCCATGTGGACCTTTTCCGCCGCGACCACGGCCTCGTCGTTCTTGTTGTCATCCGTGACCTTGGTGAACTTCTTCAAGGCGCCCTCAGTCTTGTGGGTGCCGTAATTGTTCATAATCTCTTTGTACTCGTCCTCATTGTAGTACACGTAGCTGGACTCGTAAGGCTCGATGAAAGGGTGCGCGAGGTTGATTCCCGAAAGCACCTCTAGCTTTGCGACAAGCAACCTCAACTTGCTCTCAACGAAACCACTCCATTTCAAGTGCTGCTCGTCGGTGCCCTTGGTGGAGACCATGACTGTTAGGTAAAACTTGTACTTGAAGAAGAAGTCGTGTTTCTTGAAGAGATCTTCCCACGACAACTCGTTAGAGAAAATCTTCCGGGTGATCTCAACGCCGCGCTGCAATTCGGACAAGATGACCTTCTTAGTCGACTCACTGATGTTGTGAGTGGCACACATCGACGGGTACGCTGGTGTGATGACAGGCATCTTGTGAGATCTGTCTTGGGCATAAATCTTGGGGTTCCATACACGCACCTGCAAGGGCCCGTCCTCTATCGGCTTCAATAGGACTGGTTGTGGCCATTTCCAGCGAGAGAGAATTTGGAAGAATTTTGACAATATAACAGCACTACAAGCATTAGGGTACAATTGACAAATTCTGGCCACTAGCATGGCCCATGCAACACCACCGGGGAACCCGAAAACGTTAGCGTAGACCGCACGTCTCTTAGCCCAGATTTTAATGGCCCTTAATGCAATTTTGAAAGAGGTCTTGTTGGGCACTAGCTCCAAGATCTCATCCGTCACTCTAGTACCGTTGAGCGCTCTAAGGTCTTTTTCGTCAAGATTCCTGAGCAAGTTTTTATCACTTAAGGTTAATGATAGCGGAACTTGCGGTAGGTCTAATCTTGCACAGATTAAATCGATCGATATGCCGCTGAACTTGATCTTAATAATTGGTACAAATGCATCTGGGACGGCTGCAATCTCTTCTAGTTCTGGTCTAGCTCTCAAAAGCTCATCGAACACCGTGAAGAAATCTTCTCTAGTGACGTGCTTTGGAACAACAATCAACGTGTCGATATCTGAACCTGGACCATGTACTCCTAGACGGTAAGAACCAAAAGTGAAAACTTTACCACCGGCATCCCTAGCCATGCCGTCAGACATGTTTCTCTTCTTCGAGACTTGATATACGAAATCGAGGGTTAGTTGCTGGAAAATTTCCAAGACCTTAACTCTCTTTGCGGTTTCTTCTTCTGACTCGAAAGACCCTTCTTTCTTCAACTGTTGTATCAATGAATCATTTAATGCATTTTCTGCTGCTGTTGGCCCCTCCGTAGAAATAGGGCCGGTCACGCCAAATATCTTCTTTTGTGACATGGCACTTGTAAAAAGTTTTTGTTTAGAACCCGCTAAACCTCGGTTGGAATGTTTGGCCTTGTTACTGTTACTGTGATAGTAGTAGCTGCTCGATGGGTTGTATCTCGCGATGTTGCTATCACTGAAGGATCTCCTGTTGTAACTCGAAGGGGGTTTCCGTGTCGGGCTGTAATTTGCTTCGTAGGACTGCGGATAATAGATGTAATGAACCGCTTGCTGTGGAGAGCCTATGTAATGTTTGCCCTGAGTCAGAGGCTGAAAAGTGGTTATGTGCTGCTGCTGATAAGCCGGATACTGTCCTTGCTGTTGTGCGAACGCCTGCTGTCTCTGTACTTGGTCCAGATAGTGTTGTTGGTTTTCACGCAGATCCTCGTCAGATTCCACGCCTTCCGATCCAATGGCACAGCCAGATACCTTGAGTTCTGCAAGACCCGAGCTGATGGAGTTCAACTGCTCGCTGATCACTGTCCCTGAGTTAAACGTCGTGAGAGAAGCGAAACAAAGTGTCTCAGACTGTTGCCTTGTTATTGTAACAAGTCTAGTCTCAAGCCACGCTGTTTCTCTATGAGTTGCTCTTAGATTCTGAGCCTGTGTTACTTATGGTCCTGTCAGACTGTACACGCACGGCTTCAGAAACAATCGTTGTAGGTAAAATGCCAGATCTCGGTTTGATAACCGAATTGCAATGCTGAATAATGGCTGAATGAAGTCTCTAGTACTAACAATTAACAATCCAGACTATAGTTTTGTTAGCACACTTTAATATGTACACGTTTTTAGACCTATAACTTACTTCTGGAGACTCCCAGACGAAATCTTTTCTTGTCTACAGTAACTGCGGTCTGTTCAAAAGGTATATCTGGTAACTTCCTTTAAAAGTGAATTTAGTGTCCCAAAAATTAAGAAAAGGTACAGTAATGACAATATCAAGCTGTCAGACACACAAGCTTCAGATTATCGGAAGTTCTTACTAACCCAATTTACCCCTCAAAGGATAGCTGGGTACACGTAATGTTTCTTTCTTGATGTTTCCGGCTACTTGTGAGGGTTATGTATGGATACAAAGACTGTTGAAGCCAGCTGAGATCCTATCCTACGCTAGAACCCTTACAAACTGACGGTGGATTCCTAGAAACTCAGGCCAAGATATCTGTAGGCACTCTTGTATATGATGTGAACGATAGCTGCGACTCAGTCGCTGGTATTGGTCCCCTGGTGCGCAGAAGACCCTGGACGTACTGTACTAGGTAACTGTTTTGTCCGGGTAACCCGGTTCAATTTTCAAATCTAATGGTTTGGTGGCGAAAAGGGGAAATCAACAAACCGTCACCAAGGCTAAGTTCATCGATGTGAGATGATATTGAAGATAAAGGACCGGCAGTAGCGTAACTTTCGTGCTTAGTAGGTCGGGGAGTTTTCGAGTCCTATAAAGTTTCGTAGGACGTTTCACAGGAATCAACTTTGAGATTTTACAATGGATGAGCGTTTGATTGCTACAATCAATAAGTTGCAGGATGCTTTGGCTCCATTAGGAGGAGGTTCTCAGACCCCAATCGATTTGCCGCAGATTACTGTGGTGGGGTCTCAAAGTTCAGGTAAATCTTCTGTCCTTGAGAACATTGTTGGGAGAGATTTCTTGCCCAGAGGTACAGGTATCGTGACCAGAAGACCTTTGATCTTACAATTGATCAACCGCAGAGTGAAGAAAGAGACCCAAAAGGAGACTGAGAAGCTACTAGACCTTGAAAACAGCGAGGCTAATGGTGGCCAAAGCGAGGACAATGCAGAAGAATGGGGTGAATTTGGCCATTTGCCTGGTAAGAAATTCTTTAATTTCAACGAGATCAGACAGGAAATCAGTGCTGAGACTGATAAAAGCACTGGTAAGAACGCGGGTATCTCCGCGGTTCCTATCACCTTGAGAGTGTATTCGCCTCACGTGTTGACCCTTACTCTGGTGGATTTGCCTGGTTTGACCAAGGTTCCAGTCGGCGATCAGCCTGCAGACATCGAAAGACAGATCAAAGACATGATTTTGACTTATATTAAGAAGCCCAATGCCATCATTTTAGCTGTGAACCCTGCCAACGCTGATTTGGCCAATAGTGATGGGTTGAAGTTGGCTAGAGAAGTTGATCCAGATGGATCCAGGACCATCGGCGTGTTGACCAAAGTTGATCTTATGGACGAGGGTACAGACGTTATCGATATTCTTGCTGGAAGAGTTATTCCGTTGAAATTCGGTTACATTGCCGTGATTAACAGAGGTCAAAAAGATATCGAACAGAACAAGACCATCAGAGCTGCTTTGGAGGATGAAAAGAAGTTTTTTGAAAACCACCCATCGTACAGCGCCAGGGCTTTGTATTGTGGTACTTCTTACCTGACCAAGAAGTTGAACTCCATCCTGTTACACCACATCAGACAGACTTTGCCGGACATAAAGCATAAGATTGAAGTGACCTTGAAAAAGTATCAAACGGAATTATTGAGTTTAGGTCCTGAATCTTTGTCGTCATCCAGCTCTATCGTATTGAGCATGATCACCGATTTTTCCAAAGAATACACAGGGATCTTAGATGGTGAAGCAAAAGAACTAACAAGCAAGGAGCTATCAGGAGGTGCAAGAGTTTCTTTTGTTTTCCATGAAATTTTCAAGAACGGTGTGTATGCTCTAGATCCTTTCGACCAGATCAAGGATTCCGACATCAGAACCATCATGTACAACTGTTCGGGTTCAGCACCATCATTATTTGTTGGAACTGAGGCTTTTGAAGTGTTGGTCAAGAAGCAGATTAGCAGATTTGAACAACCCTCTCTGCGTCTTGTCACTCTAGTGTTCGATGAATTGGTCCGTATTTTGAAGCAAATTATCAACCAACCGAAATACAGCCGCTACCCAAGTTTGAGAGACGCCATTTCCAATAATTTTATTCAATTCCTGAAAGAGGCCGTTATACCTACTAACGACTTTGTTATAGATATTATAAAGTCTGAGCAAACCTATATTAACACAGCTCATCCTGATCTCTTGAAGGGTTCTCAGGCTATGGCTATGGTTGAGGAGAGATTGCACCCACGCCAAGTGGATCCAAAGACCGGAAAGACCATTCCTGCTCAATCTCCAAAGAATGAAGAAGCCAGACCATCAGGCTTCTTCGGTGGGTTCTTCTCTTCTAAGAGTAAAACTAGGGCCTCTGTTCTGGAAAATCCACCAAATATTTTAGAAGCCACTGGTCAGATGACAGATAGAGAAAAGCAAGAAACCGAAGTCATCAAGCTGTTGATTGATAGCTATTTCAGTATCGTCAAGAAAACTGTTGCTGACTTTATTCCAAAAGCTGTTATGCTAAAACTGATCGTTAAGAGTAAGAACGACATTCAGAAGATTCTACTTGAGAAGTTATACAGTAGCGAAAGTTTGGATGAATTGACAAAGGAGAGCGACCTCACGACTCAAAGAAGAAAGGAGTGTCAAAAGATGGTGGACATTCTAACTCATGCAAGTGAAATCGTGTCCTCGGTATGAAACATCCTCAGCTACTTGCATATAAATAAGAACAAATCAATACTAGATTGATATACCTATTTTAGTTCAATAAGGTTCGTCCTCAAGTTGAGAATATCCTCACTTAGCTAGTCGATTCCACTATTTCCGACATCCGACATCTGTGGGTATATAATTCCAGACAAAAGTTTATCTCTGAAGTCAATTTTTATAATGAAGACTGCTTGTCCCAAGTATCCGAAAACTGACGTTGTACTTCTCAGAAGTTACAATTATAAATTTTGAAATTTTTAGTCTTTGAGGTTAGCAAATACTGCGTATATGCCCTGTAGCCCATGTATTGTGAGTGTTTAGGGCCTCTTTTTTCTCTAAGAAGAGGATTCAAGATCTGCACTTTGCTAGGTTTAGAGCCAACCTTTTGATTTTTCATGTTTTTAATTTATTAACATCAACTCTTAGTTTGAAGTGTCAAAAAGATACGGAAAAGGTTAACTAGAAATGTCTGCAGTGCTTGTGCAACAGAACAACTTGAATCTGAAGGTCCAAAACTGAATAATATGTCATACGCAGTTTGAATAGTCTCATAAGGGAACTTGGAGTTGAAGAGACGCGGTGAGTGGTGAGAAACTTTACAATTTTCGTAGTTTAAATATTTCTGCTGTCATAGTTTTGAACACTGCATTGAATACAAATTCGTTAATTTTGGGATATAAAAAATTTAAATAGAAAAAATAAAATATTAAATAAAAAAAAACAGGAAAAAAAATAAAAACAAATTTAAACTAGGATGATGATGATCTTGATACCCAAGGATGTGGATGTCCCGAAAAGACGTACAAAAGATTTAGAATCTTAATCTCAAAACACCTTGTACTTTAGAGCCTTCAAACCATATCAAAGGCTTCAATAAATCATCGTTAAAGCTCTCCAAACAAATTAACGTTCTTGAAATTTATAAATATCACGTGCATACCTTAAAATAAAATTAATTTCTTCAATATATTCAAATTAAATTTTGAAAAATTTTATTAGTTTAATGAATTTAAAATAAAATTTTTAATTATTATACAAACAAATATTGTTGAAATAATAAATTTAGTCTAATATATTTCAACAGTTTAGTGTTACAATTTAAAAATGATTCCGAAAATAATATATATTTAAAGAAGAATTTGCGAATTAAGAAATATCATATATGTTCTGACAACAGTATGACTGTTAATCAAAATTACTAAGCACCCTCATAATAATAGCAGGGATATGAGCAATGGCGTGAATAGACTAGCTACAAAAGGTTGATGCTTCTTTACCTTGACAGCGACCAATGAGATGATGTATTTATCTTTCCCATAATCAAGCTATTTTGTAGTGCTTTCAAAATATTTTGATGTTTTTAATGTAAAATACTACAGGAATTAACGAAACTGACCAGCTACTAGAGCCAGTTTAGATTTCAGTCTACATTATCTACCCGATTGACACAGAGAACTGTATTTAAGCTGTTGCTTTAGCCATGATAATTAACCGGATCTCTGTAAGAAATTTAAAAAGAGCCATATCACGTGCTTGGTTCAGTACTGTGGGCGTGACAGTGGCTACCATGGCTTCGCAAATAGAAATACTCAATGAACGCTTCAACCTTGTCCCTAGTACATTTGTAGAGAAATAAACTTCATAGCATGACTATAGCCTTTCAGCAGTATAAAAGCAGCTACTTCGCGAACGTATACTCCTAAGTTCACGACACCGGTTTATTCCTGTAGGTTTAATTCAATTTAGGTCTGAGTTATTGAAGTCAGATATAGAGGGCATCGGAAAGTGAACAAGAATGGCAACAAACATTACCTGGCATCCAAATCTTACGTATGATGAACGTAAGGAATTGAGAAAACAATCAGGATGTACGATTTGGTTAACCGGTCTTAGTGCTTCTGGAAAGAGTACAATTGCCTGTGCTTTGGAACAATTGCTCCTAAACAAGGGTAAAGCTGCCTACAGGTTGGATGGTGACAATGTCAGATTCGGTTTGAATAAGGATCTCGGATTCTCAGAGCAAGACAGAAACGAAAATATTCGTAGAATATCCGAAGTGTCCAAGCTCTTTGCCGACAGTTGCACAATTGCAATCACCTCATTCATTTCGCCTTACAGAATCGACCGTGATAAGGCTAGAGAACTCCACAAAGAGGGTCATCTGAGATTTGTTGAAGTCTTTGTTGATGTTCCTTTGGAAGTAGCTGAGCAGAGAGATCCTAAAGGCTTGTACAAGAAGGCCAGAGAAGGGGTAATCAAGGAGTTTACTGGGATTTCTGCCCCTTACGAGACGCCTCTTTCTCCAGAGTTGCATTTAAGAACTGACCAACAGTCCGTTGAAGAATGTGCGATGCAAATCTACGAGTACCTAGTAAAAGAGAAGCTTGTTGAATAGAGGGGTAATTCTCATTTGTAGTGTATGCATGTAAGGATATTGTTCGTTTATAATAGTGTATTTATCGTCTGGTGGAACTAGATCAATCGAAAAGTTTCAACGAACTCCGACTATTACATGACACAATGGTTACACATGTTTAGCAGCTTCAGCGCTTCAAACTATTCAACCTCGCTTGTAATTCATCATCAGTGGTCGATCCAGCGACGGGACCTATGTCCCCTGATGATCCTACAGCCTCTGCAACCCTACTCGGCTCATTTTGCTGCTGTTCATTTTGGACCAGATCTTGCGGGGCAGTCTGAAGCTTCGAATTCAAGTCAACTCCAATTTCATCCAGGACCCTGTTCACAATCTCATCAGCCTCCTCATCTTCGTCCAACTCATCACCCATCACATCATCAATAGACTCGTACATGAACTCTTGTCTTTGCTCCATCAGATCGCTTTGTTTCTCGAATTCGAGGGATATTCTTTGTAATTGCGGCAAATTCATAGATCTGTTCATGCCTGATAATAGACCAGTGGCCTCCCTCATTGAAATAGCCATTTGATCACTACTTCTCACAGCCTGGACCCTCAAAGAGATCGCCTGAAGCTGAGTTTTCATTCTGCCAAATTTTTCAACATAGTTTCGGGTCCTTACCAAGTCCTTGGCCTGAATTTTAGCCGCACTGACTTGCCCATTTTTTGCAGATTTCTTTATCTCTTGAATCAATTTCTTTTCCTGAGTCTCAAGTTTCCTCTTCTCCCGCTCAAGTTCCCTTTGTGCTCTATCCAAAGCCCTTTGATTCTTTCTCATCCGTTCTTGCGGGCTCAAGCTTGAACCAAAAATCCATGAGAAGACACTCATTTCTGCTGCTATAAGATAGGATGCAAAACTCGATTACTGCAACGTCCAAGTCGCTATGAACAGAGGTAAGCACCTCAACGACTGAATTGATTTTATATATTACATACTACCACACTAATATCAAGTAATGGTGTTTAAGTGGAATCCTTTATTTTCGCGTTACCCGGATTTGATGAAGCTCCGTTTCATAGCGATCTGAAAGTTTTCAGTTCGTGGAACGCAGAGATGGAACCGGTAGAGGAGTAAAACTGGACTACTTTCAAGGTATTTTACATTATTCACTAGTGGTCATTACCAAGAGGCGTCTGACAATACCAGAAAAGTGCATAAGAGGGCTTTCCGTGGAATAGGACAAGGGAGATACCAATAAAAAAATGCTTTATGAACTAGTCAGTATAGTCCGTGTCACCAATCCGTTAACAGCCAACGTTGAGGCTAAGGAACTAGCCACAACTATAGGAAAACTTATCATTCAAAACAGAGGTGTTGTAAGAAGAATCGTGCCAATGGGAAATAGACAACTGCCCAATTTGATCAAGAAAGATCAAGAACAACATTTCCAAGGATACCATTTCATGATGCTCTTTGATGCTTCCGCTCCAGTGCAGTCTGAAATATTGAGAACTTTGAAAAACGATCCCAGAGTTATCAGATCGAATATTATCAAAGTAAGTACAAAGAAGAAACTGGACGTTCCTACTTCTTTTGAAAGAGCTGCAGGTAGCATCTCCTCGGCGAACCAATCAAAATCATCTCCTTTATAGTGTGATTACAGCTGTGCATGTATTCAACCATTCAAATAAGGTTCATTGTTTGTTTGCTGGCTGATGGAAAATGCTCCAGAGACAGCTCTCCATAACAGACATGTGTACACTATCATCTTCTGGCTTGTCATGAGTGAGCTTCATCCCCTGTACCTCTAGGTGCAATGTCCTGTAAATACGTATACACATCCAATACTGTACCAAAGAACAAACACTCACATGGGACAGTCTATAATGATCCTGGCGTCCAAAGCGGAAAGACTAGGTAAACCATGGTAATTTTAAGTACATCTATAATATCAATAAATTACATACTAGGCCCAGTATAGTACAGTAATGTGTGTATCCAAGTAAAAAAAAAGATTAAGGAATACCTGATGACATGAACAGTATCCTTTTTATCGTTAGTGCAATGGTATCTTATCTATCATTCAACCCGTTGTTTTCCAGGTTTTGCAGTCGAAGTCCTCAACGGAAGATCATTCTCCAAGTTGTCAGTGGACGTCAACGACGAACGAGAAGCAGACCTAGGTAACGAATCATCGAAAATAGAAGGGGAATTTGAGTTATCGTTTGAGTTCTCCATAGAATTTAATTCGAAATCTGTTTCCAGCATTGAAAGCGGAACATTTTCCACATCACTTCTGGCCCCGTATAGTGGGTCTGTTTGCCAGATGTTGAATTTGGAAATTTCAGCGTAGGACCATCTCGAATAAACACCTTTTTCTGTAGCTGGAAGATGGAAGTATCTGGTGTACTCAAAAATCATGTAAGATAGTACAGATCCTGCCATAAGATCGACGAAATAGTGATGGGTCAGATACATGGTAGACCACCATAACCAACAGACGTAGAATGCGAAAAGAGGAGTTAACTTGGGGAAAACGTAAGAAAAAAAAAGAGCTTCCATCGTAGCACAACCTGAGTGAAGAGATGGAAAAGCACCGAAAATGACAGCTGAATTTGTGAAGCCCTTAGTATAGATGTTGATACCGAAGTATTCATCGATTCTCCCTAAACCACCAGGAGATCCATGCATCCCATAGTTTGCAGGAGAAAGACCATGTAGAATCTTGTACCATGGGGGAGCAGCAGGGAAAAGGTTCTGGGTCATAACTCCAAAGAGATTCATGTAACCGAATGCGAAAGCGTACCCTCGTAGGATGGTTGGAGGCCCACAAAGGAACAAAATTGCAGCCACAACAAAAGGTGCACCAAAATGAAAAATTCCATATGGCAACCAAGCAAAGATATCCAAAGCTTTGTTTGTTGAAGTGGCCAAGATATCACTGAGGTTATCACCATAGAGGATTGTTTCGATGGCTGGCAAGACCTTGACAGTAATCGGAGGCCTGTATGTGGCATCAAAAGACGACGAAGTAAAATATAAAGCCAACCAGGTGAATATAGGAAGTGCGTTGAAGAAAAACTGGCCCGTAGCTGGGATGATAAACAGCAGAAGTAGAGCGGAATATGCCAAGATCTTCAAAAGCCAAGGGGCTGGGTTCATAACGAAGGTGAAAAGCATAACAGAACCCAAGAATCCGTAATGGCATAACTCCGCTACACTTGGATGGTAATTTTTCAATTTCCTTATAGTAAAGCTAGGGTTGAAACTGGTTTCTAAATTGGCCAGCTTCGATCCAGCCGGCCTGTTAGCCATAAACACTCGATGAAACCAGTTCGCCATAACAACGCTGAAGTAGTCGGGAAGCTGCGAGGCTCAGACTAACGGTTGCCTCTTAAACAAAAGTCTTCAACTGAAGTCAATAGCAAGCAATCACCACAAGTCACAAAACAAAGTTAATGCTGGACTGGTTCTTTGAAAGAGAACGAAGGAGAAACTCTGTCCTTATGGTTCTAAAAAACACCTGTCAGGAAAATAGAGACAATATATTCACAAACAACCTCTGTTTGAACCGTATAAGCAGCTCCTAATGTAGTCCGATAAAGAACTTATGGTCTTTATGGGTTATCTGTTGACGATGGCATTACTTTTAACTTGTTTGTTTTTTAGTATTTTCAGCTTTTTCCTTTTTATTCTAGGTAAGAAACGTCTTGTAGACATTAATTGTGCACCTGATCAAGAAACTGTAGTATTTGCTTGTCAGAAACGGAATCTATTGCTACATGTTTAGGTACTTTGTGGTCCTCTTTCACAGTGTAAACACGAGTTAAATTTAGATGTACATTATATTATTGAGTTAACAATATATACTGATATGAGGGTGTGAACTCCGAACTTCCATTGAGTTCACCTTACAGCGCATGTCTAAGGCACTGGTAGGTGAAAGAAGGATGATCGCAGAATTTCACAGTCTTACTCACTCCTGAGCGCTTTGGCTATGAGAAGCAGAAAGATGTAAGGGAAAACGTTGTTAGGTTAGAATGACATATGGCAAAACCTCTAGCCAGAATCTGTAGAAAAGAATGATGAAAAGGAAAAGTTATAATAAATTCCAGAGAACATCATGCTTAAGCCTTGGCAACAGCCTTCTTGACAGCGAATCTCTTTTGCTTTCTCAAGACCATAACTTGGAATCTTTCGAAGTCGGTCAAAGCAGAACGTCTTTCTCTTTGAGCGATCTTCTTAGCCCAGGAGGAAGCAGCCCACTTCTCAGCGACACCAGCAGCTTCCCACTTCTTGGAAACGGTAGCAGACTTGGCACCTCTTGGCAAAGCGAAGGTCAATGGAGTCAAGACGACTTGACCCAAGTTGATGGCTTGTCTTGGGACACCGGTGGCTGGACCATCGATCAAAGCCTGATAGTAAAAAGAACCCCAACCAGTTTGAAACCGGCAGGTGTTATTTCAAAAATTGTTAGTAAAATGATTCACTTTTGTTATAAATGAGTTCTGATTCACACATCTTACAATAGGAGAACAGGACAGTCACAATCCTGGATGATGAACGGATCATATCCTAGAGTTTCGAAATTCCCGGATTTCTGCACTGCAAAGCAATACTCTGGGATAAGCTCTGTCCTCAAAGGCTTCGGGCTATCACATGAATCCATGATAGATTCCTGGTACTTCCAACCTTTGACTTCCGTATTCCACTCCTTTATGTGCAATCAGAACACAAACCTTTTGCTTAAAAACATACTCTCTTTTGGTCAATGATTTCGACAATGGCAGCCAACTTACCGGCGTATTGACCCTTCTGGACCAACACAACACGGCCGACTTCGACCAATCTCCAGTTAGAAGCTTTAACAACAGTATCAGTGGACATTTTTCAGTTGGTCTTCTTCCGCTCTTGAGCCAGCACAAGTTAAAATAGCCAGTTCACAGAGAGATCTAACGAACCTTGTTAACTATCTATCTTTGTAAAGGATTTAGTGTCTAAGTTTTGTTAACGAAGCTTAGTGAAATTGGTATGAAACCTTAGAGTCTGAGCCTGAGGGCTGTGAAGGTGGTCCGTGAAGTGACATTGTGCTGGGCTAGACAGTTTGCGTCAAGAAAAGTGGAATTTACTATGTGGGTTACGGGTTGATACAACCCTTTTTGTCCTGATCTGGAGTTTTTCATTTTTTTTAACAGCTGAAATTAGAAAGAGTGTAAAATTAAAATGGTATGCACGGATGTAACTTCGCCAAAAAGTATGGTAGTGTACGGATGTTAGAAACCGTCCCGTGAAAAATCTATCCTCTTCATTCATCCGCGAAGAGGTATAAAAGACGGAGCATATATGGATACGCAGTTCAGCTAAGGAATGCTTTGTGCTATAGATGTGTAGTATTGACTATGAAATACACAATAACAGGTCTCACGTTACTTCAATTCTTTTGAATTGGGTCTTGTGTTGTCTCCATCTCCAGAAAGGGCGAGGAGTAGATACAGGACGTTGGAGACGCTTGAAGCTGACCTCTGTAACAAGATATCACTGCTGAGAAGAATTAAGCTGATATGAATTGGGATTTGGTTGCTAAACAACCAGAAGTTCAGTTCATATCTGATTGAAGTATATCGATGGTGTCTTTGTGCGGATCTCTTTTGAATGATGTTTTATAATTTGCGATTGAGGACAAGTCATCTCGGGACATGCCTAGTTCCATTATGGGAGGCTTGTAACATGCGAACAACTTTTAGTCTGACCATTTCAACCGGAGATTCATTCAAAACGTCCGTCGAAACAGCTTCTTGGTGAATTACAAGAGTCTTATTAGACTTGCAATCACCGAATTCTTCTCGTTGTGCATCTCAGGCGAGATGTAGTAATGCAGTGGTAGACTCCACTTTTAGCGGAGCCTCAGATAATCTTCACAAGTATACATGGTACTGTCGTTAACGGGATGAAAACAGTTGCCTAACGTTGACTTTTGAATGAAAATTACAAAACTAACAAACACCAAGATCTACTCTGATTTTGATAGAACCAATGTATATTCGTGTGATTATCTCCTTCAATAAGCTCTGTCACGTAGTCTCTTGGCAATTATGTATAGTAGACTGACGGCTTGCCGTTACACTTTCTTGAAATTCTGATTCTCGTCAGGCTTTAGTGTTGAAAAACTGTAAACATTCATACGAACCCTCATATAACGGATTAAACCATATTCCGAGGTACAGGGGTCGTCTGTGTTTCGGTAAGTGTATCCTGAAAGTCGATCACGAAATCCCAGTTTCCTAATATTCCAAGTCTTGGTAGGATCAGAGATGTCAGATGCTAAGTATTCTCAGGTAGAGAATGATGTATGTTACGATTAAAGGGAGGCTTGCTTCATATTCTCCATCTGAAAGCTACGATACTAACGTCTTGTTGACTTTGCTCAAACATCCAGAATAGAATAATCAGCGACTAGATGAACTGGCTAACAAACTGTCCACGTTTAGAAACATCAATGAGGATATTGGGGCTCAAGCAGCAGCTGATAACTCTCTAATTGACAACATACAAAACTCATTTGGACAACTGTTTCTTAATATCAAGAATTCATCTAGCAGATTACAGAGGTCCATGAATTCTGGAAACGGAATATGGCGTATGGTGGGGATCGTATTATTTACGTTTTTTATCTTATATACGCTTTACAAGGTTTTCTAAACCAAAGAGTGAATATGGACTGATGCCCACTTAATAAGAGGACCCGCGTTCCTGTAAATACGTTCTTTATGTGTATACATCGGTAACAAACATGAATGGAGATAGTTGCATGTCTGTGTATATTAATTGGTAAGCGCGTAGACAGTTTATGCGCCATGAGCAGCGTCTCTGCCCAATCTGTAATTGCCGATACCTTGTCCCCAATTGATCTTAGCTCTTGTAACAGGAAGTCTCCTTCTCAGACCCTTGAACTGCGTCTCATTCATGTACTGGAACTTTTCAATGAGCTGCTTCTCGAATTTGGCCTCAAATTGTTTGATGGTGACTACAGGTGTATCCGAAGTAGTTTCGGAGAGGGGTGCGGATGATTTGAAACGAACATTTCCGTCCTCAAAATAGTGCGCATCTACTGACACTTCTCCTTTTAGGCTGTTATTTTTGATATTGTACAGATACTCTGATACCCAATACCCTGTCCAGTAATCATTCAAACTTTGCTTGCTACTTACGATAATGATGGCATACTCGTCTGAATTTCCAGTCTTCAATACGCTGCAGGCTGCAGTATCTGGAAAATACTTGGAGACGTACTTGGAAAGATCTTCATGAAGGGTAATCTGCTCAGGCGTCGCGTCTGACTCGGTGTATTCTTCGACATCGCTAGCCTTACGGGTAATGTGATCTACCGCAAACAATACCTTAAGTAATGGATCGTAATACTTGCTCCCTGATTTGTTGTACTCGGAGATGATATACGTGTCTTCACCATTAATGACCGGAACCCTGCGAGCTTCATTGAATTCCTGCATAATTGAGGTGATCTGGTGCTTGCTAGCACCATCAGTTAATATCTGGAGGTTCTCGTACACCAAAGGAATCTCCTCAACAGGAGAATCGAAAACGATGTCTCTCACAATCTTCTCAAACTCAGACATGACGTGTTCGAAAGCTCAGATCAATGAACTGTCGTCAGACGCTGCCAATTCAAGACAATAGTCTATTGCAGTGGTACGACAAATAATATATTTAGCATGTCCCATTCCTTTACTTCCATTATTTTAAACATTTAAGGTTGTCTTATCCCAACATGAATTATTTCGAAATTTACCCATAATAGAACCTATACTTGCACAGAGTAAAAACATTTGAACCTGTTCAATCTAAATTGACATGTCCAGTAAAACCAGCGAAATTAAGTAGGTCGAGCCATTGTGAATTACTGCGAAACTTCTCGTAGTATTTAAGTATAAAGATAAAGATTATATAACGCTAGCGGACACGCTCACAAAAAGAGTCTAACGCTGCCTATCGTTCGGCACCATATCATAGTGATTTTGCATCTGCCGCTGAGAATATTGCTGAGATTGCATATATTGCCCTGTGATGTCTTTTGTGGGATATGGAGGGAATTGCGATACGTTGGACGTTGAATTTGGCACTTCGTTGGCTAATCTTTCTTGTGGATACTGTTGAGATGGATGTGCGGAATTTGCTTCATATTGTTGATATTGATGGGGGAATGATTGTTGATATACCTGCTGTGTTTGCTGCGGAGGGTGTTGGGGAGGTTGTTGAGGGGTAGGATATTGAGGTGAAGTTTGTGCGGCGCTGTGTTCATGATGAGACATATTATTGAATGGAGCAAATTGACCAGCTGGAGACACTAGTGGCGGTACAGGCGAAATATAGGCATTTGAAGCTCGACTGATAAGTTGGTTGTACGTTATTTCGGCGTTTGCAAGTATCTGTCTCAATGAAAGTAGATCTTCCTTCTTTTGTGCATACTTTCCTAACATCTTGGACATTTGGGGACGAAGGGGGGATATTGTACCATAGAGTTCATTCAGTTCTGGGTCTTGGGTCACATCAGAGTTTCCGGCCTCTTGTAGCTTTCTTTGCAGACGGTCCACGTTTTGGCGATGAGACAAAATGTAGTCTTCCTTGCTTTTTTCCGCCGCTAGTTCTTCCTTCGAAGGCTCTGTCACCGGAGTCACGTAATTCAAGGGAAAAATTCCTGAGCGCCCTGCTAAAGTGCCTCTCCACCAATCTCTGTATACTTGTTCCAGGACGCAAATCAGATCTCCCTTCTTGAAAGACAACTCGTCTTGTTCAGTTGCTACAAAGTCATACATCGCCCTTACTTTGCGTACAACCGTGGGTGTTTGGTTTTCTTGAGATGGATTTACCTGCTGTTGTTCCAATTGAGATTTGCTAGACACTGTGGATGCCTCCTTCTGGTTTTCAAATTCCTGTAACGACAGCCGCAGCGCTTCTGCGAGCTGCTCTTCCTCTTCCAACTCAGTCTGTTTGGTCATCTGTTTCTTAACAGGAACATTAGGCTCCGAAATAAGACCGGGGTGAGTCTTCTTGATCCGCTTTTCAAGCTTGTGCATGTGCCCGAGAGATGGATCGTGTTTGAACGAGTCTGCAAGCTGCTGGACCACTTTTAAAATCTCTCTTTTGACTGTAAAATGTACTTCGGAGTCATCTACTAGCTTGAACAGAACCCCAGTAAAATGTTTGCTGCTGATAGCCTGTTGTAGCCGGCTTCCACAGTTTTCAGCTAGCGCTACAATCAACGATAAGGTCCGGAGAATCATGTTCGCATTTTCCTTTAAAAGTCTATCTTCTATGACTTTCATAGCATACTCACCCCTGTCTTCTGCATCTACCTTCACTAAATCACATACATCTATAAGATATCCCCAGTTATCGGCTCTCAGTCCAGGATCTGTAGCCTTCTCAATGGCCTTCTTCAATCTTGCCTGTGTGCTCATTTTCCTGTGTACTTGAACTCCTGTAAGTGTTTCCTTCTAGCGGTTAATTCAGCACAAAAGTATCTACTATTTTGATTTCAAATCCTGCTGACTTGATCTCTTGCATTCATAACAGACTGAAATCCCAACCGGACTGTGTTTGCCATCATGTGGCTGTACACTTCTCTACCTAAATGCTGATTCAGGATACAGAATGACAGAGATCAATTTTTGAATCACGTGATCAAATTTTTCTCTAAAATAATCTCGATTGTTGAAATTGACAGTCTTAACAGTTACAACGTAAACACAACTTAAGAGAAACATCAACTTTCTTCTTTACTTTCCTGCAGTTTAGAAACTTGAAATATCTTAAATTTGACGTTTCATAATCCGGCTGGCTTGTGGCTGTTATTTAAACTATAGGTCGCTGCCATATCACGAAGTTGGAGAAGGAAAACACAATATTATTTTCATTAATTTGAACCGAACTCATCTTACCTCCGAAGTAAGAATCCATTCGAATAGTACTACAAGCGGCGAAAAGAGACATTGAACGTTACATATTGATCCATTAGAGTCTGGTGATATGAGTTCGAACAACCTACAGTCCCCTCATTTGAGGAGAAAACGTACCACGTCCATCGGTCGAATAAATCTGGGTGATACCTCGGTTCCCGGTCTTTCCACAATGTCTGTTACTGAAGAAAGCAAAACAGCGGCAAAGGCAAGAATGAAGATTCTATCTAGCCCTTCAAGCAAGGATAAAGACGTTTGGAAGAAACTATGGCTCTCTTACAGAGAATTGAGCTATCGCCATACGTGGTTAACTCCGTTGTTAATCGTTTCGTTGACGTACGCATTTTATTGGTGTTCAGGCAACAGGACAGCTTCTAACCCATTGCACATGTTTATTGGCATCTCATACCAAATCAACGACACGAATATGTACGGAAAGGGTCCCAAGGATCTTTGTTTCGTGTTCTTTTACATGATTTTCTTCACGTTTTTACGTGAGTTCGTCATGCAAGTCATTCTACGCCCATTGGCAATCCTGCTGGGTGTCCAAAAGGAAACAAAGATCAAGAGAATGATGGAACAGATGTACTCGATCTTTTACTATAGCATTTCAGGACCGTTTGGCCTCTACATCATGTACCACACAGATTTGTGGCTTTTCAGAACTGACACCATGTACCGCACATACCCGGATCTTTACAATGAATATGTTTACAAGATCTTCTACTTGGGCCAGGCTGCATTTTGGACTCAGCAATCATGCGTGCTTGCTCTACAACTTGAAAAACCAAGAAAGGACTTCCAAGAATTGATTATCCACCACATTGTCACTTTGGCTCTTATCTGGCTGTCATACGTGTTTCATTTCACTAAGATGGGACTTGCTGTGTACATTACGATGGATGTTTCAGATTTCTTCCTATCCTTGTCAAAAACTCTGAACTATTTGGACTCTCCGCTAACACCACCATTCTTCATCATATTTCTCGTAGCATGGGTCTACTTACGTCATTATGTCAACTTGAGAATTTTGTGGTCACTATTGACAGAGTTTAGGACTGTTGGCAATTATACCTTAAACTTTGCCACCCAACAATACAAGTGCTGGATCTCGTTACCAATCATTTTCTCTTTATTGTTTGCATTGCATTTGTTGAATCTATTTTGGTTGTTCTTCATTATCAGAATCCTTTACCGTATGGTTGTTCATGGTATTCAAAAAGATGATAGAAGTGACAGTGAGTCTGAATCTGAAGAAGACAACAACGCCGCTGTTACATCTCCCACGACAGATAAACCCAAATCTAATTAGATATAGGTAACAGCGTTCTGTGAATTTAACAGAACTTCTGTCATAAATCGAATTGATACTTTATTATAGATCAGAGGCTCGTATCAGTCAGTGTAACTCAATAACAAAGCTAGTACTCAAAAAATATATGTCAGTTTTGATCAGTGAATCACTCCTGTGCCTTTCTGGTATGCAGCTTTTCAACTCACCTGGCTGCCATTTCTGGTTCTTTCTGTTGAACTTTGTGTCATTATTATATACAGGTAAAGTGCTCTATATCAGTCGTATGCCTGAGTTTGTAACGCCAGTGACCTTTTAGTTTGATTGTTCTGATAGACGGTTCAAGCGTGCTTGAACGCCTCTCTCGCCTGCTTTGGCAAGAATACTAGTTAGCAAGTTCACAGAGCGCAGAGAGTCGTCATTTGCAGGAATGGGGTAAGTAACCAAAGATGGTTCAGAGTCGGTGTCGATGAGTCCAATAGTTGGGACTCTCACTTTCATAGCTTCTTTCAGAGCATTTCTGTTTTCCGTAGGGTTCAAGACAACTAGTAAGTCAGGCTTGATGATGCTCAAGGATTCGTTGAGTGAAAGCTCTCTGCCTGTTGGTTGGCCGCTGGCATCGACCTCTTGTCTTTCCCAACCACTAGAAATTTCCGTTGGGTTAGTCAAGGTACCCGGCACCCACTTGGAAGCTACATAGTAGCCATTCACCCTTTCGGCAGCCTTCATAAGGACTCTCTTGTGGCCTTCTCTTGTACCCAAAAACAAGATTAAACCACCGTTGGCAGCTACACCTTCTACGACCTGTGCGGCACGCTTCAAATGTGAGAGAGTCTGGTTGAGATCAATGATATGGATTCCCTTGTACTCTCCATAAATATAAGGCTGCGTGGAAGCCCTCCATAGAGCGGTTGACTGACCAAGGTGTACACCAGCTGCCATCAGTTTTTCAATTGACAACTGTTGTAATGAAGGAGGGTTGAAAATGTCTTTGTGAGGGAAGTAGACATCCTCTAATCTTGCTCCGAGCTTAGCTGTGTGTGAGGCATGCTTCAACTGACGCACGTATAGTTCCTGTTCAGAATATGGTTCATTTTTCAACGTGCGAGTCAAATAAGGAAACTCTCTGGAGTGCAAAGGCTGAGACGTAATCCTGGCATTAAAATCAAATTCATTGGTGTCCTTTGGCAGGTCTAGCACCTTGTTGTACTTGGCGTATTTCTGTAGAAACTCGGTTAGTTTTTCGTCCAGCTGCTTCTCTTTCTCGGTCAACGGTGTCTGCAATTTGGATTCCAGTTCGCCCAAGTCTTCCACAGGAGTTTTCATGGCAGCTTGCAAAATCTTTGATATGTTTCCGTTGAATTCTGATTGACGAGAAATGACATTGTCCACAGATTCTGCATTCGCCTGCCCCTTCTCGGTAGACGATTCATCTGCATTATCGGCAGTAGAGCTCTGTTGTCTAACAGCGCCTCTTCTCAGAACAGGTGCTCTTGACACCAAAGTCTTCGCACAGTATCTAATTGACATTGCAGAATTTCTCGCCTTGCAGTTGCAGTTTCTGACCCACTCGTAGAAGTGATCCGTAACACGATACATCATCTGTGTACTGATCCTACCGATTTCTATGTACCTCATCAGTAGAACCAGACTTTCAAAAATTTGCAGATCACTTTTCACGTATTTGATAATAACATATGTGTGTCACGTGACTGTATTTTTTAACATGAGTCTTGTTTTACCAGTATTTGCAATGATGCAGTTGCATGTCATATGGTAGGACATATGCTAGCAGTGGTGGACTTCTGGGGTTGAGAACGCATTTTAGTTGATTAATGAAAGGGTCCGGTGCTAATGACTAAAATTTACCAATGGAAGATGTCTTGAAGGACGCCTTGGATAGAAATGTTAAGGTATTAATTATAGCAGTTGGTGATGACGCACGAAAGTTCTTCGAGACTGACCTGACGGAAAAGCATCAGTCCCGATTCAACAGTCTGGACGATATCTCAAGAGCCAGGTCTTGTGTGTGGATTCTTTTCCTTGAAAAGTTGCAGTACTTGTTCATGTATCTGACACACGTCGAGATCGAGTTGCACGGCAGGTCTGAAGACGCAAGTACAAACTACCAGGAGATTGTACTGTATGGGCTAGAGTCACTGATATTAACACGACCCATTACAGAAGAGTCGGATTCCGAGGTTGCATATCCTAGACTTTCGACCTCACAACTGCGGCATCTGAATCTTATTCTTGATGCGTTGTTCAGGCTCCAGAACCACTACAACGTTAAGGTTGGCATTGTAGCCGCGAGAGACACCGGAGAACGAAAGCAGGACTTGAATTCGATGATCTCATATTGGAAACAAGTATATTCAGTGAAAGATTAAGGATTTATAAGGGTAAATGAATAATAATATACATAACGATAGAGACGTATAGACGTTTGGAGGTATCACGAGCTGTCTTTGATCGACCTTTCGTAGAGATAGTTTTTATTTCATGAAATTTCAAGCGCAGTTTAGCGATTCAAAATTAGTCCATGTTGATGCCCACTTTTTCCACGCTGTGCGATTCGTTATCATAGTAAGCAGCAACCTTGACCTTGAACTCCGCAGCGGCTATACCAAACTGCTTTAGAATCAATGCTTGGGTTACATCTAGAGTCTTTCCCTTTTCACATACCAAGAAAGGACTGTCGATAGTGATCTTACCGCCCTTGATCTTGGTTGGAATCTTGAACTTGTTTCTGAGTGTGGGCTCCAAAGAGTGCACCATAGGAACATCGTCTTCTTCAGGGATCTGACCACCACGCGAGTACACGATTCCAGCTGGAATCGTGAACGTCAATGGCGCTTTAGACTTGGGTCTGGAGTAGTCTGCTCTGGAGTACGCCTGGAAATATTCTTCTACAACGTTCACTGGCTCGTCTGTGAACAGAAGACCCGTCATACCGTCACAATGCTTGCACAACTTGGCTATGTTATCCTTGTATTCGTTCTCAGGCTTCTCTCCAAGCGCCTTCTCAAGCACTTTTCTCTTACCCATGATAAGTTTCGATCCTGTCCATGAGTTCCGGATCTCTTGCAGAACAGGCGTTCTCACGCCTTCCAAATGCAGAACCCACACGTACCGATAAGTATCGAGTGCTTCTCTGACCTCATCGAATATTCTTTCCTTGTTCTCTCTGCCCTTTTTATCAGTCTGGGCCAACGTCACCAACTTAGAACGCTTCGATCTGGGCATTTTGCAACTTACTCTGTAATGGTGAGTCTGAACTGGATTCCTGATGCAAGAACTGACTCAGCCGAAAGAAAGCGGACAATTGAATCCTCCGTCAATTTGACAAACTCCCAAAAATCATTAGCTACAAGAGGTCTAAGATTCTGTGTGAAATGCTGTTCAAGCTGATGCGATGAGCTGCGATGAGCTATGTGATGTCTGAAAATTTTGCGCTTTTCTTTTTTGAATTCCAGATCACGTGATTTAAATCCTAAACACCTTCTACAGTACTGTATTAACAGACGCGGTAAAATGGCATGTACAGGGTCTATCCATCGGTACTCGTTACCGTTATGTCAGTTTGCCCAACAGTGATTATTTCGTTGCATTAACCTATAGGTTGACTTGGTCACGTGATATCTTTTCTCTGTCTCTACGTTATGTCAACGTAATGCTATATATAAGAGCCATAAGCATTTGATCTGATAAAGAGTGAAACTAATCCCTTTTTTAAAAGTGAGAGTCAGCGGTGCAGTAAGAGACTTGATACGCTGCAAATCCGACTCAAGGATTTTAAGGTTTGACATCTTTTTCTGAATTTTGTACGGGACTGCTGCGGTGTGTGTAGAAGCAGTGATAGGTGTTTCAAGATGAGGTCTTACGACGGCGACGGCGATTACATCATATATGAAGATGCCAATAATAGCCGGGACAGCGATGCTGAGTCTGGCGAGTACTCGTATCCCGAAGATGAAGATGATTTGGCATTTGTGTATCATGAAGACGATGAAGAGGACGAGGAAAGCGACGCAGCAGACAGAGAAGGAAACCAAGAGATAGATCCGGACGAAGAAGAGGTTGAGGAGGATATCGGAATTGGCAGGCCAGATCCGCGTGGCAGGTATCGGGATGGCCGGATAGGGTTTCTGCAAGACATAGTGTCACGGCTGGCAGAGCGTCACAGCGAAGGTTCCAATGGTGACGAAGAGGACGCCGAAGACATGGAGGATGGGGATGCCGAGCGAGCGTTCGGTCGCACCCTACCAGACCTATTACAAGAGCTAGGACGTGCAGGCGGCGCTTTTTCTTCTGTCAATAGGGGAAACTCACGATACTCGAAGCTGGTGGATAATGTTGTGAATGCGGAGGATGATCCTTACATCGCAATGGAATCTCTGAGAGAATTGTCGGAACAATTACTAATGATCAATCCATTGATTGCCGATCGTGTATTGCCTGGGAGACGGCTCATGGATGCGTTAATCCAAGTTCTCTCAAGTCCTTCGTTGCAATCAGAGTTAGAGCTACAGCTGATAGCGTGCCGGTGCTTGTACAACTACTACGAGATGAACCCTGAAATGATAAACGTTTCTGTGGACAAAGACATCATATACGTGTTGAAAGAGAAACTTACGGAAATAAGTTACATTGACTTGGCCGAGCAAGTCTTGGAGACGCTGGAGTATATTTCAAGAGTGCACGGCCTGGATATCTTGAGGAGCGGAGCACTACTGTCATGTGTTCAGTACTTGGACTTTTTCACAATCCATGCCCAAAAGAAGGCTTTATCCATCGTTGCCAATTCCTGTGCAAGGGCGAAGGAAAGTGATTATGAGTCGATTGCAGAAATTTTCCCAGTGTTGAAATCCATCTTCGTCAACAACACCAATGCAATAATACTTAAACCCATATTGATCACTTTTTATAGTGTTTGCGGGACTCTAAACCAAAAACATTTATCTGACCTCTTTGATTTTGAACTTGTTAAAAGACTTTTCTCGCTTTTAACTACGGGGGATATGGATCTAGAATCGTCATTGAGATTGTTGACTGTGTTATGTGTATTGGTATCCACCAATGTTGAACTGTCAAAGCACATCATATTAGAATGTGATCTAATGAAGACCATCCATGGTATATTCCATACTTACAAGAAATCTTCATCGTCTACTTTCCTAGAGACGTTAATCTATGTCCCAAAAGAGTTGCTTCTGCATGTAACAACATTCATCTTACTATTGTTACCTACTGAAAATGAACAAGCTCTCACCACTGACGAGCCCAAGAGCTTTACCTTCCATGAGGACAGGGAAAAGTTCCAAGAAATAGCTAATGAATTGATTTCTTGTCTCATTGAAATCTATTCTAATACTGTTGACTCTAAAATTAGGTATACTGTCTTGGTTTCATTGGTAAGAATTCTTTGCATTTTGCCCATAGATCCAAGAACTGACTATTCCCCGATAATCAACTTGGTATCTTCAGGTTTGATTACTGGATCTCATGCACCTGTCAATGAGCTCAAATCTGAAATGGGTGCCATAGTAGCAGCTTTATTGTCTGTGGTGTCTATTATGACTTCCTCAAATCCTGAATTTTTCATTCCAAAACTGAGGAAAGACGGCATTCCAGAAGCGTTGGCAGGTTTAAAATCACAGTTTGAGTCTCAAAGAAATGCAATTGGCTCTGCTAGTGATGATACCTTTAGTGCTGAACACATGGAAAAGGTTAAAGAGGAAACCGTTTGCGAGAACTCGGAAACTCTTGCAATATTTGCATCAGAATCTGACTTCGATGATGAAGCGGATAGCGATGAAAACGAAGGCTATAGAATGGAATATGACGAAATGAATATTCCAGATTTGGTTAAACCCAGAAAAATCCGTTTTAAAACTTTTGATCATTTGACATCGTTTTATATCTCGAAGAACATATCGATGTCTTCCAGTGCCTTATTAGAGCTTTTCACAGGTAATGAAGATGAGATTACTCATGAACTTTCGGAAATCAACACGTTAGTTGCTACCATGAGGGACCTTGATGTTTACTCGGATTCTGAACAGCAATGGACGGAACTTTGGATGGATGTTAAGACGACTCTTTTCAATGATGTCTCAAATATTTCTGGGTTTGAACTTCTGTCAACAGGTATTTTAGATACCATGGCCAACATATTTGATTCTGATCGCTCGGCTGGCTCCCTTCCAAAGAGGACGTTTTTAAAAGTTTTCGAAACAAAACTAACGGGCTTCGTCAAATTACTTCAGAACGCTTTATCTCGGACCGAAACATTTGCAATTTTAGACGCCGGAATAGGCACCTCTGAAACCGCTAGCACTTCATTAATCAAACAAATGAGAATAAGACTGGTTTACGATGGGATAGAGGATGGTCTTGAAAAAGTTTTAGTTCCCGAAAATTTACGGGATATAGCTATTGCTGTCCATTGTGTTGCATCCTTGAAGACATTAGATGACTTCTTGAAACACAAAATTGTTCAATCCGAATTTTTGAAGTCGATTGTTCCTACTCTGAACAATGGCGCACAATCACAAGCCAATCCAGACAATATCGCCTCTGAGATGGAAAGAATCCAATTCGATTTCAGTCTGAATGGTCATCACCTAGATCATTCGTTGACCTTATATTCGATAGTATTCAAAGAGGCGATTAGTGAAGGTTTGCCTACTTCTTCAATTTGGAGCAACGTACGCACCCTTAAGTTCAGAATCACCAAGAAGCGGAATACCACTGATAATTTGCTTGTGATGTATCCTGATACTGCTTTCGATGGTTCAGATTTGAAACCTGTGAATGGAATTTTATCTGTTTTGAAGTGTTGTCAGCATTGCTCTCTACCAGAGAATGCTTATTTGAACCCGAAAATCAGTGCCAAACTTTCTCGGCAATTGGAAGAGCCGTTAATTGTTGCTTGTGGTGTACTTCCAAGCTGGGTACTAAACATCACAAGGAACTATGGGTTCTTGTTTCCCTTCGAAACGCGAATGACGTTTCTCAAGAACACGTCTTATGGTTACGGTAGACTCATCCAGTTCTGGAGAGAGAAACTTGAGAAAAATAACAGCAAAAACTCGAACGAAAATCCCCTGCATCAGCTGGGAAGATTGACCAGGCATAAACTGAGAGTGTCAAGAGATGTCTTGTTCATATCAGGACTGAAAATATTAGAAAAATACGGCTCATCGCCTAACGTCTTAGAAATTGAGTACAAAGACGAAGAAGGAACTGGTCTTGGGCCAACACTCGAATTTTACTCGTTGATGTCGAAAGAGTTTGCCAGAAAATCTTTGGGTTTGTGGAGAACTCAGGGATATGATCATGACTTTGATGATGACGATTATATCAGCGATCTCTTGTTCCCTCGTCCTCTGCTGATGAAGAGTAGCAAAGACAAGCAGGACAAAACGTTAACTCTTTTTGAAAACTTGGGCACCTTTGTCGCACGGTCTATGTTAGACAACAGGATCCTTGATTTTAGGTTCAACCCTGTGTTCTTTGAGCTGATGCACAGAAAGGCCAGAAAAGAGAACATTGATATGGAAGACTTTGAGACTTGTGTGGAGCTACTGAAATCTGTTGACCCACAGTTAGCTAAATCCCTCTCATTTTTGCACTTGCACAGAACCGAGAATTCAATCAAGGACTTAGACCTGTACTTTGTTCTTCCTGGTTACGATATTGAGCTCACAGACGGCGGATCCAAGATTCTAGTTGAACCCTGTAATGTTGACGAGTATTTGATCCGTGTTTTTGACTATATGTTAGGAAAGGGCATCGAACAACAACTGAACGCGTTCATGCAGGGCTTTTCTAAGTCCTTCCCGTACTCCTCGCTTTTGATTTTGCGTCCAACCGAGCTGGCTGATTTGTTTGGTGCGGTTGACGAAGACTGGTCGGTGCAAACGCTGTACTCTGGGATCTTGGCGGACCATGGTTATTCGATGGACTGCCCAACGATCAGCGATCTCATCGACATTCTCACGAACTTTTCAAAACAGGAACAGCGTTTGTTCCTGCAGTTTATCACCGGCTCACCCAAGCTGCCGCTCGGAGGCTTCAAGAACCTCAAACCAAGGTTCACTGTCGTGCTGAAACCTCCAGAGGGCGATCTGTCCCCAGACCACTATCTACCTAGCGTAATGACGTGCGCAAACTACCTGAAACTACCAAAATACAGTAACAAACGTGTCCTGCATGAGCGATTGCTACAGGCAATGACAGAGGGTGCTGGGGCGTTCCTGCTATCATAGATGAGCAGTCTGTCACGTCACGTCACGTGATGTGTTTGAAGTCTTACTCATGTTTCAGTCCTTGATGTTCAACGCATAATACATAGAAAAGAGGTCTGCGCTTATAGTGAGATCTAATGATGTAACAACCAGCTGACCTAACCGCTGACCTAACCGCTGACTGACTGTCTTCGGGCTCACCAAAGTTAGCTTTGCGCAATTGGTTTACGTATATTAACTCCGTACTATGTGACTTCCGACGGTTCTACCTGTCAAATATTAGGATTAACGAAAAATCAACAAATGCAAGAATTCTTAAATGCTTGAGATTTGCTACCTTAAACCATACATTTAGGATGAAACAAAACATGTGATTAAATAACAGTACCCGCTAGCTATTAGCGTGAAACAGTTCTTCAAAAGGGGCTTGTCAGTTAAAGCAGTCTTGTGTGGATACACAAGAGTGATAATCGAGAATTTTGACTGTTGGAAAAGAAGGGTAAATCTTTTTGGGCGGTGTTCGTTGTTTGTTACCTAAAATCAAACCCAGAGAGTTGAGCTGCGGGTTCCGGAGCAAATTAAACGCAGGATATTGTTTGGCTGGCGAACTATCGCTGCTTTGTCAGATCATTTTGAAAATTGGCTCGTGTTTGGTGTGAGATCTGCACCTTATTGCATCGGCAGGTTGTGTAAAGCAGGAGACCCATCGAACTTTTTGCTGGGACTTTCGGACGGCTAACCCTACGATACTCAATTGCACTTTGGTTAATTGAAAAGCCACAGGAATTCTCTATTAGCGGGTTCTTTTGTTTGAGACAGGATCCTAGCACGTTCACCATTTGTTGAGCGCAATTTCTCGCTATGACTAACGAGGAGTACGAAAAAGAAGCTCTTCCTGGCACGTTTGGTGTGTTAGGTGTCGAACAATTTAAAGACATTCCGGAGGACGCAAAATCCGATTCTACGGGTGCAACTGTTGAACATAGTGCCAAAGATGAGGGCTTGCAAAGCAACGTAGTGGACAAAATACTCAAGCATGAAGACCAGGCCGAAGATAACACCTTGCAGACACCAAAACCTGATACCGTGGACTCATTTGACTTACCACGCGCCCCAGGTAGCCTTGATGTCAAGGGTTTGCAAGAATCAAACGAGAACCAGTACATTAAGGACCTGTCAGATTATAAGTCTATGGATCCTGGAAAGCCGGGGATGGGTGCTGTGAGTCTGTCTGATATCGCCAATAATAATCAAGCTACTTTAGATGAGCCAATACAGTTCACCAGGGTCTCGTCTAGTTCTGTTTTGAGTGGGAGCATATCTGATGCTGAAAATGAATCGGTCTCAAACTTGGGTACCACCACAGAGGTAGGTGATGATGACTCTCATTATGCAACAAAAGAGACACCGGGGACTGTTGAGACAATAGCAGGAGATAAGACGATATCTACCATAATACGGCCATCTTCGCAAAACATTGGAAGGATATCTACTGGTGGAGGAAGAATACCATCGGACTTCTCCAGTAGTGGAGGCCCGTTCGAAAATGTGTCTGATTTTGTGAATTCAAGGCAAAATTCTAATTCCCCGAAGGTTTCTACGCCAATTACGGATATAGACGCCAATGGCATGTATGGTTCCCCTTCAAATGAAGTACTATCCTCCACGGATAGCCTGAATAAACCTGCAAGTTTTTCGGCAGATGTTGCAAAGCAAACTAGCAAGCACGATGTAATACCAGAAGAAGTACCTCAGTCGCATAACCTCAATGAAACTCCAGCCATGAAGACGCCTGTATTGGTAAATAACCTTTTCGAAAACTCAACGCCTGCATCTGGAACGAGATCCCCTTTCAGAAATATATCATCCCCTTTTTCAGGTCTAAGGAAGAATGTAAAGAGTCAACATGGCACGCCGGATGTCTCTCAAAGAAACTCAAACTCCTCTACCTCCTCTGTTGACACCAAAAAGAAGAACGGCGGAAAGAAGAAAGGTGTGTTTTCTACTTTTGTTCAGAACATCAAGAGAAACTCGCAAACGGAAAAGAGGATATCTAGTGGTAATAATGGAGGTAACAACTCCATCAAAATCTCCACCCCATATAATGCCAAACATGTTTACCATGTTGGAGTAGATTCTAAAACAGGTGAGTACACTGGTTTGCCGAATGAATGGGAGAAGTTGTTGACTTCGAGTGGAATTACTATGAAGGAACAACAACAGCATCCACAAGCAGTTATGGATATTGTTAAGTTCTATCAAGATGTCACTGAAAGTTCTGGTGAGGATAAAGTCTTTAAGACATTCAAGGTTGGCGGGGGTGGATCTGGAACGAATATTGCTTCTACTCCATCTTTTAGGACGCCGCCTATTGGATCTATGAACAAATATGAAACACCTAAACTTCAAACAACGGGATCTTTCCAAAGCGGCGGTGGACTTGAGTCTCCGCTCATAGTAAACGATTTCAATGATTCTACGGACAATGAAAAATTCATTCCTACAAGGCCTGCTCCAAAGCCACAAGGTTCTTCTTCAATAAGTCGGAGAGTTGACATTCCATCACCTCTGAACTCTGTAACTCAAGGCACACCAAAAATACAAAGGAATGATACACAATCATCTTCAGTTTTCTCATTTAGAGGAAGGCTTCCAACATCCAAAACCGATCAACCACTTCCACCCTTAACAAAACCTTCCACTCAACCTGCAGCGCTATTGCCTTCAAGAGTGGCTCCTTCTCCTCCTTTACCACCCACGCCTCCACTAACGGAAAGTAAACCTCAAATGCTGATCCAAGAGAAGGCCAGTGCACCTCCAGTTCCGACTGGTTCCAAGGCTAGCTCGTCGGATGATTCTCAATCCTCAAATGTTCAAACTAGAACAGCTCAGGAGAAGAACAGAGAAGAAAAACGCAAAAAGAATAAACTCATTCAAGCTAAGCTAACTGAGATTTGTACCGCTGGAGATCCCAGTAAACTTTACAAAAATCTTGTGAAGGTTGGTCAAGGTGCCAGTGGTGGTGTCTACACCGCATATGAACTGGGGACGAATGCATCTGTTGCAATCAAACAGATGAATCTCGAAAAACAACCCAAGAAAGAACTGATTGTTAATGAAATTTTGGTAATGAAAGGAAGCAAGCATCCAAGCATCGTCAACTTTATAGACTCCTATCTGTTTAAGGGCGATTTATGGGTCGTCATGGAATATATGGAGGGTGGTTCTCTGACAGATGTTGTGACCCACTGTATCTTGACAGAAGGCCAAATCGGTGCGGTGTGTAGGGAAACGTTAAAAGGGTTGCAATTTCTACATTCGAAAGGAGTGATTCATAGGGATATCAAATCGGACAATATCCTTCTTTCCATGGATGGCGATATCAAGCTAACAGATTTTGGCTTCTGTGCTCAGATTAATGAAGTCAATTTGAAAAGAACGACAATGGTAGGGACTCCGTACTGGATGGCTCCCGAAGTTGTCTCAAGGAAAGACTATGGACCAAAAGTTGATATTTGGTCCTTAGGTATCATGATTATAGAGATGATTGAGGGTGAGCCTCCATACCTAAATGAGACACCTTTGAGAGCACTCTATCTCATCGCTACAAATGGAACTCCAAAACTCAAAGATCCTGAAAATTTGAGTAATTCCCTGGCAGCATTCTTGAATTGGTGTTTGATGGTTGATCCAGACGACAGAGGTACAGCCTCCGATTTACTTAAAGATCCGTTCATTACTGAAATAGCCGAAAAGAATTCTTCGCTGGCCCCGTTGGTGAAGTTGGCAAGAATGAAGAAGTTAGCTGAAAGTATGGATGATGAGGAGGAAAAGGACAATGATTACGAAGCTGGTGGAGATTGAGATTTTTAATCTCCAATTTTAACAGCGTTACATGAGTATAGTTTTACTGTTTACTATATATGAAACTAGTTGTGTTATTACAATATTTTCAGAATTTTAGGCTGAAGTTAAACTCATATCACTAGACAATTTGGCAGGTGATTCCTCAACACCAACATGTCGATCTTCTCCTTCTTCTCCTTCTTCCTCATCAAAAGAATCTTCGGCAGCATTAAAATCATTAGGCACTGTTACTTGTACAAAATATAGTTGTGCTTCTGTGTTGCCTTTGTTCACAAAACTATAGTTGTTGAATGCTGGAACCTGGAATGAGGATCCAGTGGAGCATACAAAATTGTTGGCTTCCACAGACACTTCAACCACACCTTGTATCAAAAAGAAGTTTATGAAAGCATTCTGAGAATCTGCAAGATTTTTCTCCCCGTCAACAGGAAGTTTCAGTAAACCACTTGCGAATCGATCTTTGTGTCTGTCAAATAAAATAGACAAGGTAAAATTATCATGAGAAGTCTGAGTGACCTGTTCCGTCTGAGCAAGACCAGGAGCAAATGCAAGGATAGCTTCTTGCTTTTTGTGATCAACAGAAGCATTTACTGAAGATTGCAGGACACCATTTTTTAGCCATTCTGCATTTGGAAAAGTCCCATTTTTGATATCTTCCAGTATTGGCGCATTGGGATCAGCTTCTGAATTCAAAGCAGGTTTGTTTTTCCTTGGCCTGCCTCTAGGTTTACCAGAGGGTATGTAATTGTATGGTCTTGTCTTTGTCTTTGACACAGACTTCTTAGCACGTTTACTTTTCAGTAGCTCCTCTTCCTCTGCATCTTGGTCATGATCATATGTGATGATCTTATCTATCTCTAAAACTGGCTTATCTGATTTCCTCTTGTAAACTATTCTCTCATTTCTCCAGTATTCTAACGGTGACACTTTTACTCTATTCGATCTCCGTATTCCATCTTTCATAGAAGGAGCCTCGCTATTCAAAAGGTCCTTGGCTTGTGTCTGAATATAATCTTCATCTGAGTCATACACCTCGGATGCAGATTCTACGTCATGCTTGTGGTTTCGTACAGTGCTCATCACTGCATCATCGGAATCAGATTCTGGGTCAGAAACAGAGCTGTCGGAGTCAGTTCCAGATGATCTGTCATCTGCAGAAACTCCCTCGACATACTCTCTATCTTCTTCACTTTCTGGTTTAAAATCGTCATCTAACTCATCTTCCAGTAATGCATTCTCTGAGGTGTTGAATGACTCATCTCTTGTAGTCTCGCCATCATCTATCAAATCGGGCACGTCTCTGTAATCATCGTAATTTTGTTGTACAGGCGTGAGTCGTACAGAAAAATCTTCATTCCCATCATCACTGCGATCATCTGCTGATTCAGTACCCTGGTAATCTCTATTGAATCTCCTTCCCCATCTTGCCTTTGGAGGCGTTCTGTAGGAACTGGCCACTCGGTCGTCTTCGTCTTCAACCATCTCTTCCGCTGCTGCATGGATATCCGGGAAATCATCATAACCTTGTGGCAGTCCAGAGTCCTGCCTATCAAACAGGGGTAAAACCGCAGGAGGAGTCTCTTGTCGCAGTACCTGAGATGTGCCCAGCTCTGGGACCGTAGAAGGTATTTTGAAGCCCTCTTTATCAAATGAACTCGCGTTTCCTGGACCCCTAATCCCACCAGGGGCTGTGTTTGAAACGGGCAAAAGCGAAGATTTCCGGCTCTTCCTTCTTCTGCCCATATCTATGAAACTATCCTGCTCATCTTTGAAGAATTCCTCCAGATTCTCCATGGAATGCTCATCCTTTTCGAAACTCTTGTCCACAGTAAGACCAGTCTTTCGCGACCTGACACCCAGATTCATGTAATCCATCTCTCCACCAATATCTTATCTTCCTTATAAGCGTGAGAACATCCACTGAGCTAATTCTAAACAGCTGGTCGCAGCTGGTGGATCATCTCTTACCTTTCTTTATACTAACTGACTGAATGTAACACGTCTTGTTTATGTTTACACTATTTAAATGGTACAAACATGCGATGAGATGAGGAAAGTGAAATGCATATGTTAAGCCCCATACAGTCACCTTAGCGTTTCTGACTTTACTGAGGTCACAATGGGACCTTTCTGATTTTGTTACAACGTTTAGTGATAGTAGCTCGGAATAATCATATTCCAATTGCCCTTTTCTTACCGTTGACGACGAAAAGTGATGACTCTTCAATGTAGCTGTACTTATGAGAATCCAGAAACTTCTTTATGCGGTTTCGGACCTTTGGTATTCTTCCTACACTGTGTATTCCCCTTCCAGTTACAATTGTAACGTCAGGGACGTTCATTACCTGTATTTGAGCGAGCTTTTGGTTACTGAGTTCTCTTATCCTTTGTTCTTCCCTCCACCATCTAGCTAAACACTCGGCCGCAACCAGCTCCGCGTCCTCAGGAAACCAGCCATGGAAATCTAGTCTTGGGGATATCAGTATATTGAGAACCATGTTACATCCTACGGAGTAGTGATCTGCATTTCGGAACTGAGACTGTTTTAAAGACACTCTAGATGAAGCAGGGCGTACTTCGGCCAGCTTAGAAGGGGCTGATCGAGTCACGGCCTTTGAGAGGACCGCAGGTGTTTTCTTGTGTATTTTAGCAGTCTGTAAACCGGTTGTTCGGTGATTCAACGTGTATTGCCCGGTGTATTTGGCATACTTTCTCTCGACGATTAAGATGGCTAATGCAATAGTAGGTTCTAACGCCCCATTAAAGTACTCCAGCGCGCGCTGCATAAACTTTTGACTCACCGCTCGGAGTTTGAGGTCTCCTGTGACTAATCTGTCCAGAGCCGCGGCTTCTTCAGAGGCTGGGTCGTATTTATATGATCGTTCTTCAAAGAATTGGCTGGGCTGAGGTTCAGACGCTTCAATTGGACTTGGATTTTCGATCTTTTGATGAGCAAATCCATGAACAGACTGTACCCTGCCTGTATTCGTTGGAATCTGGATCGGTCCATTAGATATTCGCGCTTGGCTCAGTCTGTATCTAGCCGTGAGCTCTTCGTACGTGTAAATCAGTTGTATTAAGGATTTGATCGGATCAAACCTTTGTTCGAGGTAAAGATCCTGAGCTATATGTCGTGGTACTCGGCCATATTTCATTATCAGCTCAAGGTTGTCATTGAGCTTATTCCATTCCGAATTTTGACCGCTGTTGTGAACCTTTGGCTTCTTGCTCTCAACCTTGCTTTCATCCAACGATAAAGTCTCGATGCACAGTAAATCATGAATCGTGTCCTCTACATTGCCCTTATTCGCGCTTAAAGTGGCTTTTATCTTGTCTTTGGTCACATTAGGAAACATGGTCACCAACTCGTCCATATGTTGGCTTTCTGTAGAAGGTATAGTGCTTACTTCGCTCAACAAGATAGAACATGCAAGGTTGGGATCGTTCCCTGCACTCCTCAAAGCATTACGGATCTTGACTTCTGGTAGGTCAGGAAATAGCTGCTTCAACGAAATCACGTCGTCTTCCATTGTGGAACCCTGTGAGGGATCGTTGGTTTCGTGAATCCGTATCCACAATGTTTCATCATCAAGACTGTTCTTGTAGCGATAAGAGCAATGATGATGAACTAGGTTTTATACAGTACAGACAAGGCATTCGTTGAAATGAATTATGAGTACAGTTCAGTACTGTAACATAGCTGCTTTTATGGCATCTTAAAACACAATGTCGCTTCGAAGAACCCATTTGATGCCCTTTTCGACCAGTTGTGCCTCATGTAAAAGACAGTCATCGCCATGTTTGTGCAAGAGAGCGAGTCCCTTGGACGGATGCACATTACTAGCAGTCTTATCTTGAGCAGAATAGAATATTGTGTCCCCACCTACCAGTTCAGCATCTCCAGATAAGTAGATGAGCAACGTCCATTGAGTGGTGCCCATCTGGGGAACGATGACACTTTCATCATAATGCTTGCCAAAGTAGTTGCCTTTCTCGTACCTGTAGAGCCTGAGCTGAGGATTGAGTCCCTTGGCTTTGTCAAAATCCAATTCACGGAATAAGCTTATGTCCTGCTGCAAGCAGGTTCGCAGTCTGTTCCATATTTGTTGGGCTGTATCGGAGTCAGTAGTGGAAAACCGGTCGTTCATTCGGGCAGCATATTGAGTGCTCTCTCGCTGAAAGAACGCTTCCATAACATGGGATTCAGTGGCATGCTGTATCACGGCATCGCATAATGGTTTCTCGAAGAATTTGGGGATCAGGATCACTTTAGACTCCAGGAGCCTTTCTAGACGAGGAACAAATTGATAACCAGATTTCGAGCTTTTGTTCAAATCAGAGAGCTCAGCTGGAAACTTGAAGTCATTTCTTTCTACCTTAGCTGTTTTCCTCACGTTCCTCTTGGCCATTATACACACCTCACTTCTGTCTTTGGACCTTAAGGGCCAACACTTGTTACCTTACATGGCATATGAACAAGTGATTAACAACTAGTAAACAGATTATTTCACTACAAAATGTATGAAAGATCAAAATCTGGCGATGATTAGGTATTTGGAGAGTCGTAAACTTCAGTATCAACTAGAATTGAAGGAGAGACTCGCGAATTAGGAGTCATGGTACTTTAGGGATTCCTCAGCAAGAACAACTGTTTTGGGAATTTTTAATGTATCTGTCTATGTCACTCCGGTAATACGAGGGCCCTTTACCATGGCACACCTCTCTGCCTTTCAATCTGCCCATCACCATCGACAAGTCAAAGTCTATTTGTTCAGATTTCTTATGCAGATACTCCCAAGCGGCAGAGACCGTCATCATCTGTTCTCCTTCATGAGAATAAAACTCGGATGGAGGCGAGTCGTCATTGAGGCCATGCTCTTCTGCCCGGATCAACTCATCTACAAATTCTCTTTTAGATGGGAAAATGAACTTGGTGGATTGCGTGGCATGGGCGTACTGTTGCCCTTCTGACCTTCCTTGGTCCATAGAATGGTTTGGCATCCCAGCCACAGCGGCGTTCTTCGTTTGTAGTAGAATTCTATTTTCGGCATGCACTTCGATGTTGTTCTTTCTTACCTCCTCCAGCTCCTGTTGTAGCTCTTGTCTATTTTTCTCACTCTCCTTGAGTTGTTGCTCGAGTTGCTTCACTCGAGCCTCTTTCCTCTCACGGAAAGCCTTTTGCGCTGCACGGTTGAGAGCTCTTTTCCTCTTCACTTGTTCGTCTTCCGTATCCATCATGCCAGCTGATTCGGATACATCGTTTCTGAGATCCCTCTGCTCTAATTCCAGCTGCTGCTGTAACTGCTCCTGTAGCTGCATCTGTTGCATCTGCTGTTGCTGGAGCACATGTTGCTTCTGAGCCTGGCTTTGTTGGGTTATACGGTCGAAATCCGTCAGACCTCTTTCTGGTGCTACTTGCCTTGTGTAAGGAAGACCACTACCGCTCGCAAGATTGCTGTGAGAAAGGTTACAATCGGACGAAATTGTAGAGTGTGGAGTTGTGTACCCAGTTTCTGGGAACTGCGAAGGTGACGTAAAAAACTGCATCTCACCAACGTTTGAAGGTACCATATTCACGTTTTCGGGCTCTTCCTTCACAAATGGGATGTGAGGAAGTTGGTTCTGATTCACGTTCATATTATCAGGCCCTGGATTAAGGAGATAAACGTCTTCTGACATGCCTCTGAGAGCGTTTTCGTCGAACGCCTCGTTGCTTCCAGAAATAGGTTGTCCAGCCAAATAACTCATGGTATCTCAGATTCTCGTCTCTAGTAACACACGAACCACTGCAAAGATATTCTTGGCAGTGCACTAAAATGACCTGTCCTTAACTTGATATAAGCTTGGTTCTAAAGCGGATACAGAACGAACACAAAAGAATGTATGGGAATAGTACAACAATGCTTCTAATAGTTCACCAGGCAAAGTTGCAACAAAATTCAGTTTTCACCAGATTTAATGTTAGCTTCTCGCTTTATTGACATTCCTGGACCTTAAAAAAAGAAGAGGATGGTGTAGCACTGCGCTTCATGATAACGAAGAGGCTTGACTTCGATCCTTCTTCATTCTTGGCACCTCTGAAATCCTTTTTCGCGAGGTTCAAAAGCGACTACGTTGGTCACGTGATTAGTTTTATTGCTTACTAAAAAATAAATGATTTCGCCCAGGATCGAACTGGGGACGTTCTGCGTGTTAAGCAGATGCCATAACCGACTAGACCACGAAACCACTCTTATAGTTTTTGTGTTAAAATTTGTTACTGTATTCTACCAGCAATGTCATAACGTTCATTTCGTTTACAACCGTTGATTCTTGATATGGTTTTGACTTACTTTAGCAGTCATCACCAACTATCAAACAAAGGTTACAGAAATAACTTTTCATATCCGGTCTTGGTATTTATTCCTGCCTTTAAACATTCAACACTGAATAACTGCTGTCACGTTTCAAAGTACAAAAAAAATTCGCACAAGAGAAAGATGATTGTTTGTTTGATTTGTACATGCTATTTAGTTTGTGAATCACTCCCACAGCTGGGACCAGTTAATGTTTTTTCTTACTGCGTTAGAAAAACCTTCTTTATACTTGACCCAGATTCTCGTATCCTCGTTGTTTGCTGAATTGGCAACAGCCAGTTCGAGTTCTTCGATAGAGGGACTTGTCTCACGCACGAAAGTGAAAGCTGTTTTAGATTTCTCCTTCGGCAAGTTGGGCTCCTGCTCAGATGCATTCTTGAGGGAATTGTATTGATTTTTGAAAAAATCCACAGATCGAGATGTGTTGCCGTCTAGTTTTTGCTTCTTCCGATTCTCTTCGTTGATAGCTTTGTCATGTGCTATGGCGTTCAAAGCCCTCTTTCTGATCTTGGCTTCCTCTGATTTGGCCAAAGAAAATTTCAGAGCACTTGGTCTCTTAGTTAGAATGTCTCTTTGAGCCTTTTCATCCAGGACCACCAATTGTTCCAAGGGGGGATCTATAATGAGGGCGTTCCGATTCTCAAAATTCGTAGACTGTTGGATTTGAATTTGGAAATCATGGAAAAGCTCCAAGATAACGTCCAACATGCGTTTCCTTGTTTCCAAGTCCCGTACTCTGCTTAGATCCATCGAAATCAGATCATTAGCAGTCGGCAGGATCTCCATCACGAACGCGTTCTTGCCGGAGTATATTTGAGACAACACAGAACATTTCGATTTAATTATTTCAACGAGATCCAAACATGCACGCTCCTTCTCTCGTACTTCGTAACTATTAGTTTTCACTTTCAACTCATCCTTATTGGCAATGTCACTGAACAAAACGAAAAACTCTAGCGGTGTGAAAGAGCAGTACCTTAACGTTTCACCGTTGTGATCGAAAAGTGACTGGAACATACGATCGTTAAAGAATAACCAATCAGATAAAAGGGCAGGTTTGGTAACACCTCGATCGCTGTACTTTACATCTGGATATAACGTGAAACATCCTTCTATGATCCGCTCATAGTTCCCACTAGTTTCTACATCTCTCAGCAGATTTTTCAGTTGTAGCTTAGATTCCAAATGTGGATCTTTCTTGAAGATCGAATTACATATCTTAAACCACGATATCCCAATATCTTTCCTCTTATCAGAATGCACTTCTTCATTATTGACGCTTGACTCCATCTCTTTCTTATATGTAGAAGAGATGCCTTCTTCAAAACCAACTTTTGTCATGAATTGCAAATTGTTCAAACTGTTTCTCACATCACCTTGTGAAAGAACGGCTAGTTCCTTTAGTAATGTTTTCGAAACAGAGATTCCTTCAACTTTACAAACGTACTCCAATCTTTCCATAAGAGCATTTTCGGACGGTTTTTGGAAACTGATTATCTCACAATGTGGTCGAAGCTTCTCCAAAGCACTAGCATAAACGTTATTGCATACTGCAACGATGGGTCTTGTCAATATCTTATCCCTTTTTTTCCCCTTCTTGTTTCTGCTACCACTACGGAACTGCTCCTTGAACTTCCCATTTCCTGAAATTAGATCTTGCGTAGCCTTAGAGTCTGATCTTAGTATATCAAGCAGTACTCTAATGAAACCGTTTTCAACAGCTCCATCAATTTCATCTGCAATTAGACATACTGGTTTATCGTTGAACGTGTGGTTGAACAGCGCGTTGTGCACCTTGTGTTTCACTCTATCTCCAGCTCTTTCGTCACTTGCGTTAATTTCCATCACAGAGTATCCTGCCTGTTTGGCCACGACATGAGATACACTCGTCTTGCCGATTCCCGGAGGTCCATGTATCAATAAGATCTTCTTCATAGGTCTTTGCAAGGGATCTTGAAATTGCTCTTCAGGTTCATCTACAGATGATCCCCCATTCTTGGAATTCCGCTTAAAATCAGACACGAATTCTGGCAGCTCTTCTCCAAAAACGAGAGGTGACCATTGTCTAAGCCAGAAAAGGATTCTCCGATTGACTCTTTCATTTCCAACCAGATCTAAAAACTTGTGAGGCCTCCATTTCTCGGTCCATAGTTCCATATTCTGTTGAGGGAACGGAGATGACTCGGTTGTTGGAGTATTTGGAGTGCTCGCATCCACTTTCGTCTCGCTCTCAATTTTGTCCAACAGCGCGTTGATATTGATCCCGTAGGTCTCATCAGAGACCCAATCTGTGTCTATTGCATCGGCCGATGTCTTAGAAACGTCCTGTTTCCTTTTCAGCGGCACAACAGCCCCAGAGCCCGATATGAAGGTCAGAACGTCAGGGTCTCTGCTCTCTACTACCGCTTGCAGGCCCTTCTGCACTGTAGACGCCCCTAACAAGGAGTCTCCAGACACAGCTGAAAAGCTCGGCAGACCGCTCATCCCGTGTAGGTTTCAACTTGCAGACGCACCTTCCCTTCCTTGGCCCACCATCCCACCGTCCCAGCAACAAAGCTTCTGACCATTACAGACGCGAGCTGGAGACGCGTTAAAGCTCTGGATATCCATAAATTCTATACTAACAAAAGAGAAAAAATTAGTTACCCGGAAATACACGTGACCAACGACAGAAATAACTTGACTGAATGAATGACATGGCATAAACACCACGCTTCAGTAACTGCTCTTCGAAAATCCATGTACCATAGCGAGCAACAGTTCTGGCGAACATCATTCCAAAGGGAAATTTCACGTCTTTATATACGTTTTTTACATCCTCAGCGGCTATTTTCTTTTTATTTTCCCCGCTTTCAAGATACGATCTGATTGGTCAAAACGGGACCTCCTGACCTCCTGCTCTCGGCGGCTGGCGACACGCACACCACTCTAGATGCCGCAAGTCACGTGCTAAAAACTACATGACCGGGTAACAGTTACCCTCATTGCCGTACACAAAGACACGTGTTATGCACATGTTTATCACGTTGTTTTGAAATATATAAAGGCGATAAACAAAACGAGAGGAACCTGTGATAGTTCCAACTACTGTTGGTAGCTAAGATGCAATAGCAGTTTATTATTTGCATTTAAGTGGGTTGCAAACAATAGGAATCCATAGCTTTGTGATTTTACCCTAAGTTCAGTTTTGTGTGGATAGTAAAGAGCATCAATTAAGGAAACATGTCTGGCAAGAGAAATTATGAGGATGAAGACAGTCTAGATCCTAGCAAGAGACACCAAATGGTGGACACTCTGTTGCGCGAGGCCAGCGGCAAGAGCCATGATGATGCAGACGCGTCTGTTTACGATGATTTGCTGCAGGATCCAGATGAAGTCGAGAAAGAAAATGCCAAGAACGCGCAAAACGACAAAAACCAAGTGAAGGGCGAGCCAGGTCACGAGGGCAGCGGTCACGGGGCAGCGGGCCCAGGGATCGATGTTGAAGTAGACCCCTCAGTCACCGCTGTGGCGCGTGCGGCGCAGAACGCGGGCCAAGGCAGAGGTCTCAGAGGACCAGGGTCACATGATCAAGGTGCAGACCATTCCATTGAGTCCAAATCTCGCGGAAACAACGATGAGGATGAAGAAGATGACGAGGACGTGGATATGGACGACGATAACGTCGAGATCGACGACGTAGACAAGGATCCGGACGCCGTGATTGACGAAGACGATGACGAAGACGGCGAGCACTCTGGCTCGCGCCGTGCTAAGAAAAGCGGCGCCAAGAAAGAGGGCGATGTAGAAGGCGGCCTTGGTGACTCTGAGAACGGGGCTGCTACGCCTCGCAGAGGCAGAAAGCCTGGCGTGGAAGCCGGTTCCACCGCGTGGAAGCAGCAACGCAAGGAGTCGCACAAAGAGGTCGAGAGAAGACGTAGGATGAACATCAATACTGCTATTGAAAAACTAAGCGATCTGTTGCCAGTGAAGGAGACAAGCAAGGCAGCAATCCTGTCACGTGCCGCAGAGTACATTCAAAAAATGAAGGAAACCGAAACGGCCAACATCGAGAAGTGGACGTTACAAAAGCTGTTAGGCGAACAGCAGGTTTCCTCTTTGTCCAGCTCTGTGGAAAAGCTTGAACAAGAGCTCTCTAAGGCCTACAAGAACCAAGAACTCTTGAAGAAAAAATTAAAGGAAGCTGGGATCGAAGACCCCACAGAAGCTTGAAAATACGAGATTGTCATGTCTACTTTCAATTCCCTCAATACTCGTCTCTCGTTCATTGTACACATATCTTGTAACCTTACGTTATCTACCTGTAACTTTTGTATTATTCTTTTCAACTAAGCCGAATTTAGCAGTATGAAGCAATATCGTTCCGTTTGGCTGGACTCTTTCTGATTTTGCTTCCTTGCAGAGCTTGCGGTTGGTGATAATAATAAACCAAGCCTCGTATCGCCCGCCATCCTGCAGAATTGTGTAAAACTACGCCTCACCTTTTCCATCTTTGGTAAAAGGTTTGCTAATAACAACCGTAGACGAGGCTTCCGGTACTGCCTGGTGTGAAGCTGCGGCAGCAAAGAGCTACTAGCCATCAGATACTAGGGACTCATAGCGATTTGCCTTTGTGCCTTTGACTGGGGATCGCTAAAGATCTGCCACCGGATAAGAATGATATCTCGTCGCAGCGTGTAACTTGGGTCTTAGGATATCGCAATGGAGGTGTAAATTTGCTGGAGCGGAATATGAGTGGACGAGGGAGGATCTAAATACTTATTTTTGGGGTGCCATGGGATTGACTCCCCGAGCAACAATTTGGCCGATCAAAAGGAAGATCTTCAAGCAGGAGATAGTTCTTGGCATTGGGAGTGAGTTGAAATTTGCGCAGCGGGAGGTTTTCAATCGCTGATGCTGAACATTGGGTCTGCTACTGGTCTGGTACCTCGAAAGCGACCAGCAGTGATCGGTTCGCTGTTTGTTGCTGCGTTGATCGTTATATACCAGGTCTTGGCATCTTTTTATCTGAGCGATGAACTGTTAGATACGCTAAGCTACAGGCAGATCTCACAGTCTGCAGCTGCCAGTTTCGAATCTTTCAAGGCAAATGCAGCAGCTGGTACGATACGCTTTTACGAAAAGTTTGTGTATGATACTTCGCTCAAGTATCCTGCCGAATATGATCTACACGAAGATCTACTAAAGATCGCATATGGGCCTAAAAAGGGATCATACTGGACCTCAGTCAGTGACGTTAGATACTACGATGCGGACCCTCGTCTGATATGGTCAGTGTACCTGGATCAAATTTTGCCAGGAAAGGAGAAGCTCGAGAAGATTCCCTTTGCGTGGTACGATTGGGCGGATTTCCATGAGTACAACAAACTGCTTTCTCTAGAGGAGAACAAGATGAAGTGTGAGTTCCTATTCAAGAACGCATTTACGAGGGATCTACTTAAGGTTGCGGAGGGTGAGATCGGTGAGGAGCTGTTCACCTCAGAGAGACGCCTTTACGATGTAGATCGGTGGTACGACACTGCGATGAATGCCTCTGACGGAAACGTGTTGCTGCTAATGACTAAGCACTGTGAGGTAGATGAACGGCATTTTCTGCCACACAGTGATAAGAACAGGCTTACTGGACCCATGAGCTATAAGAAGGGTATGGGACTCACGGTAAAGGATCTATTTGACAAAGTGCGTCCCGAAGTCTATCAGTTTCAAGCAAGGTCGTTCGTGTTAAACACCTTGCGTAATCCGTTATCTATCACTGTAATGAACCACAATGAAGAGTGCTTTCAGTACATGGTGGATACAGATCCGCAAAATAGGGATACTGTGATGAGTTCGGGACTAGTCCAGAAATTCTTAGAGAAGAATTCAAATCAGGACAATGTTGACAACCACATGTTCAACCATATCCGACGGTTCAAGCAATTCATCAGCTCCGAAGCAACACAGGATCATAAAGTGCAAATAAAAGAGCTGTCTAGCTCAAAGAAAGAAGACATCGGCTTTTTTATGGTAAATGAAACAGATTTCGAATTTGATGCCTTGGCTAAGATCAATGAATTGGAATCACGCCAAGATGAATTAAACCCACACGAACAGTCATATTTAGACTCACTGAAGTTCTCGACTTCAACTCATTATGCTTTGGCTCCAAAGTACTTTCATGAATCCTCCAATATTCAGTCGTTCAACAAGTTTGGCGGTCATTTTGACAAGCGATTTTTCAATGGACCAGTCATTTACTATCCAGCAGAGATGGAGCTAAAGTTGAACTCCTTAATCAGAAACTTCCAAAATTTTGTTCACAGCAATGGGCTCCTGTCCTGGCTCGCACATGGTACCCTGTTTGGATGGGCATACAACGGTAGATCTTTCCCCTGGGATAATGACGGTGATATACAAATGCCTATTAGACATTTGAACTTATTGGCACAGTATTTCAATCAGACTGTTGTGCTGGAAGATCCTTCCGAGGGCAATGGGAAATTCTTGATCGATGTTGGTAGTTCTATTACGACTAGAACTAGTGGAAATGGGTATAACAATATTGACGCTCGTTTTATTGACATTGACTCTGGACTGTACATTGATATAACTGGATTATCTGTGTCTTCAGCGCCTGTTGAACACTTACTAGAATATTACAGAGCGAAGTCACCCACTGTTGATGTAAGTGATATCAAACATCGAGATCCAAATCTGATACTAGGCAAGACTGATGTGACCCCTATTCAGCTGTCTGAAATGATCGACAAAGATCCTTCTAAATACCCAGCAAACGCTAAGAGACTGATTGCACTTACGCTGACCAGATGGAAAAACAAAATACAGAAAAAGCTGTCACCAGACATGAGCCTAACACAGGAGGAAAGATACAATATCAACCATGAATTGAAGTTATACAATTGCAGAAATTCTCATTTCGTCACCCTAGATTTAGTGAATCCTCTTGCGGAAACGACGTTTCACGGTGTTCCGGCTTTGGTTCCAGAGAAGTTCGTGACTGTTCTAAAGAATGAATATAATCTGCCGGCAAAGTACGGGTTCCTGAAATTCAAGAAGAACGCTTTTGTACCCGAGTTTGGCATTTGGTCAAACAGCAGGATCTTACAGAAGATAATGAATAAGAATCAGATTGATCCTAAGTTATTTCCCGTGTACAATCCAATCAACAACCTGAATCTAGACGACGTCCTGAGATTGTTGAGGAATATGGGATCAATTGGGGATTCATATACTTTGGGATCAATATTTAACTCTTTTCATTTGAATCAGTTACACGCTAAGGAACTTGACATCTCATATGATAGTAGTTTGAAGAGAAATGAGAAGATACATTATCTGAATATCTTACAGACACAAGTCGGCAAAACAATTGGGCCATCTCATAAAGATCCGTGGCTTTACAAACTCGAGAGTCGGATATGGGACAGGATGAAGAATTTAAACAACGAGGATTGCAATCATGCCAAAACGTTTATAGACAATAAGAAAGCATTTGAGATTTGGAACTTGATCGTGAGCATCGCAAGCCACTCTGCCGAATTCTTTCAGGTGCCTGATATCACTTCTTCAAAGTCCATGGAGAGCGGATCGGATTCCAGCAGTAACTCAATTATCGATTTCAATAACATTGGTGCTCCAATATTCGTTCCTGGGAAGGCTACCAGTAGCTTCATCTACAAAGATGATCCCAAAATTTTTGATAGATGATATTTTGACATGGTCATGTGCCATTTTTTATCTAGCATTTAGCCTTTATAGAATCACATCACATTAAACAATGTTGCATTAATGAGATCAACAACTTACTAGTACTCCTCTCAACGTTAGCTTTCTAACTGTACGTTTACCAACGTGTGGACACTGCATTGATTGGAAACGAATCAAGAGAAAGTGTCATCTGTGAATGATCATGAATTTTGTATTGATGCAAGTAACGTATATACAAATTATAGTACAATTGATTGTTTGTCCGTGAGCTAGTGTACAATCTAGGTTGGGGAGGAAGTCTCTCACTAATTCTTCTGGGGCTTGTTTGCAGAACCTTTCTTTGCATCACTCCAGTGATACTGATCAGCAAGAATTCCATCCAAATCGACAGGGTCATAAGCGAATAGCTTGTTGTTCCATTTCTCTCCCAACTTATAGAACACTTCTCCATTACTATCGAAATTCAAAGGGCTTGGTGGTTGCTGGTGACCAGTTTCAGTGGCCCAACTGATGTTACGATCAGCGAATCGTTCATTAAGAGAGACATAATTCTCAGATACCTCTTGTTTCAATTGTCTCCACACATCCTCAATCTCAGTGTATGGAATCTCAGTTTCCTCTAAAAAGTCTTGCCAGATCTTTGATTCTAATTGATACTGGACCTGGTCTTTGTAAATTCGACTAAATTGACGATTTTCAACAAAAGATTTCAAGATCATAGACTTGTCAGTTGACAATAAGTTTGAGTCATAAATCAATTCCAATTCTCTTTGTCTGAATGCAGCAAGAGGGAAAGTATTTATGGCATATGCGAATGCATCGTCCAAGGAGTCATCTTTGGCAAACGCCTGCATCATAGTCCTAAACTCATCTTTGCTCAACTTCATCATATCCTCTTCAGAAAAGGATTTCTGTTTTGGGTCCAGACTTGCTGCAATATGTTGTGACAATTTCTTCTTCTGGTCAGCTGTGTACCATCCTCTCAACTCCGGAAGATAACATTTGTTCTCATAACATTGGAACCCATTTTCTGCAGGGACTTTGTACTCGGCTTGCAAGTCTTTAATGACCAAGTTTGGAACGTACGCAGGGACGCCATGGAAGAAACTCAATCTCAAGGGTGAAAGTTCCCATAACGTTTGGAAATGTTTGTTTCGACAATTGTACAATTGAGCATGTTTGTTTATGTTGTACCTATCTTTCATTGAGGATGAACGATAAACATTGCTCCTAAAATCTCCTTCGTTTTGATGCTTTTTCAAGTAATTCAAACGCTCCAGCGTCATTGTACCGGTGGTCCTGTTCTGAGAAAGTTCATGTTGTAATAACTCCTTCACAGTGAGATCGGTCACGTTTGGTATCAAGTTCGGATCCTCATAAAAAGTCATCGAGTCTGGATGAGCCTTAGCATCCAAATGGTAGTTGTTGATTAGCCAGTCAAATCTCTGATGCGTTGGTTCAGACGAAACTGAAAGCGCTGTGATATCAACGTACAGCCCAGAATCCACGTCAATGAATCTTCCATCAATATTGTTGTTACCGTTACCCTTGACCCTTGAAGTCAAAAAGGTTCCAATGTCCAAGAAGTATCTACCGTTTCCGACGGTAGGATCTTCCACAATAACAGTTGAATTGAACTTTTCTGCCATGACGTTGAAATCCACCACTGGCATTTGTACATCATGATCACCGTCCCATGGAAACGCTAGACCATTGTATAACCATCCGTACAAAGTCCCATGAGCAATCCATGTGGTTAAACCATTAGATGCAGTGAATCTTAACCAAGCGCCGACTAACGCGTCAAGCCTGGCCCTGACTTCGTTGTGGGGTAAGCCACCGCGGAAAAACCGGGCGTCATAATGGTGACCCAGATGAATCATATCAGTTACTTTAGAGGCTTCTTCGAAATGCTTTGGCAAGTCCACATAGTGCGTTGTTAAAGAACATTCCAACGCATCCATATACCGTTTCTGATGTGGAGTCAAAGAGGCTTCATTGTCTTTCAACTCTTGTAGTTTGGCCACGGCGTCAAACTCAAACGCCGATTCTTTCAATTCCAATCGGTATGGCAGCGATCCCCGAGTCTTGGTCGTGGTCTGATTTCCAATAGCTTGAGTCGAGGCATCCAATTTCTCCACCGTCTTGGACCAAATGCTGAAATGATCAAAGTCCGCGTTTTGCTTTTTTAGGTACCGTTGCAACAAGCCGTTGAATAAAAGAGAGTTTGGCTTCCAGTCGGATCCCTGGCCTCCAAGATGATTGCTGCTAGAACAAGGAACTTGAAACGAGTTGTTTCCAGCCAAAAAAGTGATCGATAAGGGCTGGGTAGCCTCGTTGGAATAGAGCATCGATCTGGCTTGTAAATTATAAACTTCAGGTCTAGACCAGTTCAGCGGTTTTAAGGCCATAAATCCCGGAGAGTGGGCTGCGTTGTTCGAAACGCAGTATTCATGCAAATTGATCTCAGGGTCAATTTTCTCAGGGTCCACCAACGAGGTCGACTGCAAGAACGCCTTCAGGCCTAGCGGCTTGACGCGGTCATACTGGAACAGCCGGTGTCTGAACCGAGACTCCAGATTCTTCAGCTGCTGCGTCGGAAAGAACTTGTGTGTCACGAAATCGCAATCCACTTTATGTTCTGGGTCCAAATCGATGAAATCGTTCAAGTACGACAGGTCTGCCCAGTCATACCAGTTGAACGGAACAGCCCACTGCGGAGATCCGGTATCCGCAACCCCATCGCCTTTCCCGTTGAAATTCTGCCAGTTCTCGTTGATGTAGTCCAAATACACAGCCATCGAAAGCCGGGGGTCGTACTCATACGTCTTGATGTGCACCAGCGCCTCCTCGGGTCTCTGGAGCTGCTCCTGCGTCAAAGAAACGTTCGAGCGCCGGAACAGATTTTCCACCGTGTATGGCTGCATGTAGAACACAGACGTGTTGAACTTGTGCTGAAACAAAAATTCTCGCAGGTTCTGCCTCCACTGCCTGTTCTTCAAAAAGACTCCGCTGAGCGGCGTGCTGCTAGCTGTACCCATGCCTGCCGCACGGGCCCCACTTGCGCCTCTTATCCTACCAGCAGCAAGCTGCTGGTACCCCACAGCGCTTCCGTACTCTCCAGGGCCCCAGAATAGCAAAAAAGACGAGTACAGCGTGACCACTATCGCCGCTAGAGTCAAGAACCATATCGCCTGTCTAACGCTTGCATCCATTCTCTGCCCCCTGTATTTAAAGAAGCATATCTCTCACCATCAGCGGCTAATTTCCCGCATACCTCAGGAAATAACAACTCCCCTTCCGCAAACCCCACACTATATATACTCGCTTTTGCCGCCTACCTCATCCTTGCCACAAAATTGGAAAACGCAGTATTACCGAGATGACTGCAAGGGTGTTGTTTCGAGTCTGCAGGCTTTCTTCGTGTTTCATTTGGCTAGAATCTCATAGCATATCTTTTCACTGATCACTACGATCTTTTTACAGATCATGATCGATAATTATAGCCGATAACAGTCCAAGCCGTAGTCCCTGATAAAATCTGCTTGGAGCGGGGGTTTTTTTTTTGCTACGATAGTGCATACGCATAGAATTCGTGAGGGTCAGCTTTTCTTTTCTGAGACATGGCGCGACTGGGCCCAGAGACAAAGAGACAAAGAGACAATGGGACAGTCCCAGTGGGACATATGGTGTGTGGGTGTTACCGAGAATGTTGTTACCCGGACTCTACAACCCGGGTAACGTAGTTTCTAAAGTGTCTGTGGTTCCCTCTGTATGATCTGAAAAATTATCTCATCGCACATCTAAGACGAAGCGATGAGCAGTGGATTCTGCAGAGAGAAACAGCAGTCCAGCGGCCATAAGACCCTGTGACCCGCGCATCCAAACCACACGCCATGTCTGTCGTCGGCTCGCTAATATTCTGTCTGGAGTGCGGTAACCTGCTGGACGGCCAGGTTGCCGGCGTCGGCAAGATCGTCTGCCAGCAGTGCAATGCGTCGTACAACTCCGCCAAGTTCCAGAACCTGAAGGTGGTGACTTCGACCAACGACAGCTCGTTCCCGTCCAAGATCCGCGCCAAGAAATCGCTGGTCAAGACGTCGCTTGCCAAGAACGAGCTCAAAGAGGGCGCCATCATCAAAGAGGTGTGTCCCAAGTGCGGCAACGACAAGATGCACTACCACACGTTGCAGCTGCGGTCTGCAGATGAAGGTGCTACGGTGTTCTACACGTGCACGGCGTGCGGCTACCGGTTCAGGACGAACAATTGACCGCCGTGGAGGCATGAACGCAGCCCATCTCTTTTATAAAACAGGATATTACATAATAAACGATTACCCGGAAACACAAAGTCACGTGACCAAAGAAAAACGTTACCCGCATTCACAGTACGCTTCTCGCCTCTCATCGCTCTGAAAGCGCATTTGATGAATATCAGCATTGGCTGAAACTTGAAGAGCAGAGTTGAATCCAGTTCAGAGCGAATTGTAGGTTATACAGGCGTGGAATCTGGCAACAAACGGCGAGAAACATCAGACAATCAGCATGAGTGTTCCTATGCCTGATCTTTCCAATGCTATTGTGGCGCAGGATGAAATGGGAAGACCTTTCATCATTGTCAGAGACCAAGGCAACAAGAAGAGGCAACATGGGCTAGAGGCCAAGAAAAGTCACATTTTGGCTTCGCGATCTGTGTCTTCAATTATAAAGACGTCTTTGGGACCCCGTGGGCTGGACAAGATCCTGATCTCGCCTGACGGCGAGATCACAATCACGAACGATGGGGCCACGATCCTGTCGCGGATGGAACTTGACAACGAAATTGCCAAGCTTTTGGTGCAGCTGTCGAAGTCTCAGGACGATGAGATTGGAGATGGTACTACCGGAGTGGTTGTGCTGGCCTGTGCTCTTCTGGATGAGGCCTTGGACCTCATCGAGAAAGGTGTGCATCCTATCAAGATCGCCAACGGGTTCGACAAGGCGTCACGTATCGCCATCGAGCAGCTGGAGCGCCAGGCGGACGATATCTCGATCTTATCTGAGAAAGAGTTCAACGATTATCTGTTCAAGGCTGCAAAGACATCGTTGGGATCCAAGATCGTGTCCAAGGACCATGATCTGTTCGCCCAAATGGCTGTTGATGCCATCACTACTGTGATGGATCCTGATAGAAAAGACGTGGATTTCGATTTGATCAAGCTTGAAGGCCGTGTTGGTGGATCCATGAAGGACTCGAAGCTCATTAAAGGTGTTGTCATAGATAAAGAGTTCTCACACCCACAGATGCCAAAGTCGTTGGAAGGCGATCTAAAATTGGCCATCTTGACTTGTCCCTTCGAGCCTCCAAAGCCTAAGACCAAGCATAAGCTGGATATCTCTTCGGTGAAGGAGTTTGAGCTGTTGCAGAAGTACGAACTTGACAAATTCAAGGAGATGATCGAACTGGTGAAACAATCCGGTGCAAACGTTGTTATCTGCCAGTGGGGGTTCGACGACGAGGCTAACCATTTGTTGCTTCAAAACAATCTACCAGCAGTGAGATGGGTTGGTGGCCAAGAACTGGAATTGATTGCCATCGCAACTAACGGTCGTATAGTGCCAAGATTCCAGGACTTGTCCAGCGACAAGTTAGGTTCTTGCGGGAAGATATATGAAATGGAGTTTGGTACGACGAAAGACCGCATGCTGGTAATCGAAGAATGCTCTAACTCGAAGACCGTCACTTGTTTCCTACGTGGTTCCAACAAGATGATCGTGGACGAGGCGCAACGTGCTCTACACGACTCTCTATGTGTCGTGCGTAACCTAATCCGTGACGCCAGAGTGGTATACGGTGGAGGTGCGGCTGAAGTGGCAATGTCTCTTGCTGTTGCCGAGGAAGCTGATAAACAACGCGGTATTGACCAATATGCATTCCGTTCTTTCTCCAAGGCCCTAGATCAAATTCCTATGATCTTGGCTGAAAATTCTGGTCTGGACCCAATAGAAACTCTATCTCTGTTGAAAAGTAAACAACTGAAGGACAAACGTGCTAACATCGGTGTTGATGCTCTCGGACAGGGTTCAAACGATATGAAAGAGCTTTTCGTGATTGATCCTTACATTGGTAAGAAACAACAAATTCTCCTTGCCACTCAACTATGTAGAATGATCCTAAAGATAGACAACGTCATCATTAGTGGGAAGGACGAATATTGAATTCCTAAACAATCACACATGAAGTAGTTTGATGTCCTACTTTGATTATTTCTCAGGAATATTGTGGCATATTTGCAAGTTCCCCATCCATTTGCCTGCTTACGGGCAGTCCCTGTATACTTAATAATGATTTCTTTAAAGTCATCTATATTGTAAAGGAATTACTCATTCATGCAGCGGTCAACACGATGGTCAAATACATAAGTTGTGTACATTATGAATATGATTCAAATCACATGGTGCCGTTCTGAACTGACTAAAGAAGCGGAAGTACAGATTGGGCACCACTATCACATAATTTTCACAGCATCACGAATTCTGCACCCATTCTACACACTGAAGAGCATGGTTAAAGTGCTGTCATTTCATCGTCATTATATCATGTTGAACAAACTGAAATTTCTCACTAGATCTGGCCCATACTCATCGTAATCCTGTTTTGTATGACAGTAGCTCTTAAACTCACCCGTTTGTGCTAGCAAAGAGCCACCAAACCACACAGCGTTTCTTTGTCTTTTATGAGAAATTACTGAAACATCGACTCCAGTAGACTTGGTACCACTTAGTTTCTCCGACTGAGCGATTCTGTCGTTTACTATCCCCTTCAAATCCCTTTGCAGCCGTCTTCCAAAATCTTTGAACATTGTAGAACCACCAGAAAGAACGATGTTGTTGTATAAACCCTTACGCACGTCAATTGGACAAGCCTGGATAGTCTCGTCTACGACCACAGGTAGTGGTGTTAGGAAGTCAGAGGAAGTGATTTCTGGGTTGAAAAAGATCTCAGGTGCAAGGAATCTTTCGTAGCCAATGTCTACTATTTTTCTCGACGTCTTTTCTTTGTTTTCAACGATCAGTTGGGCAAACTTGTCAGCGTCTCTGTCATACTTGTTGAACTCTTTTACGATATCTGGACACACGTAACAGTATTCTTGTTTGATACGCTCTGCGGTCCTTAGCGACGCGTCAGCCTCACCACGCTCACGTAACAAGGATTGAATGAAAACCGTGATATCTCTACCAGCAATAGGGATATTCTTGATCGCGGAACCAATAACGTACCCTTCGGCAACAGGGATCACGTGAGTGACACCATCTCCTGAGTCGATCACAGTACCTGTGAGCGATCTGTCAGTGACTTTAGACGATGTCCAGGACGCAGCTAGTGCCAGCACGGCTTGCACCGCAATATATAGTCCCGCACAATTGAAACTTTCGAAAAAGATTTCAGCAACTTGCTGTCTGTTTTCTGGCGGGTTCAATGGAGGTTCGGTGAGTAAGAAGAAGTGGTCTTCTGGCTCTGTTCTCAAATACTTAAAGATCGAGTTTTCCCAAAACCGTTCCATGTGGTCCCAGTTCTCCACTTGCCCGTGTCTGATGGGGTAGTGTAGCGAGTATGAAGGACCCTGCGACGCGACCAGAGCCTCGTTTCCAATGTAAAAGTCTAAATCTTCGGTTCCACGCTTGCCTGCGAGATTATTGGAGATCAGTGTCGAGCTGGCTAGGCTATTGAAGTCTGTAGCGCTGGTGCTGTTGCCGCCAGACGAGTATGACGCTGGCGCACCAATTCCAGCACCAGATGATCCAGATCCCGCGCCCGACCCGCTGGAACCTTTTCCAAACTGTGCAGTTGCAATTGCAGTTGGGAAAACCCATGAAGGAGAATCATTTCCGGCGAAACCGAGCTTCGTTAAACCGGTACCATTGTCCATGACCACCGCTGGATTATTCAGATACGACATGTTGGCACTGTAATTCACTTATAATCCTCAATTCCCCAAAAGAAAAACACCAAAATCTTAGCTTCCCACTCTATACCTGTTGAAAGGAACTCTGAGGCCGGTTACTGGTCTCTAACACCTGCTTTACTTCCTTAAAAGCCTGTTGATTTAATGCTTAGTACTTGTTTCGTTAGCTCAGCTCAACTTTCAGCTTTTTCGTTATAGGGGTGCGTTGAGGCCGGGTAACCACATATCGTTCCTTCTCATCTCTACATTTTAACAGGATACCACTACGTAGATGATACCTACATGAGCTTGATAAGACTAAAAGTGAATGGTTTGGAACGTCTAACTCAGCTAACAGCAGTTGTATATTGACAAATGTCAAGGGAGATGAGTATTTTTCGGATATGTGGGTTGGTTTGATCATTTTAGCGACATCAACATGGTATTCAGCTGTTGACGGCACACCAGAGTATAAGTAGCAGCGGTGATTCTCTTTGGTGGCGTGCTTTGTCAACTCAAAATAAGTGAATATACACGAGCATGTATTGTGGATTTGAAGCGCAGACTGCAAGCACAAGTATGAGTTTGATAGAATGAAAGAAGGTCACGTGCACAGAATTGAAAGTCCTCTGTATCTCGGCACACACTGGAGCGACAGAAGGCTGCCCAGCGTGCTGAGCATCGCTGGCAGCGACAACAGCGGGGGTGCTGGGATTGAAGCTGACACTAAGACGATTACAGCACACGGATGCTACGCAATGACGTGTATCACTGCCGTAACCTGCCAAGATCCATCGAAGGTTTATGAGTCCGTGGCGATGAGCGAAAGTCACGTGACCAAAGTTTTGCAGGTGACGTTGGCCAACATGTCTTGCAACAGCGTCAAGATCGGGATGCTGACGTTTGACGCGTTAAAGGCGGTTGTTTCGGTTCTGGATATGATCACATGCCCTATCGTTCTGGATCCGGTGATGGTTGCCACGTCTGGATCAGTATTGAGTTCCTCCAGTCTATGGGCTTCAGCGGAAATGAAGACACTACTGACCAAGATTTGCCTTTTGACTCCTAATATCCCTGAAGCATGTGTACTGGCTGATGTTGAAGATTTAGAGGTCTCTTGTATCGACGATTTGGTCGCTTTGTGCCGAAAAGTTTCTGCAAAAACCGGTTGCAACGTTCTTTTGAAAGGAGGCCACTGTCCATTGCAGGGCACTATAGTTGATGTACTGCTCTACAAGCAGCAACTGCATGTATACTACAGTAATGAGCTGAAAACGCATAATATGCATGGAACAGGATGCACCTTATCCAGTAGCATTGCGTCCTTACTGTCCTTTGGCAGATTTTCGGTGCCTGAGGCCGTTCAAGAGGGGATCCAGTACGTGCACAACGCCATAATCAGTGGTAAGAGTCTAGATTTGACAAGGCATAAGGCTAATGGGCCCTTGAACCATGTATTTTCGTTTTCTAAAGGCGTCCCGCATATCTGCGACTTGAAGTTGGACTTTGAAACCATGCTTGAGCTTCCAGAAGTGAGGAAACCTTGGGAAGACTACATTAATCACGAATTTGTGAGGATGGTAAGCAACGGCACAATGGACATGAACCGATTTGAGAGGTATTTGAAGCAGGATTACAATTATTTACAAGTATTTGCCAGGATCCATGCAAAATTAGCCAGCGACTGTGGTGACAACGATGAAATCTTCCTCAGCGAAGCAAAAATATTACAGAATGTTTTGCATGAGCTTGCGAAACAGGAGAATCTTCTGGGACCTAAGATCAAGACGCATGACAAGAGCGTAGAAATGTTGAACTACACGACGTACCTAAAAGAAGTAGCTGAATACGGAAATTGGGAGCAATTATACACCGCAACAATGCCATGCTGTCTAGGATACGTATTCGCTGCCCGTAAGATTGCCGAGGAAATCACTATAACGAAAGAATCTCATCCCATTCTATACGAATGGATACAAGAGTATCTACGTGAGGATTTTTACAAAGCTGCTTTAGAAGGAATTGATACTTTAAATGCTATTCTGAAACAATCAAAAGATGTTTACAGCTTGGTAAAAATTTTTAGAGACGTGTGCAACTTTGAATGCAAGTTCTGGGACCAAGGCGTTTGAGGTGAAGTTCCAGTTACACGGTACTTTCTCGAACCAAAATTATAAGTTAATATATTTCCTATGTAGGTCAATCAATATCAGCTTTTACAGACAGAAAATCTTCCTTCGTTAGCTTATAGCCCGCGGAAGTAACCTGATAGATCCATTATAGAGTACCGGGTACCCTGCGAGATCTTTGTTGGTATACTGGTGTAAACTAGCGAAGCAAGTTTTGAAGTTACCCGGCGTTTAATCTCATTTGTTATTAGTGTATGAAACTGAGCTAGATATATTCATAGTTATGTCGATGAATTTAACTGTTGATAGTATACGTTGAGGAAAGCTTGTCTGTAGGTCCATTGGTCTATAATCTGCGATAAAAGGTTGCTAAATACTTTAACTCTGAGTGGCGTGTGAATTGCTCTAAGGATCTTAGTCTGATGAGATGTTAAGAAGAAAGGGAGAATCAGTTAAGAAAAGGTTGGTGTCTGGAACATCAGCCTCTTTGCAAGACCTTTCCCTGCAATCAACGCCTAACGGTTTGCAAAGCTCTTCTGTGAAAGCTGGGGATACAGAAGTCAACGGAGAAGCGCTTTCAGGCGAGTTTGGCGCGGCTCTTTCTGATTCCAATGTGGAGAACAGTGCGAAAGCGTTCAATCTTATATTCGCCAAGCTGAAAAGCACGAATGAACTGGAACGAGCCGCTGCTTCTTATGAACTGAAATCTTGTCTCATCTCTTTAGCTAGAGAAGTTTCCACTGAGCGTTTTCAGCGATTCAGTAACGACATAAACAATAAAGTCTTTGAGCTGATCCATGGAGTGGACTCTAATGAAAAATTGGGGGGAGTGCTCGCAGTTGATACTTTGATTGATTTTTACTCACACACGGATGAATTACCCAACCAGACTTCCAGACTGGCTAACTACCTACGTGTTTTGATTCCTTACAACGATATAGAGGTAATGCGTGCCGCTGCGAAGACCTTGGGGAAACTAGCTGTTCCAGGGGGAACACTCACCTCTGAATTCGTGGATATTGAAGTCAAGACATGCATCGAGTGGCTTACGACCTCTCCCGAGAACTCGTCCTCCAACTCGAAGCAGGAGTATCGAAAACACGCATCTCTTTTGATTATCAGTGCGATTGCAGACAATTCCCCCTACCTGCTGTACCCTTTTGTAAACTCCATTCTAGACAATATATGGAGAGCCTTGAGAGATTCCAAACTTGTCATAAGAGTGGATGCATCGGTGACATTAGGGAAATGTTTGGCAATAATTAATAGTCGAGACTCATCCCTCACGAAAAAATGGGTTCAAAGGCTATTCAACGGGTGTATATACGGATTGCAGATGAACACTACTGTTTCGATACATGGGTCCCTATTAGTATACAAGCAACTGGTATCGTTAGAGGGAGGGCATTTAAGAGATAAATTCGAAGAGATTTATGAAACTACAATGAAATATAGAGATAACAAAAACATCATCATTAGAGAGGAGATATATGCAATCATTCCAATTCTTGCTGCATTTGACCCAAAGTTGTTCACTCAAAAGTACTTGGATACCACTATGGTGCATTACCTATCTTTGTTGAAGAACATGAGTAGCCACCCTATGAATGTTTCTGATAAAGGTCCGATATTAGTGTCAATCGGAGATATTGCCTATCATATTGGTCCTGAGATTGGACCTTATCTAGATGCCATTGTGGAAAATCTTCGAGATGGTCTCACCACAAAGTTCAAACAAAGAAAGGATTACGAAAAAGAGATTTTTTACTGTATTGGCAAGCTTGCCTGCGCAGTGCGTCCGTTACTAGCCAAGTATCTGAACAGGGGCCTACTAAAATACATGTTGGATTGTCCATTGAGCGATCATATGCAGGAGAGTCTGATGATAATATGTGATAAGATCCCTTCTTTAGAACCCACAATTAATGAACAGCTGCTAAACATCATCTGCTTGGTTCTTTCAGGGGATAAGTTCCGACCACCAGGCTCCCCAGTACCTATGCAGCCATTTTCAGCAGAAGCAGCTAGAGCTTACAGAGACCGTGCCACAATTAAAAAGACAGGAGAAACCAATACTGATCACTTGGACGCACTTATTCTAACGAAAGCCTTACGTATGCTATCTGGAATCAAAGCAAGATATTCATTGACTGAATTCATCAGAAGGGTGATTATCTCTTATATGGAACATGATAATCTGCAAGTCCGGAAGTTGGCTGCGTTAACTTCATGTGACATATTTGTGAAAGATTCTATATGCAAGCAAACTTCCCTCTATGCATTAAATGTTGTATCTGAGGTTTTGAGTAAACTCCTCACTGTTGCAATTACTGACCCAATTGCAGAGATTCGTCTAGAAATTTTAAAGCATCTGGATACTAGTTTTGACCCTCATTTATCTCAACCTGATAACACAAAGCTGTTGTTTATGGCTATTAATGACGAAGTATTCGCTATTCAAATGGAAGCAATGAAAATATGTGGTCGTTTAGCTCTCGTTAATCCAGCTTATGTTATCCCATCCCTGAGGAAGACTCTAATACAGCTACTAACGGAGTTAAAACATTCAAAGATGACCAGGAAAAAAGAAGAGTGCGCATCCCTTCTCTGTACATTAATCAGCTCCAGCAGTGATGTAACGAAACCTTATTTGGACCCCGTGATAGAAATTTTGCTAGCCAAATCACAAGACCCTTCTTCTGCCGTGGCTTCAACGGCTCTAAAAGCTATTGGAGAGATTTCAGTAGTAGGTGGGGAAGATATGCTTCCATTTTTGGATAACCTAATGCCACTCATAATCGATACTTTTCAAGATCAGTCAAACTCTTTCAAAAGAGATGCAGCCTTGAGGACGTTAGGACAACTTTCGGCCTCTTCAGGATACGTCATTGATCCGTTGTTAGACTACCCCGAACTTCTTGGTGTTCTTCTAAACATTTTGAAGACAGAAAGCTCTCAGAATATAAGGAGAGAAACGGTAAGACTGATCGGTATACTTGGCGCACTAGATCCTTATAAACACAGGGAGGTTGAACGTACATCTGGAACCAACATTACAGTTGAACAGAATGCCCCTCCAATTGATGTTGCTTTACTGATGCAAGGTATGTCTCCTTCAAACGAAGAATATTATTCAACCGTCGTGATTGGTGTATTGATGAAAATCCTTAAGGATCCATCCCTATCTATCCATCACTCAACTGTGATCCAAGCGATTATGCACATATTCCAGACAATGGGCCTGCGTTGTGTTATATTTTTGAAGCAAATTATTCCTGGATTTATTTTGGTCATGCATACCTGCCCGCCATCATTGCTTGAATTATATTTTCAACAACTAAGTGTTCTGATAGCAATAGTAAAGCAACATATTAGGCCGCATGTAGTAGAAATTGTGGATGTTATCTGTGAGTTCTTCCCTGTGGTAAAATTGCAAATGACAATCATATCTGTCATCGAATCTTTGTCTAGAGCACTCGAAGGAGAGTTCAATGCTCACTTACCAACAATATTATCACTGTTTTTGGACGTTTTTGAAAAAGATCAATCTAGCAAAAAAGTTGTATCTGTCCGAATTCTCAAATCTTTAGTTGTATTTGGACCTCATTTGGAGGAGTATTCTCATCTCATATTACCCACCATTATTAAGCTATGTGAATTTAGTTCCGGAAACTTAAAGAAAGCAGCTATTATTACGATTGGAAGACTATGCAAGAACGTGAACCCTATAGAAATGTCTTCAAGAATTGTCCAGGCACTTGTAAGAGTCTTGAATACCTCTGAAATTGAACACATCAAGCCTACCATGAATACATTGAGTCTGATTCTTTTGCAGCTTAACATTGATTTTACTGTTTTCATTCCTGTCATCAATAAAACACTTGTCAAGCAAAACATACAGCACTCCATATACGATCGGTTAGTTGCCAAGCTCTTAAACAATGAACCATTACCAACCAAGATCATTGTGGATAAGGACTTCGATTTGCCAAACAAAGAGATGGATGATGTCAAAGTCGCATCCAAAAAACTGCCTGTAAATCAATTAATATTAAAGAATGCATGGGATTGCAGCCAGCAAAGAACGAAAGAAGATTGGCAAGAATGGATAAGAAGGTTGTCCATCTCTTTATTAAAGGAATCATCTTCACCTGCTCTTCGTGCATGCTCGGGATTAGCTGGTATTTACTATCCTTTGGCCAGAGAATTATTCAACGCTTCTTTTGCAAGCTGCTGGGGAGAGCTTTATACGCAATATCAGGAGGACTTAGTGCAGTCATTATGCACTGCCCTATCATCTCCAAACAATCCCCCAGAAATACATCAAACGCTACTCAATCTGGTAGAATTCATGGAGCACGATGATAAGCCTCTGCCAATATCAATCTCAACTTTAGGAGAATATGCCCAACGTTGCCATGCCTATGCCAAAGCACTTCATTACAAAGAACTTGAGTTCATCGAGGAACCTAGTACTTCAACTATAGAGTCGTTGATAAGCATAAACAACCAATTACATCAAACAGATGCAGCTATTGGTATACTGAAACATGCTCAGCAACACCATGATCTGCAGTTGAAGGAAACTTGGTACGAAAAATTGCAAAGGTGGGATGATGCATTAAATGCGTATAACAAACGTGAAGCAGCTGGAGAGGATTCTACGGAAGTCACAATTGGTAAAATGAGATCTTTGCATGCTTTAGGTGACTGGGACCAATTATCTGAATTGGCAGCGGACAAATGGTCCGGATCACAGCTAGAAATCAAAAGGGCCATTGCTCCTCTTGCTGCTGGAGCTGCATGGGGACTTGGTCAATGGGATAGAATTGAGCAGTATATTGAGGTGATGAAGCCTCAGTCGCCAGATAAGGCCTTCTTTGATGCCATTCTGTGTTTGCATAGGAATGATTTTGAAAAGGCTTCTGAGCACATCTTCATTGCACGAGATTTACTGGTCACAGAAATGTCTGCATTAGTAAATGAGAGTTACAATAGAGCTTACAGCGTGGTTGTCAGAACTCAAATGGTTGCTGAACTGGAGGAAATTATTCAATACAAAAAGCTACCTCAAGGTTCAGAACGCCGCACTATGATCTGGAAAACATGGAACAAACGTTTATTGGGTTGCCAAAAAAATGTTGATGTGTGGCAACGCATCTTAAAAGTTAGATCTTTAGTTATCAAACCAAAGCAAGATATGAAGGTATGGATAAAGTTTGCAAACTTGTGCAGAAAATCAGGCCGTTTACATCTTGCCCAAAAGACCTTGAACACTCTCTTGGAGGAGAGACATGATCCAAAAAATCCTAACACTGCAAGAGCTCCACCACCAGTTGTATATGCTCAACTAAAATACATGTGGTGCACTGGATCTCAAAAAGAAGCCTTGAACCATTTAATTAGCTTCACCTCTCGGATGGCTCATGATCTGGGTTTGGATCCTAGTAATATGATTGCTCAAAGTGTACCTCAAAATAGCAATGTATCCCAACACCACATCGAAGACTACACGAAATTACTTGCAAGGTGTTTCTTGAAACAAGGTGAATGGCGTGTAGCTCTTCAGCCCAACTGGAGATTGGAGAATCCCGATGCAATTCTAGGGTCCTATTTGTTAGCGACTCACTTTGACAAAAACTGGTACAAAGCCTGGCATAATTGGGCTCTTGCGAACTTTGAAGTTACTTCTTCCCTTACTCAGAGACTAAAAGATGACAAGATTGAAGCCTTCGATGATTCCTCGATGGAATTCACGAATGGTGTTGTTTCCAGCTTTAACACCAGCGAAACCACTCACCCAGAACTGGTTCAGCGTCACGTTGTTCCTGCAATCAAGGGGTTCTTCCATTCAATTGCACTTTCTCAATCAAGCTCTTTACAAGACACTTTGAGACTGTTAACTTTGTGGTTCAGTTTTGGTGGTATCACGGAAGCAGCTCAAGCCATGCAGGAAGGTTTCGGATTGATCAAAATAGAGAACTGGCTGGAGGTCGTTCCGCAACTGATTTCACGTATTCATCAACCTAACCAGACAGTCAGTCGCTCTTTATTGTCACTGCTAGCTGATTTAGGTAAAGCACATCCTCAGGCTCTAGTCTATCCATTGACCGTTGCTGTCAAATCAGATTCCGTGTCCCGGCAAAGAGCGGCCTTGTCAATCATTGACAAGATGAGAATACACAGTCCGAAACTGTTTGATCAAGCTGAACTTGTAAGTGCCGAACTAATTAGAGTCGCCGTTTTATGGCACGAATTATGGTATGAAGGGTTGGAAGATGCTAGTAGACAGTTTTTCGGAGAACATAATACCGAAAAGATGTTTGCTACGCTGGAGCCCTTGCATGAAATGTTGAGACGTGGACCAGAAACCTTGAGAGAGATTTCCTTCCAAAATTCATTTGGCAGGGATTTAAACGATGCTTACGAATGGGTTATGAACTATAAAAGAACAAAGGATATTAATAATTTGAATCAAGCATGGGATATTTACTACAATGTGTTCCGAAGAATCAGTAGAAAGTTGCCGCAGCTGCAGACGCTGGATCTGCAACATGTCTCTCCAAAATTATCTGCTGCTAAAGACCTTGAAATTGCAGTTCCAGGTACATACCAGGCAGGTAAACCCGTGGTGAGAATTACCCATTTTGAACCTGTATTTACCGTCATTTCATCAAAGCAACGGCCTCGTAGATTATCGATCAAGGGTAGCGATGGTAAAGATTATCAGTATCTTTTGAAGGGTCATGAAGATATCAGACAAGATAACTTGGTCATGCAGTTGTTTGGTCTAGTGAACACATTACTACAAAACAATCCAGAAAGTTTCAAGAGACATCTGAATATTCAACAATACCCTGCAATCCCCTTGTCGCCCAAATCTGGTCTGTTAGGATGGGTTCCTAACAGTGATACTTTCCATGTCCTTATTAGAGAGTATCGTGAGGCTAGTAAAGTTCCTTTGAACATCGAACATAGGATCATGTTGCAAATGGCGCCCGACTACGACAACTTGACTTTGTTACAGAAAGTGGAAGTTTTTACCTATGCACTTGATAACACCAAGGGTCAAGACTTGTATAAAGTCTTGTGGCTAAAGAGTCGTTCTTCCGAGTCTTGGCTGGAACGTCGTACCGCGTATACCAGATCTTTAGCAGTCATGTCTATGGTCGGTTACATTTTAGGGTTGGGTGACCGTCATCCAAGTAACCTAATGTTAGATCGTGTCACTGGTAAAGTCATTCATATCGATTTTGGTGATTGTTTCGAAGCTGCTATCCTAAGAGAGAAATATCCCGAAAAGGTACCATTTAGATTAACCAGGATGCTTACCTATGCTATGGAGGTTAGTGGAATTGAGGGCAGTTTCCGTATTACGTGTGAAAATGTCATGAATGTACTAAGAGACAACAAAGAGTCCCTAATGGCCATTTTGGAAGCGTTCGCATACGATCCCTTGATCAACTGGGGGTTCGATCTTCCTACTCACGCAGTTATGGAGCAAACAGGCATTGACCTTCCGCTAGCAAACCCAAGTGAACTGTTGAGAAAGGGTGTCATCACAGTCGAGGACGCGGCGAAGATGGAACTACAACAGAAATCCGAGGTACGCAACGCCCGCGCAACGCTTGTCCTCAAAAGAATTGCAGACAAATTGACCGGAAACGACTTCCCCAGGTCCCAGGAACTTTCAGTTCCGGACCAGGTGGATAAATTGATTCAGCAAGCAACCTCTGTGGAAAACTTGTGCCAACACTACATTGGCTGGTGCTCATTCTGGTGACCCTGTAGCTTTGTACTATATATATACCGTTACGAGAACGCTTTCATTTTACTCTCTTCCAGCCGTTTCTCCCAATGAACAAGCAAGTTTTCCAAAGAGCTCTTTACGTTGAACTCTTCATCAAAATGTCTGTTCGCCAAGACCCTGTTGATCCGCAGCTCCCGCTTAATCTCTGCTAGCGCATCCACATATTCTTGATTCGAGTCTGCGTGCAACGACACAAGCGTTTGAAATCCACCTACCAGCTTTCCGATTCTAAATCCGAGCTGTGAACCTAATGGAAATCGATCATCAAAACCCCTCTGTAGATTTTCCTCTTTAGCAGAAGTTATACCATCCAGATATCCTCTCTTGTAGTGTGTTTGGTGGAGTTTCTTCACATCCAAAGACTCTTCAGACCCAATCCCAAAGTCTTCATCAGAGGCCCAAATGTCATCTTCATCAGACCCAACGGCAGCCATAACGTTCTTAACTAGTCCTTACACCTTCAAACTAATTCCTGATCGTTCCAGTCCAGTTTTTATCTCATTTCCCATACTCAGGTTGAAGCATCTCATTGAAGCATCTTAATATCTTGAAGCATCATAATCAAAGATCAACACTTAATTGAAGAAGAAGAAGAAGGGGAAAACTTATCTTAGGGGGACTGCAGAGATCCAATTGACTACCATAGCATCACTGGATACTATGTCTAACGGAACCATATTCAAGAAGCAGAAGTTAAACCCCTCAGAACAGAGGATCCAGGCTAAACCGTGGGTTGAAAAGTACAGACCAAAGAAACTCGATGATGTTACAGCACAGGACCACGCTGTAGCGGTATTAAAGAGGACTTTGCAGACCGCAAACTTGCCACATATGCTATTCTATGGACCCCCGGGAACTGGGAAGACATCCACGATTCTAGCGCTGACCAAAGAGCTTTTTGGTCCGGATCTGATGAAAAGCAGAGTGTTGGAGCTGAACGCGTCTGATGAACGTGGTATCTCTATCGTTAGAGAAAAGGTCAAAAACTTTGCAAGGCTGATGGTCTCGAAGCCCTCTAGCGAAGATTTGGAGAAGTACCCTTGTCCGCCTTACAAGATCATTATTTTGGATGAGGCAGACTCGATGACTGCTGACGCACAAAGCGCGTTGCGTAGAACCATGGAGACGTATTCAAACATCACCAGATTCTGTCTCATCTGTAACTACGTGACAAGAATCATTGATCCATTAGCCTCGAGGTGCTCCAAGTTCAGATTCAAGGCACTTGACTCTTCAAACGCGTTGAGTCGGCTACAGTACATCGCTGAAGAAGAGGCTTTACAATACGAGCCAGGCGTCCTCGAGAAAATACTGGACATATCACAAGGTGATCTAAGAAAAGCTATCACACTGCTTCAATCAGCGGCCAAAGTAGTACAGCAAAACGATGAGATCGACACAATCACCGTGGCGCATGCAAATGAGATCTCAGGTACTGTTCACGACAGTGTTTTACAAAACCTGATTGAAATAATACAAAGTGGGAATCTAGACGCTATAATTGCAGAGTTACAAAGCTTTGTTAACCAGGGTTGGAGTGCAGCTTCTACTTTGACCCAATTGCATGAATACTATATTAAACATGACCAGCTGGATACTGAGTTCAAGAACAAAGTATCGTGGATTCTCTTCGACAGTGACTCGAAACTCACTGCTGGGTCCAATGAACACTTACAGCTTTTGAACGTTGCAATGAAGGTGTCGCAGTTGTATAAGTAGATTGCTGAAAATATAGCGATTAGTCAAATGGACAATTGAGATCAATGAATGCAAAGTGCAAAGTGGGTACCTAATTATTTATCGATATACGTTGCCGCAAAGCTACTGACGAGGTCCCTGTTGATTAGTTTGATGGGGTTGCCGACTTTGGTGTTGTGGAGGCTGTGAATGAGGGTGCTGCGGGTGTTGCTGATTTTGGAACCCTGGTTGATGCTGCTGTTGGAAATGTGGAGGCATTCCGGGTTGGCCATACGGGAAGCCACCCTGTGGGAAGCCTTGTGGAGCCATTGGCATATTCTGACCATTGAAAGGTGGCATGGGCATTCCTGGAGCAGGCATCATGAAAGACTGCTGGGGGTTTCGGTTGATTGGATGCTGCCCCTGTCCTTCTTGATGCCCAGGTTGTTTTCTATTTACAAACTGCTCTGGAAAACCCTTGGCATTACCACTCATAGGATGCTGTCCCATACCAGGTGGTGGGCCATTCATGTTATAGTTCGGGAAGTGCTGTGGAGGCATTCCGACCGGAGGTCCCATCATGTGTGGAGGAAGTCCCATGGGTAATCCCTGAGGTTGCATTTGTCCTCCTACAATTGGCATTTTCTGATGTTGACCAAGCGGTTGTTGCGGATTATGGGGTGGCATTTGTGGATGATGGGGAAGAGGTTGTGGGAATTGTTGGGACCGTGTCTTTTGTGCAAGACCTGGAGGAGGCACAGCGACAGTAGCGGCCGGTTGGTTTGGAGGCTGATCACCGCCTTTGGCTATTAGACTCTTCAAAAACATACTACCACTAGCATCCTTTTCAGTGGCATCATGTGATATTGTTGGTTGTGCAATATTTGAGGAAGCTGCTGATGATAACGAAACAGCTGGTGAATCCTGAGTTTGCTGTCCAACGGCATCTGATTTTTTCTCGTTAAGGCTGGTCTCTGATAGACGGGATTCGTTACTGAAGAGAGATAGAAGTCTTGAACCAGCAGCAGGTTTGCTGTCATCTGAAGATGATTGACTTGGGGGTTTTGCAATTGAACGATGGTTTGTTTCTCCAGCCGATGCATCGGTATGGAAAAACGATGAGAAACGCGAAGAGCTGCCCTTATTTGTTGCTGAGGTTCCTAGCAGATCGTGGTCTTTGGTCAACTTCGCTTCATCATTGGCATCTGATTTAGTCGAGGGCTCCAACTCCTCTAATTCCACGGCTTTTGGATCGTCTGGCTTGAGGTTGAAGAAATCCGATATGGAGCTGAAACTTGGAGTGGCCGCACCAACATTTGAGCTTTCTTTGCCATCAATGCCCTTCTTTTTACGTTCCAATTCCTTCATTTTGTTTCTCCAGTTCTCGAAATCGGCCATCGGATTACCTGTAGATTCAATCTGCTCTTCCAACGCAATGTAGGCTTCATTACTTTCTTGTTCCGATTTCTTAGAACCTTGACGCTTGTTTCTGTTATTTCTGTTGGCCCTGCTTCCCTGCACGTTCCTGTCCTTGCCTGCAGCTCTGTCGTCGTGACCCTTAGCATTTCCGCCCCTACGGCTCGAAGCACCGACGCTGTTCAATCTCCAGAACTTCTTGCTGGGCAACGTGGCCACCACCCGGGAGGTTTCTTCCTCAGAAAGCTGCTCTCTCAATCTTTTCAACTCATCGTGTGAATACACCACCTTACTGTTTCCCGAAAACTCTGGTTTGTAGTCTAGTGTGTAGGTAAAGCTTGCTGATATAGACTCCACAGTCTTCTCATCATCGCTCTTTGCTTCATTTTCCGCTGAAGCATCAATGCTTTCCTTCACTTTCATAAGAAACCGCGTGAGTCCATTCTCCTCTCCAATATTTGACTCTGACATTGTCACAGCACTGCTCTCCAGTTCTTCACACTGGTTCTACAGTCTATGCCGTTACTGGATTTCTGATACCTCAAAATAAAGTCAAGGAATCGGCCTGAAAGAAGTATTTTGACAGCCAAAAAGAGCCAATTCGTAAAATACCACTTCAATTTTACTCTATACCTCTTCTCTGAAGATCTTAAGACGATGATAGCATCTGTTATGCCCTTTCGAAATCATCCAAATGTTCCAAGTTCTAACAGATTCACTAGTTTTATCCAAATCACAGTTCAGAAAGGGATATACTTTATGTCAGGGTAATACTTTCTTTAACATCAACGAGCTTCGACCTACACAGATACAGCAACTGGATGTGCTTTGTGAGGGATCTTTCGTGGGTGCTGTTATGTATATATACATGTAGATCAGCAGTCGAGAAATTGGTCATGCTGTTAATTCGCATTAGTCGTTTTAATAATGCTAGGGCAGTTGTGCGAGTGTAAATGCAAAATGTAGCTTCTTTATAGAGATATGGGGGCAGGTCAGCCACAATGGCGAGTAGCGACCGTTGGAGCTTCCTTGAGTAGCAGTCTTGTTTTTGGAATGATCTATAAAAGACGTGCGTAACTTTGGAGCCCACATTTATCAGTTGACTACTGTTTCATGTCGGTGATGAACTGAACGAAGTACTTCTCGAACTGTTTCAAATCAAGCGTTCCTAGCGCGTTGATAAACTCGACTACCAGGGTTTGTGGGAATTGAATCTGTGGGAAATATACCTCGGCGAGATATTTGACACAGGCATTTTCGTCGATGTTGGCCGTTCCGGTGGAATTGGCGTTGTACAAGGCCTTGAGTAGTCTTGATAAGTCGCATGCAATTACTCTGCAGCTTCCATCCTGGATGTTGAACTGGTACTCGGGTTTGAACGGGATCTCGAACAGCAAAGGTATACATTTTGTTATGAAAAACTCGTTCAGCCCTTCCAGCTTGGTAACGTTGATCGCATTTCTGTCCTTTGGATCGACACAGCTACCAGAGCCAAAGGAATTAACGAAGTTAATCAGTACGGCAAGTGACTGCTTCATGGTAGAGGTTTCTTGTACTTCGTCCGGACTATACGTGAGCAGGTCTATCAATATTTTGGGCAATATGTTCTTGTTGCTCTCAGTCAAAAGTAACGAGGTACAGTTGTTGGTGCTAAAAGTTCCTAAGAAAGCGTAGTATGATTTTTTGAGGTTTATCTTCTCACGAAGCGAATCAGTGACAATAACGTTCTTCCCGTTGCTGGCCTTGGTATCCGTAGATTCTGAGGATTCTTGGTCCATTTGCGCTTCCAAAATGAAAACTTTCTCTACCACAGGTGTGAACAAGTTGTTAAACAATTGGTAGCAATTGTCGTCATCTTTGAACATGTGAATCATCTGTCCCAGGAAACTCAGGAAGTCGCTCATCTCTAATATCTTTAGGTCTGAATTCAAAAATATCGATATCAATCTACTCGCAAAAGGTATGATTTGGTTGTTGAGGATTGGAATTAATCTTGAGAAGGAAAATCGAGATGCATCCCGTACCGTTTCAAATTTGTTGAAATACGAGAATGTTACCAAGATAACCTCTGCCACATTTGAGAATTTCTCAATCAAACTCTTTCCAATGGCTCTTTCGCTAACCTTGGCGTTGTTCACTTGATTTTCAGGTACAAGTCCGGAATGCACACCACGGCCTACAGTACCAATGGCCATTAAGATATGATGAGTTTGTAAAACAACTTGGGGTGTCTTCACTTGGGCTGATATACATTGTTCGAGGTTTGAGAACAACGGTGTTAAAACTCCATCGAGTATAGTATATTTATTATCAGTATTGGCTCCAATCAAGACACCAACCCCTTCAAACAAATAAAGCTGGCTATCAAATATCGCATCTACTTCCTGAGCAGTAGGATCAGCTTTGATAGAAAGTAGAGGTGATATCTTAGAGACTAGCATTGACAATACCTCGGTTGACAGCTTTGGCTTAGAAGTTTTCACCAATCTAGAGAATAGATACCACGACCGCAATCTGACACGCTCGTTGCTGCTGAACATACTGAAAGGGGTGCAGAAAATGTTCAATAACGTAAGGTCTTTGTTAGGTATCTGAATGAAGTTGTTGTGTCTAACGACTAATTCGAAAAAAGACATTTGAACCAAGGGGTTGTCTACTTGGAATAAAGTTGGATGCGACAAAAGACTAGTCATGTATTTCTCCATCAATTGTGCAGGTTTAGAGGTGGAAATTTCCGTCTTGCTGACACCAAAAAGATTGTTTCTGATTGATTCAGCAAAGTTATGCAGTTGGTAGAGAGCCAGTTCAAGCACTCTCCAATCTTGCTGCTCTGATATCGATTGCTCGATGTTTGAGGATACAATTTCATAATACAGCTCGGGATTAATCACTGCAATTGAGTCCTGGAATGTCTTTAACTTCGATCGAATATTTTCCACAAATTCATGTATTTCATCACTGTCTTCAACGGCGTCAAGAGTATTGTTTATCTTCATCTTAACAACGCATACAGTTCCTAAAGACTTCAAGAAATTCAAATGTGCTGGGTCGATAGGAATTCGTTTAGAATTAACAGCAACTGTGCTGCCTGGTTTGCCACCTAACGCGAACAGCCTCTTCAATACAGCTAGGTAGTGAGCGATGAAAGAAAAACTCTGTTGACTCACTGAGTCATATTCGTGAGTCATGAACTTGAAGACCAACGGCGACACCACATTTAAAATCTGTTCGTCCGCTGCAGATGATACTGTTTGTAGTTGTTCGTTGTCACCACATTGTTCTACCACCATTGACAGTTCAAGAGCCACGCTTTCAGTGAGTTTAGCCATTTGCTCTAAAACATCTACATCTTCGTTCGATCCTGTAGCCACAACTCTATCTGTGAGGTTGAGCAAACTTAACAGCTGTAGCTTATCCGCGGGCTTCATCTTTTTGGATATAATTTCACACAAGCACTGTCCACATACTAGCTTAGTTTGAGGGAACTGTAAATATTCGTAGATGGTGGCGATATATGACGGCACCACAATGAGATTAATATCAATCCATGATATATATGATCCAACACATTGCAACACTAGGACTGCTAATGAGGGATAATTCTGGCTGTTCAGCAGTGCTGCGTACCATATATCGGTCAAGAGCTGTACGTCCTGTACCCGCATGTGGTCCTTCAAGTCGTTGTTCTTTTGTTGCATTTCCTTGGATCTGACAAATGCCTGATCTCCAATCTCCGTGTTGATAGCTGCACATATTCTCAGAAAGTAGTCTAGCCCTGAAGAGTTGATTTCAACTCCCGTGGTCTTGCAGTTTCTCAGCTGCTTGATGCCCGTAACTTGGATTAGATCCTGGAAGAAACCAGGCCACATATTTTTGTTCACGTCTCCGTACATGCTGTAAAAGAGCCGCGCAAAAAGTTCTGCCACCTTGTTTCGTATGAACTCTGGTGCCGTTTTTGCCTGTCCCGCTGCTGAGCCGTTTCCAGCCGCAGAGCCAGTATCTAGCTCCGATCGCAGAAACTGTAATGCATTTTGCTGCAGCACAAAAAGCTTGTCCTGCGTACAGCACGGATCAGCTGCTTGCTCTCCTAATACCTGCAACGCATAAAACCGACCAACATCACTTGTGCCTGCGTCTTGCAAATACTGCGAGAAGACCTGCACTGCATCTACTGAACCTTTCAGCTGCTGCAAAAAATCCAAAGCCTGCTTCTTGAGATCATTTCCAGCTGACGAAGAATTGGCTATGTCCACTGCTTGCTGGATCTGAGACATTACTTCTCCACAGACCAACCCACTGACTGCTCCTGAGTCTGTTCTCCGATCTCAGCGATACCTTGTTTCAATGTTCCGACTTGAATCGTCGCTCGATACACAAAAAGACAAACTTAAACTGTAAAGAGTTTATCAGTAGTAAGATTCAGCTCTTGGCTTAATTTCTGGTTGCTCAATGCCCGACAAATCACTTCAGTACAGAAGACTCACTGATTTACTTTTGCCCTCTTATTCCTCTAAGGTACTGGTCTTGATCTTGTCAGACCGATGGCCTCTTCAAAATTTTTCAGAAAAGGCCGGGTAATCTATATTGATGATTATATAATCTTGATATTGTTGTATGCGATGAGTTTGGACATGGTTCAAGCGGTGTAGACTAGACTGGGTTTTGGTGAAGGTACTCCTTGAGTTTAGCAAAGGCTCTACCACGTTGAGAGATCTTGTTTTTGTCTTCTTTTGCCATTTCTGCGTAGGTTTCGCCGTGTGGGGCCTCTTTAGGCTGGAAAATGGAGTCCCAACCAAAGGTTGTTGGTCCACGGCTAGGAACGATGGTACCCTCAGTTATCCCCTGGAATAAGTGTATCTCGCCCTTGGAGTCTGCGAAAGCGATGGTCGTGATGGCCTTTGCGCCCCTGCTTTCGAAACTGTCCAACATTTTCACGACTCTTTCCAAGCCCATCGACTTGATGAACCACTTGATGTAGGCGCCAGGCAGGCCGTTGAACTCGTCGAAACACAGCGCCGTGTCCTCTACAAACACAGGAACGCCCTTTCCCAGCTGATTGGTAGCTTGCACGAGCTTTGCGCGCGATATCTCCTCGAGATCGTGGCCCTGAATCTCTTCCAGGTCAAGTGGTTCGTTACGCAAGGTAAAAGGCGCTGTCTCACCGCCCAGAATCATGGTCACTTCTCTCAATTTGTTCTCATTTCCAGTCACAAACACGATCTCAGGCTTTGACATTGTGCGTTGGGTCGTATAGCCAGTTTCGAGGGTTGCCATACCGGAAACTGTCTTCACCATAGTAATTTGTTAGTGGTTAAGTTTAAGTATAACAGATGCTACAAGTTTATATAAAACAAAGACATCACAGCAGAGTACAGAAAGAGCTGTGCTGCGCCGTTTCCAGAGTACAATAGAATGGTATTATACAGACTCTATACAGGGGCGTATTCCAAGTCGTTGCTGTTCTCGTACTCGTACATGTCCAAAGCGACAACGGCAGACTCTCTGACAACTGCGTCCGAATCCTTCAAGTGTTCTTGGAGCACGGGCAGCACTTCATCCGTAGCTATTGAACCCAAAGCTTCCGCAGCCTCGTGTCTCACCATTGGGGCCTCTTCTGAACGAGCCAGCACCTCTTTTAGGTGAGGGACAACGATTGGGTTGCAAATCTGGCCGAAGACGTATGCGATCTCGTGCTTGAAAAGCGCTGATGGGTCATCGAACCCCGACGCAAGTGCGAGACACGCTTCATCGGTGCCTATATCTCTGAGACGGAACATGGCTCTGTAACGCTCGAATAAGGGCAGTGACTGGTCGTTCAAAATCTTGTTAAGCTGATCGATGTCGTAATTTTTCTCTAGAGATAATGGAGGAGCAGGATCAATAGAAGAGTACAACGACTGTTGAAGAGATTCCTTCTTTGCGGCTTCGCTCGTCTCCCACTTGATCCTTTCGATGGCCAGCTCACAGGTCTGTCTGATCTCCTCAAGAGGATCGTTCTCGAAGTACTTCTGCAACACTTCCAGTGAGTCCACATCGTTCAGCGCGCCCAGAGCCTCTGCTGCTTCATGTCTCACCATACATTGCTGTGACTCGTCAGCAAGCACTTCCCGCAACACAGGACACCCGCTCATGTTCTTAGTCTGACCCAGCACATACGCAACCTCGTGCTTCAAAAGCTCGCTCGAGTCTGCGAATGCCTCAGCAATGTACTGTGTGGCCAAAGCAGCCTCTTCTGGCTTCTCTTTGAACTCCTCAGCAATACCTTTCAAGTTGAATAGGGCTCGGAACCGGTTAGCCAGTGGCGTGGTCCCAGATTTGTTGACGAGCACATCTCTTAGCTCAACCATAGAGCAGTCATCGACATTCACTTCAAAGTGCTTCTCAAAATTTGTAGACATTTTCCGATACAAGTTTAGAATGGCGTAAGCCTCTATCAATACAGCCTCTGATTGCTCTTGTCGCTATGCCCTAACCAAAACCTACGCACAGTTGAATCAGGGTGTAGGGTCCACTGTCCTTCTTATATTCATCGAATCGAACCAGGCGATGCTCATTTTTTTTCACTTCCCAGGGCATCGCCAAAAAAGAGCCATCACCTTACGCACCCCTGCTACGCCGAACAGCCTTCTCTGGCCAGTTGCAGTCTGGAGTATAAGGGCTGCATTGATGCTCGAGGAATGAGTAATTACATGATGCTTGTTGACGCTCTGCTTTGTTTGATTTGATTGTCACGTGATCTAGCCTTTCTCTAGTACTTCCATCATTGCAACAGTAAAGTACAAAGAAGCTCCACGATAGCTCTAACCCGATATCCTTCGTGAAGGTATCAATTAAGATGTTTGGGGGTATGCAAGTCCACCAAACAAATTCTCTTCTGTGGTGGTCAACCTTTTGAATATATTCAACAAGAACAACCGACTTATATATAGAGTTTTGAGTTTAATTCCTGACTATCATCAGTAGAAGTTAGGAAATGGTTTCGGGTTTTGAATTGGGAACCTTTTACGACTACGTTGGGGTCAGGGATACTCCTAAACATACGGCAGCCAGTTTTAAAACAAATGTCGACTCTTTTGATACCGCTAGTGTCCACAGGAAACGTTTCACAACTATGTATTGATTTAATACTGCATTCGAACAGCGAAGAGTTCGGATTTGTGAAGCAAATGGACTCTATTCTACTCCATTCATTCCTAGGACCCCTGGATTACGTTGAGGGAAACAAAAAGCCGTTGTATAATGACTGTAAGGACTCATCAAAGAAGTTCACGACGCCTCTGGAACTGTTTTACAATAAGAAACTGAATCTATACGTGATACAGCAGCGGTCGCCAATCATTACAGGATACGAGAACCAGTTCTTCAAAGAAGTCATTATCCCGCTTATCAGCCAGTACAATATATCGCATGTTATCCTCCTGGATTCTGCAGGGGCTTCGGACTCTACAGTTCCCTTTGTCGCATCGAACTACCAGAACCAATTTGCCTTGGCCAGGTGCGATTTCGAGTCACAAGATAACATTTCATACCAGTTTGAAACCCGTGTTTCGCTTCAAGGAGACGAGGAATCTCTCGTGAACAAGGTTTTCAAGTTTGAGGAATCTAGTTTCCAAAAGAGCTTCTCTGTTGACCAGCCAGTGTTCAAACTATGTCACCATCTGCTATCGCAGACAAATCTACCTCTGAAGACGATTAGCTATTTGTCTAAGGCTGTGCATGAAGGTGATAACTCGTGGGACGCGTTCCAAATGTGCGAGCAACTCTCGAAATTGATCCCTGGTTTGATTAAGGGCCACCTGACTACTCCTGTTTCGTGGGAGGGTGTATACGGTGGTCGGGCTGTACCGACTGGGTTCGATCAAGGTATCTATAGCTGAGTTTCAGAATACGTACGCTAAATCCTATGCTACGCTACATAATAATTTTGTTGAAGAGTATTCAGTACTCGAAGTTTACTGTCTGATATAACGAGCAATATTGTCGGCAGTCTTACTGCTAGCACTTTTGGCAACTTTATCAAATGCCCTCTCGTATCTCTCCTGCAAATCAGGAGTTTTCGCTTCGTTGACCTCACCGTTCATCCTTTCATCGCCAGCAAATGTGTATTCTCTTTCTGCACGCCTACCGACTTCTTCTTCGTCTTCGTCTCTTTCCACCAAGCCATCGTTTTCATTATCTTCTAGATCGCTTATTACATTTGCACTGTCGTCTTCTTCGACATTAGCTGCTGACCTCTTACTGCTGTCACCGTCTTTTAGCCCCAAATCGTTCATCAAGTTATCCAAGGACTTTTCCTTTCTCTTGCTCTCTTTTTCGGCCTTTTCCTTGATGATACGCTCCCTTTCAGCTTTGTAGAACTGTTCATACTCATCTGCTTTCTTGTCCACAGCATCTAGGAAGTCATCAAACCCTTCTCCCGTAAAACTAGATACACCAACGACATCCAATTGAGAGTAGAACTCTTCAAGCATCAAAGACATCGAATTTACAAGAGATCCCATATATCCTGAACCCAGTCCTGTCTGTCCATTACTTTCCTGATCGTCCCTCAACGCGGTCTGGAAAGCTTCAAAATCGGTCATCCATTCCTTGGCAAAGTCACACTTCTTCACATCACTCTTACTGAATACCACAATCAAGGGAAGTTTAGTCTTGTATAAAATAGAGCACGCATATAACATGTTACTCATGAACGTAGTGGGCGAGGTGTTTCTTGGTGTGTCCACGATATATGCGATTACAGTCGGAAAAGTTGATGCAAAGGACTCAGTGATAATCTGCCCAGAAGCACTCCAGACAAAGCACTCGATCTGTCCTGGTGTGTCTATAATACAGTGTTCGAACTTCTCCTGCTTATTCTCTACAAGCTTGATTACTTGGTCTATCTTGGTACTGAACAAATTCAAACTGGTCACAATGGCACCGTTGGGACCCAACTCATAGTTCTCCATCACCTTCTTGTACTTTATGGAGTCTCTGATATCAATGTTGGCACCGTATGGGATATTCAACACAGCAGGATCCAAGTTCACAACGTACGGAGGCTCCTTCTTGGCGTGCAAATGAGAGTTCAACCGTTGCATAAATGTGGTTTTACCAGCACCGGCCATACCGATGCAAATAACTGTCTTTAAAGGCATGATCTATAGATTCTTTCTTGAAGCACAACCACACTTGTTTTTGGAACTCCGATTCCCTCTGCTGATATGGTTTCTGAACTCTAAATAGGTCAGAGGATATCTTCTTTCCTGTTCTCTTTGAACGTCGATGAGATGACAAAATGCATGTTCTTATGAATTACTGATGGTCACTATATAAAACGAGCACCGAAAAATGATAAAGAGTACAAACATTAAAATTCTAATGGTTTGGGCTCTAGCTTGCCGTTCAGAGTAACTGAATAAGCTAATCTTGTTGTGTATCATGATTTGTGTCGTCAAAGGTTGTGAATTTTAGGAGTAAAGCCCTAATACTCTGTCCTCGATACCTTCAAACACACTTACGTGCTGGAAAACCGTGACATCGTTTGCGAGCCCCTTCATTTGGTCTGCTGGAGAAGGACCACCAGGGGTCTGTGAAAGCAGACTTTGTTGTCTGGAAATGTCAAGCTCGCCGACATCGTCTCCCCCGAATAAAATATTATAGACCGGGGTCAACCCACCCATAGAAATAATGTACCATGACATGCTACTGACCCAGCGTACGTCGAGGTCATCTGTCTGCACCGAGCTTTGTAGCATCTGCTTGAAACGTATAGTAAGAGGAAATGGGAGCTTCATAAGCACAAATCCCGCAAAGAAATAATTGACCCACCACATTATTAAAGTCTGCGGTATGTAGTTCATTAGGTTTGAAAGGGCCATAGAGGTCATTGCCTCGTTCATTCCAGGGTTCGTGAACGGATTTTCGACTTTTGAGTCATTTTCACTTGGTTTTATGGCCAAGAATTTGCCCTCTGCTAGCTCCTGCCCCATATATTCTTGTCTAGCTTTGAAAGACTCGGGACTCAAGTTGCATCCATTTCCCAATAGTGCGCTAGCCTTGGCCATGTGTAGTATCTCTGTGAGCTTTACCCTGGGCACACTCTTCGATTTAGGTGCAACCAGCACCAAAATGCACTGTTTGGCGACGCCTACTAATATCATAACGATCGATATTGGTAATAGGGCCCATAATTTCAGTGTTGGATCTAGCAGCAGTTCAGGTCCCTCATTTTCTGATTGAATAGCATCCCATGCTAGCTTAGTCCACTCAGGAAGCATTATACACAATTATTGGATGGTCAATGGGTTGTTGACCGTGTGCTGATGTGTGCTGACGTGTGCTGACGTGTGTGGTCTCCGCTATTTTGTGCCAATGCCGTTACTCTTCTGCGTAGTCTACGCCCTGACCTTCAATAACGATTTCGTTGATACTGAATGAATGTCACGTGACATATATACTCACATTACAAAAGATTTTGGTTAGGCCAAGTAGATATTAAAGAGTACTGCAATCATCGCAACATTCCAACTTAGTTATATGTTCATTTGAATATTTTAGCTTCTTTTTTTGAAGTATTTTCGTACCTTAGAAGTTATACTTTTACAATAAGTCCTTGATGAGCTTATCCACATCAAACTTGTCACCAACCTTGACGTCCTTGAAAATGAGCCATGGTTTTCTATATGCTAGGTCCAGAATGGATTTAGCAAACTCTGAGTTTGCCCATGCAAACCAAGACCTCGTATAGCCGTCTCCGAACGGTACGAATCCGTTTATTGACTCGTGTATCAGGCCAAGGTTTCCGGTACTCTCTGACAAGGTCAGTAGGCAGTCTAAAATCTCATTTTCATCGTCTGAAGTCCTCATTTTTATGATCAGAGACATGGGCCATGGGTTGTGGATTCCTACGTGAGGTCCCCCTATTCCTTCAAAGAATTTTCCTTTGATGTAGTACGGATTTCCCTGCGAAGACAACACCATCTTCCTAGTGTTCTGATAAACGGGATCATTTACCGGCAAGAATCCTAGGTCTGGTAAGGATAGTAGAGACGGTATATTTGCATCGTCCATGAGAAGCCTACTGCCGTAACCATCCACTTCGTAAGCGTAAACTTTCCCAAAAGTGGGATGTTGAACTATGCCATGGGTTTCAATTCCTTTACGGATTCCTTTAGCAAACACATCACAGCTCTCAATTATGCTGGGAAGTATGAGCTTCAATTCCTGTTCATCAGTCTTTAGTTCAAATTCCTTCAAAATTGGAATTACACGTTCAAGCTCAGTAGCCATATGGGCGTTCCCTGGAATGAAGAATTGAAAGATGGTTGCATCATCACTGGGTCTAAACGCAGACCGAATTAACCCTGTCTCCAGGTTTACAGGGTTTCCAGTACCTGCTAGGGGTAACGTCTCCGATGCGATATCCGTGTTTCTCTTGAAAGTATAGTAGAATTTGTTTATATGGCCTTTCTCGTCAAATGTTGAAACAGACTCTCTTCCCACAACAGTCAACAGCTGGGAAAGTGCAACAAGCCAGTCGTCGGAAATAAAATCCAAACGCTCTTCCGGAGAGCTATTCTCATAATATTGGCGAGTTAGAGTCAAAAACGATGCCAAGGAATCAATCTCATATTTGCATTCAAACACCTGCCTCCAGTTTGGCCTTGGGAATACGTTGTCGATGTGACCATCGCCTCTCTTAATTTTACTGTAAAAAGGTGGATGGAAGGCATTGCAGTAGGCATTAGACAGGATAAGTTGGGATTGGGTGTTTATTGCTCCTCTGATGAGTTCTCGCAACCGTTTATCGTACTTTATAAACGGTTGGTACACAGATAGCTGCCATGTGGAGTCTCTCAACCACTCGGCATGGATATCACCTGTGACAATGAACGACTCTGGATACTGATTCCTGTATTTGTAATTCACATCGTGATGATTACGAAGTTTTGAGTTCTGCTCAGCTGTGACATGGTACAGAATGGTTGTGTCCAGGGTGTTCGGAAAAGTGTTTTCGAAGAGCCTGCCCAGTTTTGGATTCTTGAACTTGGGAATCAGCTGCTCGATCAAAGAGTCTATAAGTTTTGACTTGAACGTTCTGCAATTCTCAGGGGGTCTCTGGAATGGAAGCTGTGTTTCAGGGTCATCACCTACTTTAAAGTGGGGCACACCTGCATATTGAGAGTACTCGGGGCACACTTTGACAACATCTTGATATGTTTCATAGTTCAATCTCACACTAGACTTTCTAAAGTCTGGGTCCTTGGATTCTACCTCTTGTCTTGTCTGGGAGGCGATTATGTACTCATTGATCTTATTCTCACTGGCCTTTGTCAGGTATCTGAAGAGCAGAATCAACCCTGCTGCTGCTGCCAGGAAAGCCGCCCTATTGGACAGATGTAGGTTTCTAACTAACATTCTGCAGAGCCAGCCCACTGTTGTTTTTGTATTGTATTCCTAGATCGTTCAATTGCTAATTGTTGTAGCCTTTAGTCCAACAAATGGTTGTTTCTTGGAAGTTTTCTAGGTAAGGTACTCACTTATATAAGATAAGATGAAGAAACAGACAATGCGTTAAGGTGAGGGAGTTATGTTGGTTTTGAGATTATATACTCGGTGTCATTCCGTGAATACCAGCCATGTGCTTTTCAAATCACTATTACTCGCATGAGTGATCTTAGGATTGGTGATACCGAACTTGCTAAAGGTTTTCAGTAAGTACTGAAGATTCTTCTGCTTTGCACTCTGTCGATGTGTAGCTATCTTCAGCAGGTTATCGTAGGTAAAGTCCGAGTACATTGTGGACAAGTCTTGCAGAAATGGTTTGAGCGAGTTCGCGCGTATTGGACTATCATCCGAATCCTTCACGCCAATCATACAAGGTTGATAATGGTGGTGTTCAGACACATGCATGATTCTGGTGAGAATGGTAGGGTCGTTAGCGGTCAGGAATTGTGTTAGAAGCAGAGAATCCTTATATTCTCCTGGGATAATTTCGCTGTCGAAGCATTTGCGAAACTCACCAATATTCAAACTTCCAGTGCCAATGAGATGGCTGCGTTTGTATTGATTACATAGTTTCTCCATCAGTACGGGGGCGGTTGTGGATACATCTAAAAGCTTCTTCTCATCAGGGGCATATCGAAACATGACAAAACAGCTATGCTGCTCAAGGTTGCGGGAGTACATGTCTCTCGAGATTTCGTTCCACAGTTCTTTCAGCGAATCTACATATTCCGTACTCGAGATTTCCGCAAGATACTCTTCCCGTGGAAATGATGGTTTCTTCACTATGTCTTTATTGGGAATAACATCCAGAGATCGGAGTCTGAAGCCAGAATATCTTCGTACACCGACACATTGTCGTCCTAACATCAATGTCTTCAAATCAATGGATTCTTCTGAGAAAATCCGATAAACTTGCTGGAGTTCTTAGCAGCAGCAGCACCTCTCGATGTTCTCGAAGTTAACTAGGCCCTGGCCCCTTAAAACATCTATTATGTAAGAGGTGAACTATTGCCGACACATCTGTTTGTGCATTCAACGCTGTTCTACTAACCTGTAGTCTGAACAAACATGCTGTAACCGCAGTTGATCACGTGCCACCATAATTAAACTTCAGCTAGTTATGGGCAGCCGAAACAGCCTTTGTCAATGTAAGTTCAAAAACAGCCCCTTTGGCCAAGTGGTAAGGCATCGCACTCGTAATGCGGGGATCGTGGGTTCAATTCCCACAGGGGGCATTTATTTTTTGTTTTACCTTTTTTCTGAAAAAAGGTAACTTGCCAGCGACAAGGAAGACCTCAGCACTTTATCGGGTGCTAGATCCTAAGCAGCTGTTGGTGCTTATACATCGAATTTTTACATAAGTTTCATTCATATACGGTTCATGACAAGGTACAGAGAAAACATAATTGTTCAAATGTCACAGCCCAATTGGCTCATTTTGCCGTTAGTTAGTCTTCTTCTCAGACTGAGCAGAACGCTTGGCGTAAATGGCAGCCGTGAAAGGCTCCTCAAATCTCAAAGCAATCTTGTACATCAAGTATACCAACGCAGTAGCGATCATTCCGGCTGGTTTACCCGTGTACAGAGCGTAACCGAGGAAAGTGAAAGTAGAGCCGTCGTACATTGGGTTGTCGAAGGTGCTGAAGGGGAAAGAGGTCACTCTGTCCTTCATTAGGATCCCGAAATAGTCTCCCAAGTACGTACCGGTGATACCCAGTTTGTACATGGAGCTCAAGACCAACAATTGACCCATTGCAATGTAGCCGATGCCCATGTAGGTGAACTTGTCGCCGGTTAGCATAGCACTCACAGGCTGCTCACGCAGGGCAGACTCGTAAAAGTAGTCTCTGACAATTCCCAAAGAGAAAATTGTCAGCGCAAGCAAGTAGCAGCCCCTCTTGGCAGATCCAGTGATCTTGGTCAAAAAGTGCGTCTTGTACTCCAGCCTGGCTACAATGTTCCAGAAAATAGGGTTGAATGCAATCATACCCAGAGCAATCCTATAGTTCTTATTCTCAAAGTCCGTAAGCGCAATTAAGTTCTCCACAAGCGCCTTGAACCCGAGCATCTGCTCCGTGAAGTAATCCATGATCCCATCCATTATTAATGTGAACTTTAGAATCGTCTCTTGTTTCAATCCTAGTAACTTCCTCACCAAGATATCTCTCGCCAAATTTCGTGAATTTAACGACTCTTGTACCAGCAATAATATCACAGAGTCCAATAGTCTACGCAAAACAGCAAAGGTCTGTTTACCACTCTTATATTTTCTTGAACTTCCTGAATCGTTTTTTCAAATAAGCATGTGAATAGGAAATCAGGGCTCTAGTCCTTTAAAACAAGGAATTTAAGAAAAACAAAATCAACAAATAGATTTTGCATTATTACAACACAGAAGAAAGAGAGCCGCCGAAGTTCAAAAAATGTGCAGCATGGATGTTAAGCGATATTGAAGGGTATATGTGTGAGATGTGTGGTTAAAGTGTTATTATGTGAAGTCTGGGCGGGTTTAGAGAATTTTGAGAGGAGATATGGGGGTTCAAGTGATACAAGGGATGTGTGTTGATATTGAGAGAAAGCCTTTTGGTGGGTCTGGTAGGTCTAGTGATATTGTAGGAACTTTTGAAAAAGGTTTTGACTGCACCTAGCGTTTCCTTGAGGTTTCAGAGTATATGTTTACCGTAAGTGCTCTAAGTGATTGCCGAATGTGGTAATTTTGGTGTAACAAGAGTTGCGGCAGCTTCTTGTCCTAGTTGGGGTTTTCTGGAGAATCAGTTATAAACCAGACCTTGCAAAAATATTCTGAGCTATGTGTATACCGGTCCATCGTTGTATTCAGGCCATGGACGCAACAAATGAAACGTACGGTCAATTGAATCTCGCAGGCGATATGATCAACATTTACAGCAACCTGCATTTCAAGGATGATTGGTGTATCCTGATAATCACTGTTGTTTCTACCTTAGCGAACGGGCTGGTTCCCGTGGTCACCTCTATTCTAACTGGAAGAATCTTTAATTTGCTTCAGGATCTAGGAACCGAGACATACAATACCAAGAGTGCTTTTCTGCACGAACTAGCATTGAGATCGTTTGCCATAGCGGCTCTGGCAGCGTGCGTTATCCCCATATCTTGGATTTCTCTGACATGTTGGATGAGTCTCGGAGAACGCCAAGGATTCAGATTGAGACAGTCGCTATTATCGTGCTATTTCAGCAAGAAGCTCGAATGGTTTGATTCCAACAAAAATCTAGAAGGAGAGTTTGTGCAGCTAAACAGATGCGTTGAGGAAGTTCGTGCAAGCTCAGCTGAAGCCTCGGCTATTATAATACAAAATATCGTCTCAATCATTGCGCTGGTAGTTACATCAATGTATTATTCATGGTCACTGACATTAGTCATGTTATGTAGCTCACCGTTACTTGGAATATTGGCCGCTGTGTTCTCTGCAAAAGTGGAAAAATATTCTGTATTAGAAAACACTGAATCCTCTAATGCATCGTTGGTGTTAGCGTGGTCCCTTGACGCTTTTCAAATGATTCGTTTACTGAACACACAAACTGAAGAAAGAAGAAAGTTTCAGACGTTGGCTATGTCTTGCAACGCGTTCTTCAATAAGTCCTGCTTTTTTGCCGCAATGAACGCTTCTACATTGAGATTTCTCACTCTTGCAATGTTTGTACAAGGCTTTTGGTTCGGTAACACCCAGGTAAAAAAGGGTATTTTAGACGCTGGTGACGTGATAACGTGTTTTTCATCTTGTTTGTTATTGGGGTCTTCTCTGTCTAACACACTGCAGCAGATTGTAACACTTCAAAAGGGTAAGGTTGCGATGCAAAGGATCAACACTTTCGTATCGCCTAAGATATTGAATGCTAGTAATTCGATAGAAAAGCGTGCATCGATCATTTCCACTTCTTCTTCCATTTCATCTACAATTGGATTAACACCGAGCTTTTGCGAAGGGGACATCACATTTAATGACGTCTCATTTGCATATCTTAGTAGACCTGATGATCTCGTCTTAAACGGTGTTTCTTTGGTGTTCCGTGAAGGAAGAACAACTTTTATAGTTGGTAAATCTGGCTCAGGAAAGTCATCCTTGATGAATCTGTTGGTCAAGGTGTATCACGAATACTCAGGCACCATCAAACTAGGGAAATATGATTTTGACGCATTGGATGACACCTGGATTGCTGAGAACATAACTATTGTTGAGCAGAAATGTACTCTTTTCGATTGTACGATAAAAGAGAACTTGAGTATTGTAGACAAAGGCGTGTCTGACTCTGTGATAAATAAAGCGTGTCAATTTGCCTTACTGAACTCTGTACTGGCTGATCTACCTGAAGGGATTGACACTCTAATTGGACGTCATGGAGTGACCCTTAGTGGTGGTCAACAACAAAGATTGGCATTGGCTAGAGCTTATATCAGGAATACGCCTATCTTGATATTGGATGAAGCTCTCTCGGCCTTAGATGTGATGTCGCGCGAGCTTGTTGTTGAGGCAATTAGACTATGGAGAAAAAACAAGACTACAATCATACTTACCCATGAATATTCACAGATAAAGGACGAAGATTATGTTTATCTAATGGAGTCTGGAAGCATTGTTGAAGAAGGGTATAAGCATGAATTGCTGAACAACAGTTCTTCAACATTTAGCCAACTCAGTGATCTGCAAGAATCATACGCTACTATCTCCAAAACTACTTTGCGACAGAGCTATTTTGATTCAGATAATACAGGTGATGCAAACATTATACCAGAACTGTCTCGCTTTTCAAGACTTTTCTTTCCAGATCCTAGAATGGAATTGAAACTATCATCTATAACACATGTGAATAGGAATGGTGGGAATAGGTCAACGAAAGAAAGAGTTAAACCTGATGATATTGAAAGCATGCTTCACATAGCAGATACTAAAGATGTGGATACCCCAAAAAGGCCCAAAATCATGAGTTTAAACGAAATCATGAAACGAATGCTGCGCACCTTACCAAATAGAGGACTTCTTGCTCTCGGTCTTTTGTTTTCTGCAACAGCCGGAGTATGTAACCCATTCTTTTCTTACACTTTTTCGAAGCTGTTAACAGGAGTGGCACCTCAAGATTCTAAATTAAATACTTCTCGATACTTGGTGAAATGGTCCAGTATTGTACTTAGCATTGCGTTTTTGGATGGCATTGCTACATTCCTTAAAGATTTTGTACTTGGTTACTGCAGCGATAAATGGATTACGCAACTTAGAATTGATTCTATGAGAAATATATCTGGCAGACCAGTGAGTTGGTTTAGCTATACGACTAACAACTCTTCTGAGGTAAACTCATTAATAATGAATGACTTAAGAGACCTGCGAGGGTTAGCTTCCGAATTTTTGAGCGTACTTACTACAATTGTGTTTGTAGCTTCTATTGGTCTTATATGGTCGTTTGTTTCTGGATGGAAACTGAGCCTAGTATGCATCTCATTGTTTCCAATGTTCGTGTTGTTTTCAGGAGTTTATGGTTATCTGCTTCAGATGTATGAATCATCTTATAAAACGGAAATAGCTAACTTGGAAACCAAAGTTCATGAAATTGTGATCAAGATGAAAACTATAAGACTCTTACAACTCAGTCAGTACTTTTTCTTGTCATTCGAAACTCAACAAGAATCGGTAAAGGTTGTTTGCAAAAAGAGATCTGTAGCAGTCGGTTTTGGAATTGCAGTGACAAACTCGTTAGTACTCGTGATTCAATCCATTCTGTTCTACTATGGAATCAAATTGGTAATAGAAGGAGAATACTCAGTGGCCAAGATGTTCGAAACTTTCACGTTACTATTGTTTTCGATAATGACGTGTGTTTCTTTAATCAATCAGGTTCCTGAAATAAGCAGGGGACAACGTGCAGCTACCTATATCTTCAAATTGCTAGAAGATGATTTGCTTGAAGATACTATTATGAAGATTCAAGAGACGAAGCTGGAAAGCGGAGATGTTCAAACTGACACCAAAAATAAAATTATTATATCCAATTTATCGTTTGCCTATTCTACATCTCCGTTGCAAAACGTTTTTAAGTCACTTTCGCTGGAGATAAAGAATAATGAGACAGTCGGGCTAGTCGGAGCATCGGGATCTGGTAAATCTACACTTTCTCTACTTCTAACAAGACTTTATTCTGTTCCAAATCAATCTATAACGGTGGCAGGAAAGGATATCAACAGGTGGGACATTGAGGCTCTACACAAAGTTATTACAGTAGTTGAACAGAAACCATTATTCTTTGATGGATCACTGAAAAATAATCTATTATATGGATTGAAAAGACACGTTAGTCATGATGAGTTATTGTCTGTTCTGGAACTGGTAAATCTTTCTTCCTTTGTGAACTCGCTGTCTGATGGCTTGAACACAAGAGTCCATTCTGGACTGGTGTCAGGTGGCCAAGCCCAAAGGTTGGCCATCGCAAGAGCAATACTGCGCCGTCCGGACATTGTAATATTGGATGAATGTACTTCTGCTTTGGATTCCAAAAATGCGCTAAATATTGCAGAAATTATCAAAACCGTTTTCCTCAACGTAACTGTTGTGATCATCACCCATTCTGAGCAGATGATGCGTATATGTGATCGTTTGTTGGTGCTGAAGAAAGGAAAAGTATGTGAGAATGGGAACTTCTCAGAGCTTTACGAAAGTAAAGGAGAGCTGTATCGCATCATTAGAAGTGCAAAGATGTAAGAACATAAAACAATATTCTAACAGAAGTTAAATCATTAACAGGTATTGGTTATTAGATATATTTATATCATGTAAAGTTTTACAGGTGAATTGTTACATATGGGACCTCAACATCTTCTCCTTCTTTGTCTTCGCAGCAAATTTCTAAGATCATCGTTTTGATGTGAGAAGGAACTTCCTTCTTTGTCACCAACTTGACGACTTCAGTGATAGGAAGTTGCATTCTCTCCTTCAACTTCTTTGGGGGGAAGAATGAGGCGTAGAGAAGAGATACGTCATATGATATCATAGTGATTTCTAGCCCTTCGTCTGCGCTAAACTTGTCAATAAGGTCCTGTAACTTGATGTCACCTTGGATATCAAATCTGTCCCATATTTTATCGAATGTCTTTTCATTATATTTGCCTTTTTGAGAGGCAATTGGTTCCGAGAAACCGAAGAATGGAAGAGCCAAGTTCACGAAACCATTCTTATATTGTTCAATGTCAGTTTTTCCATCCACAACTTTATATAGTTCAAGGTTCACTAATCCTGTGACAAGAGCAGTGGTTGTGGCAATTGCTGGAATAATACGTCCAGCAATGAACTTGGTCTTCTGGCGGTCTGCTGGTTCGATTGAGTAATTGAGAGCTCTGTTGTTCGAAGCAGCAGTGATGAATTCAATGTGATGGTTGGTGTCATCATCTTTCTCAAACTCAACTGCTGCAAGCTGGAATCCTGCAAGAGTCGATGCATCGGGAAGAGATGCAGCCAAATTTTCTAGAACGTCACCTCCTAGTTGGTTGTCAGCATTTGGATCCGGTTCATCATCACTGGTCTGAATCTTGAGGTCAGCTTTGGCAACAAATTCAGGGACTTTCATGGATGAGATTATGCTGTTGTAGTACTCAACATTTGGCGCGCCTTCGTCACCTTTTAAGCCATAATTGTAGGCACGCAAATTGGCACCAGCTACAATAAAGTGGAAATGGTCAGGGTTGTTAATATCAAATACTAATGGTTCAGGTGCACGCTTTGGACCAGACCAAAATGGCTCGCCACTAGAGGTGGTTGCATCCTTAGGGAAATTGTAAAGAAGTTGTTTGATGTCGTGATTGAACTTCTTTTCGAATTCCAATCTTGCCCACTTGATACAATCTTCAAAGTTGTAAGGTCTGTTATTCAAACAGTCAGTAATCGATTCCAAAATTCCCTTAGCGTCAGCTGCTTGTTTCAAAGTTTGTTCCACAAAGTTTGGTTGAGTTAGGTACAAGTTCACGTTGCCTGCTGCATCAGAGAAGTACCCTTGGAATAAAGACTTGGCCCATGCAATGGTGTGGTCAATCTTGTTTGGGAAAGAACGCAAAGTACATAGTGGAATGGACTTCTCAGGTGGATCCCTGGAAGAAGAATAGGACTCAGTCAAGTTTGGAATGACCACCTGGGTATTACCTTTGGTTCCCAACGTACCAGATTCTAATAGTGGTTTCTTGTAAAACACGCAACGACGATCCACGTAGGTACGAGCGTCCACATTATCCAAGGCATTGGTGACGAAATCCAACTGTAGCCAAAACTTGTCGTCGAAAATGTTCTCGGTTTCTGGACCAACCTTATCAACCTTTGGAACAATCTTTCCTCTGAGATCAGGGTTCATTACACTAACAGCTTCTGCTGCAACCTCGGATTTATTCCTACCAACATCTTTTGGTCTGAACAAAAATTGACGGTTCAAGTTAGACTTTTCAATGCTATCATTGTCTGTAACAATGATTTTACCCTCAGGGCCTGATCCAAGACCCATTAATGCCCAGTTTTTCAACATTTCGCAACCAATTGCACCAGAACCGACCAAGAATACCTTGAGGTTGGCGATACGCTTTTGGAATTCTAATCCAAACACTGAGATTTGATTGTCATAACGGGAATTAATAGGTTTGGTGGTCTCTGCGTTTCTGGGGAAACTTTCTGCGTCGGGCAATGATTCCAACGAGTCAAAGTACATGAACTGTTTGATAGGAGTGAACTTTCCAGAGCACGCCTTTAGCACTTCCTGGGCCACTAGACCACCGAAGAATGCAATCATTCCCGGGATATCTCCTCTGGCCTGATTTGACAACTCGGTGATGACTTCTTCATCGACTTTGCCATCTGGGCCCACGACCTGCGGTTGTTGTGCGGCTAGATCAGAGACAAGCTTGATGATCTCGTTTGAATGCTCGGCGTTGAATGGAATGGGGAGTTCTCCCTCATGCTTTGCTTGGAATTGGTGTAGAGCCTGGAACCCGATATGCAACTGAGGTGTTCTTTCACATTTGGCGTAATCAGAGTACAAAAACTCAGGTGAGGACAAAGATTCTTTTAGAGACTTGAAGGACAGTTTGCGAGGCATTTTCACCTGGGTGAACACACCGCCTTTACGGTAAGAACCTAATTCCTTCACAGAACCAATTTTGAACGCGAATGGTCCCAGGACTTCGATCTTGTAGGGGGTCCCATCGTTCAGCTTCTCCAAACCTTCAACCTCAGAAAACTTTACAAAGTCTCCGTCTTCTAATCCGTGCCTGTTGTCGTCCAACATGGTCACGGTTCCATCTGGCTCGATATCGGAGATGATTCCCGACTTTGGTTCTTCGCCTGTAGTGTCTATCACTGTGAAATCTTCGCCTAGATCCACGAAAATGTTACCAAAGAGGCCCCTGGTCTCGGTAGAGATGAACCCAATGCCGCGAGGGTGCGTATACTCGTTCAACTTCACTTTTTCTTCCAGCGAAATCGTCTCCGTGGCCACCACAACTTGGAAATCCGCCAGCTGCGAGACATCGTTCAGCGCATCAAGCACCTTCACAGGCACGTAAGAGTTCAGCTCCGCCAGTTTCCCCTGCGACGCACGGTCCCTGGGCTGCCCAATCTCGCTCTCTGACAGGAAAAACTGCGAAGACAGATCCTGCACCGTCACAGGGCTGGGATCGTAAAGCGAAAGCGACTTGACGCCCGCTAAAACAACATTCTTCGCAATCTCAACACCTAGCCCGCGTAATCCTATGATCAGAACGTTAGAATGCTGCATCTTCAGCATGGCTTCCTTCCCTAGCACGTACAATTGACGAGAGTACAAACTCTCGTCAATTTCTTCCCCATTTCCTCGAGCTTCTGACATTTACCTGTTTCCTCACACTCTCCTATACTCCCTCAGTACCTCACTACAGCACTGCCTCTGCCTATAGCGTCATCAGCTTTCAGCAAAGACCCCTTTCTTAAAAGTGATGTGTAGCAGTTTACAATCAGTTTTGCCGCTGTTGTTTTTTCTTATAATGTCGCCACCCACGGTTTCTGAGGGCCCAGGCCCTGAAATAAGGGGCGGCTACGGAAACAATAGGAGTCACGTGATATGTGTTCGTATGAAATGATTGGTATTTTTAAATATTTGTCACGTGACTTTTGGTCGTTTCGATGGTGCAGCACAAGGTGATGAGATGGGGCCAGCAAGGTGCGCAAAGGCGTGGTAGCAGGCCAGAGTACCGGAGTGGTGCTGCAACCTGCGAGGCATTGGCGATGTGGATCAAGCAAGAGCTGTACGGCGGCGCGATCAGCACTGTGATACCCAAGACGTTTCTCGATGCGTCAATGCTTAGGCAGGTGCCTGACACGCAAGAAGTGTTCGTTAACAGCCGGAGCGAGAATGAGCGCAGCGAGGACGGGCTTGGCTACGACGAGAGCGTGATTGTGGATCTGATGCAGCGGGTGGAAGAACCCGATGACCGCAAGGCTCTGGACATACATTTGGCCGAAATATCCGAGCTCAACGGGTCTGAATCGTACACCGTTATCGAACACCACCAAGAGGCGCAATGGCAGACATGCGTGGCCGTGGAGACCGCGTACAAGTGGGGCAAGAAATCGATGAAGGAGACCGTTGTCGTGTGTCTGGCGCTGCTCAGGCTGCAGGAGCACGACACCGACGTGCTGATCTCGGTTCTGGTGCCGATCTCATCGGACCAAGAGCTGCTCCAGATGGAACGCTGCGTCGCCCAGAAAGATCCAGCGCAGCTACCGCCGCGCGTCACCGCCGCATACAGACTGCTGAAGGACATGGTGCTCAACTTCAGGGTCCACGACCCTACGCTGTTTGCATAGATTGTAGATCACGTGACTAGTTTTAAAGTTTTGGTGTATGTATGTATGTCCGGGTAACCGAATTCCATCTTTTCCGTAGCGGTTTCGAGATGAGGACCTGTGTTGAGAAAGAGCAGCTGTTAGTGCAGAAATGATTTAGCCATTGAAGATGCGATTTGAGAGCGGTTTGAGTTGCATTACCGTGTATTTAAATGGTGAATCGGCACTAGAGTACACGTTTTCATTTGTTTCTGAGTTTTCATAGCGTTGTAGTGGGTTTTCGGCGTCCCAGGGCCAAGAATAAAGAAGATGGCTAAAGTGAAGAAGAACAACCTGAAAAGAGCAGCTACCATTGTGATCCCATTGATCTTTGCAATGGTAGTTCTGTTCACAGTTTTGAATAACAGCAAATCTGCTTCAGACCTGCAGAATCTGTTGCAGAATCTGTCTAAAGAGATCAACATGGGCACGTCGGAGGAGTCGGAACGCAAGTTCATGGAGAAGTTTGAGAAACTGTCGCAAGATATACTGAAGAAGCAAGAGGACCAAGCGAGACGTTTTGACAGAGAACGCAAAGTGCTGGAAAAAAAGATCCAGGAGCTTAAACAGCCTGCTACGCATGCGACGTTGCGTGAAAAGCTTGCAGTTGTCTTCGAATACGGAACCACACAGCGGTTCCCAGCGTTCGTTTGGCAAAGCTGGCCGTACTTGGATGGCGATGGACAGATGGACAAGTCTCTGCAGAAAAATGAGCGGAACTGGGCCAACAAGAACCCTGGATTTGTGCATGAGATTGTAAATGATGATACCGCTGCTGCTTTCGTGCATTATTTCTACTCCACAATTCCTGAGGTTATTGAGGCATACGACTCGATGCCCTCTCCCATTTTGAAAATCGACTTCTTCAAATACCTGATTCTGTTGGCCAGAGGCGGCGTTTTTGCAGACATTGACACTGACTTGTTGCAACCCGTACCTAATTGGATCCCTGAAAACGTGTCACCAAAAGAAGTTGGCCTTGTGGTCGGAATAGAACACGATTCTAAGACCCCAGACTGGAGATCGACGTATCTGAGAAGACTCCAGTTCGAGAATTGGATCATTCAGGCGAAGCCAGGCCACCCAGTTGTTCGTGAAATGGTTGCCAAAGTGACTGAGAGCACTTTGCAGAAAAAATACGCTGGTGAGCTGAACACCAATCTGAGAAACGACCTCACTATAATGGGCTGGACAGGCACTGGTGCTTGGACAGACGTCATCTTCACTTACTTCAACGACTATGTACAAAGTGGCGTCATGGAGAAGATCACATGGAAGCATTTGCACAACTTGAAGGTTCCAAAGTTGGTAGGCGATGTTCTGGTTTTCCCTGAAGTTACATTCAATGCTCCAAGGTCGGATGCAAGCTCAGAATCCAAGCAGGCCGCTAACTCAGACTCCAAGATGGCGCTCCTTTTTGCTACACACAAGAAGATGAAGTCCTGGAAGAGTATTCCAGTAGGTGATACATAGGCTCCGGAAGGGCTTTTACTCTAAGCAAAATCCGCATATAGCTTGATCTACTCTCTTGACGCGTAGTCATAGACCTTAAAACTCTAATTTGTATGTACACTGGGTTTCAAACACCAATAATCAGTTCAAGAAGGATTTAGAAAGAATACTCGCTCAGAAGCGTGTGATCATCAGAGAGCGCCCAAGCTCTACTAAAAACTGGGCATTAAAAGACTTTCCTCGTCACTTAAAACGATTATCTGTTGTCCCTATCTGGTTCCTCATCATGTTGATCACAAGCTTCATAGGCGAGAGATAGTTTCAATGATAAACGCATAAACACGCCACCTGGCATGTTAGCGTTAACAAAGCACTATTAAGTGGTCTTTAATCAACCTTCTGCACATCTTGTGTGATCTGCAAACACTCTTTAACTACCGGGAGAAGCTCATTCTTTTACACAGGGTGTTATTCTGTAGCATGAGTTCTCATATCCTGCCTTCAACTTTTTATATCGTTTTTCCAATATTGAGCCTTAAAACTTGTTACTAACAACGGTCTTAGGGCTTTTAGAAGGGTAATAGTAAAAGGACGCTTAAGGGTATTTGCTTGGTGGTTTGAAATTGAGTAGGTCAATGATTATACAAAGCTAAATAAGTGTAATTCCCTATAAGCGGTGAAATGGTGAATAGTGGGATGAAACAGGCGAAATTTATTCTAGCTTGATGCCCTCTTGTTTCAACTTGGCTTCCTTTTCGAGTCTTTCTTCGATCTCTCTGAGCTCCTGTTCTCTTTGCAGTAACTCTTGTCTTTTCAGTTGAAGTTCTTGTTGCACTCTTTCCTCGAAAACTCTCAATCTTTCTTCTTCCAGCTTGATTTGTTCTTCTCTGGCTAGATATGTGTCTTGGTTGGAAGCGGCGTTATTAGAGTGCAACGATATGTTGTCGTTACCAAACGCTGATGGCCCGCCGTGGCCCTTGACAGACTCTCTTCCGGATACTGCGGGAGACCCTAGATGGTCATTGTTGTTCCCGCTGAAAAGTCTGTTGGTGGTGCCAACACTAGGCATCTCTCCCGATAAGGCTTCAGTTCTATACCTTTCGTACAGGATCTCATGTGTGAACTCCTTCATGTCGCTCAAGTGAGAGATGAGAAGCGTGTTTCTGAGCACGACGAAATCTGAGATGGTGGCATCTTCGACGTCAAGGGTACCCCAAGGGTACTTTCTTCCTCTAATCACGGTACCATCTGTCGTCTCAAACACGTCATTGGAACAAATCACACAGAAGGGCAGCAGGTTTCTGAGGTAAACGTTTGTTTGATAGTCCTCTTCTGAGATGTCGTCTTCGTCAAATGGGAAGTTGTAGATGGGCAACGCGTAGTGTTCAATGTCTTTAGAGATCAGTTTTTTGTTCAGCTTCAATTCGTCTCTGGTTAAAGAGTCCGCTTTACAGATAACCGGGATAACGTTGACCAAAGGACCGAGTCTTCTAATGAACTCAACGTCGATTTCCTTCAAACCATGGCCCGTGGGATTGATCAAATAGAGGCAGCAATGCACCCTGCCATCCTTGAACCGAGGGTTTCTTCTGACACGGCTTTCTTCAAGCAAGATCTCGTCATACTGGTGACGAATGTAGTCTGAGATCACATCAAACGCAGGTGAGTTATCCAACGAATCGCCGAACCCAGGCGTGTCGATAATATTCAACTGAATCTTGACGCCCTCTTCGTCCTCCAATTCCACGATTTCCTCTCTCAATTGCACGTCAATCTGCGTGTTTGTGTCGGTGGGCAACATGATCGTCGTAGAAGTGTCCACCACCTTTTGCCCACAGAGCGTGTTTATGAACGTTGATCTACCACAGCCGGACTGTCCCACCACCATTAAAGTGAATTGGATCCCTCTCTTCAAGTTCTTACGCTTACGAAGCGCTGCAGAAGCCTCGATGATGCTCGCCATTCTTCAATTCGATTAATGATCCACTTTACTCGCCAAAAATTTCTCAGTAAACACCGTAAAAATCTCGTTAAAGAATGCCAGCCTTCTGCTCCAAATCCCTGACGTCTAATTTGCCTCACAAAAGCCCTATAAACTGCTCAGGACGCTCTCTTTACAACGCACACATATTCTTCTGTTTTTGTCTGATGTTAAGCTTTATTTGGCTAGAACTTGTTTCCTATAATAAGCTGAACTAGAAGTGTATCAGAGAGATTGTCAGTAAAGTGCCGTACAATAATAACAGAAGGATTTTGAAACGTTCCAACCGTAGCACTCTTGCATTCAAAGCCACTGGAGAGGCTAGTGTGGGCTCTTAAAGGTGCTGGTGGTACGGTAATCGAGTTAATGTACTTTGATAAATCCGTACACCACATACTTAACGCTTTATTTCGATTCTTCGCTTCTTTATCAATGATTCCTCGAGACCATGATCCTACACAAGTTGACTCATCGCAACATTAAAATGTGGATACTGTTGCTTGATATAGGGATTGGTGTAGTGAACTGCGGATTGGTGTTTGCAGTAGTGCAATAGTAGTTAGAATTTTGAATTGGAGTTTGAGGTGATCTTTGGTGGTTCAACAAGAGAAGGTTTAATTCGGCAAGAACGCATCGCAACAACCATGGGCAGCAAAAGAGTGGTTCTTATCGACAATTACGATTCATTTACCTGGAATATCTACGAGTATCTGTGCCAGGAGGGAGCAGAGGTGCTGGTGTACAGGAATGACAAAATTACTGTAGATGAAGTTGAGGCTCTGAGTCCCGACATTGTGTTGATTTCTCCCGGGCCAGGCCATCCTGAGACAGATTCTGGGATCTCTCGAGACTGTATCAGATACTTCTGTGGCAAAGTTCCTGTTTTTGGCGTCTGTATGGGCCAGCAGTGTATGTTTGACGTATTTGGGGGCAAAGTCAGTTTTGCAGGAGAAATCGTACATGGAAAGACCTCGCCTATATACCATGACGGGGAAGGCATGTTCAAGCATGTACCTCAGGGGGTTGCTGTTACTAGGTACCATTCGTTAGCGGGAGAAAGAGCGTCGCTACCTGATGATCTGGTGGTGTCCGCCAAGACTGAAAATGGAATCATCATGGGGATCAGACACAAGAAGTACACCGTAGAAGGTGTGCAATTCCACCCGGAGTCTATCCTAACCGAGAACGGACATCAGATGATCAAAAACATACTGGACGTTACCGGAGGAACTTGGGAAGAAAACGCTGCCAGACAACAAAACAGAAAAGGTACCCCAGTCGTAGGTTCTATCCTAGATGCTATTTACGAGAAGCGTCGTTCTGACGTTCAAACGCTGTCTTCCACTCCAGGAACCCGTTTTAGTGATCTAGAGTCCTGTTATAAACTAGGCTTGGCGCCTTCTGTACAAGACTTGTACAGTAGGTTGACTCTATCGGGCAAGACAGCTGTTCTGGCTGAAGTAAAACGTGCGTCGCCTTCCAAAGGTGATATTGATCTCAGTGTCATTGCATCTGTACAGGCTTTGAAATACGCCAAAGCTGGTGCATCTGCCATCTCCGTTTTGACTGAGCCTCATTGGTTCAAGGGATCTCTTGAAGACATGAGAACCGTTAGAGCTGCTTTAGATTTGGAATTCAGGAACGATAAGAAGAGCAGACCTTGCGTTTTGAGGAAAGAATTTATCTTCTCGAAGTATCAGATTCTAGAAGCCAGATTGGCAGGTGCTGACACTGTTTTGCTGATTGTCAAGATGCTAGATGACAGTTTGCTTAAGCAGCTGTATGATTACTCGCAGTCCTTGGGAATGGAACCTCTCGTGGAAGTGAACTCGTCAAATGAACTGAAGCGTGCCTTAGCCATTGGTTCCAAGGTCATTGGAGTCAACAACAGAGATTTGCACTCCTTCACAGTGGATTTAAACACCACATCCAGCTTAGTAGGAAGCGTCCCAGAAGGCACTCTTCTGATCGCTCTCTCTGGTATTTCCGTGGCCGCTGATGCCGATAGATACAAAAAGGAAGGTGTACAAGGTCTCTTGGTAGGAGAAGCGTTGATGCGTACTAATTCAATTGATGCATTTATCTCAGAACTCATGAACTAATCCTGTATGACACTGCTAGTGAGAACTATTTTGCACTTATGTAATCACCCTGTTTAAGTATAGAACCCATCATAAAGGTGGAATGCAGTTATAGCACTCATATCAGTCTATTCATGAGCTTCTTTTATACAAAGAGATTCTTTTAAGGACGAATAGATTATACAAAATTTAGATAGTGTCTTCAGTCTCTCTTGAAAGAATTGGGTTTCATGAACTTGGGATTTGGAACATACCATATGCCCTTAAATTGCTTCTCCTTGTTGTGAGTATGTTCAGCAACAATAAATCCCAAATCAACCAATTTTGGCCAGTTCACATACTGAATTCCTCTCCTGAGGAGGAAGTGTAGGCACGCTACAGTGACACTAACAGATCCAAAGAAGAAGGAAAGATTTTTGGAGCTGGTAAAATGCTGCTTAGGGAAGAAAACCGTAGCTAGCAGCACAGTCAACGCTGCGTAGATAATAGTAGGTACGGCCTGAATGAGCACTGGTCGTCTGTCAGGGAATGGAGATAGCGTACTAGAGTAAGGCCTAAAGTTGCCTAAAAACAAGTCGTAGGCATCTTGTCTAGGCCCATCCGTTAGATTGTTCTGATAGTAACGTGACAGAGAGTTGATACCATCCATAACGGCGCCCAGATGAGTGCGCTTACCAGTTCTTGTAAAGTCGGTCTTCAGTGCACCTGTACCAGAATACGCCACACTGACTGCATCTGCGTTATCGGCCCAGAAGCTTTGAAACTCGGATAGAAGGCTTTTGTCGGTTTCCCAAAGGGTGTTTTCGTCGACCAGACCTACAGTCTTGAACTCCTCCTGTAAAACCCAATGCGCTAACACAGATTGGACAACGTTAGTTCTATCCAAACAATCCATACAATTGGTTCTCACGACACTAGTTTGGTTGGATAAAACCTGCAGAGTCTTTCCCTCGGCATCTAACGTCTTGTGGAAAAAGTCCTTGTTCGAGAGGCCCATGGAAGTCAACTGATCCAACAAAAGTTTGACGCGGTGCCATTGCATGTTACGACATTCGTGGTGGAAATCAAAGTAAACGTAATGGAGCTTAGGATTGTTCAATGCAGTGACTACACTTTCATAGGCTTCTTTAATGGGTAATTCATAGCCCTTCTGGTTAACCAGATTCACCAGATAATTATCATTGTACAGCGAAACTTGTTCAGCAAAGTGTTTGGCCGTAGCATCTAGGGAGCTGCTGTCAGCCAGCAACAAATTTGGCTTGTACTTCAAATTGTTCATCTCAGCCCAGAACACAGGGACAGAGCCTCTTGTTTGCAAGAAAGCGAAAAAGTGGTAACCATCTTTTAATGGCTTCTGAACACATAGCAACTGCTCTGTTTCGTTGAAGTTGCCCACATTTCCGTGCTCATCAACACCCCTACGGAAGTATCTGGTTCCTGCTCTGAAGACGCTTCTTCTCGTGATCAGTCCGATCGAGATTGGGGTCGCGTTAAAGACAGTATCAATGACCTTCGCGTAACCATATATCATGGGTATAATGAAATCAGAGACTTGATTGTTTGTTTTGGCAATTTTCTGCAATGATTCAGTAACGTAGAAGTTCCAAAAGAATCTCCGATCCGCGTTTTCCCAGGAGACTCCGTCGCGCTCCAATGCCTCGTTTCTCTGCGCGCTGTTGGTCAAATCGTACCCGTACGAATAGTAGAGCGTGGCAGCAGCCAGGTGCTGTTCTAGTAATTGCAGGTATTGGCTCTCATCCGCGTCTGGTCTCTGCTTCTTGTCTACAGACACAATCGAGTGCTCAGCCACCTTGTACACATTGTGGCCGTTCAATTGGCCCGCTTGCTCGACCCTATTCGCCAGAATCACGTATTTACCAAGCTTCAGCTTTATGACTCCAATCAGTGCTGCAACTTTTTGTATGTTCCCGCGTGCTGGGAACTCTGAGGCCTCTAACACATTGATATCGTTATCATAAGCAGAAACGCTAAGCACAGCATTGTTGTTTAAGCCACCGTTAGCAAGTTTCAGATGCACGCAATCGTTTTGCTGACACACTAACAACGGACCTCTCATGCTAAACAGCTTTTCCCGCTACTTTCAGCACCTCAGCACCACGGTTTGACTCTTTATCTTGCTTTCGAGTCACTGAAGACTTCTTCAGGAATAAGTCCTTGGCTTATGAAGACTATATAAAGAATTTCAATATTATCACCATCAATTCACTAAGGGAATCGAAGAATATAGTTAAGAAACTGTGGAATTTAAGATAAGCTGGTGTGATGCACAGTATTGATAAGGGTTATCTGAGGTGTTTAGATCAGATCTCTGATATTGTTGTGTGGTATTTCTGGTTTTGAGAGCGAATATGTATCAGCTGAGTGCACAATTGCTGGGACACACGCAAGACGTGAGAAACGTTATTTCTTTAAATGCAGATCAGGTGGCGAGTGCCTCTAGAGATGGGACCGTGAGGGTGTGGAATCTTGGCCCAAACGGTACATGGGAAGGATCGATTGTTTTTAGCAGTGGTAAGTTTGTGAACAGCTTGGCGTATGATGCGAAACAGGGCATTTTGTTCTGTGCAGGACAAGAAAAGGTCATATACGGGATATCGCCTCTGCTGCTGCTGGGCCAGGAACCTGCTTACACTCTTCCAGGGCATGAGGGCAACGTTTGTGCGCTATCTGGGGACTTTCAGTGGCTTGTTAGTGGTTCCTGGGACAAGACTGCCAAGGTTTGGCATAACGGTCAAGTGAAATGGGATCTTAAGGGCCATTCGGGATCCGTGTGGGATGCCAAGCAGCTAAGCGATGGTCGCATCCTGACTGCTTCTGCTGATGGGACGGTAAAGCTGTGGGAAAATGGGAGGCACATAAGAACTATGGATAAACTACACAAGGATGTAGTAAGAAACATCTGTATTTTAGACGATGGCAACCATTTTGTCAGTTGCTCAAATGATGGGACCCTGAAACTTGCTAACTTGGAAGGTAAGGTGTTGCATGAATTTAAAGGCCACGAAAGCTTCGTTTACGCTGTGAAACAGTTACCTAGTGGTGAGATTGTTTCGTGTGGTGAAGACAGAACGGTGCGTGTATGGAATTTAGACGGTACGTTAAAACAAGTGATCACTTTACCCGCAATTTCTATATGGACTGTTGATGTATTGCCTAACGGCGATATTGTAGTTGGAAGTAGCGACAAAGCAATCAGAATCTTTTCTGAGAACCCCGACAGAATTGCATCTAAAGAAGAGATTCAGCAATTACAGAAACTGGTGGAAGAGTCATCGATCAATGCCCAGACTATGGGTTTTGATGAATCCAAGCTGAAGCCCTTCTCAGTCTTACAGAAACCAGGGCAGAAAGAAGGACAGGTTGTTGTAGTTAAAACCCCTGCTGGTGTAATAGAAGCACATCAGTTTTCTAATGGTGTGTGGACCAAAGTTGGAGACGTGGTCACATCTGCTGGCAGTGATAATAAAAAAGAGTACGAAGGAAAGATGTACGATTACGTCTTTGATGTTGATTACGAAGAAGGAAAACCGCCATTGAAACTAGCTGTGAATGCCAATGATAATCCATATGAGGTCGCCGATAAGTTCGTAACGAAATATGAACTACCTATGAGCTACAGAGATCAAATTGTTCAGTTTATCGTTACTAACACCAGCTCCACGACGCTTGATCAACCAAAAGCAGCACCTGTTCAACAATATATCAGCTTCAGGGTTTTGCCAATAAGAACCTACTTGCAACTCACGTCATTCAACCCAGATACCCTCTTTAATGGGGTAGTGAAGCTGAATGAATCAGAAAATACTTTTGATGACGACGCTCTTGGCGCCATTGGTACCGCACTACATGACATAGATAACAACGTTGAAATTCTGTACGGCCAGGCGTGTATTATTAGGAAGCAATGGAAAAATAAGACGCCCGCGTACGATATTGTTAGGATTCTAACCCCAAAACTTCCCTCCAGCGATGACATTAGCGATTTCATTGAGGAAGGACTGTCTCCCAACAATCCAATCTCTACTATGTTGACTACTAGAATGCTAGCTAATTGCTTCTCGAATTCTATTTGGGGTAAAGAGCTTATGGGCAAACCTGCGCTTTACGAGTCTGTGTTCCAGTTGCTAGACAGTGAATATCCAACTTGCAAGCCTCAGCAATGTAACAACTTAGCTATTGCTATTGCGACGCTAGTGTTCAATTATACAGTATTTGTCCTAGAGAAGAACCAGGTAGAGATTGTGCCCATCGTAGCAGATGTTTTGAACGGAAAATACGGTCCAGCGAATTTGTTCTTCAATTCTGAGGAAGCCCAGTACAGACTGTTGGCTGCGTACGGAAACCTCGCCACCATCGAACCTTCGCTTCAACATTACGCCAAATCAGTGTCATGGATAAACAAAGCTAAAGACAGATATGGCAGGATAGCTCGTTTTGAAGAACTGTTGAACGACTTGTTCAAGTAGTACCGATGGAGTCCTATGCAGAAGTTTTCTTATACATAGAAGCTATACAGTGAAAGTTCATTAATTTGACAGCTATCCTTGTATGAGAATTGCTAAACCCAAAGTCTAACATACACAATGTTACTTTATCTGAACTGTGTTTGTTCTTTGGTATGATCGTTTATCAAGAACTAACACATAACTTGCAAGAAAAAGTTTCAAGGTTTGACTTCAAAGACACCACTTCTCTTGACACTGAGCAGTTCTTTGCAGTGTCTACAAAGATTATAGAGCTGTAATCAAATTCCAAACGACGGTAGCAATGTCTTTGGAGAATGATTTGGACAATATTGCTGGAGGAAACGTATGTGAACGTATACTTTTGAATGTTGACAAGTTCAACCTAAAAGAAGTGAAGTCAGTACACGAATACTAACAGTTTCAAATGTCAAATTTGCGTCTAGCCGTCCCGTCAACGCCATGCAGTATGTTATGTTTGGTCAGGTTGTGTCAGCACGCCGTGAGGTCTGAGCTATATGTGGGTAATTGCCAGGGTTCAGTGAGGTATTTGATCAGGGTACTAACAAGAGACCTTTACGATAACGTGCTTATTGAAGCATGTGTTCTGGAGGCAATTTAACTCAGGTCTATCGTCGTCGTGACTTGAGGAATGGATTGGCTGGTAGACTTGGTATCCCGGAGAGAGACAGAGAGCCTTCTTATCAAGGAAACAGAAGAAGCAACCCACGAAGTAGAAGAGGCTTTGACGACAGAAAGAAGAGACTGTCCTTACTTAGAGTAAAAAACATACCACTGGAGACTAGTGATTACGAGATTGAGGACTGGGTGAAAGAAATTGGAGAAGTGTTGTCAATCAGAATCAGCGACCGAAAGGAAAGCAGAGTCGCATCTGTGGAGTTCAAGGATCCGCAGTTGTTGCAGACAGCGGCAGAACAGCTTAATCAGAGAGAGGTACACGGTGTGAAGATTGAGGCAGAAACTTTTGAAGTTGGAGGCAAAAGAAACGACAGACACTCGGCTTATAGTCAACCTACAACTAGTCATAATCAACCCAAATCTGAAAGACCTAAACCTGAGATAAAAACCAAAGAAGAGCTAGATCAAGAAATGGAAGACTACATGGCCCAACCATGAAATCACAAAACGTTATCAGCTTTTTGCTGAAGTAAGTTTTCTACCGCATGACAAGGTACCTCTTGTAGCGAATCAGTGAAGATAGGAAAAGTAAACGAACTTAAACCAAGAATAATGCGGTTATATATATAGTCTATATATACAGAAAAACTTGACCGTGTTCGTTTGTAACTAACTTGTTAGATAGTCTACCTTAAGCTATCGGATTCATCATAAACAATCTAAGTAATGTTTCAAGACCTTTCAATGATATGCAGCGAATTCATGCTATTCCCACTTGAGAAGAATCTTTATCATAACAATTGGAGACAAGTGGGAACGCACAGTAGCTGGCCATCACACTGGGCCCAGTCTGTGTGAGGATTGAATGGTCTTGAATGCATGTCTTAGAGCGTGTTGTTTGGTTTTTATCAGACAATCGTTATCTATCCATAGAAACTAAGGAACCCCCAGTTGGTAAATCAGATAAGGAATATAATAAGAATGTTGGATGGTTGTCATTTCATTGATGCACAGACTGCATTAAGAAGAATGTCACTGGCGTCAGCGAATAAAGGTTGCAATTGTAGCGTGAAAGCATGAAATATCAAGAAAAAACAAAAGCAATATCATTGAGAAAGAAAGCATCAACAGATGTTAATCAAACAACGATTACATTTATTTTTGGTGAATCTCGACAGCTGGAGCACAACCCAAAGTCTTCTTTAGGGTACCGTAGATACCGAATTGTAGAGAAGTCAAAGTACCAACCATAACCAAACGAGTTGGCAAACCAGCGAAAGAACCGACGAAACCTAGTTGCTTAGCCAATTGGGCCAACAAACCGATAGTGGATTGACCTGGAGCCTTCTTGGTCTTGTTGACCTTAGACAACAAGGTGTCAGCTGGTTGGGAAACAATAGCAGCAGCCAAACCAGCGGTCAAACCGGACAACAAGTTGATACCAGTGACAGCGCTTTGGGACAAGGTTTCCTTTTGACCGAAGAAACCGAAGTAGATCTCAGCAGCACGTTCGAAGACCAAGAACTTAGCAATGTTGTATGGAATTTGCTTGAACAAGATTGGGGTGAAACCATTGTAGAAAGAGCCGACACCTTCCTCTCTCAAGATTCTGGAGAAACCGCCGAACAAACCGTTAGCGAAGGATGGTTGGGACACCAATCTGATTCTGGTGGCTTCCAAAGGACACAAAGCAATGTCGGCGAAGAACTCGGCGATAGCGGCAGAACCGATGTAGATACTGTTCTTGTAGTTGACGGCAGTGTCGTAACCCATGGTGTCAATAGCCAACTTCTTGAACAACTCGTAACCACCGAACTTGAAGGCACCCTGTAGGGAGTAACCTAGCAAGGTTGGACCGAAACCGGTCAACAAGGCACCGGCACCCTCGCTGGAGATGATCTGCTTGAAAGAAGAGACCATACCCTTGTTGTAGACAGTTGGTTCCAACTGGATTCTGGTCTTGACGACATCAATAGGAACCATGGACGAGTGGGTGACACCACAACCGATGGCACCGGCCAAAGCAAACTTGGCGTAGTCAGAAACTGAGTATTGAGGAATTGCAGCAGACATGCTTATTCTTGGTAGTACGTGAGCTTGACTATCTGAAAGTGTCTAGAACTAAAGAGGGGGAAAGGCAAAATCCTCAAAGTCCTCCAAACGTCTCAGAGACTACTTCTGATCCCACAGGTTAAGGTATGTGGATTCTTTATTTATCCTTTAGAAAAGCTTTAATCGTTATATAGGTGAAATTTGGGAAAAATTATCGCCTTCAAATTTTTGAGCGGTTTTTTTTTTTTTGAAATTTTTCGCCGTATAGAGTTTTCGCATGGTATTTACCAAGCGCGCATGCAACGTAGGATGCAAAACGCCCACGCTTCGACACCGATCGCAGCCAGATGGCAACATGGGCTTGGTACGTTACCCGCACATAAGCCGCACATTGCGTTTTTTCGTACCGATCTGCAGTATCCTGCGATCTGAGTACGTTTTCTCGCATCTGATTGGCCTGACACGTTGCCGGCTTGCCGGCTTGCCGACGTGCCGACGGATACACACTTACTTCTGACAAAGGGCAAACATGTCCTTCGGTTAGCTACTCATCCGGGCCGCGACTAGCGTTGCCGGCAGCGTAGCTGCAGGCAACCCTCCGGACCCGCAGAACCACGCCTCAGACCCCTACCGCCAGCCAACTTACTGTACGCCTTTCTCGCTCTCTTGTCTCAGCCCACAGACCTGGGGAAACACGAGACCTTGGTGTCCGGGTAACAAATCGGGTTTTTTTCGCACCACGTGGTTTGGCCTGCTGCCACCTAACGCCCGACGGCCCTAGCGTCCGTCTTACTTATCTCGAGAGACACGCTGAAAAACCGGTATCTCCGGTCTCACATTGAACGTTCGAACCACTTTGTGAGCAGATCGGGTTTTCAGGAGTACTCCGAGCCACTGTAATGCGCGCAGAGCGCAACGGCCATCGGGCGTAAGAATTGTATGGTAGCCAGGTTCAATAACGTAATGTGCTTAGTATGTTATTGTTATGAGACAAGTGTACATGTAGTGTAAAGCTTAATAATGATGGATTGCAATCAGCTGTTCAATGGTTCGAATGTTGCAGCAAGTAGGTAGGGCTTGCTGGTCAAACTAGTGGGTTGTAGCCAGCAGGTTTTGTATATAAGGCGGAGCATCGTATGCAGAAGTTGAGAAGTGTAAGTAGGATTGTACAGTATTGGAGAGTATTGTGTAAGTATGTATTAGACAAGACCAGTGCGGTAGAAGCAGTAATCACACAAAGAACCAAAATTTAAGCATGCTTTCAGTGCAGACCAAAAATATCATCAAGGCCACAGTGCCTGTTTTAGAGCAACATGGTGTCACTATCACCAAGACTTTCTACAAGAACATGCTGTCAGAGAACCCTACGCTGTTGAACACTTTCAACCGAGTGAACCAGGAAAAGGGCAGGCAGCCAACCGCTTTGGCCATGACTGTGCTAGCAGCGGCCAAGAACATTGACGACCTGACCGTGCTGTTGCCAGCCGTGAACCAAATCGGGCACAAGCACCGTGCCTTGCAGATCAAGCCAGAACAGTACGACATCGTGGGCAAGTACCTGCTGCTGGCTATCAAAGAGGTTCTGGGAAGCGCAGCCACGCCGGAGATTGTCAATGCGTGGGCTGATGCCTACAAAGTGATTGCTGACATCTTCATCAGCGTGGAGAAAGAGTTGTACAAGAAGGCGGCCTGGCCTGCTTGGGAGAAGTTTGTCGTTACGGAAAAGACTCCGGTGGCAGATGAGATCATGGAATTTGCAGTAAAGCCAGCGTCTGGAAGCAGCCTCGACTTGTCCAAGTTGAAGATCACTCCAGGTCAATACCTGACGGTGAAGACCCATCCAGAGGCCCATGGCAATGAGTACGACGCCCTAAGACATTATTCTATCTGCTCGGACTCCACTAAAGACGGTCTCAAGTTCTCTGTCAAGTACGAGCATGGCAACGGTGTCCAGGACGGTTTAGTATCAGAATATTTGCACAAGACTGTCAACGTTGGAGACGTCATCGAATTGAGTGCCCCAGCAGGTGACTTCGAGCTAAACCAAGAACTAATTAAGCAGAACGAAGTCCCACTTGTGCTGGTCAGTGCAGGTGTTGGTGCAACTCCGCTACTAGCCATGCTGGAATTCCAACAAGAACACAACCCTGACAGACCTCTGTTGTGGATTCAATCTTCGAAGGACGAGAAATCACAGGCGTTCAAACCCCATGTCACTGAACTTCTATCCAAGTTTAAGAACGCCAAATCAGAAATCGTTCACACAGACAAAATGCCAAGAATTGACCACAAATTTTTGGAAACACACGTACCATCTCACTCTGACGTGTATATCTGTGGCTCTATGGAATTCATGTCTAGTATCAAGGACGCGCTACAGGAGCTGGGACATAAAGACAACATGGTACATTATGAACCATTTGGCCCAAAGATGTCCTTGTAAGAGCCAAAATTTTCCTATCATCTGCAATTATCTTCAGATCAGCTGTATTATGTAACGACTCATAACTAAATCAATTGAACTCTATTTATTTTGATTTCTATATTTATGAAACCTCTTTGTCCAATCATCTGAGAGATTCATTCTGCAATTGTTTATTAGTTTCTTTTGTGCGCCAAGAGGTTTAGACCTGAAATCTGAATTTTCTTCCAAAATTTTGAAACAAGATCTCTCATCGTGACCCGGACCAGTGCCTTCAATCACATGAACCTTTAACTTGACCAAACTTAAAAACCGTCAACAAAATGTCTCGGACATATATAACCATATTTACCCGGATTTGCGTCAGATTTATCTAATATATAGAATAATACGTGAGCACACTGAAGTAACGGCATCATCGGTTTACTATCCTGGCCGAATATGACCAGTTAGCCGAAGAAGAGACAGGGACAGAGAGGGAGAGATATACGGAGATAGAGAAGTCATCGAATAAGGTGGGAATGGGAGGCGT